>JASMMZ010000008.1:3588746-4215882 GCA_038502455.1 Anisogramma anomala | reverse complement strand
CATTTCTTCATTTCTTCATTTCTTCATTTCTTCATTTCTTCATTTCTTCATTTCTTCATTTCTTCATTTCTTCATTTCTTCATTTCTTCATTTCTCTTTACGGTACAACACTCGCTTAGTGGTATCACATATTTCACGATTCTTTATTACTTCGTAGGTTTGTGGTCTGTTGCAAAAAGGTGACTCGAGTTGTAAAGTATTTTTTCTCCTGACTTGTAAAGTATGACTCCATCATAGCTACGGGCTTTTAACCAAGCTATTTGTGTTTTATAAGCCATTCACCATTTTAGGGCCGTTGGATCCTCGATACGAGTAGGCGTCTAGTGGGGAGTTAAATGACCGCATTGTACAGTCCGATCAAGACTATAGTTTTAACACATTTACGTGTCTTTCAACTTTAGGGTACCATAAGGCCTCGATCAGAAGGCTTTCTTAAGGTTCGATTACTGGCAAATGTTTTCATTCGTGTTTCCGTTTAATAAATAAAGGTTATAAAGGGCGGTAAAGTTTGCTTCATAGGTATATTTGGTCGAAATACTTTTCCGAAACACCTAATGTTGTCTTCACCCTTTTACGTAGCTCGTGGAAAAACTTATACAAATATGGTCAACATTTGAAATATAAGATAAGTTTGTGACACGTAATGAAGATCATTATGGTTGATTCTAAGACCACAACGATATTTAACACATTCGTGCAACACATTGCCCGAAAATTGGCTATAAGTATTTTAGATTAGTTTTTCAACCTAATATAAATATTGAGTTGGAGACAGGGCTTTTGTAATAATTCATTCAACGGTTTATACGTTATGATATAGAAAGAGAAATATTCGAATAGGGTGGTTGTTGTGGGGTAGGAACATTCAATTTTTGGGTATTTCCGCCGGCATATGTACCTTATACATTAGCGAGGGTCAAACTACACCAACCATATATTGGGAACTTCCTTGTAACAATAAATAATGATAAAAAGTAATTTCGTTATAAACATAAATAACTAAAACAAGTAAATTAACCTTTTCATCGAACAATAATTCTTCAATTTCGTTACCTACGCCCTAAAAGCCGATCTTACATCGCTATAAAGAACGAAATACTTCATGAAAAAGGGCTTTATAAACCTATCAAGTTATCCCTAAATTTAAAAAACTACCAGTTTCATTTAGTTAGAATATTGAAACATTACAACTGATTTGTATGAAATGAATACTCCATCAAATATAATATCTTTATGGTAACAATTTCTTTGGAAATTTTGAGCGAATGATTAGGTAAATTCAAAAGAAAATCATTTAATAAATAATTTTGCGTTGCGAGGTCAATACTAATACTTTAAAAATACCTTTGTTTAGAATTTCTATAAGCCATTACGAGTTGTTTTATTCTCTCTGACTCGTTTATGGGCGGCTTCACGTTTTTTTCAGTGTTGATATTATTAGATATTACTATAGTTAATAATCGTAGAAGACCGCGTTTGCGGAGTGTATGATAGCGTGTAACAGGGTAGGAAACACTCGCGCGGAGTGTATGATAGCGTTGCATGCCCCAAAAGAGACATTGACAAAGTGCATGGTAGAGTGCCTTGCCCTAACTGAAAACTTATAAGCTCTCACCTAAGGTATACACTCTCCGGATACCACTTCTCCCTTTTATGTAACTTATCCACCTTATTAATTGAAATATTAAACGGTTTGCTTTGTATGTTAACTTCCAAACCTAACCGATACTAATTAATAACCGACACTATCAATTAAAAAAACTTGGAAAAAAAATGAAGAACATTAGTTAACTACTTATGATAGGATGTTTCAACAGTTAAAACAGTTTCTTGTTTTAATATTACGATTTTTTAAAAAAATAGGAGGAAACGTAAAAATATACAGGAGTAGAAAAAGACTGTAAAACCTGGAGTGGCTTTGAAAAGGAAAACTTTAATATGATATTATGACCAGAATTGATGCCATTTAATTAAAAAAGATCTGTTACTCTATTGTTAATTCGGTTAACGCTTTCAATATATACAGGTATTTTTTTAGCAAGCGTCCTATTACGAATCAACCACGTAAGCTATTAGGATTTGAACACCTTCATTAAGATTTATACAGCATAAGCGCAGTATTTATACGACTTAATCACACTGCGAAGGCAGCCAAAAGAAACTTTTAAAACGCTTACGAAATTACTCCAAAAGACAAAAACAACTGCCGAAACTCTTATACAATCACTTTATACACCCAAAATAGCTTCCAAAACACTTAATAAAAAACCTAGAAGCTTCTGAAACTCTTCAACATATTTAGTAGATATTAAAATAAGTTTTGAAGATTTTATACCATTACCTTAAACAACTGAAGCAGTTTTAGAAGTTTTAACATACTAAAGGCGCACAAAGCAGCATTTACCGCTGCTATAGAGTTTAAAATCACTTCAATACACCATTTTAACCCCTATGAACAACATGCTACGTCGACTCCAAATATCCAATTCTTTTTTATTTGTACTCTATCCCTATTTTCTGATCCTAAACTATGTAGTAAAGTTGTTATTTTCAAATTTAAATTTACTAGTCACTTAATCATTGCAACGTTTATTAGATTTAAACGATTGGTATAAAGCGTTTAACTATTGTGTAGTCACGATTTATTTATATCTTATTTATACTAGGAAGCGCTGAACGCTTCATTTGGAACGATTTATTAAATTTGATTCATATTTCATTTACGTATTGTACGATTTTATTTGACTTTTTTTCTTGATCTCTTTGAACCCACCGTTTCAATTGAATAGAAAACCCTAATATTAAAATTCACTTGAAATGTCCCCTGATATAAGAAGATCTAAATTTATAACACCACAGGCAAATAGTTTATATAAAGTTAACAAGTATGTAGACATCTTTTATAATACATAATGTTTCGAAAAATCGTTTTTAAACATATATATTTCAACTTGTAAAATAATAAAATCGATTCGCCGGTAACTGATCTGGACTTTTCTACGGTCAATATGAACGTAATTAACATAGTTTATTGCAATTATAACGAAAGCAGTTGATAAATTGATTAATTAGCTAGTTGAGGAAAGGGTCTCACAGATTAGACATTGTGAATGTAGTGTATAATAGACGGTATAATTTTAAAGATATCATATGTGTAATTTTGGAACCGAGTAATTAATATGATGTGTAGAAAACTAGTCTTATTGTAGAGGCCTTAGCCGCAACTTCTTAGTTCGACGAAATACAAAAAAAAAACCAATAATAAAGTGATAGAAATAAAATTTGTGGATAGATACTATTGAAAAAAACGGAATCCCCGACCTTTTAAGATTATGATAAATAAAGAAAAATACGAAAACACTTTTTAAATACAAGGTGTATAAAGCTAGGCGAGATTAGCCGCCCCCTGCAAAGGCCAAATAAAACTATAATAAATATTTACAAAAAAAAATGAGAAGAAGTCAAGGTTATCATCCAATTGAGTTCAAAAGAAACCTATTCCAATAAACTCCTTAAAAATACATAAACTAAGTAACTTCCTAACCGCACGAGATACTTTTCCCCACTTGAAAGAAAATGATTTAAACAAGTATAAAAGAGTTTTCAAAGAAACTATAAAATACGAAGAAAAGCTATATGAAATTTACGAACTAATACCTATAGATCACGACTCATGCCGCCACCTTTTATTTGACCAGTTTCTTCTTAATAACAACAAGTTTATAAAGGTTACAAATTGTAGAAAATTCTAGGATGAAAGCGAAATTTTGAGCGATTATTCTTATGGCATATTTAACAACAAAATGCGTATAATATTGAATACATATAAGAGATTGAATATTAGTCCTTTTTAATTCCAAATGCCTTTATGAAAAATACTAACTAGGAAAGCCAAAATATGGTGTATATACCAATGCATGTGAGTGAATATATTTGCAAAGGGTTAAAGTGGGAGCAAAATATATTCCAACTTGAAGATTTATTACGAAATATGCGATTATAATTCAATGGATGCTATATAAATCATTGTAAAAACCTAGTGTAAAAATACATATCAATCTCTTTAGAAGGGGTTAATTATCTTGCTAACAAAGTTTTAAAGGTACCATGCATCATTTGAACCAAAATATAGAAACACCATACTATTTAATTAAGTAGTAATAAAAATATGTCGTAGAAATTCAGATATCGATCTTATGTTGATAAGGTTAGGAAAAAAATTCAAGGTTTCTTTACGATCTTTAGAATATGACTTGAAACCTCGATGCGCCGATAAGCGAATTTTATGATAACGTTTATAACCGGAAAGGTTAAAACAAAAACATGCAAAATATAAAGGCAAACCTTACCAGAATGTTTTACTAGGTTTGATATCGATATTTTGAAGTGTATCAGAAGAATGAAGACCACGATACGAATCCTAAATATAATTATAATGGAAACAAACACTAAATGGGAAGCTTTGGTAACTGTGGACAGAGAAAATACTAACGTAGGTGTCGTTATAATGAAAGTCGAAGGTTACCACGTGAATTAAATTAATTATACCATTGTAAATGTTTATGAAGGCATATGAGCCGTGAAAAACTATGGTTTGTTTATAATAAAGTCGGCTATTTGTCAACCAACCATTCGTTGTAGGACTAAATTCATATTAAACGGCAGTTTTGGTCAGAATATACTACTAGATACTAAATAGAAGAAAATTTTGCAACGTGTACAGCCTATAACAAAAACTTTGAAGATTATTTCAACATTTAATCTTACAAATATGCCTTATAGGAAGATGATTAGGAGAAGAAAGGTATTTAAGTAGTGACTTGAAATAAGAAAACATATAATCGGGTATTTACATGCCTGTAAAATACTTCATTTCTGTATAACGCAGGTTTAAGTGGTGATAATATCGTATTAAACGCCTATATAACGTTATAATTCAAGTTATCTGATAAATATAGTAACAGTTTTCAAATTATTATACTTCATACCGCCGCAGCGGAAATCTTGACCACTGGAAAAAGTTAATTCGAAGTTTTTGCGGCGAAGTTTTCCAAGTTTTAAATCAATCGAACAGGAAAGTATCTCGAGATTTTATTCGATAAAAACAAAGTGTCGTTACTGGGTATAATAATAGTAAATATAATATTCGTGCTAGTCAAGCTTCATATTATAGATCATAAAACCTTATTTAGGTTTCCGCTAGTTAATATAAATAAGCTTGATATTAAGGTACGCAAAACGATAAGTTAAGTCGTTAGCGTTTCAAATAATGTATTTATGCTCCGCTATTTAAAATTTAAAAACAATTGGTTTTTCCCTTGATATGTGTACCCGCAGTTGTTTGTTTAATATAGTCGGAATTACTTAAGGTCTATCGATGGTTCGTATTTCTGGTTACAAAACGGCTTTTACCACTCTTTCGAGCAATAAGCCATACTAATTTGGGGATTAATGTCTTGAACATTATGAATAAGTTTCATTACAAATTTAAACCACATTTACAAGCTCCATGGAAATTTTAGTTCAATCTTGAAAATGATGTTAACTTTATTTACGAATTTATTGTAGATATTATGTACCTTAACGTATAACCTATACTTTACGAAGTTGACTTTACAACCTTATTCTAAGTCGTTAAATTTACGTGAAACGAGATTGTAACCGATTACTAAGTAAATTTGGTAAGCTGTAAGACAAGCGTTCATTTTGAGCCTTTGGTCCAGATTATCTACGATATAGGCACGGCTTTCGTTTTGAACTTATGGTATTTTAAAGTTGAGATAACCGAAGGTGAATACAAATAAATACTGGTGGCGGCGCCTTAGGGTATCAGTCAATTGAAACGGTATTACAGACTACGTGAAAAGATATATACGATGTTGTTGAAGGAATTAATGAGAATGACCATGAATAAACCAATCCCATATATAGCTATAATGTGGATATTACTATATATCCTCATAAATAGTATACATAGGGCAAGTAGCAGTGCAGTGTATTGCAAGGTGCAATACTGCAGGGTGCACGATAACGTGTCACACTGCAGGCTATACACTGGCAAGACGCAAAGTGCTCCATGTATGGATCAGTTTGGAATGGCTTTTTTAGACCAAACGGCAATGTATGGATCGGTCTGGATTGACTATACCAAACCGAATGGTAATGCGTGAATCGGTTTAGAAGGAGTATTCTAAAGTAATACGTTTTGGGTCAAGGGCTTATAAGCTCTTAATAGTAACGCATACCTTTGGATATTTCTTCCTAAATCATCTTTCATTCTACTATAATACTAATTATTGTAATTACTTTTTGAAAACCTTATATTTGGGTCAATATCATGGGCTTAAAACTTTACCGACACCAATTAGTGGCTGACTCGATGAATCAAATACAACTAAGGAAGGAAGAGAAAAATATACGTTAAAATACCTATAATAGGATTTTATAGCGGTCCTGATTATTTGTATTTCAACCCTTCGTTTTTACAATAATTATACGCCAACATATATAAAGACTATCAACACTAAGTAACTTTAACAAAGACAACTTCAATACGATACCATTAACCCTTATTTGACTCTTTATTTATTAAAAGTCCCGTTACGTTATTATTAACTATTATTTTGCGTTGTAACGTATCCGGACACTTTTTAAAAAGCTTCCTATAGCGTATTGAGTCACGTAAGCCAAAACTACCAAATTTCGGAATCTTTCGTTGAAACTAATCCGATTTTCGACAATTTACACTGATCGCTTTACCAAAATCGGTTACATACGAATATCTATACCAAGCGCCTTAATAACATCAGTTACATACCAATTAACCAAATTGATTACTTTACTAAATTTGGTTACAATATATTAATTCGGATCGACTATCAAATACCGAAGTATAGAAAGTACCTCCTTATAAATACACGAATTATTTGCCTTGTTCTCCTTACAATTTCCCTATCTCATTTGCATTCCCGCATTAGCCCTATATATTTTAAGTTTAGTTTTTATGTCGTTAAAGTTTTCCCAACCGTTTAGGTAACGTAACGTTACCAAGCTCTTGCAAAACCAATTTAAAAAACTTAACTGGTTTATAATTACACCTTATTTATCGCTTAAAACATATTCATATGAAAAAATATCAATAAAAACTATAATAATTATTGTCATTACTTTATTAAATTTATATTTGTTATTTGTTAAACGTATTAACTCTAACATTGAAACGAATATATCAAAAATCTCACTACGACTAGAAATCACCAACTTCAATCTTTCTAATAAGCCAAGTACATACAAAAACCACACTAAAACACTTATAGATAAAGCCTTAAACCCAATATCTCTAAAGGAAGCCAACGTAAATTTCGACCTCCTAAACGAAAATGAATGGATTAGGAAAACTATAATATACGAAATCGACCTAAGCCTTTCAAATAATAATATCGATTCGCCAGTTAAGGATTTCGACTTATATATGAAAAAAAAAACATTTTAGCTGTTATATTTCGTTGCTGGGAAAAAAAGACTAAAGACCTGACTTATTATATAACTTTAATAAAAAAAAATTCGAACTGGACGTTAAGCATTTGGCAAACAGTGAATTTTGCCATTACTAAAGACTTATAAATTTCATTACGAATAATATATATTAATACCTCAGGACGTAAAAATGACCTTTTCATAAAAACCATTTTCGCAAACTTATTAATCGTTAACATACAAAACTACAAGGATAAAAACTTATACCTAACGGAATTTGTTCAAGGATATTACCTTATGGAATAAAAGAGACTATTATTAAACCGACGAAGATAAGGCGTCAAACGACATAATCGTATACCTATACCTTAAATTAAAAATAGAAACCGCTAAAATGAAAAGAAAACCATAAAGCTTATCTATTATATAAATAAAATATACCTATACACCGACACACATGTTAATATAAAACCGAATACGAAACCACTTTCCGAATAGTAAAAATAATCCGATCAACTACGACGGGAACAGCCTAAATATTGGAAATAGCCTAATCAACCATAAAAGTATCGGTTAGAATATAAAAACTAACCCGACCTTAAAATTGACAAGCGGTGTAAAACGATAATACATACTTTACTGACCGATGCCTATAAACTACAACCCTTACTGCAACCTCCTACCATATCGTTTTTCTACGAATAAAAACGAACTTATAAGGTTAATAAACTTTACTAGGCTATAGGATAATGATAAACATTATGACTATAAGCTGTATGATATACTTAATCACAAGATACGCGTTATACTTGATACGTACAAAAGACTAAATATTAATTTATTTTGATTTTATATCATTTTATCCGGTATATTTTTCGGATAAGTTAACAAATGGTATATGTATTACTTTCTATAGGTAAATTCATTTTCAAAGTAGTATAACCGCTTCAAATTCCACTTCGATATGGAAATTAACTATAAACTTTACAATAATAACTAAACCGAAACAATATGAGAATTCGTAAAAACCTAATAGGAAAACACCGATAAAAACACATGGGAAATCCTTACCGCCTTATTAAAAAAGTTCTGAAAGTGTTAGGCATCCCTTTAACCGGAATACTAAAGAGATAAGCTATTTATTTAAATAGTAACAAAGGTTTATCGTAAAAACCCGGATTTCAAACTTATACGTTTTAAACCGAAAAAGGATTAAAAAGCTTTGTATATAAGCCTTAAAATATAGTTCACAAAATTTATACATCGATAGACAAACTTCTAATCATCATTTATAACTAATAATACTAAAGAAGACGTTTTAATTACTAAAACAAACCTCTCCGAAACAGTTTAATACGTCTTAGACCAGAGATTCAAGATCCATCTAAGATAAAACGAACGCTTAAAGTATAGGCACCAAAGAGAAAACACTGATAATAAAAGATAAAAACGATCATTCGAAAATATAAAAAAACGTACTAAAACCATAGCAATATTTGCGAAATGATATACGAAGCCCTATAGGTTTGTAAAAACGGTATATCGTATACGTAAAAGTAGGCTACTAGTTCACAAACAACTCCGTTTACGAGTAAATTGGAATTAAGCGATAATTTGCAGCCGAGTGTCATTTTAAGGATGAATTCAAAGCTCATTTTACAATATACGTAACCGAATACAAAGGCACAGATAACGGATTCAACGTATACATTTACGAAGAAATATCCGGAAAAAATGAACTTAAATAAAACGATACCTACTTTTTGATTATATCGATAAAAACTCCTAACGCGTTTTTTCTGGTTTATAGGATACCTCCTTTTTATATATTATAGGCCTAAACTGCGTGAACGAAGTATTCAACGTCAACAGAACGTCTTAATTCACCCTTTTTAATGAATACGAGACCAAGTTCCAGGGCATTATACCTAATAATAACGTAACCGAGATTTCTACAGCCGAAAAGCGATAATTCAACGTACTTTCAGCGAAATTATCAAAGTTTCGGTTAAACCAGATAGGAAAACACCGAAAAGTCTTGTTTGGTAAAGGTAAGGTGACGTCATTCGAAACGGTCGTTGTAAATACGCGTTTCAAACCGATCGAGGTTTACGTAATAAATTTTAAAACACTATTTCTACTTTTATTAGTTTATATAAATAAATTCGGAATGAAAGTCCGGAGTACTACGAATTAGCCTATCCGCGTTTTAAATGGCGTATTTGTATCGCTTAAGCTTAACTTCAAGTACTTCGAGATTTTTCCTTAAAATATATATAATCGAGTTTGTTTACTTAACTTAATCAAAATTAACAGCTTTACACTGAAGATTCGGATACATAACTATAAAACGCCTTTTACGTTTGCTTTACACCATAAGTTATATAAATATAGGGAAGGACGTATTCGAAGTTATCGAAAAGTTTCATTATAAACACAAGCTTTACTTATAGGCTCTACGACGGTTTGAATTCCGCCTTTAAAACGATATAAACTTTAACTACGAAATAATTATTAATATTATATATTCAAGTAGCTAACTGGTTCTTCATGTCATCGATACAATTAAATTTTCCCAAGCCGCTAAGTTTATACGAAGCGCTTTTACTATTAATTATTAAGACGCTTTGGTTAACTACTAATTAAACGTTTACCTTGGGCCTTTCAATTAGATCACGTACGACGCCAATAGGTTTTTTTGTTTCAAAGAAGAGCATACGAAAGCTCGGATAACCGTGAATAGGTATAAATAAATATTAGTAAAAAACACATAGAGTATTAAAGGTATAAAAGATATTATAAATTGTGAAAGAAAACGAATACAATGTTATTTTAAAAAATGAAGGATATGAGTTTTGAAGAATTTATCCTTTAAATAATGGTTAACGCTGTTAACAATCCTTTTGGTATAAATAGGCCTATCCCTACATTTTCTATTTTAGTACCTACCAAAGGATCCATACGCACTCTTCTCATTAATATTCACAGTACAAAGGGCTAATGTTATAGATAAAGCTATCACGAAACTACGATTATTACGAGTAAAGAATAATGTATCCAAAACGTTAGCCGTAAGGAATAGTCCACGTGAAACTGGCGTATTAAACCTACTATTATAATTTAAGGTTCGAGCTTGGAAAACGAAGGATAGATAGAATATCTCTGAAAGGATTAACGGATTGAAAATCTATAATTTATTCGTTAACTTACCAAACGAGACGAATTGGTTTATTTGGACAATAATACGAGAATACAAAAGAAAGGTAGAAAGAAACGGCCCAAACCCAAAAGATGAGTAAAACCGCCTACAAAACATTGCCTCAAACGAAGAATTAAAACCGAAATTATGTTTAGCCTTACCCTCAAAACGCAAATTCAACCAGACTACATTAAATTAAATCGACTTATTTATACAAAACCCGTTAAAACCTCGACGTCAAAGACATCTTTTCGACTCAAAAACAAAAAAAAAACATTTTCATAACTTTTCCACCAACTCCTTTTTTACTTAAAAATAAATGGAAAACCGCGACTTTAATAAAGAACTCTGTCGCGAAGGTATTATTACCACCTTAGGTATTTCATTCGCATAATTTATCCAAACGAAAAGTTTAGCGTTTATCAACTAAAACGTATTTATTTTTAAACTTTTTAACCCAGCCTTTTACGGAGTTTACAGAATTTACTTCATCCGCTTCATTTATAACGTTAAGGACAAAGTCGGAAAACATTACAAAAAAACCCGGAAAATCGTTAAAAGATATAATGATGAAGGTAAAAAGGATATTATAATCTAATTACCTGCATTACAACGAATTATCTATCGCCTTATTTTTATATTTGCAGCCCCCTTAGAATATATTATAATCTGTATGTAGAGCCTTGAGATATAATATGGGTATATACTCAATTTGAAGAGCGGCTTAAATAATGGATCTATATTGATATACCCAAGGACTTTAAGCAAAATGATTTACCTAAAACTATTTTATATATTTTAAAATCACTTGACGGCTTAGCCGAAGCAGGTATCTACTGGTACGACACCTATGAAAGGTATTATAAGGAACGGTTCGAAACAACTAACTTGACTTTCGACAGGTACCTTTAAGTATTGATAGCTCATTCGAAGGGCTTATTATTAATGGGTATATAAACGGACAATACCTTAACGTTATGTAACTTTTCGTTTTTTGTATTTAAAAAAAGAAAACGTTGAAAAGCTGGGTTAAAAGCTCAACCTAAAAAGTACTCAATAAAAGATAACGTGATTAATTTTCATAACGTTATAATTACCCTCGGAACGGAATTTTACGCCTTAAGTAAAAGGTACAATTGGATAAAGTTACCCTTTTTACTTTAAGTAGTGTAAAACGAATCGACGAATATAAATGTTAATATATACGCGAAGCTCAGATTGTTTTTATAATATATCTAAAGGCAGTAATTAACTTTTCGGTCGTCGCGTAGTGTTAAATTAACCCGACGGACAATAAGTATAAGACGTTAAATAAAAATTCAACGTAAGAAATATATAATCCGAAAGGCGACTTATAACTCGTATCGTTAAATATAAATGTGGTAAAAATATTTATTACTATGAACGGCTTTTTCGTTAATAATAATGATTACAATTTACAAATCGGCTTTGACTAATCCTTAGCAACAAGGAATCAGCCCGAAACGGCTTTATACATTGAAAAAATATGATTTTTTAAAGCTTTATTTAGTGTAAAAAGGTTATACAAAATGTCTTGGTTTTCGAAATTTATAACATAGTTAAAAGCTTCGATTGGAGTATTACTATAATAATAACGTTTCGAATGATTATTCTTAACCTTAATTTACGCTCTATCCATCTCATCATATATATTAACTTCTTTTCAATTTACGAGTTCCTAGTTGAATTGGGTATTAAGAATAAAAAGCATTTGATAATCGATATTACAGCTTTACACAAGTTATATAAACGCCGTTAAATATAGGAAACGATTTGAATTAATGACAATTCAAACCTAACAAATACGATAACTAAGATTACTCCGAATGGAACCCTAAAACTACTTATATCGACAAATACAATTTTTATTAAGGTTATTAAAAAGGTTTACGAATTTAATAGGTTATCTAATTACTTTTTCGCTAATGCAAATCGGCCTGTTTTATATCATTTACATTGATTTACATTTTACTTATATTTAAACGACTTATTTGTATCAATCGCGAATTTTACTTTTATTAAAAATAACCATTTATACCGATCCTCGGTTTTATTTTACTCTTCATTTCATTTTATAATATCGCCCTAGTTTTAGTATATTTCCTTTTTTTTTTTTTGTATTTTATATTACGTCTATTACTTTGAATAATCATTCTGTAAATAGCTATATAATTATTATATAGTGTATTGAACTATAACCAGGTTCGCCGACCCGGCCCGAGGGTATTTATCTATCATGAAAGGGAAAGGGTGACGCCATCGCGTCTTTACCGTCCTCTCCATTGTCTTCCCCCCATATATTAACGTTAACGAAAATATTGCTTTACTCCTTATTTGTTATACCCTTAGGTAAAGGTATATGGAAAAATTATTCTCCTCGTGACGACGTACGATAATATCGTTAAACTCACCTACATAATATATATGTAAGCCCCGTTTCCAAGCGGTGACGGCGGCTATTGTTTCCTTGTTCCGACTATTGGTGTTTATTTCTAGTTAATATCTGTTTATTTTAATTACTTACGACGATTTATTTGCCACATTACCTCAAACAGTGTATTTTTATTAAAAGATACTTTTAAAATTTAGTTCAAACTTACCCATGTGCTGGCAAGCATGTAGTACAGCCTTAGTTTACAGCCCTAAAACTACCGGAACGGGGACGTATGAGTTGTCAATCCGTTCTTAACGGTGGCAGTAAGTTGAGCGGCCCCTGTTTTCGTAGTAATCGCTAATAAGCTTGTCCGCGGCCACGAACGCAATTTACAATATGTAGGGTATATCCATTGACAGCCGAGTGCTACGGACCTGGGTACGCCGTTTTAACGCTTAACTCGTTAAAAAGTCTACACGGAGTACTCTAAAGATACCGAATTCGAAGCGACGAAAGAGATTCTCCTCGTATTCCTTATTTATAAAAAATGGGTTAAAAATTTACGAACGAAGTGACTGAGATATAAGTACCCTAACGTAATTACACCAGGTTATGCTTACGGCGCAAAGGGTCTTTTACAGGTAATGAGTCTTTACTCGTAGGGAAATGGTAAGCTTTATAACCTTAAGGTCCCCCTACTTCTCCCCTTAGGAGCTGAGGAAGGGGGAGAGAAAAGGGGGGGAGGGGGGCGTAGCGGCGGCGGGGCTGGGCTGCGAAACGGTGATAGGATTTAACGGTATGGCGACGAGCGAGGAAACGGTAACGGGCGGCGTAACGGCAATGAAAAATATTTTATCCGATAAAGGCGGGTTATTGCTATTAGTAGTGGTGGTATTAGGGATAGCGACTGCGGTGGCTACAGCAACAGCGACATGCCGACGCTCTCGCGCTAAATGGCACCTTATAATACTAGTTTTACGCGGTATTTATTTAAGGGAAAAAAAATGATATATAGGTGTTCGCCAAAAATCTACCTAATAAAGCGATTGGTTTAATTGTAGGAAATAAAAGTAAAGTTAGGGTAAAAACTTATATTGACGTAAATTACGCGCCTTTAAAAAAGAAAGAAAAAGGTTTACTTAAGCCGATAACAATATATGTTTTTATACCAACCTAATACGTAATTCCGTAATTACCCCTACGTAATTACCCTTACGTAATGAGCCCCTATAACACCGGCGTAATTACCTCTATTAATTACGCAAAGACGTTATTACCAACTATATTGCCCCCATTTAACTATACTAACCAAGCCCAAATTACAAACACCATCTTGGCTAAAATTTATCGATTTAAACCGAACTTAAAACACCACTTCGTCCAAACTTTACTTATCCCAGCCAAACTTAATAATTAAGATCTTTTTGCAATTAATACGGTAATAATACTATTATTACGAAAACCTACTAATTTACACTTTATATAATTAATACGGCAACAATACTATCACTAAAAAACCTATTAGTTTAGACTTTCATAATTACAACTACGTTATTATTACTGGGTTATAGATACAGAGTACCTAAAAAAAAATTACCTATATAGATAATACTATATATCCTTATAGATAATATATATAGGGCAAGTAGCAGTACACTGTATTGTAAGATGTACCCCTATAGGGTACATGATAACGTGTCACACTATAGGCTGTACTCTTACAAGGCGAAAAGTGCTCCATACATGGATCGATGTGGTATAGCTATTTCAAACCGAACGGAAATATATGGATCAATCTCGATTAAATATACTAGACCGTACCGTAATACGTGGATCGGTTTAAAAGGAGTATTCCAGAGTGATACGCTCTGGGTTGAGTGCTTATAAGTTCTTACCCGTGGCGCACACCTCTGGATACGTCTTCTTGAATCATCTTCAATTATACTACAATATCAATAATTCTGATTATTCTTCAAAGACCTTATGTTCACGTGATTATTACAAGCTTGAGATCTTACCGATACATAAAATTTGTAAATAGTATTTTTAATCCGAGTTGGATAATACACACCTTTTTATATTTGACGTTTACCTTAGAGTTTATACATATTCGGCACCGTTACCGATTACGGTTTAGAGAGAAACCTTTGTTGAAAAGGTTACAGTAGCTTTGAATTTCTTGAAAACTGAAAACCATATCACTAAAACTCTGTCAAAAAATAACAGTCCATAGGTAACAGGTGTTCTAAAACTACCGTTAGAATCCAAGATCCTAATTTGGAAAACGAAAAAAAAATAGAAAAAACCTCGGAAGACTAGAGACATTGACGAAAACTATATATTTTTAAACTTTTCGAATAACATAAAATTAACTTTTAATATAATAGAATGAAGGTATAAAATTAAAAAAGTGAGTGATGAAATTTACACAGTATAACCCAACGAATAAAAATTACTACACTGTGTTTATACTTTTTTCAAGGACGTTTCCCTCATATTCATAAAACTATCAGATAAACATTTACAACCTCTTCTCATTTACCCAAACGAGTATCTCTATCAAGATAGTTAAAACAATGTCGAGACGGGCGTCGATTTGATTCGAAAAGAAATAAAAACGCCTTGAAACCTGGGCATTAAACTCATTCGTTAATTACAAGAAGACGGAAGACGGCGAGTCAAGTAAAAGTATCCGTTTTAAGGGAAATATTGTCACTCTGGGTAGCCTTTTTGGAAAGTCGACACAAAAAGAAATCTTGACATTAACCAAATAGGGCGTCTTTCGCTTTGAAGGCTTTAATACACCAATTTAGAACGATTACAGAATCCGTTTTATGCGACTAATTGATAATGTGGAAAATAAAACGAGAAAACCTCTTAATAAATCGCGTTAGTGTTGAAAGGTATGATGTCTTCGGAAAGAAATATATGATGATCTAGTCGCCGTATTACAAAGAATAAGCTATTGTTGATAACGATGACCACCTTCTTACATACCCCTATAACCTTTATTTTGAACTCCGGAATATTATATAGGTATAAATATAATTAGAAAACTTCTCAAAACGACTTATTTATACACAACTACCTATAAAGCTTCGAAAACACCAGTTATCCGGGACGATTATCGGTATCATTAAACTACTTTAACACTAAACAAAGGTTAATATATACTAATTTAACACTTATCAAAGTTATTATAGAAACTGTCTCAGTATCGAAAGCTCTAACTTTAACACCTGCCTCTTGATTTCGATACCGTATTCAAAGTGTTTTACGCTTATCAAAATAAAAATGAAGGACATAATTATCTTTTGGAATACACTGTCTTCTGCTCGGAAGAATAGCAAATTTCAAAAGACCGATTTAAAGGTGAAGCCAACGATATTCATCATAAAGAACCGCCTAATGAACTTTAATAATACGAAGATCACATATTGAGATAATATCCTGAAAATTATATAAAAAGATAATTGTATATAATTATTTTTATTGATGCAATTAATATAAAGCTAGCTAACGAATCCAAATATCAACGTATACGTATAGCCCATATTATATGAGTCGCATAACTGAAAGAGGTGTTCAACATTTCTATACCTACAAGTGTTAGACAAAACTGTTAAATAACATTTACAAGAAATTAAAAAAAACATTTCGAATATCAAATCAGAAATATAAAACATAACTTACGATTTATACAATTGAATATGAGAATGACAAAACTATTAGTTTTTCTTAATAAATTATTGGCGAACAACTAACATGACTACCCACAAATCCGGTTTATGTTTATTGTAAATAACAAAATAACAAACCGAAACGAGTTGATTCTACGTAAAAACGTATTTTATTAACCCTCGAATGAATGAAAACGGGTTATACAAAACGTTTTCGCCTCAAAAATCTATAATATAGTTGGAAGCTTCGACTTGAACATTAGTATAGCGATAACGGTTCGCATAATTATGTCTAACTTTGATTTTAAACGCTTTATTTTAGTAGATTATACTAATTATTTTCCTCAATACGAATACTAGGTCAAACTCGGTATTATGAATGATAAAAACCTTCTAATCAATATTAATACCTTATAAAAATCGTATAAACGTTGCGAAATTGACAGGAAAATTGAAATAAATCCACGGAAAATTAAATTCAACAGATACGATTACTGGAGGCTCCCTGTATAGCGCATTGAAAGCGCTTATATTTACGAAAAAACAAATTCTTTAATGTTATGAAAAGGATATTACGACTTAACCTTAGATAGTTGTATTCCTTTATACCTCCCTACTAATTTTTGGTGTTTTACGTTTCATCCTCGTTATTTATCTCTTGGATATCAGTCATTCACCTATTTATCAACATATTATCACTTTTTGCATTTAAATTTTACAAGTTTATTAAAATATTATTTCTTGTTAAATACAATATTGATCACTTACTAGTGATTTTTGTTTGGAAAAACTATAATTTATTATATAATTCTATATTCATAGCTGTTTCGACCGGCAATACGTAAAGGGAATATAAAAGCTGATAAAGTAAAAGGGGAAGGGGTGGCTAGTAATGACCTCATCATTGTCGTTTTCGTTATTGTCGCCTTTCTTGTCGTCCTCTTCATCGTCCTCGTTAACGTCATCGCTTTCGTCAACGCCACCGTCGACGTCTTGAATCCGATGAAATCTAGGCGCCCCCCACGACTCAAACTATATGTATTTAGATAATGGGCGATAGACGAAGTTATCTTTCTTAAGACGATGCGGGAAAAAGTCGGCGAATATACCTACAAAATATATAACTGAATACGTCCACTACCTAATAGTAACGATCGCTTTCTTAGCCGGCTACAAATGAGTACCTAATAAAAAACTAGTCTAGAATTCATTTTACGAATTGAGAAAGTGAAGGTTAAACAAGGGAGCCCTAAAAAATTGAATTAAAAGAGTAGTTATGAAATGAATATTCCCTGAAAAACGTATTAGAAAAATATATAACGAATACTTAAACTCCGTGTTACGTATGAGGAAAGTAAATGTTTTCCCATAAGGATTGTATACGCGTAATAAGGCCTCGGCGAACGGTTTTAACATCAATGATATAGGGGTATACCTATTACCACTCTCTTAGTAATGATAATGTCGGAATAAAGGGGCCTCTTTTTAACAATATTCGCCAAAACACTTACCCACAGCAACGGACGTAACGTATGGCACGTAAGACGTATCCATTGGCGGGCTGTAAACGCGTACCTCAACAGTTTTAGAGACGTATACACCAGAACAACCTCACGCTACACTCCAACAAACCACGCCTCCAGTTGACGGGCTCGTTCTGCTATATAAATCCCCTTTACACTAAATTAATACATAATAATTTGAACAGATTAATATTACCTTTCTCGTTATAACTCCACAATTCTACGTCTATGGCAATGGGGCGGCGAAGCAGTATTAGGAGGAAAGGGAGGGTCTTTACCTGCAGAGAATAAGTAAGGTCTATAACCTTAAGTGGCTTCTTCTCTTGATTCTAGTGGGTGAGAGGAGGAAAGGGGAATGGAAAACGAAGAAAAAGTTAGTATAATGGTGATAGAAGGCGAAAGAGAGCGGAAGAAGAAGGTAGGATAAGCGACAAGCTAAGAATAAGGGTGGGGCGACGCGTAGCGACTGCGGTGGCTACGGCGTGAGACTATTAACGCGATAAAATCTGCCTCTAAAACCATTCCTTACGAAGCATGCTATTTAAAATAATAAAAATTGGCATTGATGAAGTAACTAATCCATGAAAAGCCGCCTTAAAACTAATGAAAAACTTGTTATTTAAATGTGGAACCATCATATAACTAATTTAACATTTACCTATCAAGTAATATCATGTCGTTAAGGAGGAAAGACTTTTTCTTGCCAGGATCCATATCGATACACTACTTTATATTAACTACACGACACGTAACATCGACAATCACTCCTCTACAATTACATCTTTACAAAGATCACTCACCTTTAAAAATGAACTATAGTCTATACCACTATTATTACTAAGTAATAAATACGGAATTTTTTAACTACAACCTACATTACACTATTAATACTAGAGTATAGATACGAAGGATTTTAACAATTATGAAAGATTATCAATATGAATATTATTCGATATCAGTAGGTAAAGAACCTATGAAACCACATTTTCGGACTATATGATAACGTACCACGCCCCAAGAGAGATATTAGTAAAATTCAAAGTGAAGTGCTATGCTCCAGGTCAGAGCTCATAAGCTCTCACCTGAGGTGTGCACTTAGCGGATGGCTGTTTAACCTCTTTCATAACTTATCTACCTTACTACTTTAAATACTATATAGTTATCTTTATATATTGACATAAAGACCTAACCGAAATTGATATTTCTACCGGACTTATATTAGATCTCTTAATATCATTGAAAAACACTATGAATACCTTATGTTATAGCCCACGATAAAGGGGTCAAATCGATACTGCGCACCCCTAGCGCGCCAGTAAAAGAAGCCCCACCCGCTTAAAAACACCAAAGGCTCAAACAAAAACGTCAGTAATTAGTTCGCCCCCGGCGGAAAAGGATGCTATTATATACCAACCTTAACAATTTAGCATTTAAACCCTTTATAAGTCTCTGAACTCTAAAAGGCGCGACTTAAAAGTCCGCGAGTCCGTATATCAGGCTAATGAATAGGCTATTAACGCTTTTATTGTTTATCACAAAGAATCTTATTGTACAGAGTATCGCGCTCTAACATTACGCATCGTAAGAAATACGATCGATAGATTACGGGCGGGAGCATGTGCTTTTAGTCAAGAGGGTTTCCCCTAATACAAGACGAACAGATCCGTGAGACACTATACAAGTTATTTCCTACCGTATTAAATTACATTACAAGGCCGAATTTCCTCGTCAATATTCCGGCCTTCTATATCTAGGAAACTCGTGATCTCTTCTCAAAACCGTATATTTCGCCTACACCAAAGACTACCTAAGTTATTATAACAAATCGGAATAGGACGTCAGTGCTTTTAACCTGGTAAGAGGCCTCGAAGACTACCCAAAAACTATTAAATACTTTTCGCAATCATTCGAAAAACTATCCTTCCCAACAAACCTCTCCTTAAAAGGCTGTGGAAAAGGCGGACCTATAGGTTTTCGAAAAAGTCTTAAAAGACTCCAAATACGACAGAAAAAATTAATCTCCCTAATATACCCTTATTCAATATATTTTATCAGATTTGTCTGCCATTACGGATGTCATGAGAATCTTTACGGCGATTGTCATCTGTTATATCGATATAGTTGCAAAAAAACGTTTTTTCAAACAAATCGATACTGACGCTACTTAACCTTTTCGAAAATACACTAGCTACATTATATTGATTTTACCGAATTACCTAATACAGAGAATTATTCGTGCAATTTATACGCTTTTTATAACGAAAAGAATCAAAGTTTTTTAAGTAATAAAAAACAGGATTTGTTTTATACACAGAGTTGATGTTAATTGACTTTAATGTACTAATCAAAAGATAAAATATTCATATAGACTTAATAGCTTAAATCGTTTCGTTTTTAAAGTCTGTTAAATTCGTCCACGTACTTAATGGAGGAATGAATAAATGATATATGGCAGAACTTTATAATAAGAGTTGTTTATAATAATAGATAACCTCACGATATATATACAAAAATCGAAACCTTAATCATGCAGTTTGAATAAAGAATGACTTTTCAAATTCTTATAAGTCAGCGACTTAAAATTATGACTGTTATAATAAGTTCCGTTTAGCAGAAACCTATTATTAAAAACGTTCAAAATGAAATGAAGGAATATACATTCGAATTTTAAGTCGTCGGTTCAAAAGTATGTGAACCAATGCCCAAACTGTATATAATACTATGGTAGCAGTAAAAACCTTGGTTAAAGACGTTAACAAAATTGTTTC
The DNA here is from genome assembly GCA_038502455.1 of Anisogramma anomala. Lineage (NCBI taxonomy): Eukaryota > Fungi > Ascomycota > Sordariomycetes > Diaporthales > Gnomoniaceae > Anisogramma > Anisogramma anomala. The sequence continues at coordinate 4,194,841 of JASMMZ010000008.1, read as the reverse complement.
CTGTGCCAGGAATTCTAGGCTGGAGAAAATGAGCCGGTAAACCGAACTCTAATATATTAGTATTTGTTACTACTTCACCATTAAAAACGCCTTATATCCTAGGTTTTTCACCAGAGTTTTAGGGCTCTATAACATGACGGTTATATGTATTAGAATGTCCCTTTCGCGTAACATCCTCTTGCAAAAACTCATTAAGTGCACGGTAAAAAAAATTATGAACGTATTAAAAACGCCAAACATACGTCGTTCAAACCCTGTGGAATATATTAGCCTAAATTCAAACGCTTAAGGCACCTTCACTTCTATAAAAATTCTCAATAATTTCAAAACTTACGCAGAATCTATTAATACAATAAAAATTGATATTTTCACAATCAGTTGTTAAATGCAAGACAATATATTCGAAAACCCTATTTTAAACTTTAAAAAATAGTATATATAATGATGAAACCTAGAAAGGGACGAAAACTCGATTTAAAGTTATTAAAATCATTATAATCATGTTACTAACAGTAGTCTTCATCTCGACCAAGGGTTTATATAATGTAGTTACAGCGATAATAAATTCATCTATGTTTATTTCCAATTTTTACTCCATTTCTTCCTCGTTGGAAGATTAACCAACCCATATAAAACATCAGAATCACAGAGATCCAACGAATTGGAACTTGACCACCTGTTTGGGCTCGACCGAGACCGCTACTAATATTCCTGAATACGAATCACAATTTTCTAAACCATAAATAAAATGATGAAACGTTACTGAACGTGAAAAATAAATACAAAGCTTATAATTGTGAGGTTCAATATAAGTAAAATAGTGATCTTATATTAATATTTGCTTATAGGTCATGTTATCAAAGGCGTCAATATTGTTGACGTATTAAAGACTTGGTACGAAAAAAAGTAAAATGGTTGAGCATTCACATAGCAACACCCAGGTTCCGATTTATCTTCCTCTATTTGTAATTGGGTTGAAAACGATTTTACGCAATACACTCGTCGCAAATTACTATTAGCTATGAGGTTTCGGTTTTTTTGTTTTCTTGCGTTTGAGAAGGAACATTTCGAACTGCTACACAAATTCAACCAAACCCTACAAGGGACATTTTACACCTACAATTTGATAATATAAATATAATCAAAATATATTGTGATCAATACTTAACGTCATAAACATATTAATCGAGAATTAGGCACTCGGTTTCTAAAATATCATTCACAGAAATTTTACCCTTGAATTCAACCAGTTAAAACTATCTTTATGTGAAGTAGGTAAGGGGCGAACTTCAAATAATTCGGCTTTAGCAACCAGTATACACTTGAATTTAAGGATGAAAAGTTCTTCATATCATTCAATATAAGTTTTCGAATTTACTTATAAACATATTACCGGGGCTATTACGTTTATACAACCCAATCTCAATAGTAATTCGGATTATAAAGATGTATTAATTTCCCTTTGAATACGCAGATCCTTTACAGCCCCGATCGCACGGATAAAAGAGCTCAAAATGAGCTTCTGAGGCCTTACAACCTGATAGTTATTTAGAAAAAAAATTGTTACTTGTAAAGAAGATTATGGATGCGGCCTCTGTATATACAAAGGCTGAGACTTTCTTCCTATTATATGTTAATATTTGATCCGCGGTTGGAGAATTCTCTATAATTTACGTTCAAATGGCGAATTGGCGAATATTTTAATTCGTTAAATATTGCTATTATATAAGAAAAGTGGCCGTGGTAATCTTCCAAATCCCTTGGTTTTCTTCAATGTAGTAAATTCCTAATCAAGGTATTATGGATTTTAGCCGTGTTGTAAAACCACCCTCTGACTGGATTACCAACTTCGTAAAGTGTTACATTATTATCAGATAATTATTTCTGCTTCGCATTATGTGCCCTGTGTTTCGGGGTCAATGCATACTTTATTAGCGACACAAATTTATGAACATTACTAAAATTTTACAAATATATTTTAACCAATAGTTTATTAACGACGATATTACCGACAAATTTATAAACTAATATGACGGTTAAGATTACTTTATACTTTAGAGTATTCACATTCATGATGAAAGGATGCTTTGTAATTATATTATTATGCGAAATAGATCAATACATTCAAATAATGTGAGGATACATTTATTGAACGCGTATTGAAAGTTTATAACTAAATATCATTGTATATATCATACTATATATTTTTTTTCAATAATTTTGTACGAACATTACTATAGTAAAAAGTATCTATAACACCAAAATTATGTAGCCATGGCCTGTTATTACTCTGTTCTTAAAAGCTTATCGCATGAATTCCAATTTATGTTAAATTTTTGGAATATATTTTAGCTCATAGGTTATCATAAACATTAATTACCCGTCGCATGATTCACGATTAATATGGCGTCAGTCCGTCCAAGTGTTTTATTTCAGATCGTATAAAGTCTTTTACTCACGATATTAAGTTTCCTTAGCACAGGTTAAATCGCGATAATTCCCTTTCGTAAGTATAGTAAACTTTTAATGCCCTCCTTTCAAATCTCTTTATAGCAAGGATACGGCGTTTAGGGTTTTACCGAAGTTTACTTGCCTTGATTAAAAAAATTCTATTGAGGGGTTTGGTAGGAGTTAGATGTTACATAAAGACTATAAGGTTTACGAAGTTATATTGCGAAACCATACATGGAGCCCCGTTCTTTCACGGTATTTTACATAATTTCAATATTGGATATTGCTCAACTATTTTTCGTCTACAATATGCGTTACGATAACGATGTTATATGGAACTAGATATTGAAATCTTTAGAAATCAAGGATTGAATTTTAGGAAAAGTCTATCAAAATCGAACCGATTGATATGGGAAAATCAACTTATTTTTGTCCTGACGAAGTTGAAACTCTTTAACCTTACCGGCCCCTACAATTCTTCAAGCTCAGAAAATAATAGTAATTTACCTGTATCGAATGAGCGTAAATCTGTTTAAGCTGATTATAGCCTTCATTTCAAATATGAATGTTAATGGTTTACATTCATCATGATTTGAAATTAACCAGTGTATATTAAAACGGTTTCACGTCGGAAAACACGTAACGAATATATTCAAGGTCGCGTGGTATAATAAGGTATTATTTCGCACGAAATAGGTGCTCTCGCTATACTCTTGTAGAATACCCATAGTTGTTACGATCGTAGTTTTATTTATTTATTACGCTGCAAACTGGTATACCGGCAGCGACTAGATCGATACATAGGATTAAATTACTTTTTTTTAGTTTTCAAGGGGAATATGAGCGATTTCTCCTATAGGATCTTGCCGAATATTGTTACCATGATGGAATTAAGCCTACCAGTTAATAACATGGTTTTGAAGTAATAACGATTTCGATGAGCCTTTGGTTTAAGGATTGTTGACGTCAACAACACTCTTATTAGTCGTATTATAATAACTCCCTTCGTTTTTTCACTAACGAATACGTAACGAAACCTTGTAATATCGAAACCTTATATGAATAAGCTAAAACAACCCATATACTGGTGGTTCAAACGATTTCACGCGATGGCGACGGAATTACAACATGTCTCATTCTATTTAAGGAAATACCACTACCTAATTGGGTAGGTTGTGGAAAAAACCGCTGTAAATTATATTTATTGATAATAAATGTAGAGTGCTTAACCCTTTCACAACTTTCATAAATATTATTACCATATTCCCCTAGATATCAAAAATTCCTTACAAAGAGATAGATTGAAGATATTACCAGTTTTCACCTCAAAATAAATTGATAACCTTGAAGCTAGCTAAATTGATATTTGACCAATAAATCTCAATTTCATTTTGACAGATAAAAATATATCGAATCCGGTTCTATTAACTTGCATCACGACGACGTTATTACGGTCAATTCGAAAGATCTTTACCTTGTCATACACGTTTTCTACCAGAAGCTTATTGAAGTATCTCAACACTTAATAATGGTTATACGTATCTGTTAAAGAAACATACAGTATATGTTGATAATTATTTCATAATGATAGGTTTTCAAGGAATCATCAATACCTCGTTTTTAGAAAATTATAACAGATTTCACTTTATCGTTAAGACATTTCACGGAATTTCAATAGCACAATAAAATGTTATAAATACAGGTATTATCGAAAACGAAACCGTTTATGAGTTGGCGACCCATAAAATGAAACCCCTAACATATGCATCAGATAACGATTATCTATCAGTAAGCAAATTGAAATTCATATTTAGGTTGTATCAAAAACGATCAACGGAAATTATTACATTAATAAATGAATTAAATTATTTCTTTTGTAAATACGTTGGAAATTTTCGTATTCTATTGATCCCAGGTTGAAACGTTGTAGCACCCGTTAATTAGGTTACATTTATACCATTGTATTTATTGCGGCTTTGGTTATACTTATGCTCAATAATGAAATACGAGTGTAAAGATTTTGTTCTATATTATAGTTGTTTTAGCCCATTGAATACCAATGTAAGTTAAGTTCAAGAGGAAGAAAAACATGATATTTCGTATTCAATATATTATCCGTCCTATCAAAAGGTTTCAAGATTATAATTTCAGTTATTTGAAAGGCCCCTAATTTGGTGAGCATATGAAACTTATGTAAATACATTCTTTTCGCATCCTGAAAATTGCCGGGTATTAAGTCAAGTAACGGTTTTTTTTACCGTCTAAACGTTACATTGAAGCTTCTTTAGGCTAAAACTTAACGTCAGCCTCTAATAATAACGTTTTACGCCCGGTAACATTATTTATGTTTCATAACCATCGGTTAAAAATACGCCAATATGGTTATCTGCTTTATTATCAATGTTAACGACTTTGCGGACATAACAATGCCATCTAATCACACATCACACGTTATTAATTATCAAATAACTCCGTTATAAAGACAGAGGGATAGATACGGATATAATTAAAAACCATCCCGCTACAGACGCCCCCATTGATACTTCCATCATCCTCTTTCATATTAATCCTATCATTATTCCTTTTTTTTACCCCGGGCCTAATTCTTTTTCAAACGGATTAGACGCGACAGGTGATAATTTTAAATGTTCTCGTGGTCTCTATAACGGAATTATCGAGACCAAGGTTACTGCGAATAGACTCTAGTTATTTATAGTGTTGCCTTTTTTTTGGTATGATATTTTAAAAGGTTTGCTTTTCGTAGCAATATCAGAAGGTGAATAAGTGTATAGAGCCCGAATAATAATCATTTTGACGACAATATGGGTTTAGACTTGTCAGGCGATGTAAGAAGGCGTGGTTACCTAGTTAATACATTTCTTTAAAGTCAGATAAAGTATCTTTATACCAGCCTATGGCTTTAAGCTTGCACTCATTTGGTGTTTCCGTCCCTTTAATGTTAATAACGTGTTTAATGTATTTTTAGATCAAGTTGACAGGGTATTGAGTTTAGGATATTACCTTCGTTCATTTACGGTTCGTAGTAGTATATATTATTGATTAACAACTTTATTTTCTATAAATTCAACACTTTTTCACGTTTTAGAGGAATTTACGTGTTTAATTTGGAGAATCTAAAGAAGATGAATATTCTTTTCTTTTGTTACGTCGGTCAGGTCTTCTGGCTAAGGTTTGTTATTAACCGCATTTCCTAGGTTTGTTGTATTGAAGGTTGATGTAGAAGGTGTGGGCAAAGTTTTTATTATTGTAGTTGAAGTTGTAATATAGTAGGTATACAAAAATCGAGTTTATTACCCATGTTATTATCATGGCAAGCGAGAACCCTAATTGGATAAAGAATCCATTATAGGTGGTATTATAGCACTGTACGTTGTATTGAAACTTTGTGTGGATCGTAATGGCTTATCGGAGTGACTGGCATAATATGTCTTCGCTAGCTTTTATATTCCCTATATGCAGGGACTAAGCTAGAGCTACCACCTAAATCGATAGAATACTTTCCATAATCTTTGATGAATAAGATAGGATGAACCTCAGGTAGGTAGTTATTATCGAGCTAGTAAAAAGGATTGGCTCGGTCATATAACTGCTCACGTAATTTGGGGCATTCTCAGAAGAGGCTCGGAAGCATCATAAAGCACAGTAAACGCTAGGGCTACTATCTTTGGCGAATACTAGACCAGGAACTTACCTTTCGCACCCTATGGCTTGTTGGTAAAATATCAGGCGATTAAACATCTAATGTAAAAGATTTATCTTATTTTCCGATTGTACTTTGGATTCCAATACGTAAGACGACTTGATGATATTCTAATTTGTGTAATACTAGACACGTTGGACGTCTTATTTGAAATAAACTTTAAAACTATCAAAGATTTCTAGAAACTATATATAATTCGTTCAGTACCAATGGTAGTAATCCTCAACTTAACTGTTATGACTACTGGGAATCAACAAGTAACGACTTGTTGGTTCAATTTTTCCTTGCAAGGAAATGCTAATGAACGGTTGTAATTAAACATAAGTAAGGTTGTGCAGTTGAAATTTGTATTTTCCTTTTTTTCCCTTAAATTATAAATAAAGTTATTGTTGCTACTTAATCCGTATTTAATTTAAGAATATATTGAGTAGATAAAGTGATACAATGGGTTTAAAAATCCCTTGAGTCTCTCGAAAGTTAATGTTGGAGCTAATATTCATATTAGTGGATAAGATAATTACATCTAGAAATGTTTAGAGGGAAAACACTAATAGATTTTCCTACAGGAGGCTCGCATATAAAGAAGTTACTTCCTTATAACAGTTGTTATTAATGAAATTTGTCAAAATTCAACGTGTTGGAGAATTTAAGGATTGCTGTGAACTTGGTAATAATTCTATTAGTATGAAAAGGGTTTTGAGTAGAGTTTTTATGTAATTAACTGGTGGATTTTAGGACTTGATACATTTGTATCAATTGATTTGGTATCGTTCCCAATAACACAGCTTTACTCGAGTCTTCAGATATGATGGTAAGGGTTTATAAAAATAATTTTAGATTGAGTAGGACTTTACAAACGCGTGTGAAAGCGTTGAGGAATGCAGCTGTTAGCGATACCTGAGCTTAGACCCTTCTACAACCACTCAATATATTTGTTTATTACGTATTCGTATAATAAATTTTCTTAATTAACTCTTTTTACTTTTGGTGTTCGAGGTAAATACTCGTTCGCTTAACTTTACCTTTAACTTGGTCTCGACATGTCTACCCACTTTTTTTTTTCACATATTCAATGTCTACTTGCTAAACAACCCGTAAACGTCGTTAAATACGATATGTTCTTAGTCAAATACAATTGAATATGAATTGATTCCGATGTACCGAAGTAGTTGGTTAGGTATTTGGCGGTGGAGTCTTTGTCGACGTTTGTTTGTATATATCGTTGTCAAAATATTCGACGAATATGATTCTAAGCCTCTAGATTGCTTCGTTTCTAGCAGAGTCTTAAATTATATCACTTTTGAGGTTCTCGGTAGTGATCTTGACAATTGAGGTGTATAAGGAGAAAATGATTAGTTTAAAAGGGTAGTTTATAGGTTATCTATCATCAAATTTGTTGTTTATATTTGATGGATCGTGGTACTTGATCTTTGTGCGATTTGTAACACTATTACGCGTAATAGTAGTATTAACAGAAGTAACGACTTGGACGTTTGTCAATCTTGGTAACTTGATGATTTTGATACTTTGAAGTGGTTAATCTCAATGCTTTTCTTTTAAGACTGGTTTAATTAAGTTTTTTTTCGTGTTTTTTCGATAATGGCGATACCGTTATTACTTATCAACTATCGCGAATAGCTATACAGTGTTTAATCATTCCCTACTTGCTGCCGCCAATAATTATAGAGCTTATAGAGGCACTTCGTAAGAAACTTTCCTTTATCTTACCTAAATAAAGCGTAACAACCGGAAAATAACTTTTTTTTACCTAGTATATCTATGATTAACCTCAAAGGTACTTATTACATCTTCGACCTTACATCAACATTTTTTGGCATAGGTGCACGGACCATCATTCTAAGGAAGGTAAGGGGCCTACACTGTAGACCCTAACAGTGCCTACTTCCAAGAAAAAATTTGATGTCCAGCCGCTTTTAATACTATTACTTTACATACATCTTATTCCACCACAATATCTTTAATCGGCTTTAACACTACTTGAATCTTTTGCGACAATCCCTTTTTAGTCATGAAGATTGTCGTCGGCCCGGCGCACCCTCCGCGCAGAGGTACATCCAAAGAACGGCCTTTATAAACAACGATTCCGGCACTCGTTACTTGTACCAACGTGGCCCTTTACACTTGAACTTAGACATTGCAAGTTTGATTTCATTTTAACTTTAAAATCTAAACCTTTATTATATGCGCTCGCAGTTGACAGCTCTATTCATTTATTTCTTTCTTATTTTTGAGTCGTCGCCGCCCATACCGGCGCCCCACGCGCCCCACGGGGCCTTTATACTTAAAATTGTACTGTAACTGCAATATCAGTTTATTTCCTTTTTCGCTTTAAGGTATTAAAGAAAAACCTTTTTTTTAAGTGTTTGCCCTTAACAGCTCTATTTATTTTTTTATTTCCGAGTCGTCGCCTAATATACCGGCGCCCCGCCCACTCAGCGGGGTTTTCGACTATACTTTGAATGCCTCTAACAGTCTATAAAAGAGCTTTTCCGGCACACCACCCGTTTAGTAGTGTACCCCCCTTATAATTTTTCTATACTTCTTGGGCTTGCGGTCTGTGGTAAAAAAGTGACTCGGGTCGTGATTCTTCTACCGAGGTGTAAAGTAGGTTTTTCACCGAGTTATAAAGTATATCTTCCCTATCGACACGGACTTTCAACCAAGATATATATATTTTAAAGGTCCTTTACTCTTTTGGACCGTTATGAGATCCTGGATACATGGAGTCATCGAATGGGAACTAAGATAGCCGTGTAATACGGCCCAGCTATGGTTATAGCTTCTTCGCCCGTTTTACGGTTTTTTAAGCTATAGGGTAACTTTAAGGCAATGATTGAAATATTGGTTAATAGTCCGGTTTTTTATCAAAGGTTTTACTTGGTAATTTGTTTTATAAGTAGAGGCTGTTTTTGCTATATTATATGTATAAGGCTAAGAATCAATATTTAGTATACCTAGTGGTAGGTGTAATTTTTCGGCGTAACCACGTTGACAAAACATTTACGAATACGATCCACATTCGTTGGGGGAAAAGGGTTCTTCAGGAACCGGAACCTATATAGTTGATTTAAGGCCCCTTCGATAGGCATTTAACAACATATATAGCGTAACGGTTCGGAAATCGGCCACAGGTGTGGAGGATACGTCTTTCAGTTGCTATACGTTGTTATGACCCAACATCTGCAGGGCGCACCAGCGGCGGCCCCGCAGCAGATAACGAAGGAAATCGGTTGGACACAGCCTCTCGGCAGGCACCAGGGATCCACAACAGACACACCGTACACAAGGGTTAGGGTCAGCATGGTGTGAGACTCGATGGACTCGGTATCGAGCCAGTCGAGCCTACACTGAAGACGTATGAAGGCGCGGATATATAAGGACACTTTCATTACCAAGATAGATAGTATTTCCTTCATAGCTCTTCAGTTGTCAATCTAAGTATTCAGTCTACCCTGAATAGCCTCACGGCTTCTGATCATCACTCGCACGAATACAGTCTTGATATTGCACCTTTTGTTACCTCTGCTACCTTACTGCTAACATAAACCCTCTGGACACCTTCTACATACTCACGGGTATTTAGTGTGATCATTACATACGTGTGGCATAAGGAATATGGTAGTCTGCTCAACAAGGTTAAATAGTATGACCTGGAAAAGGGGAAGTGAATAGAGTGGTAGTTGTATAAAGTGAGGACTTCAGGTTGCGAGCCTTCTCACCGGCATATGTATGTATTTTCACGTTAGCGAGGGTCACACTATACTAGCTATATATTGGGCACTTGCCGGTGATAGTAAAAACAAAAAAGGTACTTATTAGTGTTGGTAGGCCTTTATCATTGCAATTTAATCGATTCGAATCGTGGTTGAAGGAACTGGTGTATGGTATTGATATTAGAGATGTGTTACTTTTAAGTTTGGCAGTCCGTTAGTTGGTCTGCACATGAATTTGAATGGCGAATTGCTTGGCGCGTTCTCTAGTCTGACGAGGGAACCTAATATACATGATTTGCAGTCAATACAGTCAATCACACAGATAATACATTCAACTTGAAGTAAGTACAATCAACTAACTTTTAGCATAGTCGACTTAACAGTGCTGAAATTGACTACTGTTCTACCAATGTTCCAGGATAACAACCTGATTTCAACCCAAGACGAGAATATTTTCTGTGATTAATTCCAAGTAATATGCGTAGGAATTTACCGGCATAAGTAAATTTATATTCAAAGTTGATAAATGTATTCCTTTCACTGTGAACGGAACTATTTTCCCCCTTATCTTTGCACCTATTTCTATCCCTTTTTTCATGTTTAATTTGATCAATTATAGTAATAGTGTTGATTATAAGAGTATAAATGTTTCAATAAATAATACATATATTCCGTAAATTGGTAAGCTCCATTTGCAACGATTGGTTACTGTAGTGGAGCTACAGTTTATTGCCATAGTTTGTTTCATAAAACAGGTGTTGTTAAAAAAAGTAGGTTCAAGTTTTTCGGGTTCAACCTCCTGCAAAATCATATGCGATACGCCAATTTACGGGTTATCATAGGTTTATATAATAGACCTATTAATAGCTATTATAATTTTAATGTTTACAATGCTGTTTCCAGGCTTTTTGGACTTTATAATTAGTATGAGCGTATTTATACGCTACGTTCGGTCGTGAACGTGTTTTAACATAATGGTCTCAAAGAAAAATAAGAAAAGATAATCAACCAGGTGCGTGATTTTAACAAGTTTAAATAAAGTGTTCTTAAATATAGATTATATGAAGCTTTACTCAAATTATGAAACAATAGAATTTATAATTGCGATTGCTGTTGGAATAGTACTATATGCAGTGCAGTAGGTCAACTTTACTTACAGTAAAGTTGACTGTACTGCAAGTTGAGTATATTGCTTTGTGCGGACTAACCGCATTGAGTGTAAGACAAGTGTAGTACGCTACACTTTACTCTATGGCACGGGCCAAGCAATTGGCCATAAAAATTACAGTGCAGACCAACTAGCGGTCTGCCAAACCTAGAAAAATACATTTACCATCTGACTACTGCAATACTACTGTTACTTCGAAGAACAATCGAATCGACAACGTTGCAACGTCTAAGGCCTACCAACAATTGCGTTGATAATGGATGTGGAACATGGAGTGCAACTTATCTACATATGCTATATTAATGATTTCGTTTGCATAAAAAGAATATATATACGTGAAATGATGGGAAAATAATAATATAAGGGTCGTTTGAGCTGGGGATCACATATATATTTATATATATATATATATAGCCGAGTTAAATGGGTTGTTCTTTGTTACTTATGGCATTACGTTGGGTTTATATGCTTTTAGGCTAAAACTACGGCCCCCATTTCAGGTGGTTCGAGTATCAAACTCTTGGCGCTAGTAGGCATATGTATGTAACGTAACTGATTGTACAAGTTAATTGAAGGTATCTTTTTTCGATATTTAAACTGTATGTCGGTTTAGTAGACGAGGTTTTTTGTTGTTTGACGGGGTTAAAGGTTTGGAGGGTCCCCAATTCTTACGTACTGTTTATTAGCGGTTTGAATCACTGGCGTTTCGATTGTGGCGGAGTTTTGAAGGAAGTGATGCTTCAAGTGAGTTCATACCACGAAGAAGGTCCTGTATGATATATCTAAGTCCGTTTTGAGGACAATCCCTTCACCTATATAAATATATATACTTTAAGTAACAGTGTTTATAAAGACTGTCAAGTGCATCGCAATACAATTACCCATCAGCTACCCGGTTTAAGGTCATTAAATTATCAAACTTTTGTATTGAGGTAAATTCTGACATGCATAAGGAACTTCTAATTCTTTTCTCCAACTTCATAATCTTCATTTTTCATCTTCTAGTATTTTATTATATGTAACGTTATTAATCACCTAATTATTTATATCATAGGTTTTGCCTTGGACTTCATGTTCTCCATATTCTGGCTGACTATGAGAACTTTTATAATATTATTATCTGTTTCCTCGGCTGTGAACATATGTTTCTTTTTACCTTCGAAATCATGAAACTTCTTCCAAATTGTATTCATACGCACATTTGCGTTCGATTTCCTCATATTTTTCCATTTCATCATTAAGAATTTGTCTTTTTTTGAATTCTTACATGTTTTAATCCAGATTAGTCGTTATGAAAAGAATGATTTATGTATACGACAGGGAATTCATGCATGAAACATATCATGATTCAAGTAAAAACTCATATTATACGTGAAGTACAAAATTTAGGGTTTCGGTTGGAACAGCAGTCAATTGCAGTACAGTCAAGTCAACTTTACCAACAGTTAGTTGATTGTACTGACTGGAAATTGACTGTAGTTTGTGGGATTGACGGCAAATCTAATGCAGTAGGTGCCCACTTCCAAGTGGGGCACAGGCCAAATCGTTTGGCCATACAAATTATTGTGCGGACCGGCTAGCGGTCTGCCAAACTTAGAACTTACAACTAATCAAACAATTTCAATGCAGCAGTGTTGAAGATACTACACAAGATATTTTGTAGGCTTGTAGACTCAAGTATTCTAGAATCTACATGGAGGACTTCATATATGACCAAGTGTATCCTCATAGAGATCTCGATCAAGATCGAGACTCCGTACTAGTCAATATTAGTACTTGCACTAGTGCTGGTAGAGATATTTTCAACTCCGGTAAACTCCTTATCCTTTGATGTTACAAAGTTTAGTACTTGAAGTCTGTACTAAATACTGAATGGCCCTATTAGCCCTGTTATGAAGTTGTATGCTATGTGGCTTTACCTATTATATATTTCAACACACCCCCTTCAATGGTATTGTTTTCTCAAAAAGAAAAAAAGAAAAGAGGGATGTAAGAAAAGAGAGTGAAGGGTAAGGTGTAAAAAATGTAATGCAGAGAAAAGAAAAATCCGTATATGTAAAAAGCAAGAAGATCTGTATAGTCGGATTTAAACCGATAATCTTTTCAGTATATCTTCAATCAATATCTTTAGTTTACCCACAAACCACTCTACCATTCCATACCTAGAATATTACAAGGTAACTTAAAACAAATAACTAAATGAAATGACAATTTAATTTAAACTCAAGTCAATCAATCTATATCGTTACATTATGACTTCGTGTTTTACTCTAGGAAATAGTTTTATCAACCAATCGGCTAGTTGTTCATCTGTAGAGATTCATTTGATTTATATTATGCCACGTTTTAATTCATCCCTTATAAATTGTTTTCAAGGGGTATGTGTTAAGTGTGTTAATTATACTTAGGGTTTCTAACCAACTTAAAAACTTTCTTATCATTACAGTTTATCGTAATGATATTATGAATACGTGGCTTTGTAAATAAGTTCGATATCCATAGTGTGTTTGAAATAACCCTTACACTACTACGCTTTCAATATATATGAAAAAAGGCATACTTTGGATCCTCTCTTAAATACCCAGTTGATTGTGCTATTAACGATCTAAACTGTATATTAATATGTAGACTTTCCAGTGGTGTTGTTTCTCTTTCAGTCGAGATTGCACTAGCTGTTGATTTAAAGCCTTTGAATATCTTTATAGTAATTCTATCAAAAGTCTATAAAGTTTCAATGCGGATCTAATTATAGTTTTTTTCACTCATTTGTTATCCAACGTTTTTATAATGCCTAACTATTTGAAGACGTAACTGACTAGTATAATATATATATATATTTATACGATTTTAGAAAATACTTCAACGTACTAACATAAAAAAGCGATGTGCGGCCCGATTTAGCATATTTTATAGCGAAAAGGGTCTATAATTCATCAAAACTTCTTGTTTCTTAATATATTAACCTAAACTTCATGTAATATATCATAAACGAGGGATCCGGTTACAGTAGTGGTGTAAGCCAGACGTTTACTTAGTTCTTCTGCTCTTAAGTCTAATATCTTTTTGATATAGGTATGTTATAGCGAAATAATCGTACGTAGGTTTTTGTTCATCAAGATACGTACTCGAAGAAAGTGTTTTGCTTTTCCTAGGTTCTTGTACTTAAAATTCCTCCCAATGTCTATCCTCCAGGTCTTAATATCCTATAAATCAAAGCCCATTATTAAAAATTTATCAACGTAAATACAGATAATAAGTTGATAACGATAATTTATATATAACATGTTTTTAAAACATAAACTTTTTAACTTAAGGGTATTAAATACTTCATTTAACATATTTAAATATTATTCTACAGCCTGTTTAAACCTGTAGAGTAAAATAAGTAATTGGAGAACTTAGTAAAATGTAGGATTGAAACATACAATATTTTAATATAGATACTTTAAAAAAAAGTCCTTAATGGTATTCTAGATCTTCATTCATACTAGTTTATTAAGTTCTCTGTTTAGGAAAGTCGAGTAGATTTTGATTTAGTTGATATTATATCAGTTGTAAGTAGCAAGTGTAATGAGAATCTTCCAAATGTAAGACTTTTCTATGGCAGTACAGGTCTTAGTGTAATTAACACCGTAAATTTATTTAAATCCTCGAATCACGATCCTAACCTTGTACCTTTCGATCTAACCTTTGGAATAATTATTAAATTTGGGAATTTTTTTGCAGTTGTGGGATAGCGGTTAGTATATTACTTCATAGCCCTAAAGACTTTGAAGGACGGAAAGCTTCGTGTTTTACTATGAAGGGCCTTTTTCTAATACCTAGCATCTAAGCCCTCCCAAGCTTCCTTTATAGTCAGCTATTTCTCAATTTCAATAACCAAGAGCATAAACAAAACCGTATCTTTATGAACAATAACTATTGCTAAAAACCTTACCGGCAAGTTATTTTTTATTTTTTATGCTATTTGGCGAATAATCATTTTTATATTAGAGTTTTGAGTTGCAGTTACAATATTATAAGGGATACGAACCTCGACAGCTTTAATATCTTCTTCCCTTTTAAATGATTTATGAGGTTCTGTAATATTCCTTTTCAATACCGCCAAGCTATAAGTACTTCTAATCTTCGTTATCTAATTTCCCTTCCGGTATATAAAATAAATCTTAAAGATTTGTTAGGGTTGTATAATATCAGAAAACTGCCACAAATGAAGGATTTGCCATTCTTCTACTAAATTAGTCTTTTAATCTTTCACTCTTCTTCTAAATGGTATATGAACTATGATGGCAAAGTCGGGAGTAATTTAAACTTAAAGTTAGGTTTATAACCTCTTTATCCCTTTTACTTTATCGTAAAAACAATTATAGAACGTGATGTACTAGATCATACTTTATTGTCAATCGTCAAGTTAATTATAATAACGTCGATTTAAAATAGGTAGGGCTATCAGTAATGTAACACCTTTCCAGCAATGATCCAAGTCCATATCTTTTCCAAAATCGCTTTATAAAGCGTTCGGAAATTCCGGTTTCCTCCAGAGTATATAACGAAAATGAATTAAGGGTAAAAACAGAGTGAATAGACATTTTTTTAATGAAATAGTGAACAAACTCTTTAACTTCGTCGGAGATTAAGTAATTGATAATATATCGAATACGTTCAATTATTTTGTTTAATATATGATAAACGGAGTATATTTCCTTACGAAGGGATATAATAGCTGTATTACAAACTTTATAACTATACATTATCTTTTCAGCTATTTAGCTACGGTGTTATGTTTTTAGGCCAGAAGTTGTTCTCAGGGAGCTATTACGGGTGTAGATAAACCCTCTTTTCTCTGAGGTACTATATTAAAAGCTTCGTCGCCATCAAGTGTTTTTAAAAAGTTTATAAGAAATGAAAATAAATTAGAAACTCTTTAATAACTGGTTCTTTCTAAAGCCATTTAACAACTGATGTAATTAATTTACTAACTTTAGAATGGTGTAACCAAACATCATATGTTAAAAGGATATATGGGAGGACTTGGTTGGAATGATGACTATTACGTTATAATAGAATTGTTACGTAACTTAACTAATAGTATAGTCGCTGGTTATGGTAACAATTCTTTTCCTAGTTTTTAAGTTGATCAATAATAAGTTTCTAACTTTAATACCGAAGCTTGAAATCTTCGATACATTAATTATGGTTATAATAAACCTAGAGCAATAAAACAGTTGTAAAATATGAGGGTATTAAAACTGTAACCATTTGAAAACTTAACCGATATTTCAATTATCCTTTTACTAATAAACTGAAAAATACCACCTTTTATTCGTAATCTGGAGTAGTTTTCGCCTTGTATTCCAAGATATTAAGAGCATTTTTCGTGATTGAAAATATAGCGAAATCGGTCTCAATTAGATTGAATGAAGTCACGAAAATGAAGTTTATCAATTTTGAAATAACATTGTAATGTAAAAGAAAGAGGAATAAAATTAAAACTTCATGTTAAGTTTTAAAGGATTGAAGTTCAAATTAAATATTGCACAGCGGTACTACCCACTGCTAGTGCGACCTTTAATTGGTCGTTTTGGAGGTTTAAAGTTAGAAGAAAAGCCCTTACTGTTAAAATTAGAGACTTTGACGTTAAAAGTAAATACCTTAAAGCGGGTATATGTGTATAAAATACGGCTTTTAATTGGCCAAAGTTATTCAGTACGGGGTGATTTAGAGAGTCATATGTAGTAAACCTCTCAAATTGAATATCTAACTGTAGAATTGATAATGGAAATATTATAAATTTCGAATGTTTCAAGTAGCAGTAGTCATTCATTTTACGTTTGTCAACTGTAATAGAGTCTATTATTTCATCATTACTAATGGATTAAATAGTATTAAAAGGCCGTATATTTTGATATAATACCCAACAGGATTTTATCCATTAGCCCTTATTAAAATCTACAAAACAGATTTTTTTTAAACTAACTTATATGTTGGTTATGGTTAATAGGAAGCGTTTTATTAGGTTTTCTTTAAAAAAAATAGTTTAACGTTTCTTATATCTTATAAAGTCGGTTTTCGTTTTAGAAGTTTGACTATAGTTTACGTAATAGTAAAGGAATAACTCTCCTTAATTTACTTCGTATTCGGACTATCTAGACTGAAAACAAAGGTTTAGTACTTTTCAAGAACTATATTGAATAATTATTTTTTTAACTTTTCTGCTTCAAGGGATCAATCTCCTTCTAGTGTTTTTGAATGCTGCTATAAAGAGAGCTGGGGCCAAATAGTGTAAGAGGAATAAAAAACGAAGTTTCTTAGGTTTTTGATAATAGATCGGTACAGTGCCTTAGTATATGCCAGTAAAATGTGATAAAACATTACACCAGTCTTTAATGCCTATGATAACTGCTCAAATGTCTAATGTAATAAAAGAAGTGATTATCCTATATATCCAGATTCGTATTCATATAGTTTGGAAGTCTTCGTAAAAATGTAATCGCTAGACATAAATAATGGCATATAGTCAGTTTCTATAAAGACTGTATTTATCTTCTTTCTCAGAATATTCTTTAAGATTTCATAATAGTAATTAGTAATAAAAAACCTTTCGTATCTGTTAATTAAACGTTAATGTTTGTAAAGGTCAACTTTTCAAAGTCTTTGAGGAGTTGAAACTTAAGCTTTATAAACTACCTCCCTTTTTCAACGTTAAAGAAGTGGTTTTCAATATTTTCTCCTACCTACTTCATTAGTATAATAGTTCATGTGAATTTTAGGTAGTGCTGGTTCTTGTGGTCCTCTCAAGCGTTCCTCAAGTTGAGTTAATAGTCTTTCGTAAAAGTCGATGGCTAACTTAAGCCTTAATAATTTCGGAAATGTGCGGGAACTAATAGGTTTAGCTCTAGCCTTTACATTCTTATCCGAAAAATTATTAGAATTAATAACTTGAATTTCTCACTTAACTTCAGCCTTACAGGTATTAAGAATTTCTTTCCTTCCTTTCTTTGATGATGTTCTAGGTCCGAAAACTTTTAAAGCAATGGGAGTAGCCCTAAAGCCTAAGAATCGAAGGGATGGGAAATTATCAGGAGCTAAAGGACCTATAGAACTTGAGAGACCGGAAGTAATAATAGTCTTCTATAAAGTAGGACCATTATCACTAATACTACCGTAGGATGGCCTAGGTGATGAAAACAAGCCTCGTGTTAGGGATATTAATGGAGCATCCTTAAAAGTATCAGATGATTTAAAAGAAGTAGAAATTTTAATTGATATGAAGTGAATGAAACCGATTAAGTAAATAGTAAGTCACAATTGTACTCATGATATATTAAAGGTACTATACAAAAAGATGTTGTGTAGACTTTTAGATTCAAGTATTTTAGAATATAAATGGAGGACTTGATAAATTATTAAATGTATCCTTATTAAGATCTCAATGAAGCTCGAAACTATGTAACAGTCAATACTAATGCATTCTATTAAATATTATTTCCTCTGTGCCATTAAATACTTTCCCAGGAAACATCTTTATGCTGATCCTCAGTACTAGTAAATACTAGTACTTGCACTAGTAAATACTTGTGTTGGTAGAGATATCTTCTACTCCAGTGAATTCCTCACCCTTTGGAGATGAGAGGTTCAGTACTTGAAGTTTGTACTAAGTACTGAATGGCCCTATTGGCTCTGTTATTGAGTTGTGTGCTGTGTGACTGTACCTATTGTAAATTTCAATAAGCAACAGTTACTTCGACCACAGTAATTCGCATCGAATACCTTGAAACTATAAAGGCATACCAACCGTTTGAAAGGTTTCTAATATGAATTTTCACGGTTCTCTATGTGATTATAATATTTAATTCATCTCGGTTTCCCTTCCCCCAAAGCTTCCCACATTTCATGGTTGTTAATCGAATATCGTTGTTAGGAAAATACATCCGTTTAAATAGCGTACTTTACTGCTGAAGTAGCCGATATAATACTGCTAGCTCTGCGTATATTTAGCATATGTTTCTTTAGATGGGCGGGATAGTTGTTTAACTCATTCATAACTGTGACAGGTTGATTCCTAGGTTAGTGAGTACTAGGGATATAGACCTAATGGTTTCTATGCTTGTACGAAGGTATGAAGCCACTCCTAAGCATGCTCTCTCATCAGTCTTGTGACCAGACCACCCCTTTTCGCTAACTTTGTAGCAGCTCCTTCACCAAGGTTTATCTTTTTTTTTTCTGAAGGATTATAAATAGTATTCGACCGTTTTAAACGATATCTTTAGCTTAATTCTTTATATGTAATCCTCGACATTTTTTCCCAGTGGTCTTTTTACTACTTTTAAGCGGCTATATCTCAAGGCTATATCTTCTAACCTTTCGAACCTGGACCCTTAAGCTTTAAAATATTTCTCCGAGACATATGAACAGAACTAGCAATAGGGTTCTGTGGTAACGAAGAACGATCATTTGACTGCTTAACACGAACTATTTACCGAAAATTAACGTAGGAAATTTGGTAAACGAGACAAAGTCGTTTACGAATGCACTTTATATATGAAATAATATAATACTGAGGTACTAGCTACGCTAATAATACTGATAATATAATTTAAAGCTTTTGTCAATACGCTAACGTTTACGCTTTAATTTTATATTTAAACGGGTTTTTTTTCTACAATATTTACACACGATGTTGATGCAATTATCACGCCGTTCCTCATTGCGGGTCTCATCGACTTACGCTTCAATGATAAAGATGATCCACATTCCTTCAACTTCGATTATGATATTACCGGTTAAATCGATAACTTTTACAGTTAACAAATCAAACTTAAACTCAGGAATCAACCAGTTGAATTTTCTGGTATCAAATTACGTTTTACAAAATAGAAAGGTATGATATTATGTAAGTAACGTGTCGATTGAAATTTTATCGGTGTCAAAAGACTACTTTTAAGATATTTTTAAATATTTGAAGAGTTTTATGAAAGCCTTCATGAAACGTTATTAAGCTTTCGGCGGAAACAATTATAATAGCGATCTGACATTCTTATAACGATATTTTGTGCGTATTGCTACGATTGAAACACGGCGAAAACCTTTATCGCTCGTCTTACGAATGTTAAATAAGGGTTCGTCAAACGGTTTTACGTCTTCCTCAACACTTGAGAGGTCTCATTTTCAGCAGCTAGTGATATAACTTAGAAATAAACCTCTAAATACGCTACTTTTAAAGGATTTATCAACTATACGTTAATTAAAGTGTTTTTATTCTTCGATATACCAGTAATTTATAACGAATGGATTACTATCGCTCAACGTATCTATGAAAAAATTGATAATTTTCAAAATAGGTACAGTAATATTAGGAATGTTGATAGTTTTAGTAACGGTGGTGTTAATTATGCAGATACTAGTAGTAGTGATACGACTGTTTGAAATAATTTACCAAATATGTATATGATTAGCGTAAATATCGCTTAACTGGTATTAAGTAGCGCTTTATCTGAGTTGACCACTTCAAACTTTTTAATCGAGAAATTATGGGGTTATATTTGAAATATAAAGCGAATGGTTACACAAATAAGACATATTGATTAGATCCTGTTTAACGTCCAAGAAGCTCTGGTATATAAGGTAATACAGATATTTATTTCACATTTGCCAATAATTTCTTCGTTTTTTGGGAGTTGAAAGCATACTTTCAATATATGATGGTAAAAAAAAGTAAGAGGAACTTCAATTCGACTATGTAGTTTACCTTATGACTTTTAACAACTCCCGGTTTATAGTACATTTACTTTTTAATTTCATTTAATATATTAACGTTTTATTCAAGATAGATTACAAAGGTTGTAAAGTTATTATTTGGGAGTTTACCCGTTCAGCGTAATTACTACCTATCCTTATTTTACACTAAAAATGTGACGATACTACCCATCATTTTATTAAAACCATCCTTCAACTTTTTCCCTTTATTGTTAGAATATCAGTCAATTGCCGAATAGTCCAGTCAATCATAATTACAGTTGGTCGATTATACCGGCTTCAAATTGAGTACAATTTGTTGGATTGACTACGAGTCTAGTACATTGGATGCCTACCTCAATGTGAGGCATGAAACAAAGCAGTTGACCATACAAATTAGCGTGCAGACCAGCTAGGGGTCTGCCAAACATAGAAGTAACACATCACCACTTTAAATGCAACACCAATTACTTACACTACAGATATTCGAAACAACTACGTTGCGAATATAATGGCCTATAATAGGTAGACCAGTCAACATTTATAGTTTATTTAGACGTTAATCTTAAGGAAGGATGATATCGACTTGATTTTATATTATCTTTTACTATAATCCTAGGTTATTTTAGTTAAACTTTGGATAAAGTACCAGTGAGTAATTCAAGCTGTTTCGAAGCATGTAGTGCTCCTGTGATAAGCAGGTAATTATATCTTTTGGGAAGGAGGATGCGCGTTGATGTAAAAACCACCTAAAGGTATTAATACTATTGATTCTCAAGCTATTATTCGTAAAGCTTATAGAGACCAAACCTTTATAACGTGTCTTATCGCCTTTTCTTTAAAATATTTTAATAAAGAATTGGCCTAAAAACCATCCGTTACCGTTGAAAATGAATTCCTCGATAACTTCCATAAGTTTGTGTGTTTTTGAAAGAAAGTTTTGCAACCTAAAATGCTTCATTGTCCTTTCGAGGGTGATCACAAAATGATCTTTCATAACCATAAATAAAACTAGTTTTTGAAATGAATTTATGGTCTGTTGTATGGTTAGATATGGGAAAAGCTCTTGATGTTACGGAAAACGTTAATTGAGTTGTTAGATTAAAGTTATATTTATACTAACAGCTCTTTTCCTAGTGCCACATACTTTTTTTTAATAAACTCGGATGCGGTTTACATTTTTATGTCGATTATTGACGACTTAAGGTTATTATGAAAGCCGAATGTAATATTTTTCCCTAAATTCAAAATATTCGAATAAAAAAAAATCAAAGTTAAATAGTTTACTCAACTCTACATTATATTTGTTTTCTACCAAATTAGTATGGATAAAGACGACTATCAAAAATCTTTGTTTTGTATAGGTTTCAGCCTTTTCAATTGCCCCATTTACTCATATAGGTTTTACGGTATATTGGATAGAGTTTCATAATATATTAATAATTTTTTCAGCGTGTTTTCTAATAATATTCGTTTCATTTACGTTTGCAATTTTTTGGTATATTCGGATAACATTTTCAAGTATTGTGTCATCCAGGTTTAAAAGGTTTTTAACGGATAAAACAAGGTTAAACTATACGTTAATATATCAAATTTCGAATTCGGCATTTAAAAAATTAAATACTTGAAATTTGTTATTGAGAAGGAAATTGTGGTAAGTATAAATCTGGGAAATTTATGCGTTATCCAGAAATAGGCGACTTTGACGTTTATAATTGGAGTACAAGGGTTTCTCAACTTTGTTAACTTTTACCAGTAATTTATTAGGAAATATTTCGCTATAACCGTCCCCTTAATTTTACTAACTCAAAATAACGTTGATTTTCTTAAGGTGTCCGAGAAAAAAACTATTTTCGAACGGTTGAGACTTCGTTTTCTTTCTAAATACGTAATCGCATAGTGAAAGCCCAATCGGAAAAACTTTTTACAAGCCGATTTTTCCAGTTGAACGTCAGGAGGTTATTTACTTTAACGTAATGATTATATCACCTTGTGCATAGTAAAGTATTATTGTCATCATTTGTGATTCATTAAATATAATTACAATCCTTATGATAAGGAATTCTTAGGGATTATAAATAGTTGAGAAGTATAGAAGTCGAAGCTTTCAGGTAAAGCCCGTTCGTTTTTATGAATAACTAAAACTTAAAATACTTCATAATTACCCGACGGCGTTCAGAGTAACAGGTATAATTGTTAAAAGGTCCTTTTCCAATTCCTTATTTAATTGAATATATGATAAACGAGCAGATTGTTTACGACCTGACGTACTTTTAAAACGAAATTAAGATATATTTAAAAAGCTTTTCTACTCCTGCCTTTCAAGGCGAGAACTACATATTTTTTGGCCTCGAATAGATCGTTGTTTAACCGCTTCCGAACGCGTATATTTTGAGTTTAACTATTTTTGGCGAGTCTATTGCGAAAAGCTACGAACATTTTTCTAAAAATGCCTTTGAAAGTAATGAAAACACTGTTATTAACTGGGATATCACTTTTCACTGCCTTATTCAGGAGGTTTGTATGGACGACCTCAATTCCCCCGTTAATATTCGAATGAATAACATCATAATACTTCAAGTTTTGATTTCTAAATGGTTAGTAAATGATAATTCAGTTTTACGATTTTGTAACCTTATATTTCTTTTGATTTACGAATAGTTTACTACCTTATTAATCTAAATTCTATAGAATTTACTTTTTACTGGTTACCTGAGCCACAACATTACTATCGACATACTTTTTAAAACGTATTAATGACTCAGTTTGAATCGTATAATTGGACATTTTTACTGTAATTATAATGTTTGTTGGTAGACAACAGATTAATACTATCTTTCAAAGGAACTTTTGAAACTCCTACCAATTTCTGAATGGTTTTAAAGCGATTTTTAATCGACTATATAATTAACTTCCCTTATAATAAAACTAGTAATCTACACTATATTATCCTTATTACGAATAGCTTCAGTAAATTGATCACTTTAAAAGTAATAAGTATTATAGGTTTGAATAATTATAGGGAGCGGTATTCAAATCATTAATAAAAAATTTGGTTCTTTAAGTAATCATTAATTACAAATGTTCGAATGGAATGGATGGATTTTGTAAACACCTCAAATTCTTAACTAATATGGAGTCATACTCAGGTACAATTTTCTACTTTAAAACAAACGGTGATGCCAAACGCGTTCATTAAAATGTTTCAACATATTTACATTCTTTCGTTATTTATAAATGAGTCATTCCTATCCGTTCATTATCTAGAAATCAATTAACGTTAAGTAATCGAAACATAAGAATTATTGATATTAGTCCGTCTTTCATAACGTAAAACAAACACTCTGACCTTATGTAACATATTTTATATTTACTTATTTTCATTTCAAAATTTCGTTCGAAAGTTAAAATTTCGAAATTCCTACGAATCATCATAGAGGTTATATAATAACACATGGAAAAAGCCGCTAATAAGTAACGTTTTTCTTGATAACAGATTCCAGTTGGAAATAACATTTAACTTGTATTTGAAAATTAGAAGTCGAAACAATTTTCAGAAACATGAAACTTATATTATAATAAATACTATATTATCTTTATTATTCATTTTTAAGTCATCGAATTTGGTATTCCGCGTGAAAAATACCTTCAATTTTATGTAAATCAACCTTTTCTAGTTATTTTCGACTCTTTCATTAATTGAAAGGTCCGCGAATTTTTACTATCCACTTTAAATATTATTGGTTACGATAGCGAAATCGAATGTTGATATCACCTGAAAAATATTTTATTACCCCGAAATAAACCTTAATTAGGCCACTTCCCAACTAAAAACTCTAAAAGTGATAAGTGTTATAGACTTAGGCTATAAGCCGTTAGTCCTAGTCATGAGTTATGTGAATGTACATGTTGTTTTGCACGATGTAGTATCGTGTCATATTCCGCCCTTATAGTGTGGTTAGCGTAATCCAGAAGCGTCTGGATTATTAGTACTTTTTACTTGGTGCAACGGTTAAAGGGGTTGACTTTGGTCAGCTGATCAAAGCTACGCTAACCGGCTTAAGCTTAATTAGTAAGACCATCTCAATTTGTTTTAGGTAAATGGGTAAATTATTTATACTTGACTTCAAAGCCTCTTTTCAACCTTTCGAACACCGCAACGTTTGATACTTTCGAATCACATTTTAACTCTGCTGAAAACAACTACGGAATTTTCTGCCTAACCCCTAAAATGGTTTAATTCGATTTCTATCAATTATCAAACTATATAAAATCAACTCCTTAGCAAGTATCAAACCCATCGTACAAACTTGCATCGCTGTTATGACTATAGTTACTCAATTATGCTCTTATACTTATCAATATTCAAATTTTTGTTTAAACCAGTCTCGTCGAGTGTTTTTTTTCTTATACCCACTAATTTAGCCTACTTATTATTAATACTCTTCATAACTTTAACCAACTTATTTATCTTATTGAACTCATCTTCTTACCCGTTTCTTAACCGCGATATCTACATTTATTACTAAGATATCTTTTTTACCACAGCTATTTCACTTTTTATTAAGCAGTTGTACAGAGTGAAAATCATTGAAACGAATAATTATAGATGGTATAGAACTACTACCACTCTGCGTGTTAACTTTTCGTTAAACAGCGTAACGAACTCTTATATTTCTAGCGGCGAACACTTAGATTGTATGTTATCTAACAACTTATTAATAATAACAATGCAGCATAAAACCCAAGTCGCTGATTTTAGTCCTAGGTATTGAAAACAAAGGTTTTGTTTCGGAAGCTTTATAATAACATTATTTATATAAGGATTAGGGTTCGAAAAGATATATATATATAGTTAAGTTTCCTGCACGTAGTATTAACAGCGTAAAAACGACATCTGGCGCTAATGATTAACTACTGATTGAGGTGTTGTTAGTCTCTACTATAATTTATGTTGACCCTCCATCTTTCAAAAAAAACGTACATATAAAAACTATATGATAATGAGCAGTGGACAAGCAACTTTGAAACAGCAAATCATATGTCATAAAAAGTTTTGTCGACCTCGATAATTATATTAGCGTTTTGCTAGTAGGTTGGTGACTGTGCTTATAATAACAGAAAATACAATGATGTTCGAACTGATAAATAGCGTATCGCACGAAGCAAGGAGATAAAATACTATACTAATAGACAGGTTATTATTCGAAAAAATAAGTTTTAGTGTTTTTTAGAGCTTATGATGACTATTTATAAAAACGGAGATAAGAGATTTACTCCGGTACTTTCCACGATATACTAAAACGATCGACTGTAAAAATATTCCCTACGTTGCCAAAACTTTCTGCACAGCTTGTAAACGGGTATTATACACCTTTTGAAACAGCCTACGGTAGGAAAATACATTTTACATATCTCTGGCATCTTCTACCCGCTTTTATAAGGCACCTGAATACTTTTTGAAATAGGCCGGGAGTGATATTACAGGCTGGTGCCTAGTTTAGTAGTTGCTGGAGATCTAGCTCTAGCGGTTGCCATGCTCCTACGAAGCTCCGAAGTCGTTCCTAAGCATTTCTTCTCACTAATCATGTAACCAGATCATACCCCTTTTCACTAGATCCATAACAGCTTCTTAGTAGAGGTGCCTTTCTCCTTTCTTTGTCGAGGATTATAAACAGTATCCGGCCATCTTAAGCGACAGCTTTGGCCTAGTACTTTCACAATAACGTTCTGACTGCATGATTTTCATAGCACTTTTATATAACTCTTTTCAGAAAACCCGATTTTCGAATTCTTTCAACGTCTTTACTACAACTTTTGTAAAGATACAGAGTGCTTTGTTGGCGATTAGAACAAATACTATTTGAATATATATAGAAAAGAAAGGAAATTAAAAATGATACGATTGAGTTTAATTGTTACAAACTGACTTTATTGTGTATATTTTTGAACGTAACATCACGTCTGGAATAATGTTAAAGTGATTTTTTTATGTATTGTTTTAGTAGTAACATCGCCTAGTCCAAGTAAATATAATTACATTAACTATGTTCTTGGGATAACGGTACTGTTGTTGATGAAAACATATTCTTCTAAATACAACGAATATTCTTCTACCCGTGAACGTAAATCACAATACATACATTTCAAACCTATTTTTTTTACGTAAACGTTAACGTTACAACTTCTTAATCTAATATTGAAAGCCCACTGCACATATTTGAATATAAACAATATAATTGAAGGTACACTGGTTTTTTTTTAAAAAAAAAATCATTTTGAGGTGGAGAAACGTGAAATGAGTTCGAATGGATTTAAACTAATAGGTTGTTGGATGCTGGGGTTTTTGTTTTTTAATTCGTGAAGGTTTGATTTTTCTGCACAAATTTGAGATTGCGAAATCTTCCGCCCGCTGAAAGAGATGTGTGTCTTTTTTCAAGTGTGAAATGGTTTGCAGCACTGTTTTAAGAGGGGCTTGGTGTGGTGGCTGGTGCGATGGAGCTACCTCGGGGTGAATTTAGGTTGTATTTTATTATCCCGGAGGGAGAGTTATTGATTTAATCAATTATTTTATCATCTGGGTGGCGCCCCTAGCCCTACTCCTACTCCACCACCCGGTTAATGTTTATTGAGTAACCGCTGCGTCGCACGTACGCAAATTCTGGGGGGTAAAAGGATCCCTGAACTGCCCACCTGCGATTATACATTGTTCGTCCACCACCCTCAATCCCACTGCTACATGAGATGTGATTGGTAGAATGCCCCAGTCTCATGTTCTTGCCTCCCATGTGTAGCCGTCGAGGTCTGGTCTGACACGGTACTGCAGTCCAGTGTGCTGCTAGATACAGTGGAGGTATATTGTCATACGATGTCCTGCAGTCTCCAGCGTAATCTCACAACCACCATGAGCCTGTGATAAGATTATGCAGGGCATTGTAAAACTTGCGTGGATCTTGAAATATGACAGGTGGAGGGGCAGCTATCAGCTGGCATATAACGATAAATGTTCCCTGCCGCTTTAATATCGATGTGCAGTACTGTATTATGGATTTGAATATACCATCTATGTGTTTTAAGCATTGTCATTACTAAAGCAAAATACGTAACTGTAAGGTTGCAGAAGAGCTGAGATTGGATTTGCCTGCTCGTGTACTTACAGTCTCAAACCTATAGGACAAAGCACGCACACTTCGGCATAATGACATACACAGGTTGACAAGCTAAGCTAATTTATTTTCCAGCTCCTTGTATCCACTTGGCCTCATGAATTTTAATTGCATCAATGGAACACGTTACGGTCTGGACCACGACCTTCATGCCAAGATCTCCCCACCATCTGATCCCGGATGGTGAAAGAATCGGCCGCCCCTGGGAAGACAACGTTCTCGCACATGCTTGGTAAGGGGCAAGATGGCAGCTAAAATTGCGTATTGGTTTTCTGAGTCAGAAGGAAGTCAGGTGGGTAGGTATACCGTATCGAGTTGAGAGGTAGCAGCATGAAATAGGTAGACTGCCACTAGTTACAGATGCAACATGTCCAGCCCTTGTGATCAGGCAAAGCAGTTCTTCTCAGTGTTCACAAATCCCGCCAGTGATGTCAACACGTCTAAATCTCCTGAAAACAGAATGCTGGGGCCAAGGGTTGATATTAAGAAACTGTTCTCAACTTGACTGTTCTGCTTGTCTTTGTGGTGATCCATACGTTCATCGTGGAGGCTTCTCTTTTCTACTGGTCCATTGAACATGTCTGGGACCTCACCATCGATGGTTGAGAAATGTCAGTCTTATGAGTTTCGATGATGAGGCCAAAGAGCAGAGGATGTGACCAAAAAAGCCCTGTTGAGTGGTTCCCTCGAGCTTACTGTGACCACAATCTAACACAATATGACACGAGCATACGACAATGATGAGCAAGATGGAAGCGATTGACACGAGGTTGTGCATTTGCTTGGTTGTTGCATGAAGAAGACGGAATCCGAGCTTCCACAACGTTCGGATTGTTTTTAATTTTTATTCTGACTCGGTTCCTGTACCACACAAATCCAAAATAAGTGTTCCAAAATACAAGTAATTTCTTTTTAAGCAAACTCCGAAAACCGATGCGAGTCGACTATTGTGCCAGCATAAAAAGACCGGACAAAATCACAAAAAATAAATAATACGATGTCTATGTTGGAACAATATTGACTGCTATTTTTAGCAGGTCAATTGCAGTATAGTCAGTCAACTTTACTTACAGTAAAGTTGACTGTACTAACTGCAAGTCTGTTGATTGTGGAATGCCCGATTCGGTCTAGGGCACGGGCCAAGCAATTGGCCCTACAAATTACTGCGCAGACCGGCTAGCGATCTGCCAAACCTAGAACAATACATCTACCACTTTCAATGCAACACCAATTACTTTAGTTCACAGAGATTCGAATCAACTACACCGCAAAGATAAAGATGGCCTGCCTATACTGATTAGTGCTTATTAGATTGAGCACAGATTAGCTAGATAAAAGAAGAGACTATTTTCCAGTTATTACATTTTACGTTATCATTAAAGTAAAAGAAAGACTTTTACGAAAAACGTAAGCAGTTTATTATATTAACTTTCGAAATGGTATAAATAGTTTAGAAAGAGTATTAGTAATACTATGCAAAGGACTAAAGCCTTTGTCAAATATCTTGTAAATGGTACAAATAATCTATAAGTCAACTCTTTTAGTGATGTAAATAGTTAAGAGAGGACGTTATTAACGTTATTAATTTACGTTATTTAGTATTAGACGGTATCCTTTAGGAAAGATTTCGTAACGTTACTATTACTAATATCAAAACCTTTTAATTAAGTTAGTTAGTATTAAGATTAAAACCTTTTAATTTAGTTAGTTAGTATGATTACTCGATAGACCTTTTTATTACTCGAACTAAGCCGAATGATACTACCAAATCCTTTTCGATCTCTTTATCGCGAAAACCCTTGTCGAAATAAAGGCCTTTTTAATATTCGAGCCAGGCCAAATAATACTACCAAACTCTTCTCGACCTTTTTATCGCGAAAACTCCCCTCGAAATAAAAACCTTTAAGTTTCTCAAGTCGAAAACCTTTAAGTTCCTTAAGATAAAGATCCTTCTTACGACTTAACAACCTCCGAAAACCCCTTAAAGTTCCTTTGAAACCGCTCCCTAAAGATCTTAAAAAGCTAAGATATAGGTCTGATAATAAGGCATTATAAGCTCAGTAAGCCTAACAAGTCCAAAATGCTGAGAAACAGACGCTATAAGCCCAGTAAGCCTAACAAGTCCAAAAGACTACTTAATGAGGCCAAATCACGTGTCAAGAAGTACTTTAGTAAACTAAAAAACGGCTAGGGTAACGGAAACGCTAATAATAATTAAAACTACTAGTAAACGGGATATAATTGGTGGAATACATAATACGCGTAAGTTTGTGGCGAAAGATTTATACATAGGAGTTGAAAAACGAAGCATTTGGGACTATAAAAAAAAGAGCGATAATTGGAGTTGATTTAGGTAAAGAATACACTAAAATTAACAAAGGTCTGGCTAGTTAACAAAAACGAAATCTAGTAACAATCGGAAAAGATTAGTCGACTATATTAATGTATATAAGTATAAACCAAAAAACCGTTACTACGAAAACAATATAAACTGCGATTCTTAGCAGGATAATTACAATATAGTCAGTTAACTTTACTTACAGTGAAGTTGACTAACTATACTGCAATTGACCTGCTAAAAATAGCAGTTAATATTGTTCCAACAGTTTATATTATATGACAATTGTAATAGTTTTGGCATTATATAATATAAAGTATCACTAGAATTCTCATAAAGATAATGATTTTGATTATGTGTAAACGGTAATAGTATAGGTGATATCAAAACGTTTTGTGATATTAGATTGTTAATGACTCTTATAAGACTTCTGGCATAATGTCCATATAATACAATGCTGGTTAAAAGTTGTTTTTGGTTTTAATACATGAAAATAAGTGTTTTTCTTTCATATTTACTTTATTTACAATTTGTACTCAAATATTTAATTGGGTTTGTTGGAATAATATTACATGCAGTGCAGTAGGTCAACTTTACTTA
This sequence comes from Anisogramma anomala, assembly GCA_038502455.1. Lineage (NCBI taxonomy): Eukaryota > Fungi > Ascomycota > Sordariomycetes > Diaporthales > Gnomoniaceae > Anisogramma > Anisogramma anomala. Next base: position 4,163,928 of record JASMMZ010000008.1, on the reverse strand, counting down.
CAGTAAAATTGACTATACTGAACTGCAAGTTGAATGTATTGCTTTGTGCGAACTTACCGCATTTATTATAAGTCGAGTGCAGTACGCTGCACTTCACTCTAGGGCACGGGCCAAGCAATTGGCCATACAAATTTCAGTGCAGACCAGCTAGCAGTCTGCCAAACCTAGAATAATACATCCACCATCTAAACAATGCAATACTACTGTTACTTCGAAAACCAATCGAATCGACAACATTGCAACATCTAAATCCTACCGGTACTAATTAGTGCTTATTAATTTAAGCACAGATAAGCTAAGTAGAAGAAAAGGCTTCTTTACTGTTACGATTTACGTCAATAACGGCGGCTAAGGTAGAGGAAAGATTTTTGCGAAAGGCCTCTATTAGTACTTCGCCAGTTCTCAATGGTAGGAAAACAGAGAAGACTTTCAGATTGCGTTAGTCACCAATAGCAACCTAGAAGTAAGCGACGGTATTGCTATTGAAAAAACCAAGAAATCTTTATTAAACTTCCTTAAAGACTTTGAAATCAACTGTCAGAAGTCTTAAAGTTCGGCAAATTAGCAAATAGCTAAGTCCATACTACTACGGATACTACGACTGCAGAAAAACGACTAAGTTGTTACGTCAAATAACCAACAATAAATGACCTCCAACCTTACAATTTACACCATATCTCTATCTATACTTCACTTTTTTCACTTCCCCTACGCCAAGTTAATCATCAAGTCCGCTGCTATAAGCGAAAACACCAAGTCGCGCCAAAAAAGCCACGTCGCGCGACCTTACGCCAAGTCGCTAAGTCACAAAGTTCCCACGCGACTTTACACCAAAACACCAAATCACTACGCCCAAAATAACCAAGTCCCTCGCCATACATGCCCTACACATGCTATATAAGCCAAAACTTTAAATATATCTACCGTCAATGCCTATTTTAAAGCCGTCACCAACCCCGAAAGAAAAAAGGCAATTAAATCTCTTGGAACTACTTTTACCATATTTAATGACAATGACCTCTAGTTTTTAAATATCGATAGAAACTAAACGAAAAAATACCTTACCAACTTAGTCGGCTGTTAAATTGTTAAGTAAAACGGCTGCGAAGAATGTGACCGCGGTAACCGTATTTTTCGCAAATACCGTAATTTTTTCAACGACTAAACTATTAATATATTGAGAAGATTTAATAAGCTATTAAATCTAAATTAAAGGAAGAGTTTAAACGCCTAAAGATTTACGTACCAAAGAAAATTTTTACTAGATTGGTAAAAACCTTATTTAACCTAGCATAGTTTGAAGAATGCCTTTAAGATTTATGGCTTAAAAGCAAGGGCATTAAGAAACCTTAACACTCTTACATGCGATCCAAAGGATTTTCCTTTTAATTTTAACTAAGTTAAACCTTTTTACGCGCAGGCAATAAGCATATTAACTTGCTTGGTAACTTATTACCATTATATAATAACATAGAGTACATCTTTAACCGTAGAAAAGCGCACAAAGCAAGGGCCGCTAACGCTGCCAAAGGTATTGACTTTAGAGTTTTACAATATTCAATTAAACAAGATCTTTAGGCCTTTTAAAACTTTGAAGTACCTATCGACTCTGAGTAATTCAGTCGACAAGCCCTTTAAAACCTTTTTACGTTTACATTTATCTATATGCTAAAGCCTACACAAATCCTATTATAAGACTTTACCCCTCAGATCATGCAACTGGTAATTACCCTGTGTACCGTGTTTTAAAATAGGTAAAGCTTAAATTACTAGGAAATACCACTTAAAGCTTGGATAATTATTTGGACCTACCCTTAAAACCTGTAAAAATAATTAATATTCATTATAATTTTTTTACGGATTACGCTAAGATTTGAAATAAACTAAAGTAGTAAGGCGGAAATCTTTATAAACTCTTCGACTTTAAAATAATGCCCTTTTTTAAATATTTGTAAATGAATCAAGGTTTTGATTTTGAGTTTATACTTACTTTTTTCTGAAATCCTTATAGGGAATGCTAGGGACTATTACCTAACCTTCCTTATTAAAGATACAATGTTTCGTGAAATTTACGATAACATAAAAGTCTATTTATAATACGACGTCCACCTCGCGTAATACTATGTAACCTAGGCTACCACGCGGTAAATTATAACGATGGTAAAAAAATAAGAAGGAAACGCTAATTGATATCTTTAATTCAATCCTTAACAAGCTGATATCATGTTCAAAGGTAATAAGGAATTTTTACGTTAATAACGTTACACTTCATAAGTAGGTACGGATAGTAATTACGGGCGTTTGCGGGTTCTAATATGCCTTATAATGCCCATATGCTACCTACAAAGGCTTTTTTAACCAATTGCGTTACTTGCTTACCACTGTAATAGCAAGTGTATCAAATTCACTTAATATGTACTTTCAAACTAGCAAATTTATTAAAGTAAATAAAAAAGCTCTTGCGGTAATTAATTACGTCTACTGTAAGTACGGGCGCCTATAACGCCTAAGATTAGGCTTATCGACTTTGGACCCAAATTGGAGGCAGCAACCACGTTAACGCTAATAAAGTCAAACTTTAGGCGGACCTATTAACCGCTAGAACTATCGTTGTAATATTGTTAAGAAATATTAGATTTGTGGTAAATCTAGCTACTGGTTAATTCAGAACCCCTTTGCCGAAAGTAACCACAAAAAGGCAGTATAACACACCAAATCCCCTACTTTTTTCAAATAAGATTATTTAAATTAAATCGCAGATTTTAAAGGCGGCGAACTAATTAACGTCGTTAACGCCTCTAAATAAATCAAGTGGCATAAAAATACTGTTTCCGGTACGGTGTAATAACTAGCCGACCACGCCTTTTAATACTATTTATGTGATGAACCCCCCTATCTTTACCTTAGCTAAGCCTCTAACCCTTTATACACCTTTAACATTCATAATCGTTACGCGGGCCATACGTTTTAGGGTATTATATTAGATATAAGGTCAACAAGTTACTTAATAGGAGGTTATTTGTAAGATGTAACACTATGAAAGGCAAGTATTATAGCTACTGAAATTAACCGTTACAATATAAGTAAGGCTAAAGTTAACTTCTGACCAGATGAATAATTATCGTTATTAGGGATAACGGTAGTTAAAACTGTTATAGAAACAATTAAGTTTTATATCCTTAAGTTACCTACCCATTTTTTACCCTATTTAAAGGATATGAAGACTTTCGGTGTTAAATTTGACATTAACGTAAAAGAGTTGGTTAAAAACAGCTAAAGGTTTTTACTCGCCTTTAAGTGTGGATACCTATAGTTTAGCTTTAAATACCAGAAGCAGTGGTATTAAACATGAAAGCGTCGGAAATACGTTAATTACACCTACGTTTTAATTAACCAGTCGTTAATAGGCTATACAAAGTTTTAAAGTCTGTAAGGTATAATAATGTAGAATACTTTGCCCTAAAAACTATTGAAAAATTTCGTCACCACTACCAAACGTATACCTAAGCCCCCCATAAATTTAAATTTACATTGAACGATGAGAAGGATTTTCATTACGAGATTTTCATTGATATGCTTTAATTAGATAATATGTCTGTCCTTTACGTCGTTGATTTTGTAACATCTTTTCACGGGCCTAGGTTTTTCAAATGCTTTTCGGTAAAGGATACGTGGGAAACGTTGAAAGTATTGTGGATGAATACATCCCTAGGTTTACTTAACATCGTCGTTAACGATGCCAGCACAAACTTTGCCGCGGTGCAATTTAAGAAATTAATTGAAATAATAGGTATCTAGTGAGAACTGGTACTTGTAAAAGCCTATTAAAGTATTGAAAAGGTTAAAGGTTCATAAGATTTACTTTTCCGAGCGTATAACATATTTACATTAGAAATTAAAATCTTTAAAGATTCGGAGACACGTTTTTAAATAGCAGTAAAAGGTCTAAATGATACTATAGGCCTTAACGGCTTAATGTTAACACTCCTAGTCATTGGAGCGTATCTACACCTGACGAGTGAATCTCTGCCTTTGGCAAGTACTTAAAATCATATTGAGGCTTATAATAAAGCTTTAAGAGAATTACGGGAAAAATCGGTATGCAGCCAAATTCATAACTCCCTTAATACTAAAAACGGCCTTTAAACAATCGACGTATTAGCTTTGCTATTATAAAGAGAAATCATCGTATAAAGGAAACCAGGAAAATAGAAAGCCGGTATAATATATTAAATATTACGAATTCTAAAATAGTTAAAGAAATTTCTAACAGTATTATACCTTTTTGAACCACTTAAATTAGGCCTTATACCAGGTCTACAAAAAATAAAAACACTTAAGCCCTTTAAGTTGAACGACCAAGCTAATACGAACCTCCTTCACCCGTTATCGATAAACCGATAAACCGTTGCTAAAGAGGACGACCGCCAAAAGAAAAAACGTTAAAAATGATAAATATATACCGGGAAATATTTATAATAGTACTTGAGAAACAAAAAATATAAGGATAACAAAAACTTGGAACTAAAGTTTCGAGCGTAAGGCATTATCAGAACCTCTAGCAAACCTTTTATAGAAAGTAATAAGGTAAAAATTAACGGCCTATTAACTCGAGAGGATGTACAATTTGTGCCGAAGGCAGATTTCAACCTTTAAACCCTAAATACCTCAATCTAAAAATCGATAATGATTTACGAGGTTAAAGGTAAGATTACAGGGAGACCGTAAGACAAATAACGTTCAATCGCTTAAGGATATAGTAAGAAAAGTAAAGACTAGATCCTTATATAGTTGCAAACAATTTAAAATTTTAGTTAACGTTAAGTAGTTGTTTTAGTGATAAGTTTGCTGACGAATATTAAAGGTAAATCTACGGGTAATAACCGTAATATAACGTAGGCCTATACGCAATTAGCAACGGATTTAAAGCGGACCGTATCATTTAACTTATTATAGGAACTCCGTGTCATGTTGTTGGTAAAATCTCAAGCCTATAATATTCACGTGAACATAAGGTCTTTGAAGAGTAATTAGAATGATTGGTATTGTAGTATAATTGAAGATGATAAGTCAAGAAGAAAAATCCAGAGGTGTACGCCATAGGTAAAGGCTTATAAGCCCTCCACCTAAAGCTTATCACTCTGGAATACTTTTTCTAGACCGATCCACAGATTACCGTCACTTTGTAATAGTCATTCCATACCAATCTATATATAATACACCTTTCGTTTTTCAAAAATGCAGCCTACAACGTAATACTTTATCGTGCACCCTAAAGGAGTGCACCCTGCAATATAATGTACTACTACTTAACCTATGTATACTATCTACAATGATATATAGTAATATTGACGTAATAAATCTTTTCTTTTTTCCTTATGTACTTCGTACCTCTAGCCTAATAATGACAGTATTATTTGTACTAATAATTTTAATAGGTTTAAATTAGCAGTTTCCGTAATAATAGTATTATTATCGTATTAATCGCAAAAAGGCCAAATTAACAGTTTCCATAATAACAGTATTATTGCCGTATCAATTGCAAAAGGTTTCAATTGAAAAATTCGGCTAAGATAAGTAAAGTCTGGACGAGGTAGTATTTTAAATTCGGCTCAAATTAATAAAATTTAACAGAAGTAATATTTGTAATTCGAGCCTGGTTAATATAGTTAAATAGAGGCGATATAGTTGGCAATAACTTCTTTTTGCAGTTGATAGGGGTAATTATGTCGGTATTATAAAGTTTAATTATGTGAAGGTAATTTCATAAAGTTAATTACGTAATAACGTATTTGCTTAGTATAAAAAGATATATCGCTATTGGTCTAGGCAAAACTTTTTTCTTTTTTCGTTCAAAGGCGCATAATCCAAGTCGATATAAGTCTTTACCACAACTTAACCTTTATTCCCTATAATTAAACAAATCATTTTAATAGGTATATTTTTGGCCAACAACTATATACTAACCTATTACTTAAATAGATACCACTGAAAAATAGGACTATAAGGCGCCGTTTGACACGAAAGCATCGGCGTATCGCCGCCGCTGAAGCCGCCGTAACCGCTGCCTTTAATACCACCGCCACCAGCAGTAACAGTCTACTCTTACCGAGTATAATATTTTCTATTGACGCTACGCCGCCCGCCCCCGCCACCCCGCTCGCCGCTACACCGCCAAGTCCCGCTGCCGCTACACCACCTAGCCCCGCAATCGCCACACTCCCCTACTCCCCTTCTTCTTTCCCCTTCCCTAACTTTCAAGGGGAGGAGTAGGAGGCCCCTAAGGTTATAAACCTTACCTTCTACCCACAGGTAAAGACCTTATTACCCGTAGGAGTCCTTTTATGCCGTAAACATAACTTGGTGTAATTGCGCCAAAGTTCATATATCTTAGTCCCCTCGTTTATAAGTTTCTAACCTCATTTTTCTGTGAATAAGGAACATAAGGCGGATCTTCCTCGCCGCTCGGCTCGTTGCCATCGTTACAAACGCACTAATAATTCGTACTCCCCCGTTCCAATGGTTTTAGAGTCGTAAACAGAAGTCGTATTACGTGCCTACCAACTCTTTAATAGGTTTCAACCGAATTTGAAAAACTCCCTTTAGTAAAAATACACTATTGAAGGCGATTTAAAAACAAATCGTTGTAAATAACCAAAACAAGTTGATACTAATTAGTAAATAGGTGGTAACCGAAGAACCATAGAGACGATAACTACCGTCGCCGTTTAGAAACGGGGCCTACGTATATACTAAGCGAGATAGTTTAACGACGTTATTGTACGTCGCCGTGAAAAAGGTAATTTTTCCCTTATACCTTTGCCCGAGGGTATAACTAATAAGGTTTAAGGCTATATACTCGCTAACGCTAATAATATCGTTAACAATAATAGTGGTAACGTTAATACAAAAATGGAAAACGATGAGGAGGACAGTAAGGACGCGATGATATCGCTCTTTCCTATTAATAGTGGATAAATACCTCCGGGGCCGGGCTCGTATACCCGGTTATAATATAGTATACTATACAATAATTTTATAACAATTCATAAAATAATTCGTTAAAGTAACAAATGTAATATGAAACGAATAATAAAAAAGTGAATATTCCAAAATTGACCCGATGTTTTAAAATCGAGTAAAAGTAAAATAACAGCGGAAATGTATACAAATAGTTATATTTAATAAAGGTGAAATCCGCGATCTATACAAAGAGGCTGTTTAAATAAAGCCAAAACGTGGATCGGTATAAATGGTATAAAACGAACCGATCCAAATTTGCGAAAAAGTAGTTGGGTAGTTTATTAAGGTCGTAAAACTTTTTTAACAAACCTAATAAATAGTATACTTGTCGATATAAGTATATTTAGGGCTCCGTTCAGCGTAATTCTATTCATCTTATTTATTAGGTTAAACATTCCGTTAATTCACCTTGCTTCCTTAATTTAAAGACATTTATATAACTCGTGTAAAGCTATAATATCGATTATCCAACACTTGTTGTTCGTAGTACTCAATTTAACCAGGTATTTATAAAGTGAAAAAGAGTTGATATATATGATAAAAGAGACTAAACGTAAACGAAGGTTAAAAACAATCATCCGAACCGTTATTACCATGGTAATACCCGAATCGAAGTTTCTTACCATATTAAAGATTTCAGAAGCTAAGACTATTCGCGTAAAACTTTTGTATTTGACAAATATTTCATAAACAATATTTCTTCGAATAGTAAAGCCTTTTCGGGCCGGTATTTTACTACCAAAGACTAAAACGAAGTCGATTATAAATTATAGTCGTTATTATTAGCAAAAAAACCGTTAGTAAAAACGGATGACTTTATCATACCTATATCTAACGACATGAATTGTAAGCCGCGCTGCGGATTATGTATTGACTACGAAAGGCGTTTATTAAACAACTTACACGAATCGTCTTTCGGGTAGATTTAGTATTACGCGGCGATTGAAAGGTTAAATATTACCTGTAGTTATATTATAAAAAAACGCAAACACCGCATACAAGTTTGCTTCTATATTCGTCGGCTTGTTTTACGTTATTTAAAGGAATCAGGGTAACTTTTTCTATTTGTCTCTTTTATAAAAATCTTAAAATACTGTTCCGGAAAGTAATTGTAACATTATTAAAATCTATTACGTTGTCTTTTATTTGGTACGTCTTAGATTTAGCTTTTCAACCTGTTTTTAAAAGTTTCCTCTTTTTAGATACAGAAAACGAGGTGTTATATAACGTCAAGGAATCGTCCGTTTATATACCCGTCAATATAAAGCCCTCTGAACAAGCTGTTAATACTAAAAGGTATACATCGAAGGTAAAGTTGGTTATTTCGAGCCGTTCCTTATAATACCTTTAATAGGTATCGTATTAGTAAATACCAGCTTCGGCCAAGCCGTAAAGTGGTTTTAAAATACATAAAATCGTTCCAGGTAGGTAATATTACTTAAGGTCTTTAAGTATATCAACTTAAATACGTTATTTAAGTAGTTTTTTTAAATTAGGTATTTACTTGTATTATTTTTCTAAATTCGATATGTAGGTTATATTGTTCGTTAAGGGAGACCGCTAGTATAAAAATCAGGCGAAAACTAACTCGTTATAACATGGGTAATTAAGTTATAATACCTTTTTTATCTTCGTCATTCTATTCTTTAACGACTGAACGGGTCTTTTCGTAAGGCTTTCCGACTTTATCTTTAACTTCGTAAACAAAACGGTGTAAAAGAATTTTGTAGCCGTTGTGAACGGTTGGTTTAAAACGTTTAAAGCGAAATACGCCTGGCTTGATAAGGGTTAAGATTTCCGTTTGGGAAAATTATACGAATAAAATACCTAGCATGGTAATAATTTCTTCAAGGCGAAGTTTTAGGCTAAGCTCACGGTTCCTTAATTCCTTTTACGTGATAAAGAAATCCGTGACAAAGTATTTAAGGCGTTTTTTTTTTCGAGCCGAAGGAGCGTCTTCGACGTCGAGGTTTTTGCGGGTTTGGTATAGATAAGCCGATTTTGTTTAGCGTGATCGGGTGGGATTCGCGTCTTAAAGGTAAGGCTAAAGTTAAGTTCGGTTTAAATTCGTTATTTCAGGCGATGTTTTCTAGGCCGTTTCATTTATCCTGCGGTTTAAAGCCGTCTTTTTCTATTTTTCTCTTATATTTCGTACTATTTTCTAACGAAACGAATTCTTTCCGTTTATCAAATTAACGAGCATATTATATCCTTCAAATCCGTTGATCTTCTAAAGGCCAGTTGATAAATCCGTCGTTTTCCAAACTAAAAACTTAAATCGTAATGGTAAGTCCAACACGTTAATCTCACGTAAGCTATTTTTTATAGCTAGCGCTTTGGATACATTATTCTACGTTTGTAATAAGCGTAAATCTGTTATATCCTTAGCCACAGAAATGTCTCTTTACATTATAGATAGTAATAGGGTAAAGTCTGTATAGATCCTTAGGCAGGCTTTAAAAACAAGGAGCGTAGAGATAAGTCAATTTGTGCTAAAAGGGTTATTAACGGTGTTAACCACTATTTTAAGGATATATTCCTAGGAATAAATACATTTTAGGTTTTTTTAACAATACTGTATACTTTTTTTAGTGGTTTATAATATCTTTTATACTTTTTACTGCCTTATGAGGCTTTTACTGGAATTTACTTACATTCATTACCGGTTATTTAAGCTTTTATACTCTATTTAGTAAAACACAAAAGCCGTATAGGCGTCGTACGTAATCTAATTTAGAGGCCTAAAGTAAATGTTTAACTAACAATTAATGAAAGCGTCCTAATAATCAGTAGAAAAAAACGATTCGTATAAACTTGGCGATCAAAAATAATATAGCCGTATCGATGACGTAGAGAACTAGTTAACTATCTAGATATTTAATATTAATAATTATTTTGTAGTTAAAATTTACATAGTTTTAAAGGCAAAATTTAAACTGTCGTGGGGTCTGTAAGTGAAACTAATACTTATAACAAAGCTTTTGGATAGCCTCGAGTACGTTTTTCCATATATTTATATAGCTTACGACGTAAAGCAGACGTAAAAAGCCTTTAACAGCTAGGTATTCGAATCTTTGGTGTAAAGTTCGTAATTCTGCCTAATTTAAATAAGCAATCTTAATTATATATACTTTTGAAATAAACTATGAGTAGTCAAACTTAAGTTTCAATGGTACGAATATATTGTTATGGTCCAAGTACCCGTTGACGTGAAATAAGGCAAGTAGAAAATTAATTAAAAGATGATTGGTATTGTAGTAAAGTAAGATGTTGATGTTAAAAAAGAAGTATCCAGAGGTGTACGTTATAGGTGAGGGCTTATAAGCCCTCAACCAAAGTGTATCACTCTGGAATACCTGCTTCTAGACCGCTCCACGCATGAGTATAATCTGCAGCGTGTCACGTTATCATATACTCTACAAGATTATAGTCTGTAACATGACACGTGATCATATACTATGCAAGAGTACAGTCTGTGGCATGACACGTGATTGTGTCATGCTTCAGGAGTGTACCTTATAACGAAATATACTGCTACCTAAATATACTATCAATGAAGATATATAATAATATTCATAGGATACGTTATTTAAGGCGCGAATAAACTAATGGATCGTTTTCCGGACCTTAATTTCTATTTTATTTATATTAATTAATAAAAGTACTAAGAGAGTTTTAAAATATATTACGTAACATTCAATCGGTTTGAAACGCGTATTTACAACGATTGTTCCGAGCGATGTCACCTAACTTTTATCAAATAAAACCTTTTAGTGTTTCCCCATCCGGTTTTACCGAAATTTCGGATATCTCGCCGTAAGGACGTCGAATTATCTCTTTTCGGTCGTCTAGATTTCGGCTACGCTAATGTTAGACATAATGCCCTGGAACCTGGTTCCGTATCTGTTAGGAAGAGTAAATTACGACGTTATGTTATTGTTAAACAATCTGTTTACGTAATCATGAACTATAATTTACTAAAAGAAGACATTTTACAAGCCGGCAAAAATACGTTAGGCGTTTTTATCATTGTAAGCTAATAAGTAAGCATCGTTTTATTTAAGGTTGTCTTTTTCAAATATATTCTCGTAAGGTTATATATCGAATCCGTTATTTTTACCTCTCTATTCAGCTACGTTTATTGTAAATTTAACTTTTATATAATTTCTAAAATCACACTTGGTTCAAAATTGTCGTTTTGTCCGAATTTTCTCCTAATCGTGGTGTTTTATATACTAGTAGCCGACTTTTCCATATACGATACACCGCTTTTACAAACCTATAAGGTTTGGTATATCTTTCCGTAAACATTACTATAATTTCGATACGTTATTTCCATTTCCGAACGATCGTCCCTATCTCTTACTACCAGGCTTTCCTCCTTGATACCTATACTTTAGGCGTTCGTTTTACCTTGGGTAAACCTTGAATCTCCGGTTTAAAATATGGTAAATTGTCCTGGTACGGTTTGTTTTGGTAATTTAGACTTCTATTTTTGTTTTATCAGCTGAAAATGCTAATTCGAGGGTTGTTTATCGACGTATAAAGGTTTCGAACGATTTCTTAAACCTTACTCAAAAGGCATCTAAGTTCTTTTATAGTTTAAAAAGTGTAAGGTCTAAATCTGTTTTTTTATGCCAAGTTTTCATTATTACTTAAATGAATAGTTTATACGGTTTGAATTCTGGTTCTAATGCTATTTAAAACTTCCAAAACTTCGCTAATAGGGCGGTAAAAATTTCCTATAGGTTTTTATTAACGTTTTCCTTTTGGTTTTTCACGTATTCCCAAATTATATCAATCTAATCTTAATCGTAAAATATATAGTTAATCTCCGTATCAAAGTGAGATTTCATGATATTATAATACTTTGTCAATATATTAACCTACGTAATGTGGTATATATAATATTACTTCACTTGTCTAGCAAATATATAGGGTAAGTTAATATAAAATTAAAATAACTTAATATCTAATCTTTTACACGTGTTAAACATTGATCGTATTTTATTATTAAGCATGTCTTATAGCTTACTGTTATAGTAGTCATCCCTATTTCACGGCCTGATAAAGTTGTTTAACTTTATAAGGTCGTTTTTCTTTATAGGTAAACAATGTAATGTGAAATCGCGGTAAAGGTTGTAGTTAATAGGTATCAGTTCGTACGATACGTATTAACGTTTTTCGTCGCTTATTATTTCCTGAATCGATTTATTTTCCGTATCTCAGCCGATTTTCGGTTTTTAGGGCGGGTTATTCTTTGCGTTTCAGCCGATTCTACCATAAACGATCGGGTTATTTTTAGCGTTCGGGGTGTGTGTCTATCTTCACGTCGGTTTGAAGTCGCATTCTAGGGGGGTTTAGCATTCGACCCTCATTGTAAACGATTGTTACAGTGCTTCCTTTCTTTCTATCGATTCCTCTAGTTTTATTTCCATTCCTTGGCAAGAATTTAATCTTGTTCAACACCGTATGTCAAGCTATGGTGGTTTTTCATAATCCTGGTCTATAACCTCAAGTAAACATTCCTAACGTTTCTTTAAGTAGTATCCTTCTACTAATTTTTCTTTTCTTACTTTATTGTTCATTCATTTCTCCATTTGTATTAGCTAGGCCGTTACAAAAAGAGCTTTTACGATACAGCTATTACTTCAATCAGAGGTATGAATACCTTAATTTCGTAATTATTTCCGCAGTATTCTTTCAATTCTACCATCCACTATTCGCTATATATCTAGTAACCAATCCGCAAAGTCTTCCCTTAAACCTTCGAATAAGTCGCATCTTTAATTTCGCTATTGCAATGGTTGAAAATTATATTCTTAACGTAGGTGTTTTCTGTATAAGGGTACAAATCCTCCACTAAAACCTCGATTTTGTTATCCTAAAGGTTGAGATCAAGGTATTTGAGGATACTATTACGAAATAACGTGTGTATAAAAAGGTACTTCATAGATTCGTTAAATTTTACCAGATTTGTTACTGGTGAAGCTATTTTGAATTTGTACAGGATAGCTTATATGTAGTGAAAAGTAGTTTAAGGTTTATAGCAATTGGGTAAATATGTATTAAACAAGGTGATTAAACCCGTTGAAATAATATTTTGTAGTGTTCATTAGTGTAAATAAATTTTGAACGATAAATATTGCATAATTAAAGCGGTTGAGATAACGCTCATTAGTACTTTACTAACATAAATAAATTTCAAACGGTAAAGGGGGCGTGGCTAAAAACCAGTTAAACGTCTGAAATTAATGTTGTTAGCGCGTAGTAACGCTACATTGGTCAAACGGCTAAGGAAAAATTTAAACGTTATAAAAACTAAATTTAAATTATATAAGGCGAACGTGGAAAAATCGGTAAGGTAAAAGGAACCTAATTATGTAACCAGGTATTGCGTAATTGGTCCGGATTAATATATTATAGTAAAACTTGGTGAAGGGGTTAGTTAAGATTTTAGTTTATAACCGATAATATTAAGGTGATCTGTTTGGTTAATCGTATGTAACCGATTTCGGTAAGGCGATCGATGGGGATTATCGAAAATCGGATGGGTCCCAACTAAGGTTTCCGAATCTTAGTAATTTTAGATTACGTAACCCGATACGTAATAAAACGCCCTTTATAAAGGGCCCAATTACTCGTTTCAAGCGCTAATACAAGTTAACGGTTAACGAAACGAGGCTAATCTTTTTAAAGTTACGTTGGATCTTATAATCCTATAACGTTTCTGGTTTCTCTGCGCTTCCGCCTAATTCCACACTCCCATATAATTTTTATAAGGCGTGGTGTTAAAAAAGAGGCAATTAGGACCGTTACAATATTTCGCTTCAAGTATTTAACATATATATATCTTTTCTTTCCTAGGCTGTATATAATCGACCGAATTTTCTACGATTTAATATCGGTAAGGTTTTAAGCTTATAATATTTGCGTAAATATAAGGTTTTTAAAAAGTAATCAGAATCATTGGTATTGTAATATAATTGAAAATAATAAGTCAAGAAGAAGCATCTAGAGGTATACATCACAGGTGAAGGCTTATAAGCCCTTCACCCAGAGTATATCACTCTGGAATACTTCTACTAGACCGATCCACGCATTGCCGTCGGTTTGGAATAGTTATTCCAGACCGATCCATGCATGATGCACTTTTCATCTTGCAAGAATGCAGCCTCTGGCGATAAAGTTTTTAATATACGATCTCTGTTTACTGGTAACGTAAAAAAAGAGACTTCGATGTAGTAGGTATATAAATTGAATATACTCTTTTCGTCAGAACGGATTGCTTTATGGCATTGAGATAGCAAGCGATGAAAGATTCCAAGTTTTCAAATTACAAGTCGACAATGACGTTGATGGAAAGCAGCCAATTTAACTTTAATAAATCGTCGATTCGCATACTTGGTATTAATACCGGCCTAAGCTTTCTCCAAAAGGGCTAAAGCGTTGTTTTATCTATAATTAACAAGACTTATAAGGTTAGAAATTAATGGTACTTGGAATATCGTGTTTGAAGTAACTATATTCTTATTTTATACCAATTGGAACCCTTTTACGACCTCTCCATAGTAATTTAAGTATAAAAGCCAATGGATGAAGACTTCAACCGGCTAAATAAGTGGTTTAAGTGGCAAATACTGAACTTAGATCGCGGAATTAATATAGTTTCAATCGACCTGTCGAAGGCTAAGTTATTCATTTTCTCGAATGGGTCTTTTATAAATGACACCGACTTGTCCTTATAGATCGGCTTTCTGATAACCTTCGTTAAAGAAGATAAGCGGCACGATTAATTTAGTTTTATTGGTAATCTGATTTATTAAACCTCCGTTAATTATAAAAGGATTATATGAAACGTATTGGTATCTGAGGTTTATATTATAATGGCGGGTTTTAATGTAGGTATGGAATTATAGAAAACCCTTAATTTTTTTACCAGATAGCTAAAAATTCCCTTTATACAGGTAGTGATATATACCGACTTTAAAAGCCTTTTCGAATACCTCTTAAAGCTCGGAACCACCAGCAAAGAACGCCTGATAATCGATGTAATAGTACTCCGTAAAGCCTACGAAAAGAGGCAGATTGAAAAATTCCGATGGATCGATAGAAAAGATAACCCCGTTAATATTATAACGAAGGCGACGCCAAATAAGGCCCTGGAATGGTTTGTAGACAGCAATAGACTAACTATACGTATCGAAAGCTACGTTAAAAAGCCGCCCACAAAGCCTAAATCATGTGACGGTGGATATAGATGTGCTAGCAAACTGAAAAACTTCCAGGAGATTAATGATAGTGATCTGTTTAAGTGATATGGTTAAAGTGAAGGATTACAAAAGTCTATAAAGAAAGAAATTTTTGTGGGAATTAATAAACTTGAACCTCATAGCATTGGAGCAAATAAGGCTAAATGGGGTAAATTTACATGGAATTAAATGCAATACAGTATGGAAGTTAACTGGAATTGATAGGAGTCTGGCTAGTTAACGAGAAGGCAATTCGGTGGTAACCGGAAAAGATTATTCAGCTAAACTGACGTACGCGCATAAACTAAAAAGCCGCTAGTATTGGAATATTATTATATACAATACAATAGGTCAACATTACTTCCAGTAAAGTTGACTATACTAAACTGCAAGTTGGGTGTATTTCTTTGTACGGACTTACCGCATTGGATGTAATTCGAGTGCAATACGCTACAATTCACTCTAGAGCTCGAGCCAAGCAATTAGCTATACAAATTACAGTGCAGACCCGCTAGCGGTCTGCCAAATCTAGAACAATACATCTACAATCTGACCAATGCAATACTACTGTTACTTCGAAGACCAATCGAATCAAAAACGTTGCAACATCTAAAGCCTACCATTAGGGTTGTTATTATGAATATGATGTTTTTGTCGTATTTAAAACCGTATAGTTTTAATAAAAAAGACCAAATGAAACAAGATACAGTAATAACGATTATAATCTATATCAACGCATTGCATATGAAACAGAATGTTTCAAAATTCGATCATAAAGCAGAAAATGAAAAATTTAAGCCATAAATTAAGAGGACATCTCTGCTTCAAAAAGGTGTATAATAAAACAAGCAGTTATTTTCACGTTTTCATAGTCATTTATTTACAAATTGCAATAGAGTTCATCAAGTTTTCAAGGAGTTGGAATCAAATTCTATATTTAGAACTGTATGACGCAAAATACGTTTGTTTATTTGTTTGGTTTTCGTAATTGTTCAGAATGTGTTTGTCACTTTTCAAATAAACAATTTTTCAAATACAAAAAAAAACCAAAATTGGGAGAACAATAAATTTCCGGTTCGATTACGTCTTTTCAAATAGTTTGCTGATGTTTCCTGCCGATATGAATCTTATTCTCTGCTACTATTATTGTTACTGTCAAAGGTAGGTTACAGTTTATTAATTTGTGAACATATAGTTTAAAAACCTAGTAATAGCAATAATCATCATAAAATAGCAACCGTTAATATTGATTTTTCTAATAGACTACCGTGAATGAGATTAATCGGATGAAAGAGAGGCCAATAAATGTGATAAATGTTAAAATTACATTTGGTTAACAATGAAAGAAAAAAAAAATCACGTAATGGATCAGATGTTAATCTTGTTTGTAAACTATAACATTTGATATATTATACCCCATTTTAATATTGTTTATGTCTTTTAAGAACATCTGGATGGTTCCTCTTTTTTTGAAGGCTTCATTTCAAACAAAAGTAAACAAACATTTGTATTTATTCTCGTTAAAATGTATGCAACATTAATTTATTCTGCAGTGTTTCTGTTGTAAGTTAGATATTACCTTAACTATAAGCTTAATTTACCGATAATCATCTCTATGTAATTAGTATCCTGATCCTTAAAATACACTATACCATGAGAAAACACTACTAAAACTAAGTCTCTTTGAATTGATATCCGACTTTTCGAGAAAACAAATTATCTGCCGACCAATTAATCAATATTCAGTACCAGTACACCATTGTATATTTTAACCCGTGAGCCATTCTGTTATGAATACTTGAAACATTTGATCCATCTGTCAATGAGCCACATAATGTACGACAACACTAAGAAGCACATTTTCAAAACTAAAGACCAAAATAATTATACAGAAACATATGAAATAGAAACACAATAGTTGGAATGAATTTACCCCTACCATATTTCACGTTTTTGACGACATATTAAAATGTAATCTAGTGGAATAAGAACCCATTTTATGAATATATACAACCGTTAAGCGACAACCATACTTTAAATGAACAAAGCTATAATTGATTTCACATGTCATAAATTGGTCAAACTAGATTATGACCGGAGCAAAATAAGTCGAACAATAATTTGCGTAGAACTTAATGTTGAAGCAGAAGTCAATTGCAGTGCAGTGAAGTCTAATTTACTGACTATGAGTTGAATGCACTGATTGTGAGTTAACTATATTGACTGCAAATTTAGTGACAACTAAATGTGTAGAGTAGGTCAAGTTGTTTCCCATATATATTAGTATTCAGACCTGCTATATATTAGCCAAATTTGGAAGGAACGACATATTTACTTTCAATGAAATTTATTAGTTATTCCAACCACGATTTGAATTGAGTTCTTTATAATAATAAATTTCTACCAACTGTGACTATTGTTGATTAGGTTGAGCACAGATAATCTCTATAGAGAAAGATGATATTTTCCGGTTGTTACGCTTTGTTAAAGCCAAGTAGATGAAATATTATTGCGAAGTGTCTGTACAACCCTGTGTTAGTTTTCGTGGCAGTAAGTAGAAATAGTTCTCAAATTGCGTTATTTTTCGTGGTTGTTTAGAAGTGGCAACTTAATTGCCAAGTTACACATATATCTATTTTAAATCTATTTCAAAAAATAAGCGTTGAGATTGACTGCTAAAAGTCTAGAGATTAATTTTTAATATTGATTGTTAACAATTAAATAACAAATTTCCAAAACATTTAAAATTAAAAAACAGCTAGTTCGTGATTCAAAATATTCCAAAACTATTTTCAAAATCTTGTTCAGCGTAAACAATAACTTTGGCCATGAATAAAATAATATATACTTACCTTTACTAGACATTTCAAATTCATTTTTACGGTGACCATAAAATAGTCCATTTAGTACGCAAATAAACCTTAAGATGGGTACCGACAAGATTAATATCGATCTCTTTACCGACCTTGGTAGAAAAGATGTAATCAAGAACTTGGTAATTATATTTGTCAAGCATTGAGATAACGACGTTTGGTTTTTGGACTTCGACTAGACAGTGACATTATATTATTTGGTGAATTTAATAGACTGATTATTTACTGACTAGTATTTTATAGGATTCAAACAAAGGTTTGTTGCCTTCAACGACTTCAACGAATGTTAAAATATATTATTATTACATTTGAGGATAAATTTGGAAAAAGATGTTTATATTAATTGAATATTGAACAGTTTAATCAAAGGATTAATATTTTAGTGTAGAAAGGAAAGGAAGGTAATAGGCAACGCACTATAACAATGCTCTACAGATTAATATCATTAATAGATACAAGAAGATAATAGTAAATATATTAATGGTAACAGATCTCTTCAACAACCCCATACAAATTCGTAAGGTCTAGATTAATCTTAGATGAGTCATTCATACCCTCTTGCCTGAGCATCTCAACAGGCTATGTCTGCCAGTAATGACTAGGACTTAATTGATCTGTATTCGGAAAATTCTTAATTTATTCACCGGCAGAGGAAGACCTTCAGTAATCACACTAAATGATTCCCCAGTGCTACCAAGGCACCCCACCAGAGAGATTTATAACACTAATGAGAATATCATCAAGTTGACGGAAATGCTGAACAAGTTTTTTGGCACCTTATTATGTAGTACCCGTAGTATGTTCAGTTTCAAAAGATTCACCCGTAGCACCTAACCTAATCATAGGGAAGAAGTGGTTTTAAATTGAGAATCTTCAATAGGTATAACTCCTGTTAATTTCTCTCTAAACCTTGACAAAGGAAACTACCTTATACGCTAATATTATACTTTTAATTTATAGACGTAGAGTCGCCGTATTACTAGTATAGTACGTTTTCCCCACAAAATATTACGGTAATAGATAACGATTATATAACAATCACTATTTTCAGAAAGATTCGGGTAATTAAGGATAATTATAACGGTAAGCTACATGATCTCCTAGAAATTAACTTGCGATCGCTTTTGAATATTTCCCCTGAAATAAGCATTAAGTTAACAAGTTTCCAATCTTTATTTTCTAATATCCTTACCAACTAGGTTGAGTCTTCTTACCTTCGTTAATTCAAGAATTGTGTATCGTTTGGTGAGATTTACAACGATTTGAAAAGTAATTTCGAATAAGATGTCAACCACGCACACTATCTCCTACATTAAGATACAATTCAATGGTCGTATATATTAGAACTAAAAGAAGATTCGGAAACGTATGTGGATCGTGTTAATAAGATTTTAAACAGGATGGCTCTTTACCTGAGAATCATTGACAATATATGAGTTAGAGTGAGCATATTACGCCAGAAAGTTCATGAAGTATCTACGAATTACAAAGCTTCAGGGGTTTACAAAAAGTTTGAATACGTTTGATAATTCCCTCACATGATCTATGAGTCTTTATTTAGCTAATTACGTTTCTGGTTTGCAAATTGAGGATATAGGTACGAAGTTTAACTGGTATATATTCCTCATCTCATTGCTTGAAATAGTACAACTATGATGATCCCGTGTTTACACATTATTTCAATCGTGGGTATGGAAATATTAAGTAATAAGGTTAATTAAAAAAACTTTGAATTTTTAATTTAAATAGGAACGCGTGTGAGAAAAATAATGCTCCTTAAGTTAACTCTATACCCATAAGTTTTCTGGCAAAAAAAAGTAAAAAGGTATTGGATTCCAAGAAAATAAAGCTGTCAGTAGATATGTTACAAAACTACCGAAACCCGAGAGGAAAAAAAAAAGTATTACACTGAATATATCTCTACTTACAACTGGGAATATGTATATCACTAGATATTACTATAGTGAGTCAGTGTAGGGGGCTACGTTTGCGGAGTGCATGATAGCGTGTCACGCTGCTGGAAGCACCTTTGCAGAGTGCATGGTAGTGTCTTATGCTCCAGAGGGCACGTTAGCATAGTATATGGTAAAGTATCACGTTCCATGTGGAAGCTTATAAGCTTTCACTTAAAACATGCATATTCCGGATTTCATTTTGCCATTTTGCCATTTTTCCATCTTGTATCATTATCTTATTTATTCTATTATTTTGAATATTGTACTGTTTTTCATTCGTTAACGTAAAGACTTAACGAAAATTCATTAGTAGTTGATTCAATTAATAACTGATAATTTAGGGGAAAATATACGAACTTTAGTTCAATACCTATATCAGGATGCTGTTACAGTTTCAACGCTTTTTTGTTTGAATATGAAGAAAAGAAATATTCAAGAGTATGAAAAGATTGTAGAACCTAAAGTGACTTTCAAAGGGATAATTTAAGTACGATACTATGATTTCAGTTAGTGTTTTTTGATCATTGAAAGACTCGTAACGTCATTATCCACTTGATTGGCGCTTTGGATGCATTCGGGTATCTTTTGGAAAATTATTCATTACGTATTCACTATGAAAGCCATCAAGCTCCGGGCCTTTTTATTGGGACTTATCCGGCTAAAACGTAGTATTTGCATCGCTTACGTATATTTCGGAAGCGATTAGAATAACTTTATAGGCGTTCATATAATTAATTTGAAGGCCAAAAACAGCTTTCGAAGCGTTAACCATAAATACCTCAAGTGTTCGAAGCATTTTTCGAAACGTTTCAATATATTTTGAGATCGCTAAAGATAGGTTTCGGGGCGTTTACGCGCTGACCCCAAACGTCTAAAATGATACACGGCGTTTCCACACCACTTTAACCCTAATATATAATATTATACTCCAGTATTAAATATCTGGTTTTCCTCTTTCACTTGATCCCGTTTGTTTTACCATATACCGCTTATTTACTTTAATATTTACAATGTTTGAGTTTACTTTTAATTCGTTTATTATAGTATTTTTAAGTCCTAAGTAATTAGCTTGAAACATTCAGTTAACTTTTATAGTTTGACTAATTACAGATTTGGTTAACGTTAACAAATATGAAGGCTTTTCGTTTTGAAATATAATGTTTCAAACAAGCGTTTTGCAAATTGTGGACTGAAATCTATTAGATAATGTAATTACAGTGTCGGTGAAAGATAATGATTATTCGGCGGCAAATTCGTACGTTATAAATGAGCTTCTTTGTTATTGGAAGAAAAAGACTGAGGGTCTTGATATATTTGATGGTTTTTCAAATATAACTTCGAATTATAAAATAGAAATGTAACGCACTGTGTACAATTTGAGATATAAAATATTACCGGAGTATATTTGGAGCAGAGAAATTGATACGTTGGATGGTAAAAACGGTTGTATGGCAAAAGTATTTTTACGGCACAATTTAAACAGATATTGATTGTGAAAATAAATACGTGATGAAATTGGATTTTGTAAAGGGATATTGGTTGGCTAAGCGAGGTAAATAGGTCATTCAGGATATATAGAATATATTTTAACGCTGGATCACATTAGGTACGTAAAACGTAAGAGATTGAGAATGATAGTCCTCGTTTTATGATGTATAGATAGAGTTTGAAGAGGAATCAACGACAGAGTTGGAAGATTTGAAATTTTCTCCTCTACTTAATATCAAAATATGACTGTTTTAATATATATTTTAGAAAATCGTCATAGAATTTATTACTCTTTATTAGGAGGAGATACATTTATAAATCGTATCTAAAGAGGTCCTGATTCGTAAGACGGCATTTAAAGAAGAAATATAAAATGTGATAAGAAGTTAAACGAACCTTGAGGATTAATTTTGATGAATTATAACCTTTACCGCGTCTTTCCTCCTTGTCGGTCTTCTACTAATAGAAGCGATGGTACTAAGTTTACAGAATTTGTGAATTTGTGGGATAAATGCTGAAATTATAATCGCGAACCTTTAGATATATTTGATAATGAGATTCATATAATATTAAATACATTCAAGGCATTTAATATGATAATGCCCGGTATATTGATCAAATAGGGTAAGGAATGGTATATGTATCATTTAATACACTTGGATATAGTTGTACAATATTATAGCTGTTTAAAAACGTTCTTGAATATCGATATTTATTATCAATCATAATATAAGGATTAGATAGATATTATGTGGGAATCCGTTCAACATTATCGTAATAAAGTGAATAAATTGTTTTAGAAAGTGTCAATTGTCTTTTTATGCAAAGTTTGGAAAGTTTTAGATAGCGTTTAGACTAGATTATGAAGACTATGAATTTTTCTTTAAAATAGTTATATAAGCATGCTATAGAGATTTAGATTTTCATTTTACGTAGTTTAATTGGGTAAATAATTTGTATTTTTTCGTTCGAGTTTTTGAGTATTATTTTAGACCTTAATGCGACAATAAATGAGTTTTGAATTAAAGTTCGTTGTCAGGAAGGTTGAGCACGACAGCTTATAGATTACAAAGGCGGATTTTGTCGAGATAATACACTATGTTTTGAATCGACGTTTGAAATTGTATTTGAGGAATAAGTACCTTAATTCGAGCACTAGATACAGATATAGTGGCGATAAATAATAACGAGAAAGCCTTAGAGACCTTGGATAAAGTATATATTAAAGTAAGTGTTTTTAAAGCAAGAGAAGAATGTTACCACGTACATCAAGTTCATTTTATTCACCTAAAAATATAAAAAGATTTATAAGTTTTTTAAAATAGTGGTTTTCTTGGTATTCAATCGGTTTTTGATTGATTAATTATTATTCACACGAGAAAACTCGAATGAAACAATAATTTTGAGCTATTTACTATTTTGAATATATAATAAATTTGAATTTTTCAATATATATAACCGATTACGAAGGAGTTAAGGGGGATCTCAACGTTTACCTGTGTGATCGTATCTTTAAGGCAAACGATTTGATGGATACCGAAATTTATATAACAACTCATGATGAGGAAACAGATAAGCGGGTCTTTATAGTGTTATAAAATGTTTCATTTGTATATTGTGTAGGTTTAGATGGTAACGAAGGCTATTTAAACTCGTATATAGCGTTATAATTTACATTATTCAATCTGTATAGTTACCAGTTTCAGGGTAATATATTAGTTACTGGCGAGGAACATATTTCCAGGATCTGAAAACTGTAATTTGACGCTTTTTCGTCGACTTTTCCCAGGTTTTCACTTGATTAGATAAGGTAATATCGAAAACAATTGTTCTGTAAAGAAAGGCGTCATTATTCGGTTAGATACTGATAAATATACGGTTCGTGCTGATTACGTTTCATATATTAGATTTTGAAATATAATTTATATTTTCGTATGTTATTATGCATAAGTTTATTGTCGGGCTACTAAATACGATAAATGTTTTTGTCGATATTCAGCTATTGTATTTGAGCAGGTTGAGGTGAATTTTAGATTCTTTTTTTTTCTTTTCCAAAGTACGTATAATTGAGTTTGTTTACCTGATATAAGAGGAATTTCATACATCATACCGATAGTTTGGGTAACCTATTATAAAACAACGTTTCCTTTCTTTTTCTTTTCGCGTAATAGTTTATATTAACGTATATCGTGAAGGTTCGAAAGTTATAAAGAAGTTTTTCCACAAATATTAGTTACACCTATTAACATCGCGATGATTTCAATTCTTTCCATCAAATGATATTGAATTTAATTACGAGATTATAATCTATTTCATGTACCTCAACAGATAACTTGTTTTCTACGTGGTTGGTTTTACAACCATATTCTAGGTCGTTAAGTTTACGCAAAGTGTTTGCGTAGCGGAATATTGGGATGTTGAGGTAGATTTTTAGTCGAACGTTCATTGTGCGCCTTTTAGTTGAATTTATTTCAATTTAGGTACGATTTTTCATTTTAACGAATGGAGGATGAAGGTTATAATAGCCGGAAACGAATGAAGATAAATACCGATTAGAAAATTTTGGGGTATTGGTAGGTAAAAGTCGTATTACGAATCGTTGAAAAACGTATATACGGTATTTATAAAGAAATCAAAGTCAATCAATGTAAATAAATGAATTTCATAAATGGAAATGATGTTGGAACAATATTGACTGCTATTTTCAGCAGGTTAATTGAAGTGCAGTTGGTCAACTTTACTTACAGTAAAGTTGACTATACTGACTGCAGTTTGACTATATTAACTGCAGGTAGAGTGACCACTTCACACTAGGTCACGAGCCAGGCAATTAGCCATACAAATTACTATGAAGATCGGCTAGCAGTCTGCCAAACACATAACAATACATCCACCACTTGATTAATGAAATACTCATGTTACTTCGACCACGATTAAAATCGACAACGTTGTAACGATCTAAAAACCTGCTAATAAACGAACCTAATAAATAACCGTTTTGGTACGAGTGGACTGATTTTTCAACCTTTTGTATTCAGTATTTATCCTAAAGCTTATTTTTATTCGATATTGTTAAAAATCACGGTTTCTAAAACTAATGTTATGGCGAAGATTATGAGAGCTTTTCGTTTTTAGGTTTAATAACAATGTAATTAGAGCCTTATTAACAAATAACGGTTCGCTAGAAACAGGCTTTTGACAATTGCTGTCCTCATCCGAAGGTTTAGTTTAAAAAAGAAAAATAGATAAACCGACCTTTTAAATATTAGCGGCATTGAGGGATACGATAAATTTGTGAATTTGCTAAACGTTACGAGTTCATTTCGTTGTATAATAATACGGTATTGTAGAAGGTAAAAGGTGAACGTGAACAACTTGAATAAATAAACCGTTCAAAATTTATGATTATATTAGTTTTATGATAATTCAAACGACTTTCCTTTAATATTTGTATATCTTATGGATCCTTCCTTACCCCATTCGCTATCTCATCCAAACATGTACCTGAGATTAATAAAATTGGAACGACGTTACCGACGGCGTTTAGTTAAGTCGAAAAATGAAAAAAAAAAAAAAAAAAAAAAAAAAAAAAAAAAAAAAACGGTAGTAAATTGGTAGTTAAGTAGAAAGCTTCATTGAGAAGGTATTACTATAACCCCGGGAAAATTTTTGGAGGATTTTACTTAAATTTAAAACTTCGTATTAATCAAATATGGCTTCTTTAGTTTTCAGAGGTTGAATCCAGTAATTTATAACTATAACAAAATTTCCAATACCAAATTTCGTTATAGGATGAAAACAAACATTGGGAAGTTTCATAAAAGAAGTTACTTTGTGGATGAGGAGTACGATGATGTAAGAAAAAATAATATCATGATTTAATTACTTACTTTGTAATAAGTGAGCCATCGTTAGATTTTAACTTTGACCATTTTCCTACATATATCGCATAACCTTCGTTTTAAACTCCGGGGTATTATATAAGTAAAAAAAAATTTGAAAAGTATCTTAAATAACGTATTTAGGCCCACTTTTCTAAAGAGGTTAGAAAACGTTTTTTATCCGAAACCATATTATACATATTTAAATCACTTCATGACTTCGCTAAAATTCGTAATATTGGTTTAATAAGTATAATCTATATTACAAATAATGTTCTGGTATAAATAAGTTTACCATTGATTTATCTTTATTGGTTAAGACATTTCGTTTAAAAAGTTTGGCTTTTATTAGGATAAAAATTAATGATATCTTTATGTAGAATGATATGCCGTTTTTGATTTCGGGTGAAAGCAATCATTAAAAAGCTGATTTCAAGGCGAAGCCGAAAATATGAACAAAGGAAAACCTCATAATTACATTTAATGGTACGAAGATCATATTTTAGAACAATATTATAAAGTTTGCTTAAAAGAGATAATTCACAAAGTTACCCTTATTCAATTGACCGGTATAAAATAGGTTGACGAGTATTAATATTAGCTTGTACGTGGGGCTTGGATTATATTAATCGTATAACCAGATGTGGCGTATAATCTTTTCATCGCTGTGTAATATTAGGTAAAATCGTTTGATAACGAATGTAAGGTGTTAAATAAGCGTCTCGTGTAGAAAGTTCGAAACACGAAGCCTAGCTTATATTTTATATCCTTGAATATACGAATAACAAAGCTATATGTTTTTATCAAAGAATCATTCGCGAATAATAACGATTAAAGTTTGTAAATAGGGTTTATAATTGTTATCGGTAATAAAACATCGCACTGAAATAGGATCATTTTACGTGGTATGATTCTTTAGGAAAGTTTGATTAAGTGAAAATGTGTTATGCGGAACGTTTTCGCTTTCGAAATTTACGGTATTATTGGAGGTTTCAACTTTATAATTACTATGGCGATAGCGGTTCGTTTAACTATTTCGAATTTTGGATTCAACACCATTTTTTGGTGTTATACTTTAACCTTTTCCCCTTTTACCAATACTTCATCAAATTAGGTATTACAAATAAAACACGCACTATAAACGATATCATAACTTCGCGCGAATCGCATGAACATCACGGAATTAATCAAACGAGATTAATCTACGGGAATTTAAACCTAGCTGATAAGATAGCCAAAGATGCACCGAATGTAGTATTGAAAACTTTTGTGTTTATAAGTACTTTTTTCGTCAAAGTTGTGGGGATGGTCATGTAATTTAGCTACAAATAGACGTATTATTCCATATTTGCCTACCGATTCTTTTGTTTTACGCATTGCACTTGTCATTTACCTTTTAAACTAGGTTATTTTCTGTTTTACCAACATATTTTGACTACTTTCATGTACTATTTTTCAATTATATTTCGATTTTCCCCTCGAAAATAAAATTTTATTCAGACAAATATTCATATAATGGCCAGTTTGAACCAGCAAATATGTGAGATAGCGGTTCAATGTTACCGAATGGAGATGGAGATAGTGGGCGGCCTCTTCTTCTTTGTTGTCGTCGCCCTCCTCGTCTTCGTGGTTATCGTCATCGCCGCATTTATCGTCGATGTTGCTGTCTGCATAATTGCTTCGAGGAAGGTTGGGCGCCCCCCACACCTTGGATTATATGCCTTTAGGTAAAAAACCATAAATGAAGTCGCTCTTTTTACGAGGAAACGTAAAGATGTCGTCCAAATTACTTACGTAATACATTTATAGATCCGCTCGTTGGGCTGTGATGGCAGTTGTCATTTTCGTCGGCCGTTGATGAATAATGAACGAAAAATTAACTTTAGTTTGGTTTTACGTATTGAAAAAGTGGATGTTATATAAGTTACCTTTGAACGATATATTGGGAGAGTGTATAACAGATAATCTAGCTTTGAATTACTTATTAAGGGAGTAAATGATTCTTAGTAGAGTTGGTGAGCGCGAAATAATGCCTTAGCAAACTGCCCTAACACTACTAGTACAGGGTAATACATGTTATCGTTTCTCTTGTAGCAATGATAGCAGGACGATACGCCCCGAATTTAACGCTATTCTCTGAAGGACTTTCAGGTTGTTGTGAATGTAATACACGTTACGTAAGATGTGTTTATCAGCGGGCAGGAGACGTATACTTTAATACGTTAATTTAACAATTTATATATTAGAAAGATCTCGCAGCGCATCTTAGCGAGCCGCGTCTTTAGGCGGCGGGCCCGTTTCGCTTTATCCGTCCTTTTTACAATATATTAGTATATCATCATTCGAAAGCATAAATATCACGTATAGCGTGATAAATTTGCGATTTTGTCTCTACGAACAAGAGGCAGCGTTACTAGTAAAAAGGGGGTTTTTACCATACGTGAATATATTAGGTTTTTTACCTCAGGAGACCCCTGTTTTCAATATTGTTGTAAATTTTATTTCAGTACAGTGGGTTATGGTAAAGGAAAGGGGTAGGGGAGAGAAAAAAGCGAAAATAGTATAGTATCGGTGATAGGCGGAGCATAGTAGGAAGAGAAAGTAGGGTTGAAGAACGACACGCTTTTAGTATAAACAAGGCGGTACGAGATGGATACAGCGGTAACAACGTAACGCCCTTGACGCGTTGAACGGCGCTTATGCGAAAGGTTTTCATAAAATATACTATATATAATGATTCAAATCCGCAAAGGTAATGAAGACATCGCGGTAACAATAATTGATCAAGTTATTAGTTTATACAAAATTGACTTATAGCTTATTGTAAAATTGTTGTTTAATGGTTTTAACGCCGTTTTAATAATTATATTCTTACCTTATAGATGGTGACGTGTCTTTGAAGGAGGACAGAATAAAGTGTTACCTAAATCGATAGCGATGTATTACTTTATACTAACTTACTAACTTTTTAATACAGGTCATCGATAATCATACCTTCACAAGGTTCAAAATCATACCTTTTTAAAGTTCAATACCCTTTCTAATCAACCTTCTAAAGAAAGAAGAATCTAAAATGAGCCTACACCACCGTCGTTATCAAACGACTTATTGCTCTCTAAAACAAATTAAAGTATATATTATCGTCACTACTACGAAGACGATAAAATTCTTGGGTATATAACATCATTATTAATAAATTATTGATACTAAGCTTGACAAAAACGAAAAATAACTAGTGTTAATATTACTATATATTACTATATTGAGTAAATATAGGTGACAATGTTTACCAAAAATATCATAACATATTACGTTACAAGAAACACTTTCATAAAATCAATAGTATTGTATTAATATTTAAGAAGTACATTAGCAGATTGAATGATATAGAGTCACGTTCTATATGGGAGCTTCTAAGCTTTCACCTGTGGCATGCACTCTTCAGTCGCCTCTTTTTCCTCTTGCATCTTCATCTTTTCTATCTTACTTCTTTGAATACTATACTGTCGTCTTCATACGTTGACGTACAGATTAAATCGATAGGGAATATATTTAATTTGTTGCAGACTTTGAGAGATAGAAACAGAAAATAAGGAAGTAATATTTAGGGCAAGTGATTGGTATAAAGATATTAGCTATATTCCTAAAGCCTTACAGTGACCAGCCGATCATGTTTTACTATTCTGTTTGAAAACTAAAGACTCTTATTATCATTATAACGATAACAACATGATATTATATATTTGTTAACTATCGGTGAACACTAAACCAACAACATTTTCCAGGATATTATTCTGAATGTTAGTATAACCCGATATCTGATCAAATTTTATTTATAATATGTCATATGAGGGAGGAATTTTATTATTGTTGAATAAATTAACTATATTGATGCCGTTAACGCTGGAGTTGAATTTGAATTGAGATACGAATTCCCTTCATTTATGTTGACAATTGAAATTATCATCGTTCTATTCGTGGTTTTTGTAATTTTTAAATTCTTTACTTCTTCTCTCTTTTCCTCGAAAGGCATCGATAACCTTGTTGTTGAGGTTGAAATTTTAATTGAAGTACTAGTCAAGGTTGACTGTTAAAGGTTTTCATTTAGTTTATGATAGGGACATTCATGATTTGATCTTAGAAGACCAGAGGCAATGATTCAAACTTGATAAAATCAAAATTTGTTTTACTACGACAACGTTTCTATTATCACGCAATTAATAAGCGTTACAAAGGGTTTGTGGTAATTGATTACGAGCACATAAACTTCTTTTTATTGAAAGAGATCAAAAATTATAAGATTATTACTAAACGATCCTGAAAACACCCCTAAAATCTAAAATTTCAATAAAGAAAGTTAATACTATAACATGATAGTTTTTAGTAACGTCATTTATGTATACTGCAAGTTTATAAGTTCTTTAGTATTTTACCATCACTAGGTAGCGCTTACTACCAAGTGTAGCAATTACTGCAACGAAATAAACCTGTAGAAACCGGTGGAAGGAATCGTAACCCGGGTCCCTCGTAATAGACGTTTAGAATCCAGGCCATTTTTCAAGGAAAAATCTCAAATTTTCCAATGGTTTAGAGATTCGTAGCCCTGTAACTGTAGTTTTGGTCAGGTCGAAAAGCGCGGCCTGATTACTTATCGCTGATCGATTGTTTAAGCCATGTATATTATTGCATGATGTTCCAATATAAGGATCCTATAAGTCAAATATGTAAAAATATTTCCCGTAGACTGGCAGAGATTGAACTGTCTGTGGTAGCGTATGCTGTGAATCTCCGTAGAGTGTTGTTAGGGAACTTATATTCGACCAGTAGCCTATACTTCGCAAACCTAAGACAAATCAAAATATGTGAATCATAATAAAATAAAACCTTATTAATACCCTTTCTCGTTATATTATGTTCATACCAACACCATACAAGTAAACGTCCCTTATATTTCATAATTATCCGATTGTATGAGTCTTTATATTAATGTAAGTAACTGCAGTATTTAGAATTAAATTGATAGTCTACGCGAGCGCGACTGTTATGCGCGTCGCACGCTTAGGTTCCTAATCGCTCGTATAGAACATCCCTAGGTTGAGAAGGTCATAACGCGCTTTTGGTTTCCCCTTTCCCGCTTTGTTGTCCTAATCTTATCCGTTTTCACCTAAACCATTCTCATTTTACGAGTTTAGCCCTATACAAATTATATCAAATCTTTTTAATAGGGTTGAGAGATGAGTGTATATGGTTAAGGAGGGACTGAAAGAAAAATGCACTCGTAATTCTTGTAAAATTATTCGTTAATAGTGTATATAAAAGCTTATAAGTTATAAACATTAACTATTAAGTGTAAAAGCGAGTGTATTTCCGTTGCCTTCACCATCACTTAGCCTTTGACCGCTCACCGCGATAACGTTTCCGCTAAAACGTCGGTTGTGCGTCTAAAAATCTTCTGGCAGCCTTTTCGCGTCGTTGTCAAGGCGGTAAATGGTATTGTTATACAAGACTCGGTCGCCGCGCTGCTAAGCGGCCGGCATACAATGATAAATTTCTCTTCCTCCTGTTTTAGTGGTGGTAACAGAGGTAAAAATGATAGCGATAATAATAGCGACAACTATAACCATACAGGCTCAATTAAAAATGAAACCGTTGCGTATGCCTCTGCCATCACCCTCGCTACCCCCCCACCCCCTTTTTTTTTTGGTTTTCTGGTTCTTTCACTCTAATCGCATTTAGCCCTACCCCTATCCAACTGGGTTAAACTCGACGAATAACGACTGTTGAAAGTTTCTTCAACACCGAATTGAAATTTCCACATAATTAAACTTTATAACTAAAAGAATATTAATTCTGTTATTATCGCGGCATTGTTAGCGTCGATAATAGTGTCGATAGCTAAACGGTATTTATATAACCGGGAAACGTAAAACGTATTTTTTCTAGATCGTGAAAAAAACTTATGTTTTCGGCGCGCTTTAAACTTAAATTGAGAAAAACTGTTGCTAGGCCTTTATCGTTGCAATGTAGTCGATTCGAATCACTGTGGTCGAAGTAACTGGTGTTGCGTTGATATTGTTGATTGAAATATGTAAGTTCTAAGTTTAGGAGACTGTTAGCCGGTCTGCAAACTAATTCATATAGCCAAACGCATTGGCCTATGCCTCACTATAAAGTGAGAATCTATTACACTACACTTGCAGTACATTCCTACAAACTACAGTCAATTTTATAATACGTACAGTCAACTTTACTGCAAGTAAAATTGATTCACTGTACTGAATTTGACCGCTATTCCAACAAAAACGTTTATTTAATTCATTATTGCTCAACAAAACCATCCGTTACGCGGATTAAGGTTCGTAAATTTTCATGGTTCAATAGGACTTCACGTATATAAATTCCGCTTATTGGGTTATTAAAGCGTCTTTTGTATGACCGGAGCCATAGTTTTCAAGCCTTTAACCAGTTGGGGTAATACAATAAGTACACGGTACCCCGTTTCGTTTTATATGGTATATAACTTTAGTTTGTCTTTAAAAGTTTTAGGCGTTTGAAGTAATACGTAAAATCAATATATTTGCACATTATCATTGGAAATAGTGTAAAAAGAAGTTTTGATAAGGGCGGCTAGGGAAAAGAACGACTTTCATTACCGGTTTTATCAACCTTCGGTACGGGTTTCATCGAATATGTAAGTTCTTATCACTTATATGAAGGGCTTGATTTATTTGCCTTTGGATCTTACTATTTCTTTTCGACGTCCCTTAAATTGAACTATAATACATATTTAACAATATTAACCAAATAATAATCTTATTTGTATAAGAGGGTATTTATAATAACGTTTTTGTATTTGAATTTTTTAACGATTACAGTTTTGGGAGTACTCATATACGTTAAACTTATTTTAACTATTAGAAGTTTGCACAAGGTTTTAGTATCATTATGGAATTTGTTATAAGTTCATTAATATAATATAGAAACGTCGCCTTTTAAACCTTATATTATAAAAGTATTATTTACCTAAACTTTTGTCACTCCTAGGAAAACACGTATAACTAGTTTGAAACCCCAAAATATTTGGATAGCCTTCTTATAGAAAAAACCAGGTAATAATGTAAGAACCGTTAAATCCGGTTATAATAATTTGTTTTGGGATCACCGTTCAGTCCCAACTACAAAGTCTTACATAAACTTGAACGAAATAATCTTGCAGATAACGGCACGAGAGATCATAATACGGGTCCACCAGGAGCCAGTAGAGGCCTTCTGAACCTCGCGCCATCCCTTCAATTAAGACCCTAGGTGTAATGATTACACTAAATACCCGTGAGTAAATAGAAGGTGTCAGGGGGCTTATGTTAGCAGTAAGGTAGCAGAGGTAACAAAAGTGCAATATCAAGAAGATGTTTGTTCGTGCTGTAGAATGATCACTAGCCGTTAGGCTATTCAGGTATGTAGACTGAATACTTAGATTGACAACTGAAGAGCTATAAAGGAAATACTATCTGTATGGTGATGACCGTGTCCTTATATATCCGTGCCTTCATACCGTCTTCAGTACTGGACCGCTGGAGTCGCTGTCGGTCCCATCGGTCCTGTATAATCGACTGGACCGTTGTCGGTCCCATCGGTCCTTCCCTGTCCGGGGTTGCTGACATAAGAGAAGTTCTCTGACTGATTCTAGACTTCAGGCTTTCTAGTGGCGCAGTATTGCATACTGGCCTTCTTCCTAACCCAACCTCTATCTGGGTTATAACACTAGGGTACCCCACAATTTCGAGACCCGTATATATATAAACTGTAGCCTTAGTTGGGCCGTGAAGCACGGTTATCTTAATACCCATTCGATGCCTCCTTACTCCACAGATGTGACTGTATAGACCCATAGGAAAAATGGTCCTATAAAGTAAAATACAAAACGTAACTCAAGTGAAAAACGTAATTAAAATACGATAAAGTGACGCGTATGTATCGTAAGTCATAATATAGTTATTATGATCGTTTGTAAACCCTTATACGCTGGTGACAACCTGTATACCGCGACTTGAAAAATGAAGAAATCGGACTACTTATGAATAAGCCTACGAACACGAAGCCTTGTCCTATATAATAATAAAAAAATTAAGTTAATAAATATTTCATTTATGTTTAAGTATCTCCATATTTTGATTACGGACCTCATATTCATGGAAGTAAGGGTGGTATCTTGCAAAAAAGGTTTTAAGTTATAGAAATCGACGTGTATAGGTTTATAAAAACAAGCATTTGGATTTGAAAAAAGTTAAACACACCTTAACCGACCCCCCCACCTCCTCTTACCTTACCTCCTATCTTTTCCAAACACACGCGGCCCCCGATTACCTTATTTGATTACCAAATAATAGTTCTATATAGATTGTATATATTCTATACTCGCAGGGATTAACGATATGGCTTATGTAAAGGGGAAGAAACAAGGCGTTGAATACGCCTGTTACGCTTATATAAACACCGATATACTTTCCAATTTTAATTGAAAGGACCTAATGCTGATAAGTAGTAGAAATTAAGCGTTAAACCGGGTGTATTCCTGTCGTCTCTAACGCTGCTAGGCAATTAGCCGCCTACTTCATTGCCATCGCGGCGGAAGCGCCTTCCGTGCGCGTGACCACCTTACGACGGCCCTTACGCGCCGCTGTGGAGGCGGCGGAGGGTGGCGCGGCCTAGACCGCGGTCGAGGCATTGTTCGCGCGGCAGGGCGCCACTATAGGCGCGGCCGGTGCCAGCGCTAATAGCGGTGACGACGATGCCAGTAGTGGAGGGGATACGAGCTCCATCTCTAACTGGCCTATACCCTTTGATGATAACGTTATTGTTATGAAAGACAGCGTATTTGTAGACGAAACACCTAAGTCCGTTTTAATATTATTTCGACTTATTAATAGAAAGTGTAATATAAGTCGCGTTGAATTTCAACTGCAATATTTGTAAAGTAAGACCTACTGTATTTTTAAATAAGTTCTCCGGAGGGTTCTTGATAAATCCTAGATGAAAACTACATGAGTAATGGTAAAAATCGAAACAACATTGGAAATTCTTGATTCTCTATGTTTTTTTTTGTATTGTACTATCACTAATCAGTGCCTGCCATAAGTAAGTGCACTATTTACAACGACATATACCTATAGATACCGGCGGAAGTGATCGTAACATTGGGTTTCATGACCTTCCGAGGCGCCTCTGGCCCCCCTCCATTACTCCAATCAAGATGTTAGAGTGCTCCGCAGTTTAGAGACCTATAAGCGTGTAAACTGTAACCCTAGTTGGGATGTAAAAAGCGGCTATTTCAGTCCCCACCTAACGCCTAATCGCGCTAAGAATACGACTGTTTTCGGCTTTCAAAAGAAAAGGGCTCTGTAAAGCTAAAAAAAAGGGTAAAGTAAAATCTCATAAAAGTGGATAAAATAAAACGAATGAAACATCACGCTTAGAAGTCGTAAGATGTACTGTAATGAAAGGAGGCTCCCTTATATATACGCGGTAATCTATACGTTGCCACCCTATATAAAAAGTTGCCATATATTAATACGACACCAAAATTGAAGCCTTCGCTTAATTAAACTTTTGTATAATTAAAAAACAGTAATCGTCATTATATATTTTAATACTTTTCAACCTTGTTTACTCTTTAACAAGGGTATATTTGTGAACCTCTTTATAATAATAGTATCATCGCGTCAAAGTCATATTACGCCTATTCATGCCTAATGTATTTTGTCGCAAAAATCGCTTATTTTAAACCCGTTAAACGCGCCGTAGGCTTAATATCTCCCCCCCCTCCCGTCTTCTCGACTTCTACTACCTCTTCCTTCCCATCCTTTGACCTTTTCACCTATACGTATAGCCTCGAGCCCAGAATTAGAGCGTTTCTTTGTATGGGGTTACATACTGTCTCTATTGACGGTAGCCGATAATTGGGCTTTTGTTGAAGAAGTAGAAGGCGTAAAATACGCCTGTTATGCGCATACAAACCCTGAAATACCCCTAATATAAGAAATTAGTTTTAATGTAAAGTAATAGTTACTTGACGTAAAAGCTGGTATATATCCGTCACCTTTTGAATCGCTATACCGTTCACAGGTTACAGCATCGCCGTTGCGGCGAAAACGCCTTGTGAGTACGTTATCGCCTTACGATGAATCTTACGCACCGCTGTAAAAGCGATGAAGGGTAATGCGGTACAAACCGTTATAACGGCCTAATTAAATCTACGTTGCCATATTACTATGGAGGCCTGCGTAAATGTAAACAGCGACGGTGACGAAACTAATAATAGGGGAGAGACAGGCTTTATCCTTAATTAATCCGTTGCCCCTTTTCCCATCGTCGCTCCTAGAGACCCTTGTGTCCTCGCCCCCGTCATTACTTCGAGTCTTTCCCCAGTACTTATAACCTTTTATTGGGAAGGATGGATCTTCTAAGCGGCTACTGTTAAAGCTTCAATAACAGCTATTATAAAATTAGTAAAAATAGAAATTCTCTAACTTATCAGTCATAATATAGGAGTAGGAATAATAGTAGGTACACAATAAACAACGGCGGATATTATGCGTAAACGTCGGCGAGCTTAAAACGTATTCGTTACCGAAAAGGGGTAACCATGGCGTTATAAGATTATAATTTATTTCGGTTTCTTTTTCAAAAAACCATTGGAATGTAAGAGAGATTCTAGATGAATATAGGGTTTGAAAGGACCCCTTTAAAATAAATATCGTTTATCTGTCCGTTTAAGGGGTATTCATGGGCATTAGGATAAAGCTTTCAAATTTTTACTAAATCCGGGTAATAAATTAGGTGAATTACACTTCGATTTTCATCGTATTGAGAATAGCTTTCGTCCGCCTCGAAAAGTAGAAATTTCTGAAAGTATGGCCCGAAGTCCTTGTACCCGTATATTACTATAAAAACCGATATAAAAGGGGTCATAAAAACAAGAATGAAATTAAAAAAGTATCGGATTTAGGGGATTTACTGAATTCGGGACTAAGCTTAATCGAATAAGTAAAACTTTGACGCTTATATTAAAAACACAACTTATTTTTTGTTTACTGTATCGATTTCTATATATATATATATATAGTTTTAAATTATGACCGGAGTAACGATTTCAATCCATTAGTAAAAATCGGTCTTCATTGTATAGGCGTGTAGGGAATTTGGAGTCAAAATTCACGGACTTATTCCCGACTTTCTTTCCGTTAATACCTATATCATTAAGGTTTTATTTAAATGTAGTAAAGTTTGGATACGACGCGACTATAGGGTGGAAACTCCAGAAAGTCTTTTAGAATTACTTGGCGGAATTGCCAACCAACTCCTATATTATAAAGATACTTTTAACGTATACTGTTATTTTACCCAAGGTAGTACGCGTAACCGCTTTAAGGTCTCAGAATGACCTAATAACCTCCGTATTCAATAAGTATATATTAAGGAGTAAGTTATCGGACCCCTTCCCCACCACGCGCCTATTACAATACATTACGTAATCGTATCCAACGTAATACTGACCGTCAAAAAGTTGTTCAAATTCATTAGTTAATACTGAAGTATAGTATTAATAGAGGTCTACGTAATGTATTTAAAAGTCTAAACCTACATCATTCTTGGTTTACCCACTCATAAAGGGGTCTACGTATTAAAGAGAATATCGTAAAAAAAGTAAAGTAGGTTGTAGAAAGCTAAGAAATTCATTGTTACCTACAAGGAAACATAAACTTACCTTCGCCGGATTAAGCTGGCGATGTAATAAAGGGAGGTTGTTAATATCGATTGGAGTATCTTGTATTACGTGTATATAAAGTCGCGTCAAGCGTCGTGACATTATAACGGCGCAAAAGGTCGTTCGCCTATCGGTTCGTATAATCCTAAGGGTTTACACCCCGGTTCTTATAAACGCCGTAACAAACGTCTACTCGATACGATATATTAAGGGATATCCGGTATCGAAGGTCTTTAGCAAAAGGTGAAACAAAGCCGTTATTACTTAAAAAAGACTTTAATGAAGGGCAAACCGGTGTCCCTAAAGGTAACAACGATGGGTAAAATCATATATAATAGAGCTACCGCCCTTATTGTCACGATAAGTAAATTAATAAACCTTTTTTAAGTTCTTTTTATCCATAACCAAAGTATTAACTCTCTTCGTGATAGGTAAGTAGAGGGACAACTATATCAGTGGCTATTATACGTAAAAGGTGTGGAAGGAGCACGTATTTTATTCGTAAGAGTTCTTTATAATCCCTAACAACTTCCTAAGCCTTTAATACACGTTTCCCGATATATACTCACGCTAATAAAAAGCGGTTGAACTAAAACTTCAACTATCGTATGTTAGGAACCTTAATATTAGGAAGGGGATTTGTAACCGGAAGGTCTGATCTTATAGCGAAAGGAACCTAGTGGAAGCTTCTATGTTTCAAAAAGTCAATTGGACTTTAGCGGCCCTTAATATATAAAAGTTTAAAAATTTTAGGACTAAAATCAGGCGATTATCTACCTCCTAATTATCCGCTTTTCGCAAATAGGTTTCGAAGCCTTTAACGTTTCACTTTAGTATATTTAAGGTTCGTAAAAAGAGGACGTTGTTAATATAAATAAAACCGCCGCCAGAGACGTTCTCAGCGATATCCGCTATATAAATTATATAAAGGATTGGGAAAAGAGGAAATTATTATAACATACTGCAATTAACATTGAAAAACCTCATAGTTTCCGTTCAATATTGAACTTTTACAACTTTACCTATTAAAAAGCCTTCAACGAAAGTGAATAAGTTACGGTGAAACTTTTAACGTTTTATGGTTTGAATTGGTCAGTTAAAAAATAAAGTATTAAACGCCACTTCATTATTTTGAAATAAAATCGATACAAATTCACCATTAATAACAGTAAATTCTGTATCGTAAGTAAAGGACGTTACTAGATCCTTCACAGATTGTTTAGGAATTTCCCTTTAGTATTATGCGTTGATTAAACCCTTTATAGTATTGAACCACAATTTTCTGCAAGATATGATAATTTTTGACTTTTTAAATTATACTATGATAAAAGCGATCGGCCGTTACAAACTTAGTTATAATAGATTCCGATCGCCCAACTTAGGTAGTATAAAAACCTCCGATCATTTTCATACTTACGAAAAAACCCTTCATCGTAGGTACTTATTATAAGAGACATGTATAAACCACGCGATATAATCCTCATAGGTTTTAACTACAGGTATTATTATATCGTTAAGCCCGGTAAACAAATTACGAATTCTATTAATATTATATTATACCTTTTCATCGGAAATATCTAACTTTTATAGGATAATATACTCGGATTCGTCTTAATCGGTCAAAAGGTCGTCATCGATATAGTTGACGGCTAAAAACCTGTTAAGGATATCGTTTCGAGTAAATTAGGATTATAAACCGGCGTTAAAAACAAGGAGACCCTTCAATTCAAGTAAATGAGCCCGTAATGATAACGAAAACTTATACCAGATAATAATATCGTATACATTCATAAGGTCATCGAGTTGGTTAAACTTACTAATTTATAGGTGATACACTTCAAATATAGAAATCATAGGTTTTATAAACCCGACCCTTCGTAACCGGGAACTGTTAGCTTGCATTGCATAATAAAGAAATCTATCTAATTTAAAGGTTTACTATTTCGTAGTTTTGACATGATTTATAAATGGTTTCACAAACGTAAATAAGATACTCGAAAATAGATAAACGAAAGCCTCCGCCCATTAGTATTCCCTTACTTCTTCTTTGATATCAGAAATGAGTGGTTGAAAGATAATTCCTATAGCAATGAAGTTGTTTAACCTAAGTAGTCTGATTTCTAGTACCCTAAATCGCGAAATTATATGGGAGTAGGACCCGTGTATTAGGAATATTATAAGGAAAACCTTATAATTAGAACCGATATTAAGGCTAGGTCGGACTATCGTAGTAACCCTAGGGATATTAGTAAAAGTAGGGTTGAAAACGTATTTTAAACGATAAATAGAAACTCACACCTAGCCGTTAAAGTGTATAACAGTTACGAGCACCTAGGTGTCGAGGATACTCCTTTCACGGGCATTACTAAAATTCAACATCGCTTGGTTATATAATAGGTTAAAGTCCCCGCCTACAATGTCTTAAAACCCGGATACCAAATTACAAATCTCCATCAGGACTTCGTCAGTATACTAGTTCCAATACATATTAACAATATCGATTTTATTAACTATTAACCACAGGAAATCTTTATTGGAACTCGACGTCGATTAGGAGGCAGTAAGGGAAGCCCTTTCCAAATATATATAAAAGAATAAGGCACGATTGCTAAAAGTAATTTACGTCTACCTTCTCAAGTGAGTTCAAAACCCCCCTGATTTCGAACTATTAAAAACATTTGTAAACTAGATAACTTTATATTAACCCCTAACTATTATCTTTCTTATTATACCAAAGTTTCTATACGTTCATATTATTAACGTACTCGCCCTCAAAGCTTATAAATAGGGTCGAGAATACGATGATAGTTTTATCTATATTTACTCAAGTAATTATAAATCCTGTACTGATATTTAACGTTCGATAACGTTAAGTCACCTCATATATACTATAAATAAACGTTTTATTCCCAACCGTTATAGTTAATTAAGTCCGAGCTGGTAATAAGACCATCATTTAATATGTAATCCTAATCTGCAAAACCCATCGGATTTTATTATTTAAAAGTAACCTGAAAGAGTTGTGAAAATTTTGATTCGGCTATAAATGTAGCCTAATTTAACGTTAAAGGAGCCCTATTACCCGAAGCTCCATTTACGGCTTTGAAGATAATCTGGGTCCTAATTGCTAAGGGTTTCGACGTTTTAAAACCATTTTTTCGTAATTTTAAAAAATCGATACTAAGACGTATTTGATTCGTGACCTTTAAACGGCTTACACGAAAAGCGGTTACTAGGTTTACCTGATATCAAGGGGTTCGCCTTATGCTTTAGGGACCGTAACCCTTGTGTCCAAAGACTCGAAGCCTCTGCTTAGAAAGTCCTTTGCAACGGTTTCTTTTAGGATAGCGATAAACTCGGCCCGCCCCCCGAGAGGAGAGGTCCCAAAGAGATAAGTAACATAATTTGACTATTATAATGTGCTATACTATATAACTATTAGTTCCAGAAATATATGTAAGGAATTCGGGTCGCGTAAAGTCCCTAAAAACAAAGTATTGGCGAATACTTGTATAATATGACTCCGATTACCTACCCTTTTTTACTGAGCGAGCGTTAGTTTACATAGATGTAAAACGGAGGAAACGTTCTTTACCAAAGATTTTGCTACTTCTTCAATATTATACTAAGTTATACTGAGGGGTTTAATTTTTTTAGCCGGTGTTTTAATACGCGGATATATTTTACATTTTTCCGTTCAAGGTTTACCGGATAATCATCATAAATAAAAGGGAAATTCTCGTATCAATTATGGACCTAATTAAACGCTATATACGCGCTGAGTACGTAATTTAATATCGAAATCGAAGAGTTAGGACATTGGATCGAGCGAACGTATCGTAAACCTACATATCATTTTCCGTATCTGTCACCATAAAATTGAATACAAGGTCGTTTATTCATTACCCGAGTTGTTTCATTAATACCTAAAAGCTGGAAGGACTTAATAGGTTTTAAAAAAGAAATAATATTGGTCTTTAAACAAGTATAAACGTTTTACTGGTATACTAATAGGTAAGTGGCGATTGGCGCGGTCTTAACTTGAATAATAATCTCCTTTTAATCACTTCCAAAACCTAGATTAATACTTTTTAAGAAGGTATGTCAATAATAAAATGTAATTACTTCACCGTATATATATATTATGTTTAATGCAACGTAAGGGAGGTACCCCCGAAAAGGTATTATATAATTGGTATTATCTGTTGAAAAATGAGCTTATTTTAATCCTAATATCCGTATAACGTATTATTAACCCCTTAAAAGTCCTATTTATCGACTTGATAGTAAACAGATCTAATTACCTTCCTTAAACGAAATCGTACTAAAGGGAAAACCATTTAAAATTTTGTTTAAAACTTTCTAAAACGTTAATGAAAACCCGTATGTACTTTTTCCCAATTACTATCTGTGATATAATACGTTATACAGGGTGATATTTCGAAAGGTTTTGAACGGAGCTTAAAAGCATTTTGAAAGGTATAGAGGTTTTTAGTAAAGTTAGGAAAATCGGAGTCCTATTACAGCTTGTTACCGTAGCCTTAAGAGTGACTGGGCTCGGTATAACGAAGGTAAATGGATTACTGCCACCTATCGCCGTAGTCGCTAGCGAGATTAAAACTGTTGTATAAGCGGTGGGTCAAGGCGTGCGAAAAAAATATTCGGGGTTTTTTTTTTTCGCTGAATTAATTTGAATATAAGTTGTGGATAGGGTATGCGTAGGATTATTTGTATCCTAAGGTATAAACCTTCTTCCTTATATCTCCGCGTTCACACTAACGAAGTGGTCTGTAACGTACGTCGCGGTACGTAATATTAACGCTTATTATTTAGTAAATCAGAAACCGTTGAAAGGCGTAACTCAAACATGAAATATATACAGTTTTACGTCTTTTACAGTTAAGTCGTAATATATCCCTTGAATCGAAGTAATCGTATAACGGTACCACCATCGCCACAAAAAGCCTTGAGAACCATTGGGTTCAAGATTAATTTAACCCAATAGTTGATGAGGCCGGTATCGCGAGGTTTCGTCACGTAACTTCCGACGGCTAAATAAATGGAACGGTTACGCTATAACGAATAAAGGGGTATTTGACTTTGACAGTTTTTGAAAGAAAAAAGAATCGAAGTTCTTACTGTTCTTAAACCACCTTAACAAGGGGTAAGCCGGTGTTCTTAAAGGCGCCAGTGTTAGCCAAATTTTGGTATAATGAAGCGATCGCTCTCGCTGCGATAATTCAAAGAATCTTCATTTGGTTTTCAAAACTCTTTAAGTTACAATTGATATGCCCACTTTCTACGTTATAGGTTTGTAAAAAGACAACCATGAATACGTTGAATATTCGAAAAGCACGGCTATAATCCATATATTATACTAGAAAATCCCTTATAATGACACACGATCTAGAAAGTTGTTATTGCGAGCTTCGCGATGTGAGCGCTCTCTAATATAACCAAATTAAACGAAAATCTAAATTTTCGTTAACAAAAAGCTATAATATTCGAAAAAGAGATTACAACCGGGTGAATAGGTTTTACGCCGATTGGTAGGGGCAGATTATTGTGTTTCGTAATGATAAACGGACATCAGCGGAAGATTATGTAGAGGAATTAAGATTTCTTAGAGAAAAAAACAAACGTTTTTTCACTAACCTAGAGGTTCGCCTCCTCAAAGAATTTTTCCAGCCACAAGACTTTGGTTTTTAAGAAATCCGATATTCCAATGAAAAAAAATTCGTGAATTAAGATAAAAACGCGGCCTAAAGAATTCTCGGAGAAATCAGATATATGAATTACATATAAAATGTGGAAAATGGCAGAGCGCTATAAGGTTTGTAATAAAAGTCCGTAAAAATTGTAATTAGCTTTTAATAAAGGACCCTAATTAATTCTTTGGTGAGAAAAAACTTTGATTAATGTTAAAGAATTCGCTAAAATCTTTAACTTCTAAGTTTTGATAAATGGTAGTTCTAGATGAGGGTATTGAAGGCCTTTTGTACGTTTCAAAAAAATTACCGCTATTTTACCATTTGGTCAGAAAGATTCAATATTGTAAATGAAAAACGTTACGATGTTTATATCGAATCCTCAGGGCGTTTCACTAGCATATTGATTATTAATCAAGCGACAGATAATCAATGTTTACGTCAATCTACAGCTTAAGATATGTTTTAAACACTCAAAGTAAACCGGGATCGGGGCGATAGGCTTTTACGAACGACGGTATAATAAGGTGCGGTCGCCAAATTTACATATCGTCGATGCCCCTCTTTATCGTTATATCTGTGGAAAAACACCTCAAACGCCAATACTTATTGTAAAAAAAACAAAGTAGTGCTGTTATGAATTTAGAATAAGTCTCACGTAAATAAATTATCATATTCATAGGACAAGCCGATAAGTTGCTTACATCGATAATATTACTGTGGATCTCTTCATCAACAATGTCGACGATTTGTAGGATAGTGTTTTAGATTTTTCCTCGGATTTTAAGTGATAGTCAGAGATATAGTTATAAGCGTAGTATTTGTTAGGGATACCTTTTAGTTAAATTTAAGTTCATTATTGGGTATTGAAAATAAAATACCTATCGACCTCTGGTGAAAGATCTCTTGAATAAAAGGAAACCATTACTAGGTAATAATCCTATAACCATTTACTCAATTGGAAACCCGATTCAATTTATTCTTGTATAGACATATAACATTCCGTCATGCCTTCGAGATTTTTTTTTCACGTTTAATAAACCCGGCGTTTCGCGAGCGAGCCACATCATCCTTACTTCTATAATATTGTAGCCGATTGAGCTTATGTTTTCATCATTTCTTAAACTTTCCGTGAACCATAGTTAATATGCTCATCGCATGTAAAATATTAACGTATAATTGTTGAAAAACACTCGTCCACGTGTATATCCAAGTTACTTTGGAAATTTCGGTTACAGATAGAAGAAAATCTATCCTTATGACTATTACGTCGTCGATCCTCAGTAAATTGGTTTTCGATACCCTAAAGCAGGATGTAAGAGCGATACAGAACCAGGGTAATAAAAGGATAATTAAAACAAGTCATCATCCGCACTATTATCGAAGCTCAACCGTATCACTATAGCATCCCCGGTAATATTAACCCAATTAAGGTCGAATATTTAGTTCCCATAGTAAATATAGATTTATATCTTTTCGTCACAATTCATAACGGTTATGAGGCCCTATTTATTTGAAGCTCGCACCTAATGAAAGATACCTTCAATTGGGTCTTCCTGATTATATAGGACCTTAAAATT
This sequence comes from Anisogramma anomala, assembly GCA_038502455.1. Lineage (NCBI taxonomy): Eukaryota > Fungi > Ascomycota > Sordariomycetes > Diaporthales > Gnomoniaceae > Anisogramma > Anisogramma anomala. Next base: position 4,119,404 of record JASMMZ010000008.1, on the reverse strand, counting down.
CACGCCCACAATATTGTAAAACCTGATTACTTAATTGAAAATTTCCATTAATATATCGTTAATAATTTAGTCTAGCTATAAGTTCACTCTATCGATTTGAACTACGAAAAATCATTATAAACCCGTTTTAAGGCTTGGATGAATTTATATAATGATTTAAAAAACGCCTTATTTATCTAATAAGAGATTCTAGAGCCTCGTAACTAAAAATAACTCGCGTTCAATCTTTTACGTGAAGACTCTTGTACCAGAATTTTGAATAGGAATAGATATTGTGATTTGGGTATCATTATATAAATCCTTATCCGCTATCCTTTCTATTGAACTAAAATTTCGTGACGTTAATAACGTCTACTGTTGGTAGGCCTTTATCGTTGAAATGTAGTCGATTCGAATCACTGTGGTCGAAGTAACTGGTGCTGCGTTTAAATTGGTTGTGGTTAGTTGTAAGTTCTATGTTTGGTAGACCGCTAGCCGATCTGCATGCTAATTTGTATGTTCAAATGCTTTGGCCTGTGCCCTACTTTGAGATGGGCACCTACTGCAATGCAATTTCTGTGTAGTCCCAAAAACTATAGCCAATTTACAGTCAATACAATCAACTAAAATAACAGTTAATTTAACTTTAATTTACTGCATTTGACTGCTATACCAACATCAACACCATTTACAGAATGACTTTCTAATAGAGCCTAATGTATAATAACCATATTCCCTACATTTACCCACGGCATTACAAGCCCAATATTTTTTTCTCCAGCTATTGATTAAATTAGAGTGCCCTAATTATGATCAAAAATGGTAAAATTAATGTTTTGAAAAGTGAATAATGGTCGATCTAAATCGGGAGAAAACGTCTGAATTTGTTAAGTTACTTCAATTTGAATGACTTATAGAGACCAATCAATCAACCAAAGCGATGAAAAAGAAAACAAAATTAAGTATAAACGTAACCAATATTATTGTTGGAATAACTACGGCGTATAAGTATTTATTCGTAATAATTATATCGTTTTATAACCCAGCTACAATGGTCAGAAAGTCATCAAAATCCGGTTTCGAAATTTTTAAATTCTTCTCACTTGATTTAAAAGTTTTGAAGACTGTAGTAGACTTATTCAATACAATGTTATAGATTTTGTGGCCTAATATATAAATGTTGTACCCAACTATTGAGACTGGCATCGAATAAATTTTAAAATAAATGAATATTTTTACCAGTGAGATATTCTTTTCAACGTCCATAGTGAAGTTAATCTAATCCCTTGAGATTAGCTAACGTACGTTGAATACTATTTGTATATTTATAACTTAGTTTATTGTAATTATAACGAGTTTGAAAATTGTTTTTTTACATGTAATAACGTAGTTTATACGGTCAATAATACGACCGAATGAATCTGGACTATGACTGTAAACCTCGAGCGGCTTTTCGTCCTTATTTGCAAAGTATAAATCAATATTTTTATAATAAGGTTCGGTTTTCTGACTTTTTTTTAACAGGCGGCCGCACCTTATTATTAGAGTGACCTCTATAACATTCTTTACTCAAGTTCACGTTATTATCTTTATATTATAAGGAATTCGGTTTAAAGCTTATATTATTTATAATCAAAATCCAAAAAATCTACTATATTTCTTTCTTTTCATTTCAAAGCTTTAAAAGTGTTATTATACGCCAAAAAAAAGAGTATAACAGTTGAATTATCATGACGCCGATATTTACGCTTTTAATTTATTTTACTACGAAAGGTAGATATTACTATAGTTAGAAAGAGACATGAAGTACGCTATCGGAGTGCATAGTAGGGGGTCACGACTGAGATTAGAGTATATAAGCTCTCATCTGAGGCTTTTAATCTCTAGGTATTTTTCCTCCCTTTTACACATTTTTATTAGCCAATATTATTTTCTTTGAATATTATATTGTTTCTTCACGGGTTAATGTATATGAACTAACCGAAATTCATTAATATTTAGCTCGGTCGACTATAAAGAGCTTAGGAAGGAAAAAGAGAACCGTAGTTAAACATTTATAGCAAGATGTTGTATTGGTACTAATTGTTGTGTGCTTTAACATGAAGATTAAAAAGAATCAAGAGGGAGCAAGGAGTACCTATAAAACCGTTAGTGGTTTTGAAAAGAATATCTTCTGTACGATATAATCAACTTGGTTAGTGCCCTACAACTATTGAAAGCTCTGATACGCTATTATCAACTCGGTTAGCTCTTTGAACAATACTCGGTTATTTTTTAAAAAACATCCTGTTACTTCATAAATACGTACGCCATTAAATTGTGTACTCATTCGTTATAACGTATCCTAATAATTATTATAACATACATACGGGCATTGTAATTGTTGAAGTACATTTCCATAGTGATTATAATGGCTATTAAAACGCCTGCGAACACTTCGAGCGTCTAAAGCAATATATAAAGCTTTTATATAACACATGATACGCCAACACCTTAAATTTTCACTCTTATATACAACTCTTCCTTCCTAACAAACAATTTTCATCTTATTATACAGAGCTTGTTTAATTTGATACTTGAGAAGTTTGAATTGATTAGTGGTTTCGCTAATGCATCGATTACCAATACTGAGCGTGTAGTTTGGAATACTTGGTCTAATCTCATTTATCTTTCATTTGAATATTGCATGCTTTGATTTTTGTTACTTTATTCTATGGCTCCGTTGATTACACTTCTTCATATGTAACAAATCAAATTATTGCACCATAATGACAAATAATACCTAACATACAACGACTTCACTCACGTAACTGTGGTACTACCTACGGTAAGATTAGCTCAAGTGAATGAATTCAAAAATACATTGTTTCAATATATAACGTTTCGAAAAACCGTTTTGAGGTTTGTTTATCTAAACTTATAGGATAATATAATCAAAGCACCGGTAAAAATCCTATACTTTTGGGTTGTGAACACCGTTGAGGTATAACAGATACAGTCACACTCATCACGAACAACAACAGGGCCACAACTGAGCCAGTCAGTCCTTGGCACAACCCCAAGCAATGTACACGTCACAACACCAAACGATGAGTAAATTATCAAGATGAGGAGAACTCAGCTGTAGATGGTGACATATACTAAATGTATTAGTATACACTGTTGCAAGTACTAGTATTAACTAGTACAGGGACTAGTACGGAGAACTAGTCAGCTGGAAGCCTACACTAGTATTTACAAATACTAGAAATTGGTAATCACTAGTATAAACTAGCACTGACTAGTACCGAGTGTGAGGATACACTTGATCATACATGAAGGCCTCGGCGCTCTTTTCGTCTATATATTTTGTAATATTTGAATTTATAAGCCAACAAAATATTTGTTTTGTAGAACTTCAACACAACATCAATAAGAGTGTGCCCTATTACCTTATATAATAGAATTCAGAAAATAAAACTCCTTCGGCATAGATGAACAATGTCTCCTTTTCCCGGAACTTTTGATACCTTTAGAGATGCATCATTAGTATCCGCAGAATGTAGATCTTTATTTCCATCACAAGGACTGCCACACGGCAATGCTAGTGATAATGGGCCCTATTTTCAAAGGACCGTTATTGCTTCCGGCCCCTTAAAACCTGTAGACTCTCATATTTAACCAGTGACCCCATCCCTTCGTTTACTACACTCTAAAGCTACGCCTCTTGCTTTAAGGGCCATGGACCCTAAAAATATATTAATGAAAAGATTGAAAGTAGCTTGTAATACCCGTAGGGCTAAAGTTAAGTAAATAATTGAAGTTGTTAATGCTGATGATCTTGCTGGTAAGAAGGTAAAGGGTAAGGAAAAACCTATTAGCTCTTTAAACCTCTCAGATTCAGATAGGTTTAAGTTAGCTATCAACTTATACGAAACACTGTTAGCTAAGCTTAAGGGAAGTCTTAAAGTAAAGCCTAAACCACTTAAATCGACAGGTATTATTATGAAAATGATTGAAGAGGAGAAAGATATTAAAAGCCCACTTTTAAACGATAATAAGGGATAACTATTAGAGAATAAGCAACAATCACTAAAGGATTATGAAAAATTGACCTTTACAAGTATAAACACATATCTGACAGCAATTAAAGGGTGTATTGTTGATAATAACTATTATGATATCTTGAAAGATATCTTCAAAATCAAGATGAATACAGTTTTTACAGAAAAAGACTATATTAACTCAATTGCGCCTATCCAATACAGTTGTACCATGACTTCAAAAACTATACGTACCTTGATCCGGGCTCACTAAATGATTACTTCTTTCAACACCCCAGACTTATTAGTAATTATCGTTGTCATTAAAGACCCGTATAAAGTCCTGTTAAAATTGATTATTGTATATTAAGGTACTAGACCTATCTATTATTAAAAACTTTTTTTTAAAAAAACCTTCGTTATTTACACCCTATATACTATTCCTTTACAACTCTCTTTATAGCAACGTTTGAAAACACCAGAAAAGTACCCATCTATTAAGGTTGTTGGGTAAAATATATTGTATACTCCCTTTAGTTCCCGACCTATATTGAACCTGAATTCCCAGTCCAAATTATCCGTATGCGAAGTGAATGAAAAAAAACCATCCCTCTACCACTAATTGAACTAAAATAAGGCTTTTAAAACTTAAACAGGTTTTAAGGAGGAAAAGAAAGAACAAACTTCATCTTTCATCAAAGACTAAAACCTATAAACCGAAAGCAACATATGAGTTAGTTTGGGAAACAATGCTTTACCAGCTCTCACAAAGGGGGTTTAGAAAATGCCTATTGGGTACAATATCTAAATCTACGGTTTTTAAAGCTTGAAATACCTTTCAATTTTAATAAATATATTTAAAAAAAATGGGGGTGGGCGGACTTTGTTGTAATCAATAATGGTGAAAAAGACCGCCGTCACAAGCAGCACTACAACTTTATAGTTCTACCTGCAATTACACAGTTAGATATTTAATTTTACTAGCCTATTACATAAGATCTTGCATAAGCTCCTGTACTGAAGATTTTGAGCCAATTAAATACCGTATTTTATATGGGTGGTCCCACATTAAGAGATGCATTTTCAACGTGAAAGTCGTCATTTTTTACGTTAAAAACCCTCTTTTTCACGTCTATCCGCCAAAACGACCATTTAAAGTCCATACCAAAAATAGGTAATGCCGCCGTATAGGCGTCACATTTAATATCAAGTCATTAAAACTCAAAGTCAAGTCTTAACATTTTTAATCTCTTCTTTATACTACTACTGTTGGAACAGTATTGCAATGGTGTTGCATGCAGTGCAGTAGGTCAACTTTACTGTAAGTAAAGTTGACCGTACTGCAAGTATATTGCTTTGTGCAGACTTACCGCATTAGGTGTAAGTCGAGTGCTGTACGCGGCACTTCACTCTATGGCACAGTCCAAGCACATGACCATACAAATTATAGTGCAGACCGGCTAGCGGTCTGCCAAACCTATAACAATACAGACACCATCTGACCACTGTAATACTACTGTTATTTAGACCAATCGAATCGACAACGTTGCAACGTTTAAGGCCTACCACCACTGATCAGTACTTATTAAGTTAAACACATATTGGATAAGTAGAAGAAGAAAGCTACTTTCCAGTTACGCTTTGTCCTTTTTAGGTAAGGTAGAGGAAAGGTTTTTGCGAAGGGCCCCTATACTTTGTGCAGTTGTTCGCAGCAGCAAGTAGGGAAGACTTGTAGGCTGTGTAACTGTTCGCGATAGTCAATAAGTAAGCGACGGTATCACTACTCGAAAACACCAAGAAATCTTTATTGATCTTTCTTAAAGGCGTTAAGATTAATTGCTAAAAGTTTTAAAGATTACCAAGCCAGTAAGTTGGCAAAAAGCTAAGTCAATTACTTCTATAATTACTACTACTAAAAATCGTAAGAAAAACGACGAAGTCCTTACGCCAAACAACCTCCACCACCAACAACGACTTTCGACCGCACCACTTATACCAAATCTCTGCCCATACTTTACTCTTTTCAATCCCCACAAAATTTCAATCGTTAATCTCACTACTCTAAGCGGAATCACTAAGTTGTGCCAAAAAAACCACGTCGCGCGACTCCACGCTGAAACGCCAAGTCCACGCGCCCTCAGATCACCAAGTCTTATATAAGGAGAAACGTCAAGATGTCTATCACAAGTGCTTACTTTAAAGCCATCACCGACCTCGAACGAAAGAAGGAAATCAAAGCCCTCTATATCACCTTTACGAAGTATTACGATGAATAACTCTTGTATATCGACGCCAATAAAACTCTACCCCAAAGAACCTGACCAACGTAATCGGCCGCTTTATTTTCGACGTAAACTCTAATAAAGTCAACCACATACCTATAACCCTCGATATATTTTAGGACTGGGTACGCAACTAAAGGCTAAACTGGTGGAAAAAGGCGGATAAATAATCAAAAAAGAAGCTAAGGGTCGACCTGATTATTTGAAGCGTCGAATTTAATAAGAAAAAAGGGAAATACGGTAACCTAACCATCAACTTTACGAATACGCTACTGATGAAAACCCTTAATAAACCTTAGCTACAGGCAAAAGGATTACTGGTAACAGTAACCCATAATGACCATACACACGTTCGAAAGGACTTGCCTAAAAAAATCTGTAAATCTATACCCTTTAAGCCCATAAATCCATTAATCCATTAAGTAAAAGCCCCGCCAAACCCCTTAATACTAAGAGGATTATCACCAATCTTCTCACGGCGGATAACACCAAACCCATTTCTCTCAAGCTCCTCAACACGTCTAGTTTTAATAGCCAAGTTAAGGAAGAACCGAATTCATACGTAAACCGACTATAAGCACGAGTATTAGCTTTTTCTCTCTAAACATGGCTAAAGGTAACTATACTATTCACTAACACTAATAAAAACTATAGTCTTTTCCCCGGCTAAATAAAAAAGGTCCCTACGACTAATATATCAAACTTCTCCCTCAACGCGTCCTCATAAGGGACACGGACTATACAAGAATTACCACATTCGTTAAAATTTAAAAGGGGAAAGAAAAGTATAACAGTAAGCCGTATAACCTTTTTGATGTCAAGTTACGTCTAGTTTTTAAAATTTGCCGCCAAATAAAAATTAAATCGACACGTTTTCACTCGCTGTTTCCCAGTATTCTTACCAGCTAAGCTAAGGACTACTCCCTCCAATAACTAAAGAATTGTACCTTTTTCCGTGAAATATACGATGGCATAAAGGGCCACTTAGAATACGATATTAACCTTACACAATATTATACGAACAGGAATATCATAAAGTAGGTTTATGTATTGGATTATAAAAACGGGTCGAAAAGTAAAATAAATCTTTTGAATTACATTCCAAATAGACTAATATTTTTTAAATAAGTAATAAGTAATGTAAAATCAGATAAAGGAAGTTTACGCCAAAAAATCCGGCAAGTAATTTCGGGTTACAAAGAGTTCGAATACACTTTACAATCCCCTAATACTAACTACGAAAGGTTTTTTAACTAACCACGTTCCTCTTTTACGACCGGAACTACTAGAGTTTCCGGCTCGATTAGTATGTATCTATAAGCTCCAGAAGTCAACGAAGAAGAAAATCCTTTTAATTCGTATTATATTAATAGATGGCACTAACGACTCAACAAATACGGTTAACACAGGGTCTGGACCTTTACCTACGGAAAAGGGTATTTATCCTCCTTGAGATCTTGAAGCTAGCCAAGGAAAAAAACTTTAACTTAAACATCAAATGATATTGAATTTATGGAAAACAAAGCTATTAGTTAACACACTATACTACTACCGAACGTAACGTAAAATAGGTAATATACTATACGTAGTACTCCTACGCTTTAAAAAGGGATTATATAAAGCGTGTCACGTAGTTTGAAGGAAGTAGAGTTAAGGAGGAGGAAAATAAGCCGAAAGCTATCGGTTGGCAAGAAGATATAAGTACTAATACCGGTACTAGCCAGAAAGCCACGTAATAGCTAGCCGACTACGTATTCTTATACTACTTTGCAGGTAAAGACCCCTACCGCCGTTATAAAGATAAAGACTCTGGCTTTATACACCTCTTTACCATTTAAAACAGGTACGCGAAATAAGTTCTTTAGGGGATTATGTTGGACACGGAGGCAGTACGGTACTTAATAAGAGGTTATTCATAATATATCGCGGTACAAGAGATACAAATAATGCTATGAAACTTAATAATACGGATTCTAACAAGGCCAAAATTAGTTTTAACCTTGGAAAAGAGATATCTTTACTTGGATCGACGATAGTAAAGACTATTATTAGCCCTGTTTTTTTCCACATTTTAGAATCCCCTACCTCCTTCCTCATTTACCTTAATAACATAAAAAACCTTGGCGTTAAAGTTGATATTGAAAATAATAAGCTAATATATATTAAAGCTATCAAAAGGTTGACACTTAACTTTAAGTATGGGTATATATAGTTTTATCATGAAAGACTAAAATTAGTAGTATTAATTTAACAAAGGTAGAACTTCGTTAACTATATCGTAGGTTTAACTATCCGATAACTAACACGCTTCATAATGTTTTAAAGATAGCTAATTACAAAAAATATGGATTTGCCAGTACTAAAGGTAGTTAAACGTCTTTATTACTGTTGCAAAACAAATTCTAAAGTCCCCTTAACGTTTAAATTTATATGAAAGGAAAACCAAAACTTTGATTCCAAAATCTTCGTAAACGTATTTTATTTCAACGACAAGTTAGTACTATACGTTATGGACTTTGCTACGGCTTTTTACGGCGTTTAATTTCTTCAAACCATTACGGCGAAGAAAACATAGGATTTACTACGTACTTTATAAATTGATACTTACTTTAGTCCACTTAATGTACTAATTTACGATACTGACACCAACTTTGTTACGATAAAGTTTTAAGTTAATACAAAGTTAAAAAGAATTCAGTACAAACAGGTTCCTATAAAAGTTCACCAGGGTATTAGTAAGGTAAAAAGAGTATACGCACTTCTATAAAGGGCCTACAATATTCTTAAATTGGAAATCCAAGGCTTTACAACCCAAAAAGCACGACTTTAAATAATGGTAAAAGGCCTTAACGATACTTTTAACCCTAACGGACTTGTACCAACTTTATTAAGATTTGGAGTTTACCTACGTTTAACAATTGAGTCGCTACCCTTGTCAAGCACCCAAAATCGTACTATAGTATATAACAAAGCACTAAAGGAACTAAGAAAGAAATCGGCACGCCGCCAGGTCAACAATACCCTTAACAGTAGAAACGAAGCTTTAATAATAAATATACTTTCACTCCCCCTTTGAAATAAAGTCTTTATGTAGCGTAAGCCAAGCAAATAGGATAAATCATATAAAATCTTAAGTAATACCAATTTAAACGAAATAGTTAAAACTATTAACGACCTTATAACTTTCCGAGCTATATAAGTCAAGCCGTATAAAAGATCTTTTAGGTCTAATAAATAAATTAACGTTGATAACCTCTGAACCAAACGAATTAGTTAATACAACCCTTTTGAGCCGACTATTATTAAGTCTATGGAACGTCGAAGGTGTGGAAAACCACTTAAAAGGAGAATATATACTAAAGACGGGGAAGATAAAGACCATAAGCCTAGTAAAGTATATATAACGATATAGGTATCTTGAAAGGAATATTCTAACGTAAAACTTATCCTTAAATTACATATTGAAGGCATTATTAACATACTGGGTAAACTTTTTAAGAAAAGTAACCAAATAGAAATTAATGGCCTCTTATCTCGGGGGGTCATATAATTTGTGCTGTTAACGCGATTTAAAATCCAAAATGTTATTATTTTTCAATCGAAAATAGTTTTCGAGGTTTAGGGTAAAACTATAGACCAATCGTACGAAAAGTTACGGCTAATCACCAAGAAATACGATAATAAAGGTAAAACCTAAATCCTTACTTAACCGCTTATAATCCAAAAAATCAGCCGACGTTTAATTGTTACTATTGCTACCAGTTGAATTGCTAGCGTAAAAGGCTAGTTTACATTTAATGGCCGGGATATTACGCAAATGCATACGTAGTCTGCCACCGATTTTCAGCGGATAAATTACTAAAATTACTTTAGAAACTAAGGGATAAGTTTTCGGCTTACACGATAATACACTATATTAAGTCTATATATGGATTAGCTAAAGCTAGCGTTCACTGGTTTTTAATAAAGCAAACACATTCTAAAAACAATCTAGGTATAAAGACTTTAATATTTAACCCGTGCCTATTAATTACCAAAGGTAAACTTTAACATCGTACGCATAAAAATTAACGATACCCTGTTACTCGACGATATTGGATTTATAGTGGCGAAATAACATACTATCGAGAAGTTAGGCCTTTAAAAGTATAAGTTAATTAAAACTTTAGATAAGGGCATACAACTTAAATTCAAAGAATCGTTACTTAGTATACATGATAATAAAGTTCAAAGCGACTCTTATATTAGCCTACGCCAAAAAGGGCAAGCTATGCGCCTGAAAACTATCGATCAAGATAAACCTGATTAAACCATTAGGGAATATTTACATCTCATATATTAGGGTTTAAAACTTATCTTTGGTTAATTTACGCACCGAGGAAATAGTTGGTATCATAACTAGCAATTATAACATCATATACACTACTTATAAATTTCATTATAACCATATCATTATAGTTTTTATCAAATTTTTTGATATATTCATGTCGAATATCAAGTTTGGTAACACAGCTTAGAGTTAGTAGAGGAATCACTTTAGTTATCGTATGACCCTAAAAAAGACAAGGGAAAGAAACATTTCAACCTTATTTGTACTTTATATAAGGTTTTAAAATGCCCTAGATAACTTCCAAGCTTTGAATACGATACTCCGGAAGAAGAAGGGTTAATTTTAACCCTTACAAGGTTTTTGTAAACAACTATTAGCCCTAAAGGCGAACGCCGTAACCTGATGGCTATAAAGGATAAATATGGCTTCAAAGTCTGTAATACAGCTATTATATTCACTGGTAAACTATCAAAAGCCGTTTGTTGTATACTCTACGAAATCATTAAATTCATTAGGTGTACTATAAACTATTTAATCCACAGAGTAGGAAACGAGCTCGTTAACTATTTATTTAGAAATATTTCTATTAATTACATATTTACCCATCAAATTTCTTCACCATACACAGCTAGGAAAAATAGGATATTTAAACTCTTCAATAAAGGGATTGAAAAAAATATAACGATCTATAACGTTGTCAGAAAGGTGTTATACCACCTGTAACATTACCTATTCCAAGAAACTAGTGTTATAACCAACTTAACGGTTCGTCGCACGAGCATAAATTAGTATATCACCCCCCAATATGGCATTTGCAATAAGGTAAATGATTATTAGAATTATAAACCTAATGTTAAGCGTGTCGTATCCTGAAGCTCTTCTGTTATCATCCACAAACCTGTAGCAAGACAAGTAAAATGTTGAAAACTAATTTAATCAGAGAAAGGGAAATTCTCGTTTTATAGTAGTTTCTAATATTACAAAGCTTTAGTACATTTTTTGATTCCATTTACTTAACTGGCCAGGAAACCAACTAGAAAGATCGTTAGTACTTTAAGCTTAACAGTTTTTCAAATAACTATCTCAGAATGTAATAAAATAGGTTAAAGGGATGAAAATACAGCCAAAGTCAGTATTCACTATGTCATTGTAACGGCTACTCCAAATTTGAAGTTAAAAAGAAGTATTTTTCAATCAGCAAAAAAAAAAAAAAAAAAAAAAAACAGTCCACTAGTTTATACTATTGATATAGATATAATCCAGTTTTTATTTTCAGTTAGTAAAGAAGAAAAACAGCTAATGACAAGGGAACTATTATAGGTCTTTAATGAAGAGCACTGGAAAAAGGCCATGTATAGTAAAATACAGAGTTTGGTATCTTTTGAGGTTTTTAAGGCTGTTAAAAAGGATAGAAACCGCTATACTTTAACAATAAAGAGAGGTACCAAATTCAAGTTTCACTTTAAAGGTTATATTGAAAGATATAGGGTTAGAATTGTAATAACAGGGTTTAAGTAAAATTATAATGTTAATTATACCAACCCATTTATTACTACAGCAAATTCTTACACGTGAAGAATCCTTATTTCTCTAGTTACCTCCTATGGATTTGATATCGATTAAATTGACATCTATTCTGCTTTCCCTAATGGGGAACATTAAAAACTGGTGTTAATGGAGATCTCGGATACTATTAAGAACTTCTTTCTGGAATATTCGGAAGAAAATAACTTTAGATTCAATCTTATAGTCGATAAAGTCTTTTAGTTTTAAACATTACTTTATAGATTTAAAAACTTTTTTACAAAATAGTTTAAAAGGTTAAAAGCGGTATTTGATACACTTATATTTCAAGAACTAAGCTCTGATAACTCGGTATACATTTACTATCGTTATGAGCTTATCATATATAGGTACATCAATATCATTCTCATAAAAAGCCTTAACATAAATACCATTAAAATCTTTAAAATGAACATTAGTAAAAAATTGAAGTATAACGACCTGAAAAAGGCAAAGTACTTCCTAAGAGTTCGTATATTGAGAAATAAGAACACATATACTATTATCTTCTCCCAAGATACCTATATACAAATGGTTGTGAATAGAAAGGCAGAGAAATTAGGCAAATGACCGGCTTACATCCCCATTACATGTGGATTAATTATTTATACTATATCTAAGCCTTTGAAAAATCAGACTGATATTTTACAAATAAAAAAGCCTTAGTCAAATTCAAGGGAATTCGGCTATGTAATATGTCAGACTAAGCTAGATATTGTTTTTCTTATATTATCACTATTTTGCTTTTGCTACAATCCTTTTCATAAAAGTTTTTCACTTGTAATTTATAACTGTCAATGCTTCAGGTAGTTTACAACATCCAAATTACAACTAGGTAGTGAAAACATATTTGTACTTTCGTAATGGAACATTAAAATTTTTAGCTAAAATCAGTATAAAGCCAATAGGCTTTAGATTAACGCCTGGTATTATGTGCTTAAAAAGGGGAAAAAGGTACTGGAAAATCTTCCTATAAATATTCAGTTCATATCGTTAATATTACAATTAACTGGGAATTCAAGCGAGGATCCAACGTATGCGTTTTTTTCTGCAGATACTAAACGCGTAGCATTGATAAGGGTTACCAAAAGCACCCTTTCATAAGGAAATTATTCATGGAGCTACGTATTACTATTATCGCTCCGATATACTATAATAATGAAAGGACTATCAAATTCACCAGAAACTCCAAGTATTACTAAGGTACTTAATATACTCCACTTAAAAACAAGTTATAAAGGATAAAATGGAACGTGGAATAATACAAGTCTAGTAGGTACTTATGGATTAATAATTGGCCGATGGACTAACAAAGCATTTATCGAGGGCAAAATACGAAGTAATGATGTAACGGATTGGCTTGGTTGACCTAAGCCTAAATTGATGGTACGGTTCATAAACTTTCGTATTCCAAGTTACCTTATATAGTATTACAGGTACTTACGGCAGAGTGGTTTTGGTGTAAACTTTAGATATTGACAATGATGGATACTATAGAGTTTATCGGTTCAAATCGGATTATACGACTCTTTTTACTTTTTGTACCTACTGACTTTCTTTTACTTCACACTATGCCTCCTTCATTTTACCCCTTTACATCTTATTTCACTTTTTTTTCTGTCCTTTTTTTATAAGTAGATAGTACCTGTTCAGGAGGTGTATTGAAATACAACAGGCATAATTACATTCAGCATACACAACAACAAATCTACAATATGACGAGTTAGTATTTGGTAAAACCACAAGCACTGAATATATTATAACACCAAAAGGTAAGGAATACGATAGGATAAGAAGAACTCAGCTGAAGATGGTGAAATTCACTCAAGGCACTAGTATCCACTGTTGCAAGTACTAGTACGGGGAACTAGTCAGCTGGAAGCTAGCTGCCCACACTAGTATTTACAAATACAAGAAATTAGTACTTATTAGTATAAACTAGTACTGACTAGTACAGAGTGTGAGGATACACTTGATCATCCATCATGCCCTCTCCCCTCTCTTCCTCCCTAGATTGTAGAAAATTTGAATATATTAGCCTACACAATAACTTCTTGTCCAGTAACTTCACCAAATACATGATTTAAAAACGTTATTTCTTGTTATTAGGGGGGAAACACTTACAGGCTCGATATATTCTATAATTCCTGAGAAGAGTTGTCGGATATGAGTTTAAAAATTTGTCGTATTATATGTACCTTAATATCGAAATTATTACAGATGTAATTACGAAATAATGGGATTAATACTACTGGTTACAAAAATGGTGTTATCGTAAAATCGTTGGTTATTTCGGTTTATCTTTATAAAATTCCGAATTTAGAGATTGAAGAAATGTTCAGGCTAATAATTGGCAAAATGGGAAACACAATTCATCAAAAATATACAGGATAAATCACAATTATAAAGTACTTTATATAAGTAGAATTTAAAACGTTCGATGAGACTAGCTGCGCCTTAAGAAAAGCTAATTAAGCTTGATGAAAGGTTCACTGAAAACGAGAAAAGACTATAAATATTATTAATCACTCGAGTTCAAATCTTACCCTCTTTAACAAAAATTTAAAAAACCGACAGGTCAGGTCACTTGACGAAGAAAGGATTTCATTTGCACGAAAACGTCTAATCGCCATATAGTAGAAATAACCCTTGAGAATGCGCTAAAAAAAACTTAATAAGGGGGAACGACAGTCGACGGAGACACATGAAAACCGACAAAAAGTTATACGAAATTTACGAATCGATACTCACGAGCCATAACCCATAACGCAACCTCTCAGCCCATCAATTCCCCAGTAATACAAATGCCCTATGAAACTTTTAAACTTCGTCAAATTGAATGATAAAAACGAGAATTATAATGACGAGTTATATAATGATCTTGATAATAATATTGGTGTAGTAATAAATACTTACAAAAACTTAAATTTTGATTCTTTAAATTCTTTTACGTTTTACCCCGAATTCCAACTGAGAAAATTAAAAAATGATACATGCATGAACTTACATCAGTAGACAAGTTCTAAAAATACTAAAACCGTTTTAAAACGTATTTAGATAATAAACTTTATCACGATTTATACATTAGGAACTATACGAAAATCAAATGAAATCCGTTGAGAATTATCGTGAAAACTCGGATAGATTGCTATAAAAGGTTTGAAATATGTTATTACCGAAGTTTAAGAAGTCATATACAATCTTTGGACCGGAATATAGCGGCTATAAGCTATTCAATCAAATGATCAAGACATCTTGTCGTTGAAATTCAGATTTTTGATGTAATATTATTAAAACCGGAAGAGGATTTAAAATCTTTTTGTTAGAGTTGTAAAAGGTATTATTAGACACTTTAAAACGTTTATATAGAAACATTGAATTGAAATTTGTAATGAGAAAACGAAAGAGGAAATTTTGTAAATTATGAAAACTAACCTTACCCAAATAAATCACTTCTTTTGAAGTCGAAGATATAATTTTTTTCCGATAAATGTGTATTATAATGTAAACCTTCAATACAGAAAATTGGGTACCAAAATTGAAAAAGAGAGTTTCTAAAACCGAGCGTAAATTAGATACCAAGACAAGCGCAACTATAATTAGGAACAATTCTTTTGACATGTATTAAACGTACTGTGCTATCGTAAGAAAATGAAAAATAGAGGCCTCGAAGTAAATAAAAACGATTCGACTGCTAATTTACGAATCATTCGGCATACAAATAATTTCTAACTAAAGGATAATTTTAAACTAATTCAATATCTAAACAATGAACGACAGGACACTTTTCAATCGATACAACCGATGACGAAATAATTGAAAAGATATTTGGCGCTTATCCGTACAAATATAAATTCGAAAAAGAGAATTCGGAAAGAAACGAGATTTACATAACGGTCTGGAACAAAAAACAGATGAACGTGAATTTAGAGGCCTATAAATTTTGTATTCCTGCTTGACGCTGGTTTAAACATGGAAAAATTCGTGTTAAAAACCCATATAACGTTATAATTCACATTTTTTTAATTAGTATAAAAGCCGATTTGAGGGTATTATGTTAAATATCGATACGACGGAAATTATGACCTCTGAAAACCAGCAATTGCACACTTTCGCAGAAACTTTCCTTAAATTACATTTCAATAGAACAAAAAAATATTGCGAAGTTTTATTCGTTAAGGGCTAAACGTCGTTACTCGGAACAGAAATGATAAACACGCGATTCGGACTAGTTAAGTTCTATATTATAAACTTTAAAATATTACTGAGTTTTCATTAGTCAATGGAATCGAATTCGTTGCTACGGTGAAAAAAACGATAAACGAAATTTTCAGTGCCTGAAATAACGTATTGATCTCGTTGAAAATCATGTTTAAATACATTTAATCTTCTTTAAAACCACGAACCATCGAAACCGTCTACATAACACAACCAAAACTACATATAATGTATCGACGATTCAGAAATCCGATTACCAAACGAATTAAGCAACTACTCTGCGTCTCGGGCCACACTAATATAGAAATGAAAGAATTTAAGGCTATATATAGGTTTTTCCACGTATGCCAACTATACTTATAAACCGTTCCATGATTCAAATTCCATTTATAGCATGAAATCAACTTTGATTAATTTTTTTTTATCGATATTTGTGGATATTACTATATATCCTTATTGATAATATATATAGGGCAAGTGGAAGTGCACTGTATTGCAGAGTACACTCCTACAGAGTACACGATAACGTGTCACGCTTCAGGCTGCACTCTTGTAAGACGAAAAGTGCATTATGCATGGAGCGGTCTGGAATAGCTATTCCAATCCGTACGGTAATGCATGGAGCGGTCTGCAATGACTATTTCAAAGCGTACAGCAAAAAAATCATTTCCCGGATAGGAGGTATATATCCTCTCATCCGTAGCGTGCCCTTTTTGAAATACTTCTTATATTATCTTACTTTATATTACAAATACCAATCTTTCATTACTTTTCTATATACCTAATTTACGTAATATATGTTTTAAATCCTACAGATGTTAACCAGTAGCCGACCCGATCCACTGTAGACAACTTAGGAAAGAAGAGATAGATACAAGTTAAATACCTATAACGGGATGCTGAAACGGTCCAAACTATTTGTACTTGAATAATATTTTTTTACAAAAATTATATGAGATGTATTCAAAGACTATAAAACCTAAATAACTTTAAAAAAAAACCTTAATACGATATAATTAACCTTTATTTGGTGCTTTATTTACTGAAATCCCCGTTACGCTATTATCAACTCTTATTTGGCGTATTAAAGTACTCGGGAACTTTTTAAAAAGCATCCTATCACGTATCAGACCACGTAAGTCAAAACCAATAAGTTTCGGAACCCTTTGTTAGGACCCATTCGATTTCAACAATCCAAATCGCTTGTAAAACACAGGAGCAGTTACGAGTACACCATCCAAACCGCTCGCTCCACTAAAAGCGGCTACAACATGTTAATCCGGACCGCCCACCGGATTACATAACACACCTCTCCACAATTACACTTTTTTTTACCTTATTCGCATTTTTACGTTCGCCTTGTGTATTTTGAGTTTAGTATTTGTGAAGTTTAAGTTTTCCCAGCTATTAAGCTAATTTAATATTACCAAACGTTAATAAAACTAATCCAAAACGACTAACTAATTTATAGTACCGTTCTATTTACGTATCGTTTGAAATTCATTTGTACTATTAGGCGTTAAGAAGACCTATTCCAACCACTTTAATCATCTTATTTACTTTGAATTTGCCGTTGAAAAAACAAACTACGTCGAACTTCGAAATCTAGACCCACCTAAATCCAACTACTGCCCGAAATTATTAATTTACTCCGTTCCGATATACTAAGTACATATAGAAATTACCATCCCTAACCACTTTATAACACTTATATCCATGGCCCCAAAACCAATAACACTAGAGGAAGCTAACGCTTATTTCGATCTTCTAGTCGAATGTATAGGAGTTAGGAAAGTTATGATATACAAAATCGATCTGAGCCTTTGAGATAATACCATCGATGAACCAGTTAAGGAAATAGAACCCTATATGGAAAATATATATATATGGGCAGTTATGTTCCGCTAATAGAAGAAGAAAGCCTAAATACCTGACTTACTGGATATTTTAATAGAAGATTTTTGAGTTGGACGTTAGATATATAATAAATAGTGAATCCTACTATTTCCAAAACCTTACGGATCTAATTACGAATCAGAGGCATTAACACTATAGGGGGTAGAAATAGCTGCCTTATAGAAGCGTCATTCGAAATGACGCAACTTATCAACATATCAGATTGAGAGAATAAAGATTGATGCCTGATGGAATTTGTAAAAGGGTATTACCTTAAGGAGTAAAAGAGACTGTTGTTGAAACGACGGGAACGAGGCGTAAAATGACTGAGTCATATGATTACACTCTAGGTAAGGGGTAAAGGTCCCAAGGAATAAAGAAAACTATAATATTTATCCACTACATGATTATAATATACCCCTATACGAACATATATTATTAAATTCAACCGAATACTAAACCACTCCCCGAATACTTGAAATAGTCCGCCCAACTATGGAGGAAACGGCCGAAACACCGAAAACAACCCGTTTGACCATAGTGGGAGCGGCCGAAACACAAAGAACAATCCTTTCCAGAAACCGACAAACAGCCTAAAACAACATTACATACCTTACGGACCAATGCCCGCTAACCACAACCCTTACCGTAACCTTTTACCATACCGTTTTGCCACTAATAAAGGCGATCCTATAAAGTTTGAAAACTTCGTGAAGATTTGGAATAAGGAAGAAAACTATAACGGTTAACCGTACGATATGCTCAACAATAAAATACGGATTATATTGAATATACATAAGAGATCAGATACTAAACTATTATAATTTTATATCATTCTATTTTGTTTACTATTCGGGTAAGTTCAATAATAGTGTATTTACCACTTTAAGTAGGTGGATACATTTGTAAAGTGTCATAATCGCCTTTAGTTCTCCTTCGATATGGAAATTAACCACGAACTTTACGATAAGGATTGGATGGGTATTACTTGTAAATACGTGTAAATCTAATGGAAAAACGCCAATAGAACCCTATAAGAAATTCTTACCACCTTATTATCGAAGTTCCGAAAGTGTTAGATAGCCATCAAACCGAAATATAAAGGTAATAAATTATTTATCTCAATAGTAATGAAAGCTTATCTCCGAAACCCGAATTTGTTTACATTTTTAAACTGGAAAAAAAACCCCAAAGGCTTTATATATAAATTTTCAAACGTCGCTTGAAACTTTCATACGCTGACGAGAGAGTTTTACATTAACATTTATAGCTAATATATCCAAAGAAGAAGGCCAAATTACCAAAGAAAACCTTGTCGAAACTATTTATCACGTTTTGGATCGAACATTTAAAGTTTACCTACAGTAAAACGACCGTTTCAATTTCAGGTAATAAGGAGGGAACCATTGTAATAAAGTATAGCGACGTTCGTTCGAAAATAGGCGAAACGTATCGCGGTAATAATAATACTTACGAAAATGTATACGGAGCCCCGCGAGTTCGTAAAAGCAGTATATCGTATGCGGTAAAATAGTCTATTAGTTTATTAATTACTGCAATTACGAGAAAATTCGGATTCAACGACAATTTAAAGCCCACTGTATATTTGAGAACCAGATAAAAGGTAATTTTACCATATATTGAACCAAGTATAAAAGTACAAATAATAAATTTGACGTTTACCTACACGAATACTTAATCGGAGAAAAAAACCTTAAGGTTAGTAATACTTACCTATTGGTATAAAACGATAAGACCGCCTAAAGTATTTTTACCGGCTTGCAAAACACCTTCTTTATATTCATTACAGGCTTGACCATTCAAACGGATTTTTCGACGCCTATATAACATCGTAATTTATGTTTTTTCACAGATATAGTAACCGGTTTCAGGTTATTATGCGCGATATCAGTACAGCCAAAATTTCAATGGCCGAAAGGCAATAATTCGAAGCGTTCGCAGCGAATTTTTCGAAGTTTTAGATAAAACGAATAGGAAAACGCCGAAAGGTCTTATTTAGTAAAGGCAAAACGTTATCTTTCGAAACGGTCGTTGTTAATACGCGTTTTGAGCCGATAAAGTTTTACATAATAGACTTCTAAATACTATTTCTACTTTTTTTTAGCTAATATAAATAAATTCAGAATTAAGGTCCGGAATACGAATAATCAACTCATCCGCGTTTTTGATAAAGTATCCGTACCGTTTCGGCCCAAGTTTGGTTACTTATGGGTTTCCCTCGAAATAAGTATAATTCAGGTCATTCATTTAACGTAGCTGGAATTGTAGATTTTACCCCGACGATTCCGATATCTGGTTGTAAAACGCCTTTTACGCTTACTTTACGCCGCAAGCTTTATGGATATAGGAAAAAATGGATTTGAAGCTATCATCAAGATTTTCTATTTGTGGAAACTATAAGTATAGGCCCTACGAGGGTTCAATTTTCACCTTTACAACGATGTGTACTTCAATTACGAAGTAATTATTAATAATATATATTTCAAGAGCTGATTGGTTCTTTATTTATCAACGCGGTAATATTATTTCAAGAAGTTAAATTTATACAGAGCGTTTCTATTACAGATTGCTAAGAAGTTTTGGTTAACTGTTGGTCCAACGTTTATTTAAGGCCTCCAAATTGAATTACATACAACACTAATGTAGCTTTCGACTTTACCGAATAGCGTACTAAAGTTTGGATAACCGGTAACGAGTATAAGCAAATTTTAATCAATGCTTTGTAGGGTATTAGAAAATGTGAGCGATATTATGGATTACTTGAAGAAGCGTATATAACATTGTCGAAAGAACTAAAAGGTACCAATTTCAAAGAATCTATCCTTCAGATAGCGGTTAACGCCATTAATAACACCTTTGGCCTAAGTCGGCTTATCCCTACGCTTCTTATTTTTAGTAATTATCCGAGGATTTATACAGACTTTACTTTATTACTATTTACAATGCAAAGGGTCAGTGTTATAACAAAGGCCATGGTAGTATTACGTTCCTTAAAGGCTAAGAATGATGTGTTCAAAGAATTGGCTATAAGGAATGTACCGCATAAGACTGGTATTCTAAACCTATCGTTGTAATCTAAAGTCTTGGTTTAGAGAATTAAGAATAAATAAACTGGATTTTAAAGGATTAATGGGTTTAAAGACCAAACTATGCTTATTGGTTTTTTAAACGGAATATGTTCGTTTCGTTGCATGACGTTACGAGTATAAAAAAATGAGATAAAGAGAAGCGACCCGAAACCGTAAAAAAAATAAAACCGCTAATGAAATACCCCGTAGAAAGACGAATCCAAACTAATCTCAATTTCGGCTTACCTTTCTAAAGACAATTCCGGCCCATTTTTTTTTTAAAAAAAAATACGGCTCGCCTATACTAACCCTACCAGTACCTTTCCGTTGAAGCCGCCCCTTCGGTTTAGAAACCAAAAAAAACAGCTTATAAACTTTGCTACAAACTACCTTATTACGGAAAAGGAAATAAAAAACCGCGAATTAAGCTTTAAACTCCGCTATAAGAGTATTATTACAACCTGATATACCTCGTTCGAAAAATCCACTTAAACAGAGATTTTAGCTTTAATTGACTAAAGCTTATTTCATTTTAAAGGTTTCAACCCAACTACTTACGACATCTATAGAATAATTTTAACCTGCCACGTTTATGAGTTTAAGGATGAAACCGGAAATCCTAACGAAAAAACTCGTCTCTTGAGTAAAATATATAACAACGAAGGTAAAAAGCATATTATAAATTAATCACTAACTTTAAAACTAGTTAGTTGACACCTGATTTTTGTATTCAAGACCTCCTTTAATATACTATATAATCTATATGTCAAACTTCGAACTATATTATATATATATACCAAATTTAAAAAGCAGCTTAAACGATGAATCTATGCCGACATTCCAAAAGATTTTAGGTAATACTATTTACCTAAAACGATCATACGTATTATAGAACCACTCTAAAGCTTATATAAAACCGGTGTTTATTGGTATAACACCTATCAAAGGTACTATAAGAAACTATTCGGGATAACTAACATTACCTTCAACCTATACTTATTAATATCGAAAGCCCGTTTGGAGGGCTTTGTACTGATAGTCATGTAAACGAACGATATTTTAACGTTATGCAACGACTTATTTTTCGGGTTTAAAAAAAAGGAAACTTCCAAAGACCGACTTAAAAGCGATACTCATGATGTACTTAATGGTAGATTACATAATAGATTTTAATAACGTTATTATTACTTTTTGAAACGGCGTTTTGGGCCTTGTTTGAAAGAAGTAATTGGATAAAGTTACCTTATCGTTTTAAATAATGTAATACGGGCCAACTAATATAGATACCAACACTTACGTAGCGTTTAGGTTGATTTTATAACATAAATAAAAGCTGTATTTATCTTTTCGGTCGCTGCGCAATGCCAAATCGCCCTGACGGACGATGCATATAAAGTATTTAACAAGCGTTTTATATGTTAAATATACAATTCACAACGCGGTTTATAATTGATACCGTTAAATATACATACTATAAAACTATTTGCTTTTATGAACGGTTTTTTAGTTTATAAAAAAGACTATAATTTACAGATTAGTTTCGTCTAAGTTCTCAATAACTAAATACTGGCTCTAAACGGCTTTACGCTTCCTAGAAACGTCATTTATTAAAGCTTTACCAAATAAAAAAAGGTTACCAAAAGCGCCTTGGTTTCAGACATCTATAACGTGATTAAAGGTTACAATTCAGATATTACTATAACGATCACGGTGCGGATAATTATTATTAACCTTGGTTTACATCTTATCCCTTTTACTATATATACTAACTACTTGTCGCTTTATAAGTATTTCATTTAGTTCAGTATTACGAATGAAAAGCGGTTAATGATGGATATTATAACTTTATACGAGTCGTACGAACGCCATAAAATCGAGGAAATAAAATATATCAATGGTAAACTAAACTTAGTAAACGTTATAATTAAATTTACTCCAAACGGAGTATTGGAAATGTTTATATCGACAAATACGTCATTTGTTGGTGTGCCTAAAAAGGTTTTACAGCCCTAATCGGCTATTACACCACTTTCGCTAATTTTAAATCGTTTTTAGTTTCTTTATACGCATTATTCTACGATTTTTACCTTTGTTTCATTTTACTATTCCACGCTGTTCCTAACATTTTATCACTTTTTGTTTTACCTACCCAAACCATATTAAAATTGTACTTTTTTACTTTTGATATTTGGTTTTACCACTTTACGCCGCTTTTAACGTATTAATACACTTTATTTTAAGTACTTCGGCCATACTAGGTATTTCACTATTAAACCTTTTCTATTTTAATCCATAATATCGTACTGTTTTTAATATATTGCCTTTTTTTGTTTCATATATTTCAAGTTATATTTATTATGTTTCCCAAAAAAAAATATTAATATAACTAGGTGCGTCGATCTGGCTGTAAAGGCAATCAATTACCATTAAAAAGGGAGAGGGCGACGTTGTTGCGTCCTTATCATCTTTTCCGTTACCCTTTCCATTTATGTTAGCATTATCGCTATTACCGTTTTTGACGTTATTGATGCTAGCAAGGATATGGCCTTATGCCTTACGATGAATGCCCTTAAGTAAAGACGTAAGGGGAACTTTACCCTTTATATGGAGATATACGATAATGTCGTTAAAGTCGTTTAGGTAATATATACCTAAACACTGTTTTCAGGCGGTAATAGCAGCCACCTATATCTTTAACCCCACATTAACGTTTACTATTAGTCAATATTATTCTCTTTCAGTTAATTACAACCGCAATTATTTTTAAAGTATCCCGTACGTTGTATTTTCATTATCAAAGGTTTTTAATCTTCAGTTCAAATTTATTATAAAACCGGCGGACGCGTAACAAAACCTCAACCTACGGCTCTAAAACCATGGGAACGGAGACCTATAAGCTGTTAGTCCATTCGTAACGGTAATAATACGCCAAACGACCCCATCTTTCGTAACAATAATTAACGGACTTGCACGCGGCCGCAAGCATGACATACGACACGTAAGACGTATTTATTAACGGCCCGGAATTACAGACTCGGGTTCGCCGCTCCAACGCCTTACGCGTCAAAAAGGATTCGTGGCGTACCTTAGTGATACGAAGCTTAATACGGTGGAGTAAATCCGTCTCTTACTCCTTATTTAAAAAGGAAGAAGTTAAAGATATACAAACGGGTGGATTCAAAAATACGAAAATTAACGTAATTGCGCCAGGTTACGCTAACGATGTAAAAGGGATTTTACGGGTTATAGGGATTTTATCCGTAGGGAAAGGATAAGGTTTATAACTTTGAAAGCCTACAGTTCCACCCCTTAAAAGTTGGGGAAAAGGAAAGGAAAAGGGGGGGAGGGAGAAGTGACGGCTACGGTAGGGGAAGGCGAAGCGACGGTATCGGTAGGGCTTATCAGGGTAGCTGTGGGTGAGGTGGCAGCGGCGGGCGGGGTGACAACAATAGAGGATATTTTTCTAAACGATAGAGGGCTATTAGCGGGGGCGACGGTTACGGTGGCGGCGGTACGTCGGCGATCTCACGTCAAACGGCGCCTAACCGTTTTATTTTTACACGGCATTTGCCTAAAAGGGGGGGTTAATATATAGGTGTTAGTTAAGTAACTTACCTATCCAAACAGTTTGGTTTAATTAATTGGAACAGAGGATTAAATTGGAAGAGGGATTTGTATTGGATTGGATTACGCGCTTTTGGAAAAAAAAAAGTTTTCCCTAGACCGATAAAGATATTTTTTTTATATTAACCTAACATATAATTGCGGAATCACCCCTTGGAACACCTATGTATTTACCCTTATTAGAAATCACGAAAGGCTTCATTATTAACCATGTCACTACTAATTAACTACACTAACCAGAGCCGAATTACAGTTACCACCGCTGCTAAACCTTACTAATTTTACCCCAATTATAATTACTACCGCGGCTAAAACTTACTAATTTAGACTTTTTACAATAAATACTGCAACAATATTATTATAATGGAGAACTACTAATTGAAGCCTTTACAACCACACTATTACTACATAATCTACTAATTCAAACTTTATAACTATAACCACACTATAAATATAAAATCTGCTAATTTAGACCTTTATAAACATAACGACACTGTCACTATTAGGCTATAGATACGAAATACATAAAGAAGAATAAAATATTACCTATATAGATATTATTATATACCCTTATAGATAGCATACATAGAGCTGGTAGCAATACACTATATTATAGGGTACACTCCTACAAAGTATAAGATAACGTGTCACGCTATAGGCTACACTCTTACAAGATGCAAAGTACATTATGCATGAATCAGTTTGAAATTGCTATTCTAAACCGCACGTCAATGTATGGAACGGTTTAGAATGAGTATTCCAGAGGGTATGGCAAAAGGGCCACTGCCCGAATGGGAGGTATATAACCTCCTATCCATAGCGTGCCCTCTCTGAAATACTTCTCATATCATCTTACTTTATACTACAAATACCAATCTTATGATTAATCTTCTGAATACCATATTTAAATGATATAGTTTTTAGACCCTACCGACAATATTATATTCCTTAACTAATAACTATTTCTTTACGTGATCGACGTTATATCATCCCTTCAACTCGCTAAATTTAACGAAAAGTTTCATGAACAAACTACCAGGATAACTTAGTCGATTACTAAACCAAGGTCCATTTTAGACCACCAAACTGAATTATCCATAGTACATAAACAACGATTAACTTAACTGAATAACGAATTGACGATAAGGCAAAGAGAAACTAATTAAAACGAAAACACGGGTAAAATCACGATAGGAAATCAGAAATTGTGAATAGTATAATAGCGTACATAAAAAAATACCCGTCACTTTGAAAAAAGTCAAAAGGAACGTATTTGCAGGAATTTATGTTATTAATAACAGTAAACGCAGTAAATAATACATTTAATTCGAGTGGATTTATTCCTACGCTCCTTGTATCTAATACTTACCTCAAACTTTATACAGATTCAACACCATTATAGACCACTATATAAAGACCGAACGTTTTTTTTGGGGGGGGCGGCGAGTTCATAATATCACCGGGCAGTGCCTGCTACAAAGTGGCGAACTAGCTAATACGAAATATCCCTGTAGATACCGGCGGGAGGGATCATAATGTGGGCCGATACAGCCTCAGAAGGCCGTTGGCGTCCTCCACCACCCCTGTAATTAAGACCTAAGGTGCCCCGTAGTTGAAAGCCCTATAGGCGTGTAAACAGTAGCCTTGGTTAGGCCACGTAACGTAGCTATCTTAGTTCCTACTCAACCTCCAATCGCGCCAAGGATACGACAATTTTTAGTTTCTTGAAAAAAGGACTTTGTAAAGATAAAACGAGCGAGATAAAAGCCCTTAA
This sequence comes from Anisogramma anomala, assembly GCA_038502455.1. Lineage (NCBI taxonomy): Eukaryota > Fungi > Ascomycota > Sordariomycetes > Diaporthales > Gnomoniaceae > Anisogramma > Anisogramma anomala. The sequence goes on along the minus strand of JASMMZ010000008.1, from coordinate 4,092,627 downwards.
AAGGGGCTACTATAAAAAACGCATGCAAACACACGTACGCGTTAGGGAATATTTTCAATTGATAACTGTAACCCTTAAGTATACGAGGTAGTTTATACGCTGTTACTCTGTATACAAAGCATCTTTTATTAATACGACTCCTAAATTCAAACATTTTAAAATTAATTGCTAAAGTTACTAATAATAATAAATACCCCCCTTTTACATAATCTCTCCCCTTATACCCCGCTTTCCTTTCAAATAAGGTACCTTAATCAACCTCGTCGTTTAGTAGTACCTACTCGTAAATTCTACGTTACTCGCGTCTGCGCCCATCGCACACGGGTTAAAAATCTCTTACGTTCCAAGCACGTTAAACGCGCCTCGGGCACGACCTCTACCCCCGCCCCCTCGTCTTTCCCCTTCCCTCTTCCTTAGGTCCACTCGACCCACTCTAGCAGCCACTACCTCGCCTTGAATAGAGTGTAACCTTATACGAATTATGTACGGTCCCTTTTGACGGGAGTTAGTAACGGAGCTTATATCAGAGGAGAAAAGGGCGTAAAATATGCACCTTACGCTCGTATAACCCTATTTACATTTATATTATAAGTAACCGGACTAAACTTATGACGGTAATAACTAAACCTTAAAGCGTGTGCATTCCTGTCGCTTTTAACACCTTCGAACCATTAATGGCTTATCGCGCCGCCGTCGCGGCGAAAACGACTTTTAGGCGTTTTACCACTTTACAACGACTTTTATGCGCTTCCGTCAAAACGGCGGGGGGTGGCGCAGCGTAAGCCGTTACTCCCTCCTAGCAAGAACGGGCTCACTGGACGACCGCTGTAAAAACCCTGGTAACAGCCGTAGAAAAGTTGGTAAATGGTTAAACTCCCTCGTATTAATAACGAGAATAATAGTGATAGTAATAATAATAGTGATATGAGCCGGCGGGCTTAATATTTCATCGCTGGCAGGCGTAAAATAAAATCTTTACTGGCGGGAGTTGAATGTAGCCGTATAAAGTTATAATTTAATTGAATTTGTTATCCTAAGAATATTTAGTAATACAAATAAAATCCTGGAAATATTGAAAGTATGCGAAGACCCTTCATATATAAAAATTGAGTATTTTCTAGTTTAAAGGTTTTTTCAAGGCACGTAACCATAACTTTGAAACCTTTAATAAAATAAGGGAGTAAACTAGGTATATCGTGTTACGTTTCCCTTTATAATGTTAACACTTCTCTTCTGCCTCAAAAAGCTAAACCTTTTGAAAGTATAAAGATAAGTCCCTATATCAATACCTTATTATAAGGAAACGATGTAAAAAAGGACGTAATAAAGGTATTAGGGTAGGAAAATACCGGATTCGCGAATGATACCGAATTCGGGACTAGGCTTATTAATATACTTAAAATATTACCCTTTACATTACGAAAACAACTTAACCTCCTTTTAAACGTATTTCCCTATTTTTACGTTTTTAAAGCGAAATTTCAAAAACTATTTTACCCCGTTTATAAAGGGTAGGCCATTGTTTTTGTTTGGGGTAGGGGATTTAACCCCTAGGTTAACAAGCTCATTTGCAACTTCGTTTCTGATAATCCCCATATACTTAAGGCTTTATTTAATTTTTACAAAATTCGGATACGCCTCGAGTATTGTATGAAAACCCCGGAAAACTTATTGAAAAAAGGTACGGGGATACTTTATTATACCCTCAATTACGAAGATATTATTTACTTAAACTATCATTTTGCCTAAGATGTTACGTGACATCGCTTTGAAGCCTCCGAAATCGCCGATAGCCTCCGTGTTAAAGACATATATATCGGGGTACAGCTTACCAGAACTGTTTCAAACTATTCGCCTATTCTAGTACAGCATATACACGTACCCGACGTAACTGCTACCCTCGGAAATCTATTCGGACCCATCGGTAAAAATTATAATGTAGTAACGGTTTTATTTAACGTATTACATTTTTTTTAAAAAAAACAAGGTAATGTTTTCCTTGGTTATTTCGCACACAAGATGAATAAGAAAGCTAAAAGTGAATCGCAAGATAAATAAAGTAAGCCGTAAAAAGTTAGGAAATTTAACGTCTGTTACGAGAAGTCATAAACGTATTTTAGCGGACTTAGGCCTTCGTAGTATTAGGAAAATTTCACCAAAGTTGTTATGGGTTGTATAGATGAAGCGTGCCTAAAATCAAAATATTCTCCGAAGGGTTAAAATGCCGCGCGCGGCCCCTTTTTTATCGGTTGGCGTAACTTTAGGAGCGATGCTTTTACTCTTTATAACATTCATTACGGGTGATATTTAGATTCGTAACATAAGTGGGTACATCAAGATAAAGGCATTTAAGAAATAAGCAAAACGAAGTCGCTATTATTTTAAAGCGACTTTGCTAAAAGGTAACGCGGAGTTCCGCAAGGCGATGAAACTTAGTAAAATCTTATATAATGGGGTTACCATACTTACTACAACGACTAATAGGAGCATAATCTTTTTTTAGAACTGTTTTACCTACGTTTCAAATATTAACTTTTAATTTAGTAAATAAATATAATTATAACCTCGGTAATAACTATTATACATTAAGAATACATTAGAAGCTTATCTTAATTTCTAAAAGTCCCTTATAATGTCGAGCGACCTTTGAAACCATTATTATACGCTTCTCAACATATAACTTTTCTAATAGGGTGCGGTTGAATCAAAACCCTGATTATAGTATACCCTGGAACTTTGTACAAAGTGAATCTTTACAATCGGGTAAATTCAACCTAAATCAGCAAAACCGAAGGAATTCCCCTGTTTAAAAAAGTTTGGAAAATATTGGCGCCTAATAATATAGAATAGCTTAAACCTTTTCGAAATAAAAACTAGCCGGTTACTACTAACCTATGAGTTCACCTCCCGTACGTTAGCTTCGAGACTTATAACGTTTAATTTTGAGTAATTCGAAGTCTATAGGAAACACACGTTATCGACTTGAATAAAAAGACGATTTATATAATATTTAGCAAGGTCCGATATATAAATTATTTAAAGTAACGGAGAAAGAGGTAAGCTTTACGAAGTATAGTAATTAAAATTTAAAAATATCTTATTTGCTGTTTAATACCGTATTTTACTACCCTCACAATTAAAAAGCCGATAATAAGGGTAAATAAACTTCTATAAAACCTAAAACGTCTTATGGAATAAAGTAGCCGGTTGTAAAATGAAGTATCGAAAGCTCTTTACACGTCCTTGAAAAGAATAGACGTAACTTTGCTATGAGTGAACACGGATTTTATATCGTAAGTTAAAGCCGCGATTGAATCAGCGGCTGATTGTTTAGGTATTATTCCTCCTTATTAAACGTTAACCAGACCCCGTATGATAAGAAACCAAAAGAATCGCTGGGTTATGATATGTTTTATCCCCTTGAAACATACCGAGATTAATACGATTAGTTTTTAAAAACACCGTTACAATAAGTTCCAGTTACCTAACCTAGGTCTTATAAATACCTTCAATTATCTCTTTGCATACTGAAAGACCCCTTAGTATAGTTATTTGTTATGCAATATGCGAAAAGATCTTTCGATATATACCTAATAGGTACTCAAAAGCTGTACCGTTATATAGTTAGACCTAGAGGACGTATTCTAGACGCTTATAATATTCTGTTATATCTTGTTATCGGAGATATCAATCCCCAACAAAACCGTATATTCGAACAAGTCCGAATCGTTTACAAGGTCGTCGGAAAAATTATTAATAATGAAAAACCTGTTTAAAATATTTTTCTGAAATACCTAGGATTGTTAATATTCGTCGAAAATAGGTTAGGTCCTTATCTTAAAGTAGGAAGCTGGATGTAGTAAAGGGGACTTTTATTGATTCATAATGTTATATACTTTAACAAAGTCTAGGGCCCGATTGAGTTTGTTTTTTCATAGGCTGGCCCGTGCTTTACGTACCTTTGCTAGAAAATTCATACGTTTAATAGATCCAGAACTTCAAGGCCGGGCTTCGTCCGCTTTCCTCATAAAATGTCGGAGCCGATTTAATTTGAGGGTTTATCATTCCCTAACCGTAACCTATATCGTAACAGGTTTTCCAAATGTAGGAAAGGCGTTTAAATACAGTCGTATAAAAGCCCCCACCCAGCCGTATACTACGACATCGTCTATTATATCCAGGGCTCTAGGTGGAAAATCTATATCAATATTAATTAAATCCATTAACCTAAGTAAGCTGGCCTTCGGAACCCTAATTATAAAGATTGTAGTAAAGGCGAACCCTCGAGTTAAAACAGTTGTAAGCAAAACCTTATAATCTGAACTATTATTTAGGTTAAGGCAGATGACCGGGGTAACCCCGGTCATATTGGTAAAAATAAAGTCGAAGATACATTCTAAATAGTACGTAAAAATTCCTGCAATACCATTAACATATATTTCAGTAACAAGTACCTATATATATAAGGCTTATCCTTTGCGAATATTATTTTACATCGGTTTCGCACGGTTGTCAACGAGGTTCAAGTCGCCTTCCACTATACTTTAAAGCCCGGGTATGCACTTAAATACTCCTATAAAGACCTCGTCGGTAAATCAACCTTTATAAATATTAATAATGTGGATCCTGTTAACGCAATGTTATGATGAATCCTTGCTGGAATTTAACCTTAAATACGTAACGGTAAGGAATACTCCTTTCCGAACGTATATTAAGACCCGAAGTCGATTATTCAATAGCAGTTTACTTCGTTTCGCCTAAGTAAAGGCAGAGCCACTTTAGTCACAAACCGGTAAAAAAAGGTCATACGTTAAATGGCGTTATATAAATCTGTACCCGTTAAATTTCTAGCCCCACTCAAGATTCTATATATTAATAAAATTTATATATTTGTCCGCGAAGCCTATAATCAATATTCGATATAAAATTACTGCTTTGCTTACGTTAACCCAAGTAATCATAAGTCACGTATTTGTTTCCAGTATTCGGTAACGTTTAATCGCTTTAAGTATTTCAGTAAATGGCGTACCTAATATTCAAAACCATGAAAATTGATGAAGACCTTGTTCGTAACGGGGTAAAAGTCCGGCGTATCACTTCGTTACGTAAGTTTTAAAGGGCTGACCTATCTAATATTAGTACTTAAAAGCAACGGAAAATAAAACTCGGATATTAAAGTAGTCGAATCTAACGAAGGTAACCTATTATCACTAGGGGCTTTGGTGACATTTGGAAAAAAAAGTTTGGACCTTAGTAATTAAAGAATTAAAAGCGTTGGACCCCATTTTTTTATCCTGAAACGAAAGGTATCCTGCGGTGCGTAACCTAAAACCTATAACTAATTTCACTTAGTTACTTATAGACCGAGTACTGGATTGGTTAAACGTACACGCTTTTAGGATTGAAACTATTATAAAGGGAAGCTTAAGGCTTTTTTTCAGGGTATCCTACAATATAATTTCGCCTCGGGCGTTCTTTAACCTGTTTTCCTCGGGTGGCGTAGGGTTTTTAAAAGTCGAGTTACGTCACATGTCGGTATTAAGCAGCGAAGTTGTATAATTACTAACTCCGTAGCTAAATATAGGGAACGTAAATCGCGCCAGCCTATTACTGGCTAAATAATACCGAATACTAGTGTAATAAGGTTTCAATTCCCTACTATTTTTCGCCGGATAAACGGTGTTCTCCGCAGGTTAAGGCGCGGTAGAAAAGATGTTAACTAAAACCTCCGCTATCACTTTAATATTATACCGGATTTTGCCGATATTTTAAATTTTCTGAAAACGGTATTTCTATAGGCGTATACGTTTACTGCATCGTCTTTTAAAAGCCATTCAATAATCTTCATATAGCGAAGGAAAAAAAACACAATAACAATAAAATTACAGAGTCGTTATATACGCCCCGAAAACGTAATACCTAGTTAAAACTGAATAATTAGGGTATTGAACCGATCGGATATATCGTGTATTTATATACCAGTTTATATACATGCCGTTTTGAAACTGTAACCTATATCATTTATTTATCTTCTGGGCTCTTTAGTCAATACTCAAAAGGCGAAATGATTTAACGGGTTTAAAAAACAATTAAGGTAGTTAAACTCATATGTAAGTCTTAGCCGTATACTAATAGGTGGTCTTCATTTATCGTAACCCTAGCCTACGTTACGATTTCCTCCTGGATTATTTTTGGAATCTCGATCAGTATATTTTAAAAGGGTATATAAATAACGCGAAAAAAAAAACCATATAACTGCATACATATAATAATTCTCATGTAATATAGTGAAGGTATCGCCGAAGAGATATAATAATACCGTCAACTTCCTTTCCTAAAAAAAACTTGTTTTCAATCCCTATATCCACATATTATATAACGAACTACGTAGGAATTTTATCTATCGACTTGGTAATAAACGGGTTCAATTATACCCTTTTAACCAAAGTATATCGAAGGGAAAAGACTTCGGATTTTCCTTTAAAACCTTGAAAAACATGAATGAAGACCCGTAAATCCACCTTTAACTTTATCTTTTAATATATAGTACGTTACATAAAGTAAAACTTTAGCTAGTGTAAAGTATGACATTAGCGTCCCTTTGTAAATGTAAAAAGACCTCGAAACGTTAAAAGTACCGGAGTTTTATTTTTCCTTATTAACGTAATCCACGTAATGTTCGTGTTAGGTATAGGTAAAGCTATATAAGTAATATCCCTACTAATCGTAGCCACAGACGAAATTAAAATCGTCGTAAAGTTGGGAAGAAAGGCGGTTTAAAAACCCTTCCATGGTTTCCTCAAAATTGGTTATTTAAGTAAAGGGATCAGCTTAAGAAAAGTATATCTCCCGTAATTCGCGTTCTTAAGCCCTTATTAGCTAGTTGTTCGATAACGTACATTACGATACCTAACGTCAGCACTCATTGCTCAGTAAAGCCGGATTCATTATAACAAGCAATAAAATCGTTAATAGCTTATTCTTACATCGTATAAACGGATTCACGAACCTCAAAGTCGCGCCTTTATATATCGAGTGCCCTATATAAGGACTCTGCGTTAAAATGTAGGAATCGGTATGTAATAACATCATTTTCCGCTGGGGGCGATCCAGTTACTTAACACTTATACTAAGGTCCTTAGGTAGTTTAAAAAAGTCGGGCATTCTTTACTGGAGAATCGAAGGTGTGCGAAGTCGGTTTAACCCCTCTAACGGTAGGTATGGTGGGAGCTTTTTGATATTTTTTCCTGCGATGTTAAGATATCGTATATGGGTCTGGTGGCGGCACTAACAAATGTGGGTTCCTCCTCTGAATGTGTCGGGAAGGATGAAAGACCTAACGTTATGACAAAGGCTAAAATTAATATATTTCAAAAGCTCTGTCGAAAAGAAACGTTTTATGGGAGACAAATGCTGTGAAATTGCCGTTACAGTCTGAGGTCCTCGTTTGGAAAATGAAGTAATGATTGATTAGTTCTTAGAAAATCAACATTGTTTAAGAACACTATATATTTTTCGACTTTACGAACGGAATAAGTTTCTTTCTTTAAACTACGTTACAGGAAAATAAAAGAGAAAAGAAGGACAAAATAGCCTCCAAAATACTACATAAGGAATAATGACAGTCACCCGACGCTCATAAAGACTTCAAATTCCCTTAGTTAACCCTATATACACCTTTCGGTAACTCTTATACACCATTTAACGCCGAAGTCATATCTGTACAAATACTCCGAATCATCGGAATGACGTTAACGTATTCGTCTACTTAGGTTGAGAAGTTCAAAAAATGCACTAAATCCTTTATTTCATACATCTTTATCAGAAAAAATGATACGTTCAATTAAGAATTAAGTATGAAGATTTGTTATAACAGTGTGATTATTGTTTCGGGTATACCCTTTGAAAAACAACCTGGAGGTAAGTATTTTCCAAAATCAAGTAAAGCGTTGTTCAATTTAACACATTCTAACTAAGTATTTACGACGATGATAAATTCATTTTAACGAAAATCATTTATAAAAACAAAAACAAAATTGGAGAACCCTATAAAAATTTTAGTTCTAGTAAAAGGTTATAAATAACGCATGCAAAAATAATATTATAATCTAATCTCCTACTTTACAATAAACGAACCATTATTAAATTTTAACATTTATTACATTTCAACGTAAAACTTGGAGCCTACATTCAAAATTCATAAATATTATGTAAAATCATACGTACTCAAAGAATCACCTCTAAAGGTATATATATATACACCTACCTATAGAGCTTCAAAAACACCACACATCTAAAACATTATTATATTTTCTTAAAGATCACGACTATTTCGCGAAAGTTAGTAATTATTAATTGAAAACATTCCAGAGGTATTATTAGAAATGCTTCCGAAAAGCTAGTTTCACTTTCAACGTTTGCTTGCTAATTTTCATACCATGATTAACTTATTTTGCGATTTTCAGAATGTAAATTCACGATATAATGATCTTAAATAACACGTTTATTTCCGCTGAAAATATAAGACACTTGACAAGGTGAATTCAAATGTAAAGCTAAAGATAGTTTCAACCAAAACTCGTATAATCAACTTCAAATATGGAATAATTTCGCTTAAGAACGAGATTTTGGAATTTAAGTAAAAGGGGCAGTTGGATAAAGTTGCCCTTATAAACATAATTAACATAAAACGCGCTAATAAATACTAATATTATTGGTAGGGCTTTAGACGTTGCAACGTGATCGATTTAATTGGTCGAAGTAATAGTAGTATTGGGTGCTCAGTTAGTAGATGTATTGTTTTAGGCTTGGTAGAGCGCTAGCCGGTCTGCACTATAATTTGTATGGTTCATTGCCTAGCCCGTGCCCTAATGTGATATGTAACCTACAGTAATGAATTTACACGTAATATAGTAAGCACATACGAATAATACACTTAACTTTCAGTTAGTATAGTTAATTTTACTGTAAGTAAAATTGACTAACTATACTATATATAGTACTATTCCAATACTGGCGGATTTTTAGTTTGTACGCGCAGACTAGTATGGTTAACCAATCTTTTCCGATAGGCGATAAACTGCAATATTGTCAACTAGTCATACCCCTATCAACTTCAATTGACCTCCATATTGAAATGCACTTATTTGCATATAAATTAACACTAATTACCATCGGTTGCCCTAGGGTTTAGAGGTTTGATTTTATTAACTACTATAAAAGTTCTTATATTATAGGCTTTTATAAACCTCTATTTTTGCCGTATTAATCAAATAAGTTTACATCTTTAATTACCTAGCAGTTTTTTTTAGTTTGCTAGTATATCCCTACCTGTTATTACGTAATTTGGATTTTCCGGGCCGCCTATCAACGTATACCTAAATACGTATAGTTAGCCTTTTACTGTTCACAAACTTCTCTAAGGATTTTTTCGGCGATACCTTCGTAATAGCATTAATGGGATTATCTTTGCCATTAATTCATCGGAACTTTTTAATCTCTTTCTCTTTGTAGGCTTTATGGAGTGTTATCAAGTCGATTATTAAGCGTTTTTTGTTAATAGTTCCGAGCTTCGAAAGGTATTGGAATAGACTCCTCGAGTCGGTACAGATTACCACCGGGATAGGAGGAATTTTGAGCTTTCTGGTAATAAGGTTAATGGTTTCCCATAATGCTATGCCTTCTTTAAATATTATTATTATGCTGTAGACCTTTAAAGCTAGTACTTTTCATATAATCCTCTTACACTAAATAGAGGTTTAGTAAATTAGGCTATCATTAATATTAAACTGGGTTTCCTGCCTATCTTCATTCACGAAGGTTATTAAAATGACAATTTGTAAAGATAGGTTGGTGTTATTCGCAAAATATACATTAGTAAAAATAATTAACTTAACCTTCGACAGATCGATTGAAATTTTATTAATCGCTCGGTTGAAATTTTGTATTTTCTATTTAAGCTTTGAATTTTAACGGTTAAAGTTTTTATCTATTAGTCTTCATGCTTGAATTTTGATAGATAGGTTGTACGATACCTCCAGTTGGCATAAGGAAGCAATATAGCTGCCACTGGCACGTTATTTAAGGTACCATTAGGACTTGGCCACGTTAGTCTTATTGATTATAGCCAAATTATTACCCTAGCCCTTTTAGAGAAAGTTAAGGTCGGTATTTACACTAAGTATATGAGTCAAAGATCCATTAAAGTAAAGTTATTTGCCCTCCGCCAACGTTGTAACCGGCTTGTAATTCCATAACTGAGAGTCCTTAATCGCCTGCTATACCGATACTACGAAATCAATCGTCGCAATAAAAAGGGTATCGTTAATATATATACCTATTAAGCCAAAGTCACCTTTTTATGTTACCAGTACATACGGATCGTATATTAAAAACTTTATACCCTGCCATAATTTGAAGTTCAATGAGTAAATTCAAAACTAATGAACTACTTTTCGGCTAGTTATTATAGTAGTTTGATACATAATAATACCTTACGTAAATGGTAAATAGTATGTAGTTCCTATAATAACTCTAATAATACGGTCCGTTGTAAATCCGTTGCTAATTACGTATACGCTTACGTTATTTTACGATCGTTAAGCGTAAAGTTGCCTTGAGTTCAAGCTAGTAAACTTTCTATCGAAGCAACTATTAAGAGCTAACTAATTTTCTTAATCTTAAGCGATTATGCAAGGATCTAGATTTTACTTTTATTTCAGTATCCCTAAAAAATCACAGGAAACTTTTAGTACGGCCGCCCCGTGGTTTTACCTTTAACGTAGTAGATAATCCTTATTGTAAATATCGTAATATTCGGGTTTTATACGTTAAAATCAATTTTTTAGAATAAATTATACAACCTTTAAAATTAAAAGACTGTTAATCTCGACCTTATTGCTTTCTTTTAAAGGTTTACCAGATGTCTCTATAATACTTTCTACTCTGGGCTTTAAATTTAAGTTTTAGTCATCATTTTCTTTCCTTTTTACCCAAGTAATATTGTAAATACAGCCCGGTATATGTTCCTTCTCTTTAACATTTCACTTCTTCAGGGGTCGTCAGCGCCATCGGCATTTTCTTGGCTTTTTGTTAACGGGTAAAAGAGGTTTGTATTAGCTTGGTCACTTATCTTAATGGTTATTATTGTCAGTATCCCTAATGTCAAGATTAACCTAGGTGATTCGGAAAGATATAAGACCATTATCAGTTTTAATAACTACTTTAAAGTTTACAATACTGAAAATCTTATGTATGCCCTCCTATTTATCCGGCTCCCGCTATACAAAGACTTTACTTCGCAAAGATAAAGTAAGTACGTCGGTTATTCCAGGGCTGTTTCTAGTATTAAGGGTATTGTTAACCTAGCGACGTGCTGATTCCCTTCGTATTTCCCTTAAAGCTTTGCCATAGGCCGTATCATGCTTTTGGGTATTTTCTAATAACAGAGGTTTATTAGTTAGTCGTAGTTACTCTCCAAAGACCAATCACTTTAGTATTAGGCTATTAGGGCCTATAGTATCGTTTATGCTTTCTATCGCCATTTAAAGGCTTGCCTCTGGATACGTAAAGCTTCTACTTTCCAACACAAGTATATTATACATTCTGTAAATTAGGGCGTATACCCTTTTAACTTTCCTAATACTCTAGTAAGCCTCTATAATAATCTGGTTACACTATATACCCATTATCTTAGTATAATTTTTAAACTCCGTCGCTGTAAAGATTATACCAGGAACTTGAACAATGATGTTGGGTAGGACTAAGTACGTGTTAATCCATACCATCCTTAGTAATTCCTATGTATCGGTTGTCAAAAATTATTTTAGAAACTTTGCGTTATAAAAAGAGTCTACGGAGTTAATGAAATGATAAATAGGCTTATTTTATAAATAAAATATATTCATGAAAAAATTATAATTAAAGTCTTTATCGTTTTTTAGTGCTAACGTAAATATTCGGGGGGCATGGGAATATATTGAATGGTGGTAAAAAAGACTTTTAATATTGTTTTAAGTAAATTATCTCATATCTTTTAACCCTACGGACTTTAAGACTTTAAATAGTTTATTAATTGCTACATAATTAGAGCTCCAGTGTAATTGGAGTATCTACGGCTCCATTAGGCAAAATACTATTACTCTAGGCTTTTAAAGATAAATCTATAGATGCGCCTACTTAAAGGCGAGGGAAAACCTCTATCCGTTTTTAAACTGCTCGTTTACGCTAATGTTAACGTTAACGCCAAGAGTTTTTATATCCTTTAAGCAAAGAAGAAAATGAGTGGGTGACTTAAAGATTTAAAATGTAATTGCTTCCATAATAGTTAAAACTACCGTTATCCCCAGTAAAGATAGTTATTTACCTGTTCTAAAGCTAACTTTAGCCTTACTAACATCGTAACGATTAATCTTAGTAACTGTAGTACTTTTCCTCCGCAGTGCTATGTACTACTAATAGCCTCCTACTAAGTATTTTATTACCCTTGTATCTGTCATAATACCTTAGAACGCATGTTTCTCGTAGCGATCGCGAAGATTAAAGGTGCTTAAGGGGTTAAAAGCTTAATTAAGGTAAAGGTAATGGTCCTTACCACTTAAATGATATAGGAAATCGTAGTAAGCTAGTAACTAGGCTGCATTACGGGAAGTATCTTTATATTATTCAACCTGCTTAGGGGTATTATCGCTGTTGATTAGCTTGTCGTCTTGAAAGATTTTGATTGAATCCAAGTAATACTATTTAAAAATAATAGGGTACTGGATATAGTATATTACCTTTTGATTATTTCGCTCGTCTAGGAGTTTTCAGTTAACTAATAGCCAAACTTACCACAAATTCCACATTTATTACCACTATTACAACGATAGTATTTTCGGTCAACAGGTCCGTTTAAATATTAACCCTGTTGACACCAGCGTAGCTACTGCCTCCAATCTATAGTCAATAGGCCAGACTTTATACGTTAAGGACGCCCGTAGCCATACTTACAGTCGAAGTAATTAACTACCGTAATGTTTTTTTCATCGACATTAGGGAAGTTATCGGCTTAATAATGCATATTAAGCGAGTTTGGTAAACGCGTTATTATAGTGGTAAACGAAAAATGTAATTAGCTAAAGAAACCTTTACAGGTGGCATTTAGGCGTTATAAGGCGTATTTAAAATCGCTAACGCCTGTAACTACTCCCTTTACCTGCTCGCAAATTATGGCTTCGCCAACGTGGGCTATTTCTATTACTTGCTAGCAAAGAATTAACTTATTAAGTATCTGGTTAAGTATATCTATTGGTGTTTCCTCCTCCTTCTTCTTCTCCATTATTATTATCCACCGCGTAGTAGCCTAGTTTATATAGTATTAGGCGAGTTGAAGATCGTATTCGAAGTGGCTTTTTATACCATTATAAACTTCGCGAAAAGTGGTAATTTTCGTAAGGAAGGTTAAGTAATGGTCTTTGCTGTTCCTTGAACAGATTCCTGGAAATAATAAGTGAAAACTAGAAAAGAGAACCTATATTAACTTACAGATGTTTAAAAAAGGCTTTATTTTCGTAACGAAGAGGTTTTAAGGCTTCCCATTATACCTTTTCATATATTTTTATATTTTGGCGAAGTCCTTGAAAAGTGGTTTAAAGAACCTATCGATTAAAGTGGTAGGGGGCAATAAATTCTTAAAGGTTTTGGAGGACTAACTTTCTTACTCAATTAACTAGTGGAAAATGCTCAAGTCAATACCTTTTCCCGCGTGGGCAACCACTGCTTTACGTGTTTTGCCAGCGCTAAAGGCGTACTCGACGCTTCCGCGTAAAGGTGTTAAGCTACCGAATAGGTTGACAGGTTCCTTACCGTCAGCTCGTAAAAAGGTCAGACTTAGCTAAAGGTAAAAGAAAAGTTCCCTAAAACATATGTATAAGCGTTAAGGTTTTTTAACCCCTTTTCTTTTTCCTCAATGATTTTAAGGATTAGAATCTTATAAAGTGTCTTCTCGTTAAGCTAATTTGAAAAAAGGTTTTAGCTAATTCGAATAGTTTTTTCTCCGGGATATAAATGCTACAACGGGTAAACTCTTAGTTGAACTTAAACTTAACCGTAGGTTAAATTATTTACCACATATTAAAAGTCCAGTAGTTAAAAAACAAACGGTAATTTAGAAAGCGCGGGCGCTTTGACCGAAGTATTTACCGGAGTCCGCGTCGAATATATACTAGCCAACGTAATTGGTTAGGTAAAATTTAGTTAACGTTTTAAAAATATTCGTAATCCATAACTGCTTATCATAGTAGTTAACGAAAACTGTTCAGAAAGCTTTGATTACCGTTTTCCAAACAAAGTCTGTAATAGCCTAAAAGTAAATGCTTACGGTAGCTATCTTGAGGTTTTAGCTTATATAAAACGTTCAAAACGCGTGGGGCGAGGTACTTGGTAATTTTTAGGCGTAGAGACTTAATATTTCGGCGTTAGGTTGCGTGTGAACTTGGCGATATGGCGTTAAAGTTGCTTAACATAGATTTATTAACGAAAATTGATATTTTAGCTTCAAGCAAAGATCTCAACGATTAATCTAGTGTATAGAGAGTGAAAAGAGTGAATTAGGGGAAAAATTCGGGTGTAAAAGTTAAGGTTAACAGTCGTTTATTGTTATTGGTCAAGGTTGAAGGTTATTTGTTATTTGGGCCATGAGACTTGATCATTTTTCTTATAATATGAATACCAGCGGTAGTACTAACTTAGCCGTTTGCTAACTTTCCTAACTTTGAAACTTTTAGAAGTCAATCCCAACGTTTTTAAAAAGGATCCCTAAAGTTTTTTGGTGTTTTTAATATCGATACCATCGCTACTTCTACTCTGCCGTGAAAACAGACGCAGCCTAGAAGTCTTCTTTACTTACTACCATGAAAACCAATGCAACAGTAGTAGCCCTTCGCAAGAATCTTTCCTCTAACTTAGTCTTTCACAAAGCGTAACTAGAAAGTAGTTTTTTCTTTTACTTAGCTTATCTTTGCTTAATCTCATAAGCACCAATTAACATTGGTAAGGCTTTAGATGTTGTAACGTTATCGATTCTCATTTGTTCAAGTAACAGTAGTACGACATGGTCAGGTGTTGGATGTATTGTTTTAGGTTTGGTAGACTGCTAGCCGGTCTATACTATAATTTGTATGGTCAATTGCATGGCCCGTACCCTAGTGTGAAGTGTGGCCTACTATACCTGACTTACACCCAAAACAGTAAACTCTCACAAATAAGACACTCAACTTGCAGTCAGTATAGTCCACTTTTCTGTAAGTAAAGTTGTTCTACTGCACTACATGTAGTACTATTCCAATAGATATGAGCGTTTACTTGGAGATTAAGTTATATTAATCGTAATATCGGAAATGGCGTTCAATTTATATATTGTTACGTAATATTAGAACAAATCGTCCGATAACAAATGCTGGGTATTTAATAGGCTATTCGAGTAGTAGGTTTGATACAAAAAATGAGGCGTACATTTTGTACCCTTCAATATACGGACGGCGAAGCTATTCATTTTAATTCATAACTTTTTTGCGAATAACAACGATTGAAGTTGATAAATATAGTTTTTATTTGGCATTGGTCATAAAACACTAGATCAGAGCAGGTTTACGTTATGCTAGAATATCTTTAATTAGAATTCTATCAAGCGTAAATGAGTTATATAGAGTCTTTTCGCCTTACGAATTCATATAATGGTTAGAGAATTTAACTCTGGTATTAATATATCGATAACAATTTGTATATTTATTTCAATTTTTAACATAAATTTCATTTATGACTTTATACTTTACGTTAATTCTTTTTCTTTTAACGAGTGCTTTGTTCACCTCGGCACGAATAATAATCAGTTCTTTATGGTTGATATTATGGATCATTGTGAATCGAAAGAGCGCCTCAAAATTAAGGAGATAAGAAGAATTAATAGGAAGTTGAACCCAGAAAACGTAATAGCCAAAGGTTATCCGAATACACTATTGGAAGCGCTCATGTTTACTAACACTTTTTTCATTGGTGTTTCTGGGAAGATCTTATGAATTAGCCCCCGATAGGTAGCGTTCTTATTTACCTTTTTCGGATTTTACTTCATTTTTCATTTCTTCGGTTGAATCTTTGATATTTGCGTTGATTTTTTTACGCATTGAATTAACCATTCGCTACTTATATAACTTATTTCACTTTTTTTACTTACCGTTCATTGTTTACATTATACAATTTACCTTTGTTTCTTTTTATTTGTTCTTTACATTAATATTTTGAATATAGTTTTCATTAAGTAGTTATTTATATATAAGCCGGTTTATACCAGTGATTGTATAAATAAAGATCAGAGAATTGTTGCCGATGAAGGAGCAGAGTGGGTAGAGAATATTATTGTTGTCGTCGTTGCCGCAGATTCCGTCGCCCAATGGATGATTTAGCGCTTCACGCGTTTTGGGTTATATTCCCTAAGGTAAAGGGTGGGTGGCTGGGCCGCCCTCTTCGTAGCGATGGACAAAGTCTTCATCCAAATTATCTCGATAATAAAGGCTAACGTCCATGCGTTCCGCGGTAATAATGTTAGCGGTTTTCGTAGGCTGTTTGTTAATATTTTATGAGAAATAAGTCTAACACCTGAATTTCGAATTGAAAGAATAAATTAACATATCGAAAATACGGAGGGAATTTAAAAGAGCGTTTACAAACGAAAAATATACTATTGAAACAGTCGTATACCCGTTATCACCACGTTTGTAACAGTGATAGCATATAGATACAGCCCCGTTTTGATGGTATTCACCAAATAATTTGCCAGCGGCGACGGAGACGACGTAAGGCACGCAAATAATAGCTATACAAATTTTAGAACAGTTTACCTTAGTTCTGCGTTTTAGCATCTTTTGCGTCAAAACGGCCTCCAATATACTTTAGCAAAACACGCCTCTACATAAAGATCTCGCTCCATTATGTTGTCTGATAATATATAAATGTTAAGATATATTACGGCTCGAAATATATTTGTCAAGTATCTCGGTATAATTCGTCGATAATTAGTTTACGTTTTTTAGTAAGTACGACGGATGAAAGCGACGTCTTTACCGCGAGCGAATAAGTAGGATGAATAATCTCCTACTCCTATTTCTTTTATTATCCCTGTTTATTATATAGTTATTATTGTTTAAGTTCAATGAAAGTGGAATAAGGTGAGAGAATAAGGGGGGAGGAGAGTGATTATAGAGGAGAAAGTGAAGGAAGAGTTATTGGTAGCCTAGAGGAGTTCGATGACAGCTGCTGCAACTTTATTAGTTCGCAAACTTTGCCGCGCTATACGGCGCCGCTTGTTGCGTAATTTACGGAACGGCACGCTATACAAAGAGATTAGAATTTGTTCATTCAGTGCGAAAGACTAGTATGGTAGATTGAGAGTTTAATTGGAAGTAATGATACGTTATTCAAGTAGGAAACAAATAGATTTTTCCTCAACCGACGGCGATATACTACTTTGTAATAACTTTACAACACGTAATGTATATAATTACGTCTTTTAAAAATTCGCCGACCTTCCAAAATGAACCACGATCTCTATTCAATTTTTTCTAGCAAATGACCAACCCTTACACCTGCTAAACTATAAATATAGAGCTTTTCGTACAGAAATCAAAATAACTAGTATAGATTCCAATATTTAAATTGAATATCTATATAGTGATTCAGCCTGACAGAGAATTCTAGAGGAGTGTATGGTAAGGGGTCACCGCTTAGATGAGAGTATCTAAGCTTTTATCTGAAGCGTGTACTGTCTAAGTGCTTCTCCCCCCTCTTGCACAATTCTATCAGCTACTACTAATATCTTTGAATAATATACTCTCTTCTTCATAAGTTGACGTATGATACCTAACCGATACTTTTAAAACAAATTTATTTACCAAAAATGAGTAGAAATGGTATTAGACTAAACGTATGAATCGTTAATATATATACGACTATAAATACCTCCTTCACCAAAATAAAAACCTTAATCCTTTACTTATTACCACGGCCTATCTCGTATTATCAAATTTACGAAACAAATTGATAAATTGAGAAAAGAAAACGATCCAACTTACTAAACTCGTATAACCCTTTAATTTTTTATCGATGGGCAAACGTCAAAATATAAAAATACGATCTCAATAACGATTGAGGTTTCTATTACTTTTCAAACCTCAAGTGAAGTGTCCTTGACGATATTTACAAGTTACGAAAAATACCAGCTTTACACCATCAGTATATAATTATTGCTATGTTGTCAGGTAGGTTCACTTCAACAGGTTTAGGAACGCTATTATCGTTCTTTTCAAAAGAAATTAATTTTAATGAAAACATTGGTACAACGGATAAAAAACCTTTTAAAGGGTTTTTTCACTCCTTTAGTAGTGAACAGATTCAATTATACACGTGAAATCAAGATATATTTATAGATATAGTTTTTGTTATCGCTTTTAGGGCTTTTTGGAGCCTTAAAGAGAACACATAGGTTTGTTGCCGTCGCCTTCATTGCAAAGGCGATTTGTTAAAGAAGTTAATATTTTGGGCGATCGCAGCCTACGTGTTACGGTCCATGCTTAGGTTCTAAAATGGTACTCGTAGTTAAAATAACTGATGTTCGATTTTGGTTCATGAAAATAGGCTTTAAAGTCCTTTATATTAGAGATTTAAGCAGGTTCTAAGCAGGGTAAAAATAGGCGTAACGTAAAAGGCTGGTATATCTAGGGCGGGTATCGGTGTAATAGTAGAGTTCAGTGCGATAAAAGAGGTCTAACGAAGTACCCTGCGGATTTATCCGTTTAACGTTGGGAAGAACCTTTGAAATAGGAGTCCGAGCCCTCGCCTGAAGTATTATCGATCGCGTGGGCCGTGATAAGAAAAGCTAAAACGCGTTATCATTAAAGCTTAACCTGTCAAAACAGACAGCAAAAACGTTAATAGACTGTTTTTAAGCCCTTTATAGGGACACACGAAATTCGAGGTCACGCATTTACTCGTTGAGAGCCTTATAAAAGGTTTTTACGTTAAAGCGATAAAGTCGATACAAAACCACGTCCTTATACACCGGGGGCGAACCAGTTACTTACCGCTTTTTTTTTAAAAAGACTTGGTGTTTCGACAAAGGCTACATTTACTTTTCAAGAGCATTAAGAGCGCGTATTATCTATTTTACTCCTTTAGTATTAGCTATAACATGAACAATTCAAGACTTTTTCAGCGATATTGAAGAATCGTATAGAATTTCGGTAGTATCACTAACAAATTTAAAGGCTTCCCATGATTGTTTCGGAAAGGATGTAGTTCATACTTTACGTCATTTACTTGGTATTGGAGTTTTATGGAGTGAAGCTTTTCAAAAATACTTTGGCGATGGAAATATAAAGAGATTGATGTACATTGTATATTAACACGTATATGAGACCTTTACAAGTGTCAGTTGATTATATTACAATAAACTTTGCTGTAATCAATTTTCAAGATTATGTATAGTAGACAAGGATTTATCATGAACAAGTTTTCATTGAAGTTAATTAGGGTATTATCAGGTTCAAAATGGTATAGAGATTTTCAAGGGAGTTTATAATAGTTTTATGTTAGATATTGGCAACTTAAAAAAATTTAGAGGTAATATTGTACATGTAAATGACAAGTTTCAATAATATCATTTATCCTAATAGCCAATTATTGAATTCATTGGTATTCAGCAAATATTGACTTATAATAAATGAATCGCCTTTATTGTCAAATTCCCACATAAGGAATACAATATAAAGCTTCTCTATGAAGGAACTGAGGTAGAAATTAGTGAAGAACTAGATTAACAACGTTCTTAATACTGAAAACAAACTATAAATAACTTATATACTATTTTTACCTTGTTGAAACCAAGGTTTTACGTGATAAGAACCAGGTAAACAGAATGAACCTTATAAAATGTAAAATATTACCAATCCAATAGAGTCTTCAAAACCGTCAATGGTATTTCAACCTTTTGTATTATGAAAGTCTAATCGTTCAAAGTAGCTCTCAAGTTTCATAAGCATAATGAAGAAAAGTGGATTAATTGATATAATCCTTCAAAATCAATGGTTCAAACGGTTTAAGAATGCCAAAACGATTGATGATAACCTAAGAAGAAATTATATAATAAAAAAAAGTACGGCGATAAACGTTATAAATCTAAACGAATACATACCATAGTCCTGGTATCATAAAGGTATAAGTATACTAAAAAATCAATTCTAAGGTGACGTATTCAGAAAATTATTGATAAGCCACACAAGGTTTTAAAAGAAAATAACCAAGTGAGATTCGACGAAATTTTTATTTATAAAGTAATCTAGCTTAAGTTATGGTTACAAGTTAAAAAGTATAACTTAACGATTTTCGATTCACAAATGATTAACGATGTGAAGGGCAAAGTTTGAGAACGGTGCAAAGTAAACTCAAAGTAAATGATTGAAGTATTTTGTAAAAAAAACCGATGTGTTGGTAGGGCTTTAGGCGTTGCAACGTGTCGATGCTATTGGTCGAAGTAATAGTAGTATTGCAATGGTCAAGAGGTGGATGTCTTGTTCTAGGTTTAGCAGAACGGTAGCCGGTCTGCACAGTAATTTGTATGGCTTACTGCTTGTCTCGTGCCCTAGTTTGAAATGGTTGCATACTGTACTTAACTTGCAGCTAATACAGTAGGCACATACAAGACAATAAACTCAAGTTTCAGTTAGTATAGTCAAGTTTACTGTAAAAATAATCTACGGCACTACAATTACTATTATTCCAACAAAAAATGTTTATTTATTTTTAAAAAATCTAATATATAACTTAAAAATCCATTGTCATAATTACTACCAACTCAACTGTTGAACTATTCATTTAGATAATTCTTAATAGCTGTGATATAAAATTAATGTATGAGTAATATGCTAATGATTCTGAACAGATTCCATTATTAAAGTTGCCAAAATAGTTACAAGATAAATCTCTTACCAAAAATATTATGCGTTATATTATTCAAGATTTTTCTTGACATTCAAGGTTTTTCTTGATTAAATAAGACAAAGATGCATGGGCTTTTCATGAATGAAAATAATCAAGAACCCACGATAGCCATAAAATTATGAACTTTAAAATTGCGCCTACTAATTACAACGGACGAAAACTTCGACTTCATAAACATGGAAATTAACGATACAATTTTCCTGTGTACCATTGGATTTTTAGCAGAAAAACAACGTGATATTAAATTTAAAGTAGTTGAAGGAGTAAGATATTTGAGATGTTAGTTGGTGGTATGTAACCAAATATCAACGAATCTTCAATCTGCGTTTATGGTATTGGAAAAAACAGTGGTACGTACCTTGACATACGCCAAAGAAAAAAAATTAACAACTTCGTAAAAATAAATAAGGCCGACGATATAATGTCGTAACTTTACTTTGAATAAATGATTCGAGAGGTTTATATCACTAAGTTATATCGATAAAAAATATTTTGATATCTATCGATTACAATACAAGTTGAAATTTTGAAGAATCAATTCTTTAATAACGTAAAAAAATAGTTAAAATTATAAATCGATAATTTAGGAAAAGTTATGAACTCAATATTTGTAAACTGAACGATAGTTAAATTAAGAGTTTTTACAGATGACGGTTTTGTGAACAAAGCTAAATCTTTTTTACAAATTAAATTCGTTATAATGCTAGGAAACAAAAATAGGTCTATTAGAAGGTTTACGATCACCGGAAACCATATGTAATAGACATTTGTTAAATGAACACACGTAGCCCCAAACTTATCAGTATTTGAATTTTGCGACATGATAGCAACATCAATCAGCGGTATAGTGAATAAAGAAGTACCAAAATATATTAAAAAATGCCTACGACTTTCTTTGATACTTCATGTCCTCTATACTCATTCCAGAAGCTTTTAAGAGTGCTTATGAAAGCATTAAACTCCTAATATAAGAGTGGGATGATAAATGTAATGGCATTGACAAGAGAATACAGAATTCAAAAAATTGAACTAATTTATGTGAATTAACGGCATAAATAACCCCGCCGGTATTATGATTAATGCTGTGCCAAACAACGCCCCAAAGGGGTATGTAAATAATAACAAGTTAATTATACGCATTTATGAATGCGTGGACTGGTCGGAACGTCCAGAAAGTGACAATAAACAGAGGTACTCGGCAAACGAAAATATAGAAAAGTTAATATGTATAAGAAATGTATCCAAACCTATTAGTAAAAGGTTCAAGATTTATTATATACAAGTTTATAATAAAAATCTTGAGTGTGAGAATAGAAGTCGATTTCAGGAACTTAGGTGTAAAGGAAAGCAATTGGAGTGTCAATTTAATATAAAAACAGATTTGAAGAAGTGGAGTAATGCCAGAAGGGATGGAAGGTATTTAAGCGATGACCTTTATTTGGTCAACGGTAACTTTGGTGTTGGAATAGCTGTGAATTGAATTGTAGTCAAGTCAATTATACTGACTGTCAGTTCGTTACACTGAATAAGAATTGATTGTATTGATTGCAGGTCAGGTGCCCAATTCAATATAGGGTATAGACCAAGAAGTTTTCCATATATATTAGTATGCAGACCAGCTAATGGTCTGCGACAATTGGAAGAAACAATATCATCGCGTCCAATGCAATGGAAAAGTTACTTTGATCATGATTTAAATAAACCGCGTTCCAACGATAAAGGTTTACCAACACTTAGCTTACTTAACAAAATCTTCACAAAATACATTGGTTTATAATTTTAATGAATATGTAATAAATCTGCTTTATAAATGATTCTTAGGAAAGTTATTTTTTGAGTTATAGAATAAAAAAAGGTAAAACATTTTGGGTATTCAATTAAATGTGTATTATTTTGTGATAATTCATCTTTTCTACAAAAATCTTCATTGTTATCAACACGAATTATGATACCCAGTTGAAATCGCAACAATCAGTGAATGATAATTTTCGATTTTTAGTATCAAGTTAATATAATCCAAATGTTTACAACTGAATGAATGATAATGAAAAGGATACATGATTAATTTATATTAATTAACATCGAATCTTTGCAACCAAAAACGAGCGGTAAAATATTCAATATTATTGTTTCGTAAATTTTCATTTATGCCTTGGTATGATAAAGAGTAGTTATACTCCGGATTTAAGTGATAGAGGTCATTCACCACGAGATATACCTTTTCTTTTGTAACAAAACATTTTGAAACTTCTCTCAATTTTTTTTAAAAAGTGCGGAAAACCCCAGTGTTTAATTTGTATGCTCGCTGGCAAAAATATTTGCCTACTTACGTTTATGGCCGTATTGGTTATCATGTAAGTTCCTTACATTCTGTAATAAATATAGAATCAATAAAAGAATTCTGGGAATAAAATTCTTCGTCTGTATGGGGAACCTAGTTCGCTAACCAATCATATGTACTACCCGGTGAGAATGAAATTTTGAATTAAATTGATTAACTCATCAATAACAAAAGTATTAGGATGATTTTATTGATGTAGAAGATAAAGTTGATTATTTTTCATATTTTCTATCACCCGGTGAAGGCTACTTCACAGCACAGCGATTGCAGGTTTTGTTAGAAAAAAGGTTTTTTGCTATCACCGTGCCAAGCCTACTATTGACTAGGTCAATAGCAGTTTTTTTAGTTTTTTTTTCAATAAAGAAATGTTTTTACTATGACCGCACAGCGCCAAATCCGATTGATATAACGAAATATACCTATTGATACCGGTGGAAAGAATAGAAACTTGACGGCACTCTTCCCCGTCATAACCACCCTAAAACATAGGCCCTAAACAAGTCATTGTTCAAGTTCCAGACCCTCAAGCCATCCTTTCAATCAAAATTTTGGGGTATACTGTAATTTCTAAGACTTTTAGGTATGATACTTACAGCTGAGGTCAGGCCATGAGGTACAGATTTTTTTTTGGTTTCCGCCTAGCGTTTATTTATGCCCGGGATCCGACAAAACAATCCCTCCTGAAATGAGAACAAAAGCGTAAAGTTGAATTGTAAAATATAAGCTTATAAATCGGTGGATATAGGACATAATGTATTTTCTCGTACGAAGTAAAAAGTTCAATGCTAGTCCTAAACAAATAAAGAAGTTGTTAGGGGACACTTGTTAACCCAACGGATAATCAGTATGTTACAAGGTTAATTTCAACATAATTTTTTTTTTAAAAATTTGTTTCAAATATGGTTTTTTTTAGTTAAAATCCTTAACACAATGAAACATCAATTCCTATAACCGACTCATGATATATCCCGATATTCATTGTAAGTTTACAAATCAGAATTCATTGATATATCAGAATTGTCACGAGTAAGTAATGTTTCCCATTTTACTGTTACATGGTGCATTATAAAAATGACGAATTGACAGTTAACTAGGCACGTAAAGATTTTTTTATTGATGTAAATAATAACGTTGTTAAAGAAAAAGATATGTTATACAGGTATTCGTAGATACTATACCTATTGCCTGCTTACGTGAGCGCAATTTAATCACTCCGGCGAAACATAAACGCGTTGCCCGCTTCTTTGAAATTTACTAGCTTTCTTAGTTTAAAATAACGTAGCATTATATCTGTTATATTTATTCGTTACTTTCTAGATCGAACGATAAAGTTTTAGTAAATACGGGCTTAAAGGTAAAGTATATGAATTAGACAGGGAATTTCTTTTATGTAATTAGCCATATATTTTCGTATTCCGCAAAAAGGCTTATGTGACTTATAAAGTCATATTAATTGATATAGTTACAAATATCAAGGCGGATATGTATTTGTTTCCGTTGTTACCGTCGCATTATTAGTCTTATACCTAGCCGATGTAGCTATATAGGTATCTTTCAAACGTTTAACTATTATTTAAACGTCCCATTAGCGTCGCTATTATCGCGGCGAAAGGTGGCGCCGTACTAGCTTCGGTTGTGATTCTGTTGGGTCGCAGCTCCAAGCCGTCTTTTGTTTTCTATAAGGATGACAATAAAAACAATAATGACGACAGAGACAAGTTTATTAACAATAACGAACTATAAAGACATGAATAACCTGTTCGTAAACCCGGTCCAAGAACTCGCGAATCTTCAGCTCGCGCTTTACAACGTTGAAGGCCTTGTAACGAGCTTCCATCTTAAAGTATTAGGGTTGGTGCGCAGCTACGTTTTTCTTCGCCGTAGGCGGACCTATTTCCTAACCCTTTTTCTGGGGTCCTTAGCGTTTTTTTAGAGGTAGGGCTCCCATTATAGACGCTCCTAAGGCGCGCGCTGTCAATTTGGCTCTTTTGGCATATGCCACGGCAAGAGCCATTAAAGATTATTTTTGAGATATTAAAAAATCATATACAAGTCTAGCGCTGATACCGGAGAATGTGGGTGCCGCCGGTGAATTTTTTAGGAAGTATGATAGATAAGTTTTACTTCAAAATTTGATATAAAATTGATTTACATATAAAAGGTTTTTTAAATTATGCACCTTTTTTTCCTGACGTTGGCTTATGTTAGGACTGTATTTGTAATATGGTAAGTTTACAAATTGAAATTTTGGTTACAGTGTTTGTTAAAGATATCGTTGTAACAACTGAATATATATTTTTGATTGTTTTCGTAACAAATACTTTAAGAAATGTTTTCCTATTCAAAGAAATGAGTAGAGGTTTTTCTTTTACTATCATTGAATAAAATAATGACCTGGATGACGAAACTTCACTTTACATCTTATTATGTATAATTATAATATTACTTAACGATAATTTACTTTGATAACTTCGGTTCATTAGCGTGATTATTAATACTATCGGAACTTCTGACATGTTTTATTAAGGTGATATTTATGTAGAAAATTCTTCAATGTAAACTAATTTAAATGAATTTCCGTTGGAGTTTTGGGATTTATAGCTATCAGTATCAAATATCATGATCAATAGACCAATACCTTTGGAATTATATTCAAAACAAATGAATTGAAATTAATATCAAACAATCAATTTACTCTTAAGGGTTTTGTTTTGGTGAAGTATCGAACGATATCATCGTAAATTCTTGTTTCAAAAGTTTCACTGGTTTTCACTAAGCGGTCTAACTGGATACATTGAAAAATAATGAATTTAAGGAATGCAATCTTGCAGTTTTTAATAACAGTATTTACTTTATTGATTTTAGGCGGTAGTAGTTTGAAAGGTTTTATATAGGTACATTGTGTTTGAAAAACATAAACCATGTGAAACAATCATAATTATTCGTGATGAAGAAATTGAAAATTTAGGAAATTTGCAAGTAGAAGGCAGGTATACAAGCTTTAGTACTAAAGTTATTCGTAAAAATAAAATAGATTGAAAAAAACTAAGGGATGTCGCCGATTATTAGAAGTTATGAAACGTTCTAAGAAAGACGTGAGAGCTGAAGAATTTGATCGCGAAGAGGATCTGGATGTATACTAAGCATGACTTGCACTAGAGAAATGGCTATCCGAGGTCATAGAGGAATATCTGGATAATAAGGGGGTACCTGTAGACACTAGTTAACTTAAATAACAATCATAATACATATCCGCTTCCACCTTTCCTAATACCATTCGAACCACTTGAATATTCTACGTAAACACCTAGTAACCCAGGTAGAAACCGTCTAAATTCTATATATCTTGATTCGTAGTTAGATTAACTTAAGGAATTCATCAAGTAGGAAGACAAAGAAGACGAAAATGAAGACTGCGAAAACGCGAATTAAAATCACAAGGACGAGAAATGATATAACGAGTACGATGCGAAATTTAATAAGAACTAGAAAGTACCGGAAGAGAACAAAAAAAAATTATACGAGAATGAGAGAGTATCTAACGAAAAGCCTTTAAAATTTATAATTCGCACGGGTTGGTAATTCGAAACTAGAGCGAATAGTTAGACAAACAAGCCAAAGAAAAAATATTTTAATATGTTAACCTTATCGAATAATTTCGATCGCCGAACACCTATATTAATTGAAACATTTTATTCTCTTCAAAGTATAGCAATACCCATGGACTATAGAAATTCAACAATTATCTACTATTAAAGTATGTTAAAATTTAAGATAAGCTTTTTCAGAATATTTCCGGGGTAGTTAGGAGAAAGCGTAGCCAATTTCGTCGATGACGTAAAAATCGCGGATGAAACCTAATAACAAGAAATAAACTTGGTCGAAAAATTTTGCAACAGTTATTTCAAAGCCAAACGAATAGAAAAAGCAGCCAAATAGTACCGCAACATATCTAAGGACAAAAGGTAGCAATGGTAAATTTTAAAGACACTTTTTAATACTCGTTTAAAGTCTCGCCCGGTGATAGCGAGTATTGGCATAACGGCTAAAGCAAACTTATCCGTACGTCGCCCATACGAGTTGCTGGTTAAATACGATAGGAAAACAGATAATATTACGGTACAAAGTTATCAAATCCAATAAAAGAAATGAAGAAATAAATTCCTGGACATATTATAAACAATGGTTGAAACATCGATATGTCACTACAAACGAAAGCTGCCGATTGCCTAGTTTTTAAAAACTTTTTGAACGAAAACAGGATTTATGAAGATGAAGTAACATACGACGTTACACGAAAAACTTTAATCTCAGCAACCGTGGTCCTTGGTCGTAATAATATCCCTTTCTTCACATAAAACGGGAAACAAAAGAGCGCCCAAAAGTATTGAACGCAAAGGGTATTCACTAATGCTATGCACACTATAAAATTGATATAAATATAAAGAATTGAAGTAACACCTTAAGGTAACGGCACTCTATATAATTCACAACATACTCGTAGGTAATAAAACCAGTATGGGACATATTTTTCATTGATTTCTCCAGCGACTATGGCGAATGCGAGGAGCTCATGCCAACGAAAAAACATCGCGAATAATGAATAAAAACAAACCCGAAACAATACGCAAACATTTTTAAATTGTGGGAATATACCTAAGCTGTATGAAAAATCTTATCATTATTTTTATCCCCAATAACTATGGGCAAATACATGTCAAATACGAGACCTCGTATTGGTAAGACGATTAATTCACGAGGAGATACGAATGAGAAATAAGATAATGCGAATATATACAAGTTATAGTTTATAGCATCAATAAGTTAAACTAAGTGTTAAGATTTTGATCCTACATTCGACATAAATTCAACCAACACTTCGAATTTGATAAATTTCAAGATATCGGGAGGAAATATGTTCAACAAATTAATACAGTCTATAGGACGCCAATTTGTTTACGATAAATCGGTAATATACTCACGAAAATAAAGAAAAACGTAAAAGGTACAAACGACCTACTTTTAATGGCTATTAAATATAGTAATACCAGAAATACAAGATGTATAAATTCATACAATTATGCCGAAAATGAAAAAAGAGGACCCTCTACTCTTACGAAGTTTAACTCTCATTATCTTCGATTCTCGTAATTCTAAATGATTCTATCATTGAATGAAGCTGATAAATAATAATTTAGTAAATATTCTGTCTGATTCCGTATATCCATGCAAGAAGAGTATGGGTCGAATACTATTGAGAAACTAAAACAAATTATCTTTATACAAGCATTTTCGAGTCGTCTCAAAAGAACGTTGTAATTTAACGGACAGGTTTCTTCAAATAAACCCTAAAATCACATTAAAGTAACAATTGAATCAAAATTCCCTCCTTCGTAAACAGATGGTGAAAAGGTGTAGCTTTAATATAGTTATACGTATGAAAATAAATGCAAAAACGCGAAAAAGAAACGAGAATGTATAACATCCATGTATACAGCTTTGATAACAGCTGCAAAGATCCGCGCTATATTACGTATAAGAAAAACCCAATAAGGGTATATTTATGGCGATACTTATACCATATATATAAGTCAATGTTTAGTCAATAACGGTTTTCTCATTAAAATTATTGTACTAAATATAGAGAACCACTTAGTAGTAACTATTTAGACGGCTGATCTGCTTATGACATTAACGATAGCTAATAAAAGTCGTATGATGTCATCGACTTACGTTTTCTTTCTCTTCATTATTAGTAGTATCATTTCTTTAGTTTGTACATTTTTCACATGTAACTACCCTTCGTATATTTTGTTGTTAAGTCGTAACTAGCGTATTCGCTACTTAGATGTTCAAAATGACATGGAATGCTTTTATATTTATAGGGAAAGGCG
The DNA here is from genome assembly GCA_038502455.1 of Anisogramma anomala. Lineage (NCBI taxonomy): Eukaryota > Fungi > Ascomycota > Sordariomycetes > Diaporthales > Gnomoniaceae > Anisogramma > Anisogramma anomala. The sequence continues at coordinate 4,063,365 of JASMMZ010000008.1, read as the reverse complement.
GGTACTTAGTAGTTATTCCTGTGAGACACTCTGTAAAGACGTTACCATTAAATTTTTAATCGTCTCGTGTAAACGAAATCCTATCGAATATGTACAAACGGTTTTCAAATTTTCGTCAATCGTCAGAGAAATCGAGTATAAACTGGGAGTATGGTTCACAGTTAGATAGCGAGAAAAAGTCGAGTACTAGCGAGGAGAATTAAAAATGTTTGTAGGAGTTAAATTAATTTATCAACTCTGTAGAGTATACAAAGAAATAAATAATATATTAAGAATAATATAGGTTTTATACCTAGTGAAAACTAATTAGTAGCGAAATAATTTAATTAATGTCTGTGTAGAAAAAATAGCATTGTTAAAAGGGTTTGTTTTGAGAACGTTTTAATTATGCCAAATGAAAATAAGAACGAAACATACGCGTACGAGGACGAGACAGATACGAAAGCAGACTAGATAAAGATATACGAGGACGAGACGAGAATCATAACTATGATTACGAAGCGGAAAGAATAGATGGAGAAAAATCAAGAAAGAACATTGTATTCGACAATATGAAGGAGTCGTTAATTAAAAAAACATCTTAATATTATAAACTCTTTATTACATCTGTCTGTTTTATTTAAGTTAGTTTAAAGTTTAACAAGAGGGGAAACAAAACTTTCTGGTTGTTTTACGTCATTATTATTATTTATTAAACTGTTCATTTTTGTTTATAACGGGAAAGCTCATTCAGGATTAGACGGTTAAAACGACGATGTAATAGCGTTACGAGCATTAGTAGTCTAGAAAGACCTAAATTCATTTTTCAATGTATCAGTATACTAATATTGATGGTGGTGATAAATAATGGTGGAAACGAAAGGAAATTTAATAGAAATTTACTTAGTATATGGTAAAACGGAACGAATACCAACAGCGTAAAATGGAAAAATTGAAAGAAATGTAAAACTTCGTCCTAAATAAAGAAGATTAAGCGATTTACCACAAATAATTGTTAACTAGTGGTTTGAGTCGTTCGGCATCGATGTTAAGAGATATAAGCAAATCGAATGAGGTAAAGTAATTCGATAACGAGAAATACCTACAATTTGGCAATTAAAAGGGAGGGGGATTGGTATTGGTCAAAAGGCTTGTATATACCCAGAAATAAGTATTCGCCTTCGGTTCAAGAGAGGTATAAGTGACTAACCTCGTTATTTATTCCATCGAGTTTCAACTAAATAGCAGAATATTTAGGCTAAAGTAACCACAATACTTATAATACTATTAAGTTTTCGCTTAAAGGTTATCTTACGATCAATTCAGAGATGTTTTCTATACCAAGCAAGTTAAAATAGAAGGCGTATTTACGTCAGCCACGGAAGGAAAATTATAAATATCTTTTCATTTATAATTATATTTCAATTACCAGTTATATCATGAAACTAGAATAACCAATACATTCATTAGATAAGTTGCTGAATATCCTTCTTTGAGAAAAACGTGAATCTTTACCTCATGACGATGTAACGAATAAATGTGAAGGGATACCTATTACGCCTGAATATAAGTATAAAACGGAGTTTAATACGCTAAATATATAATATTTAATATTTAGAATACCTTAGAGGACAACAAGAAGTGGTTATGGCTATTACTTATTTGGCGACATTACGTTTGGTACATAGCCATTGCTAAAAAACGAGAACGATGTAAAAATGGGCGAGATCAATCACTATGATAGTAAGAATGGTGCGAAGGTAAGCGAAAACGTCACGAGAAAAGATCGAAGAAATACTAGAATCAGTGGAATAGCACTATATTTGCTAATAGGGTAAAATTATATCATCAACACGGTTTTCGACGCATATATCAGCGACTATAATGTTTTATTATATGGATTCGAGGTAATGTTTGATATTCCATATCTCCACTATTTTTGTTGTCTAAAGTTCAAAGGAATTAGCCTAACTTCCTAAAAACCTAGATTATTCAAAAATTATATTTGATCTTGAGGTTTTGAACTATTACGAGGATAAGTTAGATTATCTGAAATTCATAGGATAAGATTAAAAGTATAAGAGAAACATGAAAACCACTTTACCTCGTCAAAAATATTAAACGAATTCCTTCACCTTATACCATACGTCACGAGGTATATATCTAGCCAAGCGTCGCATAAGACGACCCTAAAGACATTTAATATAAAAAAAATACTTAAAACAAACTAGACGGGGAAAATCTCGAGTAAAATGTAATGGGTTTCTCCAAATTTTGGGTGAAACGGAGAGCATATTGGGGCTTTTGTTACCATATGCCTGGTAATTTAACTGAATGACGTAACGGCTTTATCCCGTTTATTATAATCTGATTATACGATAAAATATTTTGTAAAAGGAATTGTCGGCGTTACTTTTGAACTAAATGAGTTATAACTTAATATTCAAATCGTGGATAAGCTAATATCTTACGCGAGTATTTTGGAATTTTTCTCCTAGGAATTGAACGATGCCGAAAAAGAATATACCATTGCGAAAAGAGAAGTATAAGCTATTGTAAAATGCCTAAAAAATAACTATAAATGGTTAAATCGTTTTTGCCAACGATAATTTATACTAACTATACGAACTGGATTTCATTGTTAACAAGTTTAATTATACATATAAAGAGAATCGCGCGGTGGATAAATGTTTTCCGAATACTTAACGCCAAAATCGTATTAGGCCTTGAATTAAAAAAAAGAAAAATCGCAGATAAAACTTTAAATCTACTGATGTTAATTGTAAAACTTTTATAATTAGATACGAAAAAAAATCCTTAACGGGGGTGAAATGCTTATTCGTAAAACTAACGATAATTAAGGGCCTAGGAACAGGAATTCACTTTCCTATGAGAGTGTTAAAGGTAGGACGAATGTTCCGAATTAAAGGGGTAATATTAGCGACTATATACATTGACAAAACGAATTGGCATAGTGATATTGTACAGTATCTGATAGGCGTTTATAAAATGATTAAGAACTAACCGGTAAATATAAAAAGGAAAGTAAAGCGCGATTTACTACAATTCTGTATCTAAAACGGTGTGTTGTTAAGACAATAACTCGGTAAAAGATACGTTGTTTATGTGAGAAAAGACGAAGTACCCCAGGAATTAAAGTGGGTTAACGATCTTTACGGATATTTCGCCGTAGCTTTAACCTTGTATAACTTGAAGGGCGTTTTGTAGTAGCTTAAATATTATATCGATGTTAGGGAATTTGTCAGAATATACAAGCCGTGCATTTTATTTAGTATTATCAAACTAATTAACATAAACTTCGTACCTATTATGAGCCTAAAACCATGTAATATTATGGGTATAGACTTTACGGGCAAGATTGATTTAAAAGAGTTTAGTAGCGAAACTTATTTTTACATTATAGTTCATTACTCTTCCTAATTTTTTTTCTTACTAAGTCATAGAGAAACCAACAGGGGAAAATGTATTTCCGATTTGAAAACCTATTATTAATATATTTTTATACCCTAGGGAATACTACTCGAATAATGTAAACTACTTCCAAAGTCCAATAATTATAAAGTTTTTGGAAAGGAGGGGAACGAAAATGATAAATATAACTACTTATTTGGCCGTTTTAATAGGATAAATTGAGGGGTTAATAAAGTTAATTAACAATGGATTAGAAAAAAGGCTTACGAACGTAAATATAGCCGAATCGAAAGATAGCCTAAAACCTTCGTCAATACTATAAAATCTATTAATAATAAACTTGGGAAACCCTTATTATACATACCATTACAAAATATATTGGGGAAGCTAGTGAGACTCTTAGTGATTATTGTTACGGCTGCAGTATTAAACTTGGATCGAAAACAATCAACAACGATATTTTATAAATCTCCAGAGATTAAGGAAGCAATTTGCGATCAATTTACCAGTCGACGCGATAATTATCGTTAAAAATAGGTAATAAGTAAATAAAGCGATGGATTAAAGTTAAAACTAATTTTGATAATAACGATAAGTTTTCAGTTGGCGATTGAATGTGAAAGAGTGTGAAGAAAACTTTTGATATGAAGTTGAAAAGGTTTACAGTTAGTAACAACCAAGTCCCAAAAAAACATTCAGGCGTATACCTTTAAGCCACGATTAATAGAACCGTACAAAGTTGATAAAATTGCATTATTAGTTTCCTTTTGTATTATTAACCTTAATATAGGGGAAAAAACAAAAGAAGGTTTACATTCATTCGCTGAACCCATATATTCAAAGGGCAAAAATTAAGGGTGGAGACTAAGTTCAAGATGTAGAAAAAATAAGGGAACCTGGTGATAACAGCTTTGGTGAAATTTCTAGCCAAAACGTACTACGATGAAACGACGATACTAACCTTTGATAGGGTAAAAAGGGAAATTAAAAGTTAGTAGGTGATAAAACGCTGAAAATTCATAAAGAAACAATTGTAAAGGGTAAAATATAAATGATTAAATGATTAAAAGTTAAAGTTAAATTTGAAAAGGAGGGAAAATTTAAAAGATTATTGTAGAGTATGGTGGAAAGTTTACTTTATTTTTTATTTCTTTGTTCATTTCACTTCATTGCCTTTGATTCTTATTCTTTGTTTCTTTTTCTTTTTTGTTTCTCTTTACCCTTTATCATTCTACTATCAAATTTTAATATAAATATCAATTTCTGTTTACCTTAATTTGCTTTATATGGTTTCGAGGACTTGACTATACATTAATTGGGGGATCTAACATAGTAGGAAGGATCGAGATGTACACTAAGAATGTCTTACACTAGGAAAACAGCTACCCGAGATCATGGAAAGAATGTCTGAAGGAAAAGGGGGCACCCGGAGACACAAGTTAACTTAAATAATAACAACAATATAAATCCTCTTACATTCCTTCAAATACCCTCCGAACCATTCACTTGCTTCATGTAACTAAATTGTTAGAAATTATTAGCGAATAAATTTAAATGTATTATAATAATAGGCGTTTATGCAGGATAAAAACGAGGAGTGTTGTACATTTCAAATTTGAATATGGCACTTGAAGCAATAGTTTACAACAAGTTTTACCATTTTTATTATCACTTCATTATTGTTCAGCCGATAAAGTTGAATTGACGTAATTTGGATAAAATTCAAGTAAAAATAGAGTTAAAGAGAACTAATAGAAAATAATGATTCAATATAACAATTAAATTTGTTTTAGAGATAAATCCGAATATCATTGTAGAAAATTGTATTGTCTATGCATATAGATTTTTTTTAAGAAAAGAAGAAAAAGTGATGAAGAAGTTGGTATTCCAGTAGGCTAGTTCGAAAAGGTTACTCTCGTGATAAAACTCATATAATATATTACTTATTGAGTTATCGAAACATCTTTGCCGTAGATGAAAAAATAGATACAAGGACTATGGAATTATTCGCTTAGATATTTCGGCATAATAATTTATTTATCCTATAAGTAGTAACGAAATCTTCCAGAAAATAACATTTTCTGGTATAAAACTGGAACAGATTTATAAGTCCCCGTACTACAAGTAATACACACCAATGATTATGTACATATATGTTAAATATTCTTTGTTTTATAATACGATATATGTTTACCACGGCCCAATTGAAGTTTCACTCATTATAATTCGCTAAAAGATTATATTTTATAGAAGCAAGCCTTTTGGTTTCTGACAAACTCCATGAAAACAATTTAGAATATTGTTGGTAGGCCTTTATCGTTGCAATGAAGTCGATTCGAATCACTATAGTCAAAGTAACTGGTGCTGCGTTGATATTGTTGATTGATGTGTGAAAGTTTTAAGTTTGGCAGACCACTAGCCAGTCTGCAGATTAATTTGTATGGCCAAAAGCTTTGGCCTGTGCCCCACTTTGAAGTGGGTACCTGCTACACTGCTCTTGCAACGTAGTCCCACAAACTATAGTCAATTTGAAATATGTATAATCAACTTTCCTACAAATAAAGTTGATTTGAATGTACTGCATTTGACTGCTATTCTAACATGAGCGGCTTTTTGTTTTGTGCCTACACGCTAACGTGGCTTGCCATCAATTGGTGGCAACCTCTGAAATCCCTCCTTAATCCACAAGCCAGGCCTTTGTCAATTCCGATTAATCCATACTGAAATCAACCTTAATTACGGCCCCTTATAGACTTTTTGCTTTACCCTTCTGAGACCTTCGTTTCTCAAATCTCATGCACAGATCTTTCGCCATAGGTCTGCGCAAATTAGGTACGCCACCACTTACGTACCTTTTATCAGTAATTTGAACCACTGCCATCGCCACCTTTTCTACTACTGACATCGTTAGCATTACCTTAGCAGACTTTCAATTTGCCAGGGCAACCCTGTTCCTCCACGTTACATGCCGGGCGATCTACGAATCCCTCGATTCGTATAGTCAACGTATTGCTATTTACAAACCTTTTACAGGCGTTATTAAGCGTGGCTTTAGTTATAACATTTATAGGATTATCTTTGTCGTTAATCCACCGGTACTTATCGATTTCCTGGGCTTTATATACCTCCTTCAACGTTATTACGTTTATTATCAGGCGTTTTTTATCGGTTTTGCCCAGCTTTAATAGGTATTATTAAAGGCACCGGAAGTCAGTATATACTACTACAGGTATCGGTAGCAATCCCAGCTACTTGGTAATAATCCTTAATATGCTGTTAGTTACTATACCGATATTAAAACCTGTTATTATATAGTAAACTTTCAAGGTTAATACACCCTGGGTTACGCGTTTACACTTGATAAATATCCAATACATAAGGTTTTCTATAATCTTTAATTTCTATTTAAACTTATTCTCGTTAACGAACATTATAAAAAAGTCGATTTACGATATAAGGTGAATGTTATTCGTAAATAACTTGTTCATAAAAATTATTAATTTCGTTTTCGTTTAATCCACAAAAACCCTATTAATTCCTTTTTCTATATAGTCTATTTATTATTAGATCCTCTTATTTTTATTGTCAAAGTGTTTTTTTTTCTAGGTTTTTATTATTATACTATTATGAAAAATTCGTACGATGCTTTCAGTTAGCATAATGTAGCGATATAAGTTGTACGTGCTCTTTACTCCAAATATTTCTGTAATCTTGCCTTGTCGGTCTTATCGATAATCATTAAGCTTGTGGCTTACACCTTTTAACATAGATTAATATAAGTGTCGCTTTTAACCTTAATACCGTGGATATAAAGTATTAAAGTTAAGTTATATACCCTTTGTTAATGTTTCTATAGGTTTACACTTTAAAAAGCCTAACTTTTCGATAATACGCTATTTCGCCGCCACAAACCTAATATCGCCGAGGAAAAAGGTATTATTTATTTTCATACTTATAATGCCAAAGTCTTTGGCTTTTATAATTAATAAATACGAATTGAAAGTCAAAGTTTTTATACCGAACCTGTTTTTAAAATACGCCTGGTACGTTAGGAACTAATGGACGCCTATTTCGGCCAGTCTGTATAAAGGCTTCATATAACGCATTATTGTGCCAACCAAAAACTTATCCCTTAGTTCTTTTAACAGCTTTAGCAATATAATCCGTCAAAGATCGAGGGCAAACTACGTATACGTTTACTTAATATACTAACGATTGAGTGTAAACTAATCTTTTATAATAATAGTCAAAATGTTAACAATGACGACAACTAAACGTTAGCTAATCTTTTAAACTATAAGCGATTGGGTAAGAATCTAGTCATTACACTTATTACTGTACCCTTAAATGATTCATTAAAACTTTTCATTCAATCGACTTGTAATTTTACCTTTAATTTCGTAAATGATTTTCACTATAAAATAGTAACATTTTAGCCTTTAAATTACTTTAACGGCATAAAGTATACAACCCCCTGTAAAACCTAGCCGTTAATTACCATTTGGTTACTTTCTTGAAAAGGCTTACCTAATATATTAATAATGCCTTCGGAACGCAACTTAAAGTTAAGTTTTCTCTTAGACCTCTCCTTTTAAGACACTCTCGCCATTATATACGCCTTTTCGGACCTGTATTCCCTATTAACATCATTTTTTTTAGTGTGTATCCTTCTCTTAAGTGGTCGTCTACGCCTCTGACGTTTCATTAGCTTATTAATAATCGGCTCGAGAAAGCTGTATTATCTAATTCATCCGGTTTAAAGGTTATAGACGTTAAAGGTTTTATTAAACTTAAAGAAAATAAGGGTTTTTTGGTATGGCTTGTTCTGTATAGCTCGAAAAATAATAGGCCCATTAATAGTTTTATCTACTACGTTCAAATTGGTAATACTTAAAATCTTATACACCCTATTCCATTTACTTAGTTCGTGTTATGTAAGGAATTTAATTTAAAGGATGAGTAATAACACGTTTATTGTTAAAGGTCCATTCTTGGTATTAAGGGTATCGTTAACCTAACAACATACTAATTTCTTCTTTAGCTTGCTTAAGGCTTTATCATATACCATAACATGTTTTTAGGTACTTAACAATGGTAGAGACTCAGTTATTATAAGGTGTTGGTCCCAAATACCAGTAAAGTCGGTATAAATATAATAAGGCTAATAATACCGTTAAAACTTTTTACTGCTATTTAAAGCCGTGCTTTTTAATTTATAAAACTTTGGATTTCCAGTGTAAGGATATCGTAGGTCTTTTGTAAAAGGGCGTATACCCTTTCGACCTTACCAATACCCTAATAAAATTTAACGGGAACCTATTTACATTACATTCCTATTAACTTTATATTAACTTGAAACCATATCATAAAAAAGTTAGTGCTAGTATCATAAACTAATTCGTTTAATAGCTCAAGGTATGTATTAATTTACAAAAGACGTAGTACCTTTTATATTTCTTTTACCGTAATGGTTTTGAGTAATTTAGTGTCGTAAAAAGCCTTAACAAAGTCTACAACGTATAACAATAGATTACTATCGAGGTAAAATACGTTTACGAAGATTTTCGAGTAAAAGTCTTAATTTTCCTTTAACGTAAACTTAAACCTTAATAGGGCTTGGGAATATATTTGGCAATTGTGATAAAGCCGCTTAACTATTTCCAGCGTTAATAGATTTATATTCTCCTAGCTAATTTCTTTTAAAACTTTATACCGCCTATTAGTTTCCGGGTGGTTTAACCTACGATAAAATTAACCAAATTCCGCCTACTTTGGGTTTAATACCATTGCCTTTAACCCTTAAAGATAAAATTAAAGGTATCCTTATTTAAAGCTAAATAAAGACCTTTTATCGGCCTCAACTTATATTAGTTCGTTAGATTAAATATAAACAGTAATGCCTCAATTTTTCATGTTTTTTTGGGTAAATGAAGAAAGGTGTAAGGGATTTTAGGTTACGGAAAAAAATAAGAATAATAATAATTTTAACCGTTGTCGATTCCAGTAAAAATAGTTTTCTTTCAAGACCCAAATCAACCTTAGCCTTATCAGTATCAACATGGTTAAGTTTCGTAGCAGTATTAATATTTTTTGTAACAAGATGTATTACGAATAGCTTTCTATCAATTACCGTACCGCCTCCGTATCCGGTATAATCCCTTAAAAAACTTTTTTAGCGTAGTGTTTTCGAATAGTAAAGAGGTATATAAAGCCAGAGTCTTTATCGTTATGTTGATGGTAGGGGGTTTACCTATAAAACGGTATAAAAGGCGTAGTCAGCTAGTTATTACGTTATTTTCGGGTTAGTGCCGGTATTAGTATTTTCGTTCCAATCGATAACCTTTAGTTCGTTTTCCTTCTTTTGGTTTTTACTTCTTTTAAACCATATAACTTAATCGATATATTTTCAGTTAAAAGTTAAGAGGAATTCGGTGTAATGTATTACATGTTTTGTTTTACGTTCGGCAGTAGTATAACTTATTAACTAGTAGCTTTACTTACCGTAAATCCAATATCTTGTTTCGTATGTGATAAACTTGCTTATCCGTCTTGAAATCCTTAAGGAAAAGGAATACCTTTTTCCGTAGGTAGAGGTCCGGACCTTATATTAACCGTATTAGCCGAGACTTACTAATCTTCAATTAATATAATATAACTAAGGAAGGTTTTTTTCCTCATTAAAAAAATCTTAAGCTTAAGGGTAATTATTAGTCAAACTGGAAACTTGTATAAATACAGTCGCGAATAAAAATATAAATTGGTTAAAAAACCCTTCGTTAGTTGCATTCGGGTATTAGAGGGCGTATTTAAACTTTTCGTAGCTCGTAACTACTTGCCGGACCTACTGGTGTAAGGTGCCTTCGGCAGCTCACACGTTCCCCATTACTTATTGGCAAAACACTAGCTTATTCAAAATCTAATCAAAAAGGTTTATTTTACTTTCCTTTTTTTTATCATTTAATATATAAAATCGTTTCATAATGTTTTAATTGGTATAGTAATAGGTAGGATGAACATCGTATTCGAAGTGGCCCTTTAGGCTATTATAGATTTCATAGAAAACAAAAAATTCGTTAGGTACCGGAAGTAATAATCTTCGGTTTGACTGATAAGGATACTGGGAAACAATAAGTGAAAACCTGGTAATTTAAACTTTATTTAACGGAAAACGTTAAAGAATAAGCGTAACTTAACGTTGTGATAGTTGTAAGACTTACCGTTATACTTTTCCTTTCCTCCCCAAATCTTAAAGAATGTAGTAATTACCGCAAAGTCCGTATTTACCATAAGAACACGTCGAGGGGGAAAGGTAATGTACTGGTCGTAGGGACCTCTCATATTTCTTAGCTGGAGAAAGGACTAAGGTTATTATTAGTATTGGTAAGCTAGATAGTTACCCTTAGTTAAGTTTGGTGGGAAAAAGACAGTGGTTGTACCCATAATAGGCTCGCGCGTAAAGCTGGTCGTTCTTTAATTTGGCTACTAAAACTAAACGTGTTGAAAAGTTTAGGGGAAATAGGCTTTAAGGTTTCCATTGCGGAGGACATAGTGATATTCCTTATGGTATTAAGGGGTTCTGCGAGGTTCCGGCTTAATTAAATAATATAAGAAGCTAAAATTAATACCCTTAGCCGCGTGAGCGGCCATTGTTTTACGTGCTCTGCCGCTACTAAGAGCGTACTCCGCGTTATTACGTGGAGGTATTAAACTGCCGAGCAGGTTAACAGGTTCCTTATCGCCAGCACGTAAAAAAGCCTAACTTAATTAAAAGTGAAGGGAAGGTCCCTGGATCGCGTATGGTGACGTTAGGGTTTTTTAATATCTTTTTTGTGACTGTAGGTTTCGAAGGTATTCGTTAAACTAAGCTAGGTCGAAGAGTTTTTATGTTAGTTTTGTATTAATTTGGGCTGGAAAATATACCCTTTGACGCTTAAGTGTTACCTTTACTTTTATTTTAACCCCCTTTTAAATTAAGGTCTACTTATTTATGGTTAAATCGTTATAAAGGTTACAGAAATTAATAAAGGCGTTATAAGTGCCGTTAGCATTACAGTGCCAAACGATATAGTAATCGGCGAAGTTGGTAAGTTATTTTCCCGTTGATCTTTTATCGATATCTAGCGTCCAAAGGTCTTCGTTGAAAAACTTGGTAAAAGTAGTTCCAAGCGCCCTAATTATTTCCTTCCTGACGGAGTTACTAATAGTTTTAAAATAAGCACTAACGGTAAGCATCTCAACGTTTTGACTTTTATAAGATGCAAAGGGTATGAAGGGCGTGTATGGCGAGAGACTTGGTCATTTTGAGCGAAAGAATTTAGTGTTTTCGGCGTAAAATCGCATGGGAACTTGGCGACTTGACGACTTGGTAACTTGGCGCGAGATCGCATAACGTGATTTTCTTAGCGGTACTTGGTATTTTCGCTTAAAGTAACGAATTTAACGATTGAAGTGACGTAGGAAGTAAAAAAAATAAAGTAAGGGCAAAGATTTGGTGTAAAGGATAAGGTCAAAGGTTGTTATTGGTGGTAAAGGTTATTTAGCGTAGGAATTTAGTCGTCTTTTTGTAATAGTAGCACCCGCAGTAATATTGACTTAGCCATTTGCCGATTTGCCGAACTTTAAAACTTCTAGCAGTCAATCTTAACGTCTTTAAAAAGGATTAATAAAGATTTCTTAGTGTTTTTCGGTAGCAATACCATTGTTTACTTCTAAATTGCTGTTATCGATTAACGTAACCCAAAAGTCTCCTTTATTTTCCTGCTGTTATAGATCAACGCAGTACTAATAAAGGTCTTTTGCAAGAATCTTTCCTCTACCTTAGCGATAATGCAGAGCGTAATAACGGAAAGTAGCTTTTTCTTCTACTTGGCCAATTTGTGCTTAACCTAATAAGCACTAATCAGTATTGGTAGGCTTTTATCGTTGCAACGTAGTCGATTCGAATCACTGTGGTCGAAGTAACTGGTGCTGCGTTGATATTGTTGATTGATGTGTGTAAGTTCTAAGTTTGGCAAACCGCTAGCCGGTCTGCACACTAATTTGTATGGCTAAACGCTTTGGCCTGTGCCCCACTTTGAAGTGGGTACCTACTGTATTGCACTTGCAGTGCAGTCCCACAAACCACAGTCAATTTGCAATACGTACAATCAACTTTACTGCAAGTAAAGTTGACTTGACTGTACTGCATTTGACTGCTATTCCAACCCATATCATCTTTCATTAACAAAATCGAAAAGAAAAAAATAAATAAACTCCAATAAAACAAAACTTCAAATACAAATAAAGGTTGCTAATTGATCAAAAAATATAAGGGTTACTTATGTTCCTACAAAATATATGATGAAAAGTCTATCATAATTTTTTCCTTTGGTTTGTTAAAAATCTATTAATGCTGAGTTTTGGCTTAAAAATCTACTTTTTTCACCTTCTCATGCTGATTTAAAATATACGCATTGATTTTAGTTGTAAGCACGTATTAGTAGATTATATATGCTGTTATTCAATACCAATCACTTACTAATGAAACAAGTGGAAATAGCTTTATTTCAAGAGGCTCATATAACTATACGTATTAATGCTACTATAACTTTACGGAGTTTGTACGAGTAATGAAAACAACAAAAGGATAATTACAATGAAAAAAAAAAAAATGAAGGTTATGTGTTTATTGTTGTGCGAGACATGCGGATCTCGAGCTTTCCCAACGCTTAGATCGCTAGTCTACCGGTCTCACACATCTAATGCATTTGCCCACAAATCCCTTTATATGCCTACACTATATCTTTTCCACCATAACCAAGATTCTGTGGTTCACACATTAGCGAATAGGCTGTTCCCAAATTTATGTCTCCTTTACTTCAATTCCCCTTGTAATATTTTTTACCTCCTTTTTGAATCACCCGTTTCTCGGTTTCAACTGTCTTTGCTTAGAACTCTTTCACTGGAAGAGTTTTTGTTTTGCACTGTTATATGTCACGGTAGAACTTGGAAATAATAGAAACTCGGGAGGAAAACTTTGGTCAGCAAATTTTAATGCCATAAATGTCTTGAATGTTGTATCGACAGTGAAATCTTAGGTCATTGGATATAGTAATATACTAACCAATGAAACCCTGAGGGGCCAGGACTCGTGAGGAAGGAGCCAGGAGTGAAGAATTAAGGTACATGCGAGTCCACAATTATTGCTATGATGTCTAGGGGATGTAGGAATAGTATTGATTTCTCAGAGAAGCAAGTCTGGCAATGCAAGAGCTGTCGGAAGGTGGTATACCTTCCCTGCCGTACAGTACCCATAGTTCCGTCACATTCCTACACCATCCTCCTTCATGCCCTGCACCGGGCACTGGATCTGGGTCTAGGTCCCCTCCACCATCTTCCTGGTGACAATTGCGCCATTCAAGAAGAGATTACCGTCGATTTCCCTTATCCTAGACCTTCCAAGACCTCAAGGCTCTTGTTCGACACTGCAGAGGATCACAATCCACACCAGACAGTACAGTGGCCCCAAGGCTGTTTCCACCCCATCACTCAGGGCACAATTGCTCCTACTCCCAGGACTGAAGGCAAAATTTCTCAAGATTGGTGGCCGTCCCAGCACCCAACATCAGAAGGCACATTCCACAAATGTCTGAGTCTTGATTCCTTGTCTCTACTTCGTGGATCCAGGATCGGGGATCGCTCTCTGTCACTTGTCCCAACCTCAGTCGCTCCTTCCATGTTCTGAACTTCCCAGCTGCCCAGCTGCCTGCAGGCTGCAACATTAACACAAGAACCTTTCTTATTACATCATCTACCGTCTGATTTCCCCTTGCCACAACATGTGTCTACCTTCTACCTCCACGTCACTTCTATCCCACATCAACACTGCCTACTACTTTGGTGCAATTTTGTTGCTGTCTGTTCTTCACTAATCCATTGATCTTGTTGTCTGATTCAACACTAACACTGTGTCATACCACATGTGTACCAATATGCCAACGAAAACCTCCACATCCCCTGAGTTCGAGAACCCAGCACAACATCCTTTCCACGAATCGTCCCAGTAGTGTATTCACATTTCTGACACGCTTCAACTGTAAGACCGCGGGCCAAATACATTCTGAATACAGCACAATTCCAGAGCTTGACTAACACCAAAGCTCATGCACAGGCCGCGGACATCACCACAAGAGTCCACCATGGCTTACCCACTGGACACTTCTGAGCCGATTGCACTTGTTGGCAGTGCTTGTCGCTTTGCTGGCGCCATCACATCTCCTGGCCGGTTATGGGATATTGCCTGCTCTCAGGAGAACCTTTCTCGCCCTGTTCCTAGCACCAGGTTCAATGCCAATGCATTCTTCCACAAGGATCCAGAGCACCACAGCACCACCGACTCCACCAACGGGTACTTTCTTGGGCAAGACCACCGCTTGTTCGATGCTGCCTTTTTCAACATCACCCCGAAGGAAGCTGAGGCCATGGATCCACAGCAGCGCGTGTTGCTGGAGGTGGTCTATGAGGCACTTGAGTCTGCTGGCTTCACCATGCATCAGTATGCTGGGAAAAGCGTGGGAGTTTTTGTAGGCACCATGACAGGCGACTACGACACTCTGTCTTCCAGAGACGACCTGAACATATCTCAGTATACCGCCACCGGCAATGCTCGCTCCATCCTCTCCAACCGCGTGTCCTATATCTTTGACTTCTGTGGTCCATCTTTGACCATTGACACGGCCTGCTCATCCAGCCTTGTGGCCTTGCACCAGGCTATCCAGTCTCTTCGCTCTGGAGAGATTCCCATGGCTTGTGTGGCAGGAGTCAACATGATGCTCACACCTGAGCAGTTCATTTCCGAGTCAAATCTTCATATGCTAAGCCCCACTGGCTACTGCCGCATGTGGGATGCTGAGGCGGACGGCTATGCTCGTGGAGAGGGCATTGCTGCCATGTTCATCAAGCCTCTCAGCCATGCCCTGGTTGATGGTGATTACATCCAGGCCATCATCCGAGAGACAGGAGTAAGCTCAGATGGCAAGACTCAGGGAATCACAAGACCAAGCTCAGCAGCTCAAGCAGCCCTGATTCGCAGCGTCTACAACAAGACTGGCCTGGACCCAAAGAACCCCAGCCACCAGCCTCAGTTCTTTGAAGCTCACGGCACTGGAACCCCCGTGGGAGACCCCATAGAGGCCCGTGCCATCTCGGAAGCCTTCTTCGGCAACAACGAGGCCAATGCTGCACATGCCGGGGCACTTGTCAAGAACACGATTCTGGTTGGCTCCATCAAGACTGTCATAGGGCACACAGAGGGTGCTGCTGGCTTGGCAGCAGTGTTGAAGGTGGTGCAATGCTTGAACAAAGGCTGGCTGATTCCAAACCTCCATCTCGAGTCCATCAATCCCCAAGTCATGCCCTTCTGCCAGAACCTCCAAGTTGTCACGGATGCCACACCCTGGCCCGCCCCAGCTCCAGGACACCCATGCCGAGGCAGCATCAATTCGTTTGGCTTTGGTGGCACCAATTCACATGCCATCATTGAGAAGTATGAGCCCACAATTCACAATCCAGTAGCCTGCCTCTTCAACCCACAGCTGCTCAAAGCAATTGCCCGGCCTCTGGGACTGCTAGCGTCCCCAACCAAAGCCACCATCCTCCAGATTGCCCTTCCCTTGGTGGTATCTGCTGCTAGTCCCGAGTCACTCCATGAGAAGTTGATCTTGTATGGAAAACTCCTGAAGAAGGCCGAGGGCGAGGGTGGGCAGCCAGCCATCCTGGCATGGCAGCTTTACAAACACCAAACCACCCACATATTTCGCAAAGTTGTCATTGTTGATTGGGACAACCCAAGGCACACACAGCACTCTGTGAATGAAGGTGAAGTACACAAGTCTGCCAATACCTCACCACAGTCAGGAAATGAGTCCCAGTCCCAGGGCATGGTTCGTGGCCAACAGCTCAAGTCAAGCCCCAAAATCCTCGGCATATTCACCGGACAAGGTGCACAGTACGAAGCAATGTCAAAGGATCTGCTGGGTATGAGCTCTGTCTACCGAGAGACTGTCAAAGCTCTGGACAAGGTCCTGCAAGCTTGCCCAGACCCGCCTGCTTGGTCCATTGAGCAAGAGTTGACCAGAGACAAGGCTACTTCCCGCATCAGCACTGCTGAGATCTCCCAAGTCACAAGCTGTGCCCTCCAGATTGGGCTTGTGGACTTTCTGAGAAGCATTGGCCTCATTTTTGCCTGTGTCGTTGGCCATTCATCTGGTGAGATTGCAGCTGCATATGCTGCAGGGCGCCTCACACAACGTGATGCTGTCCTGCTTTCCTACTACCGAGGAAAATGCATACACTTGGCAGCCGGAAGCAACGGCGTGGATGGCGGCATGGCAGCCTGTGGCCTGTCAATGACAGAAGCAGAGGAGTTCTGCCTGCAGCCTCAGTACAACAGCAGGATCAGTGTCGCTGCCAGTAACTCGCCTACCCTCACGACTTTGTCAGGGGACCTCAATGTGCTGGAGATTGCCATGGAAGCGCTCAAGGTTCAGGGTGTGTTTGTCAAGCAGATCAAGGTTGATAAGGCATATCATTCCTTCCACATGGGCCCAGTCGTCCAAGCATACTCCCAAGCCCTTGGCGGCTGCGATATCCAGCTGCTGCTGGCCAACAATGGCAGCGAATGGGTGTCCAGTGTCTCAGGCCACTTGATGAAGGTTCAAGACGGACTTGAGATCCAGTACTGGGGAGAGAACATGCTGAAGCCTGTTCTGTTCCACAAGGCAATCCACACTGCCATGACGCTGACAGACTTGGGTGGATTTGACTGTGTGATCGAGGTTGGACCACACCCAGTCTTGAAGAACTCAGTCAAACAGATCTTCATGGCTGGAGATTACGAGCCTCTTCCCTACGCCGCAGTGCTCGACAGAGCCAAACAGGACCGATTCGCTGTAGCCGGTTTCCTGGGGCTCATGTGGGCACATTTCGGCGCTTCATCAGTCAACATGGGCCAGTACATCCGGGACTCACCACACCCCCATATCGCCCTGAGCCGCTTTCCGGTGGATGAAATGCCAACGTATCCTTGGGACCACTCGCAGATCCATTGGCGCGAGTCTCGCCTGTCGACACAGTACCACTTCCGCACTCATCCTCCCCACGAGCTGCTCGGCGTTCGGACTCGAGATGACACCGCCCACGCGCTGCGGTGGAGGAACGTCCTGACAAGCGAGAATCTCCCTTGGGCTGACGGCCACAAGTTCCAGGGCCAAGCCCTGCTCCCGGCCTCCGCCTACTGCGCCATGGCCTTTGGGGCTGCGGACGTTGCTCTGCAGTCTGCAAAGGCGGCGGCTGCCGTGGTCGAGCTCAGCGATATGCAGTTCCTGAGCGGCATCATCATCGAGCCAGGTTCTTTGGGCGTGGAGACATTGTTCAGTCTCACCGTCACTGACTCAGCATCTCGGCTTGGTCGCGAGCATGAAGCTATGACAGCGGAATTCTCTCTGGCGTCCATTCCG
This sequence comes from Anisogramma anomala, assembly GCA_038502455.1. Taxonomy (NCBI): domain Eukaryota; kingdom Fungi; phylum Ascomycota; class Sordariomycetes; order Diaporthales; family Gnomoniaceae; genus Anisogramma; species Anisogramma anomala. The sequence goes on along the minus strand of JASMMZ010000008.1, from coordinate 4,045,459 downwards.
CTCCAGTCTTACGGCATCGTTGGTGACGGGATGATCAAGAATGTCCAGGGCAAGATGCGCATCATCTTGCTGCCTCAGGACAGCCCCATGCCCAGGCGCTCATCAGAGCCACGAGCAGAGACCATGCCTGTCAGGATCGACGCTTTCTACCAGATGATGGATGGTATTGGTCTCAACTATACCGGCCCGTTCAGAGGTCTCAAGACCTTGGACCGGCGACTGAACTACGCTGCGGCTACTCTGGACACCTTTCATCCGTCGGACACCACGGAGCTTTCAGTCAGTCCGGCCCTTCTAGACGGCTGCTTTCAGGCTACGTTTGCAGCCTTCTCGTCCCCAGGGGATAGGTCAGTACAGCCAGGACCCCCAAAGCTTGTAAGGTACCTTGTGCTAATCATGGTTTGTCAACAGGGCTCTCTGGACCTCGTTCCTGCCAACCACGATAGACACAATGCGTCTATATAAGCCTGGCGGATGGGACTCGAAACAAGCGGTGGACAGGGCGTCCGAGACATTGGTAGAGGCGCACCTGACAAGTTACCAGCCGTACAAAGTTGCATCAACGGCAGCCATCACCGCTGATCTCTGCGTCCACAGGTCCGACAAGGCTTGGATCGAAGTGGAAGGCCTGAGGGTGACTTCTTTTGCTCCAACAAATCCTGCCAACGACCAGGAGCTGTACCTCCACACTAAACTGGACGTAGACCCGGAGGTGGAGATCGTCCTCTCTTGGCCATACGATGGCTCACTCGGGGTTGAAGTTATCGAGAGCTGTGAGCGTGTCGCTCGGAACTTGGCCCACAAGACACAAGCTGAGAGAGATGCGAGAATGGACGAGATAGGGCCGTTCATCGCAAGTTCGCGCATTACCGACACGCTTGAGCTGATCCGCAAGACAATCGAGACCAATCTGAAGTCGCTGCCAATGGTCCTAGACGTGGCCGTCCAAGAGGCACCTTTTCTGCTTCACTTTCAGCAACACCTCAGCCGCGTTGTTCGGCAGATTGTGCACCGGTACCCTAGGATGAACATCCTTGGACTGACGGGCCGTTGTTTGGGCGTCATGGAAGCCATTCTCGGCGGTCTGCAAAACTCGTTCCGGTTCTGCACCTTCGACCGGGGCGTGGAGCCGCGGATCCAACGCCGGATGCGCCACTTCGATTTCAGCAGGATCTCCGTCGGAGACTTCGACTTGGGAGAGGAGGAGGAGGCGGTGGCCATTTCCAAGACTGGACTCTTCGACATGGTCATCCTGTCCACAACCGTGTTGGGACAGACACAGAAGCCCGGCTGGAGCCCACTGCCTGCTCTCCGGAAAATCCGGGGCATGACCAGAGACGGCGGCTTCTTCATCCTGGTTGAGGCCTGGCAGCGCCACGGGGCAGGCTCAGCACAAGTGGAAGTGGTCGACAACACGTTGACCCCACCGGATTGGACGGGTTGGCTCGAGCAGACCGACTTCGTTCTGTGCGCACGAAATGCAGACCAAGTATTCCCTTTCGGCTGCTCGCTGCACATCCGACAGGCTCACAGTGATTACAAGGATATGATGCGGTGCCCCAAGTTCTGGCAGCCGAGAGAAGTCGTGATCAAGAACTTGCTCGTCGTCGGCGGTAGACTACCGTGTTGCCTTGCGCTTTCAAACCGTGTGGAGCAACTCATGGGCAAGCATTGCGATTCGGTATCCAGAATTGCGAGCTTGGAGGACGTCTCGAGCCAACACTCCTACTCCGAGTGTACTGCCGTCGTCATGTTGGCCGACTTGGAGGTGCCAGTTGCCACTCACCTCATGGACGAACAACTCGCCGTGCTGAAGCGCATCATGCGGCCGGGCATGGTGATGCTGTGGGTCACTAAAGACGCCACCGAAGGCGCAGACCACACGGCTGGGCTTGGGCTGACCCGAACCTTGAAGGCCGAGATCCCAAACCTTGTGCTTCAAGTCCTAGACCTCATGGATGCCCCGGTAGATGCGGAAGTGCACGCTCCCGTGGTCTTCGAAGCCTTCTGCAGACTGCTCTACTCACAGCAGTCATCGCACCGTGACAGAGCGACAGCCACGCTATGGTCCAACGAGAGTGAAATCCACACCACCGGCAACACGCGCTTTGTTCCGCGTGTTGTGCCCTTCCAGCCTGCCAACGAGCGCTTGAATGCGTACCGACGGCTCGTGACCCGCCAAGTAGACAGTGGCCGCACCGCCCTCCTACTGAAAGGCCTGTCAAACGGCGAGGGGAGCAGCCGGGATGGGGATGGGCCGGTTCAATTGGTGCCCATCAACTTCAAGTTCCCGGCAGCACCTTGTTCCCCGGTCCACATGCTCGTGGAGTATAGCTCGTCATGGGCTATGAGAGTGGGCAGCTCCGGCTCCGGCGGTGCCTTGTACCTTTGCGTTGGCCGGAACATGACGTCGGGCCACCTCACCATTGGTCTCTCAACCTACCTGGCATCCATCGTGTGTCTCAGCACGTCCTCTTCGCGCCAGCTGGTCCCCTGCGCGGTTGCTGACATCAAGTTGATGGTAGCCATTCTTGCCAAGGTCTTGTTTGTCTCGGAACTCATCAAGACGACTGAATCGCCCGAGCTCGTCATCGTCAACCCGGACCGAGCACTAATGGTATGCTTGGAATCCTTGATTCCCCGCCACCCCGGTCCCAAGGCAGCCTTCAGGCTGCATTTCTGGACCACGGATCAGAAGCTAGCGGACGCGCATGACAGAGTCAAGTACATGCATCCTTGGACCAGCATCAAAGATCTGGAACGAGCCCTTCCAAAGGAATGGGCCGTCCGTGCCTTCATCCCCAAGGCCAGCCAGCTGTGGAAGAACCTCACAGCACTCTATTCAGGAGTCAACGTGGGCTACGGCTCGCCTGGGACCAGCGACAGCTCCACCAAGATGTTTGAGCACTGCTGCACCGAGCTGTGCCCAGCAACGAAAGAGGCCTGGGACTGGGCAGTCGAGACAACCCTGGCGTCGATGCTGGATCCGCAACAAGCCGACGCAGTGTCACCTTCGCTCGTGACGCCGGCGTTCTTGGTGAACAAGAGCCCATGCACCTCGCTGGCCCCCTTTACCATCATTGACTGGGCCAAGGACCGTGACGTCGCACTTCCCATCGCGCCTCACCTCAAGCAGAAAGCCCTCCGAGCTGACCGAACCTACCTTTTGGTAGGATTGACACGAGACTTTGGCCAGAGCCTTTGTCGATTGCTTGTTGAACAGGGTGCTCGGTACATTCTCGTCGCTAGTCGGAAGCCTGACCCGCAGCCCCACTGGATCGCAGAGTTGAACGCCCGTGGCGCCGAGATCGAAGCGATCACTCTCGATGTGACTGACATCAAAGCGGTCTCCAATTTGAGATGGCAGATACAGGACTGTGGACTGCCTTGCCTGGGAGGCATCATCAATGGCGCCATGGTGCTCGAGGATCGAGTGTTTTCCAACATGACCATACAGTCCTGGAGGACAGTCATGGGACCCAAAGTTGCTGGATCTCACAATTTGGATGCCGTGTTTGGCCACGAGGACTTGGACTTCTTCGTCCTGACCTCCTCATTTGCTGCAGTCGGCGGCCACGCAGGGCAATCCGCCTACGCCGTTGCAAACGCCTACATGAACGGTCTCGCGGTCTCCCGCCACCGCCGCGGGAAAGCAGGCTCCGTGCTCAACATCGGCGTCATCTACGGCCTGGGCCTGCTCGCCAGAGATAACCGCCAACAGGTCTACGATGCGCTCGAACGAGACGGATACCCGCCCATCTCGGAGCGAGACCTTCATCATATGTTCCTGGAAGCTATCGAGCTCGGGCGTGCCCGTCCCGGGCCCGGTGCCGGGCCCATGCCCGGCCGTTTGGTCGACCTGACGACGGGCCTGTCGCGGTTCCGCGAAAACGACCCGAATCCGCAGCACTGGCACCTGGATCCGCGCTTCGGCCACCTGGTGCGTCACGACGGCAGGGACACGGCCGTTGTTGTGGAGGATGGCGCATCGCAGACGAGCCTGAGGGATCGGGCAGCTTCTGCGGACTCGGCTCTGGAGATTGCCAAGATTCTTGAGGGGGACCTATGCGCACGCATGGAGGGCATTCTACAACGCCCCAGCGGCAGCGTTCGCGGCGAGAACAGCATCGTGGAGCTGGGCGTAGACTCGCTGGCGGCAGTTGAGGTCAGGAACTGGTTCTTCAAGGTTGTGGAGGAGAATGTGCCGGTCATGAAGATTCTCGGCGCGGCGAGCATAAGGGAACTTTGTGGCCAGATTGCGCTAGCGATCATGAAGGCGAGATCTTGAGGAGGTGAGCCTAGGCCCTGTGGGAGGACATGACATGCAAACAGGAAAGAGAAAAAAAGGTGAAGGGTGGCATAGCTGCCGTGCCTTTCGCCAGAAGGTTTCGTTGGAAGGGGTGCAAAGTAATGATGGCAGCTAGTGATAGCTGGGATACGCGGTTATGAGAAAAAGGCATGGGTAACGAAGATTTGGATAAAAGGCTAGTGTTGATGTAAGATTTAATTGGGGCCATATTCTCTAGTAGGGATAAAAATTTGTATACCCCGGATATTCGTATCCGTTTACGGGATAAAAACGTTTGTTATAGCCGTTGTATTATATAATACCTAACTTCTTACAAGTTAAACTTCGAGCTCCGTTTAAACAAATATGAAATATTGATAGATTTAACAGCATAAAACAAATAAAACGGCTTTGAAAATAAAAGACAAAACAAAGGAAACGTATTAGCATAACAAATTAAAAGAGTGTTGTTGTTTATTACTTATAACCTCGATTTTGACTTTGTACGTAATGAATGGAGTGGTTTTTAAATGTAGCAAATGAAAATTTCTTGATCACTAGCTTCACCGGGGTGTGAAGGAACTGAGCTAAGGCTGTCGCTTAAGGTAGTCGGATATTGTCTATAATCCTTGAGAAAAAGAAAGGAGAAACCCTTATTATGGAGTTGTTATAGAGCTAGTATAATGTAATCTAACCTAGTTATGTGATTGGTTATATGGCGTAGACATGTTTTAAAATAGTGTAGATATGTTTTGAAATATCGTAAAAGCATCGTAATAGCATTGTAATCGCTAAAGTTCGATCTCTGGCGATTATGAGGGTAGATATTAGCTTATAATATTTATTGTCTTCAGCTTACTCGTCGTCGGTATCGGCGTTTTTGCCGTTAATCGTGGAATGCGTTGGCGAGTAGTGAAAAGCGCTGGCATTCCTGTCATTAGTTACGAAATGCCTTGGTATATTTTAAAAGGCATTCGCGTTCTTGCCGTCGATTATGAACTACGCTAACGTATTATAGAAGACGCCGGCATTCCTGCCGTTTTGGATAACGGTAAAGTCAATATTTCTCTACAAATAGTTCTTATTTAGTACGTGTAACGCTCGTTAACTTTTTCTTTTCATGAGAACAATGCTCTATTAATATTTTTCATGAGTAATTCACTCTTTCTATTTATCTCCCCTCTTTCTTCCCTGGTTACAAAAGTAGCATAAAAAAGTTATAAACGTTGAAATGACCGTCGTATTATATAAAACTATTGTCTATTATAGTCTAACCTATAAAGGTATATCAAATGGGTATCAAATGGTATTAACAATTGAGGTACCAAGGAAGACTAGAGAAGTGTATAGAGGTCTCTCATGTAGGACTTATGTGTACGGTCTGTCACATGCCCCTTAATATAATGTTTGCAGACTGCGTCTAGACTGCATCCATGCCAGGTGTTGTATATTTGTATCCCATTACGTGTACAGTCACGTAACTTATAAACCAAATGGTTAGTAGTTTGAGTCTATGATATACCCCCTTTTAAAAGGAAAAAAAATGTATCATTATAACAGAAATAGATTGAAGTGCAGGGTATATGTTGTTTTAAATTAGTTGTAAAGTAGTTGTATTTATATTTTTGTTCTATCGATCCAATGTTGAGTTCGGGTCGTGTTTACGTAGGGCGCGGATCGAGCGCAGAGCGTAAAAGGTTATTTTTTAGCTATAAGCGCGTCGTATAACATTATAAATCAGCTATATATACGTTATTTTCCAATCGTTCGTAAATAAAACCAGCCCTTGATACTACCTATAATCCTTTCAACTTTTTTAATTTACTTGTATTTTACCTAGTTTAACTTTTTTCTCTCTATAATTCAACCTTCGTTTAACTTTTACTTAGTTATAATATAGCTCATATTAGTTTTTTTTCCTTTTTAGAAATTCGGTTTTTCTTAATCCGCTTTTTGCAGTTATGTACAACTTTTTTATTGTAATATAACTGATGTTTTTAATGGGTTTGGTATAATTTACGCCGCTATTAACGTATCTAATGGCGATGATTAGCCGTTTTGTAAGGTATGTCATTCATTTTTACCCTGATACCCTTGTCGTTGATAGCTTTATATAGCCCCTTCGCGTAATAGGAGACTCATTAGTGTTAGGCAATAGTAATGATAAAATGGAGCTTTTTCCTATGTAGGTTTAAGATTTTTGTATGTTTTTGTTATAACCCAACATCTGCAGGGCGCACCAGCGGCGGCCCCGCAGCAGATAACAAAGGAAATCGGTTGGACACAGCCTCTCGGCAGGCACCAGGGATCCACAACAGACACACCGTGCACAAGGGTTAGGGTCAGCATGGTGTGAGACTCGATGGACTCGGTATCGAGCCAGTCGAGCCTACACTGAAGACGTATGAAGGCGCGGATATATAAGGACACTTTCATTACCAAGATAGATAGTATTTCCTTCATAGCTCTTCAGTTGTCAATCTAAGTGTTCAGTCTACCCTGAATAGCCTCACGGCTTCTGATCATCACTCGCACGAATACAGTCTTGATATTGCACCTTTTGTTACCTCTGCTACCTTACTGCTAACATAAACCCTCTGGACACCTTCTACATACTCACGGGTATTTAGTGTGATCATTACAGTTTTGTCTGAATTGTTTGGTAAATTTAGGTGTGGTTTTTATTTACGTCCATATTTTTTTTTTTTTTTTGGATGTTGCCTTTATCAAAAAGTGTATTATAAAGTGAGTTTGAAAATTGATTTTGTCGGAGATCCGATTGTGTATTGATCTCTTGTATAATGTGTTTTAAAGACGTATTTATTTTTATTTTTTCCCGGTTTGTGCCTTTTATTTTGTTTGTTTGGCGCCGCCTTTTAGAGCGTTATTTATATTTTGTTATCTGTTTGTTAGCTTAATAGGAACCTTTCGAGTTCTAAGCCTTTCTCGTTTTGTAAAAGTTTGTAAATGAGTTTGTCTTTTTATGTGATATCGCACGTGCCTAAGGCGTGCCGATTATTGCAGTTGTATTGGTCGAGACGTTACAGTTTATGCATCCTCATCCCGTTTTCCTTTTCGTTTCGTTGGGACCCAGAACGTTTTTGTTTTCATTTCTTGTCGGCCGTAATCGTACGCTTTTTTACAACCTTCTTTTGGCTTATAATACATTTATTTTGATTTCTTCTGGTGTTTGTTGAGGGCCCGTTTATAGCTTTCTTTAAGGTAGTTAAAGCGATATTGCGATCCAAACCTTGTCTTTTATGGAAAATATTGGTTATAGTCTTTAAAAAGAAGCTAGCGATGTCCAGAGCCTAACCGTCAAAGTTTAATATTCTCGTTCGTATTTTATTTGTTAACCTAATATAGGATCGGATCGACCGGATTGATAGGGAGCGTGCTGATGATTTCGTTAACATTGAGCGAGTAATATAGGCGTAAAAAGATGTGTTTCAGTCCTTTGTAGCCAGTTTAAAGGAAAGTTCTCGCCGCCCCGCCCCGCTCCATCTTTATTAGTTGGCGCTTTTCAGCGTTTCCTGTTAGATATAATGGGGTCCCTAGTATCGTCGGTAGTTCTGGTTCTTTGAGGTAGGAAAATAATGAAGATGTTTTTTATTTAACGTTTGATTGATGTTGATTTGTAATTGGATTACTGTTTGAGGAAACAGGGCGTAGTATACTCGGATTTATTTGTCGTATAATACAATAGTGATAATAATGTTTTTTGTTCTTATGGTGTTAGTCTTAGTGTAAAGGCGATATAATAGATATGAGTTTAATGAAGTATATTTTGCTTTCACTTCAAGACTTTAGGTCTTTATAGAATCACGAGTTCCCTTATCTCGCCTCGAATTTATTTAGAGTTTTAAGGTATCCGAAATTTTCTAGTAAATTCTCTATAGTATTATCGTTCCCCTTTTACTTGATTAATATATAGCGAATACTACCCTTTTCCGTTTTCGCTGTTAAAATGTCTTGGATCTTAAATTTCATGTATATATTATTTCCATGTAGTCTACGATAAGGATTGAGCTTTGGTAAATATCGGAAACATTTTGGGAGAAAGGGGGATTTATCATCGTACGTTCGATTAAATTTACATGACATATATGGTGTTTGAAATGGATATTGAAAAAGATATTCGATGGGTTTGTAACATTTATTATACAGTATTAATTCTAAATTTAATCAAGTTTTTTGTTTGAACGGTAGGTTTTGATATTGTATGAATTCAAATGTATTTAATATTTTATCTAATATCGTTTTTTTCAGTTGGTATCGATGGTTTATGGCCTTTTCTATTTATCGTTAAAAGCATATTATGGATGTTAAAGCTAACTTTATACCCTTATAAAGGTATGCCAAAACCGTAGCGGCTTATTCCACCGAATTAGTTATTAACATTGTATTTATGTTTACTTTAGAAATAGGAGATATTTTAAATTTATTAAATGGTTGATCCGTATTGAACCCCGTAACTATTCATTTTCGATTGTTGAATACAAATTAATTTATTGAAATATATTATATTTAGTTCAATTGTAAAAAGGCACCGATAATCCAAAAATATTTTCAAACGTCTTAATTTACTAATTTAAATTTTATCGTTCGTCCGTGGGTTATATACCGTGAAAAAAATTGGTTTACTTTTACCAATGACTATAAGGTCGTTTAAAATATATTTATTGTATCCGAGCTGCGATTAGTGATAATGGATAAGGGAAATCTATGGAATATTGATTATATCTTCTGCAAGGGTTCCGGATACTCTTCAATGGTTGAATACCATATTTCTTTTAATTAAACGAATTTTGAAAATATATCTGTAAAAATTGATAAATACTATAGGTTGTTATTAGTGCTCGATAGGTTTATCATAAAGTCGATTGAAACATGGAATTATTAACGTTTTAAAATGAGATTGAACTAAAAAAAAACATTCTTATAATGAACTAATAGGCTTAGTATCTTTATATTATGTATAAATTTAATATAGTTGTCTAATATAGGAGATTATTTATTCATAATTGTAATATTGTTAGAGGATTCAAAATACAATATTCCTACCCTAATGTTTTATTATAAGAAACTTATAGGTTTATTATAGAATTTTTTTTGTTAATGGTTTTCAATTTGGTAATTATAAACGGCTTTAGTAATGTAACTTACCTTTCTTATTAATGTTATTATTCGTAATATTTATTAAGTATCTAACTTTAGACAGAAATCGTTTAGCGTCTTCATTAACAGCAAATAGCCGAATCGCTTATATTAGGTCGATTATTGTACTTTAAATTTACAATGCCTTTAAAATATCTAACTTAAAACAAGGTCTGTCTGGCGTTATTAAAGTCGGCGGCATTAACGCGTGCCGAGCGCATAGCGTTATAATAACCGTCGACGTATCGTTATTTTTCTATATGCCTTTTGAACGTAGGTTATATCGATTTAGAAATGAAGTCTTTATCTCGATGAATTTATGTATCTACTTTACTTAGATATACGTTTTTATCATATACGAGTTTATCGATGCCATATTAAATACAGGTATAGAAATGGATTGGAAAATCTACATGTTGCGTTTTTGAATTTCGGGTTTATTTAATAACTTACAGGTTAATATTATTAATGGAGTTCCTAGTTTATCGGACGTTAGCATAAGTAATTGAGAACAGAGAGGGAGTTTTAGTTAAACGAGTTTAATTTTTCGAAATGAAAAGGGGTAAAACAAATACTCTAATCTTTGATAATTCGTTGAAATGGTGAATAGGATAATAATATTATGCAATTTTAACAATTACACCTTTAGTCAAAATATTATCGCGGAAAAATTTACTATTGTGGATAATAAACTTTCGATTTGCGTTTGATAGCCGCGTAAAATGGTAATGTACTAGCTTCAAGATACTATTTTCATTCATTTGTATGCAGTTTCCTTTTAAAACTATCTCCAAATAATCGGTCTTCACTACTATTAGCTGTTCGGAGTTTTTATATATTAGAATCGTGGTCATAATACATGCCTATTTTAACTTTTTAAAGAGTTATTTTTCGCGGCTTATCTAAATATTTCAGGTTTCATTTTTTTTATATGTCAAATAAGGCAATCTATCCGTTCGGGAAAATTATTGATAAATTTGCGATAGAAAGTCGTAAACCTTAGAAACTTCTGAATTTTCGAACAATATGGTAAGATTTTTATTCGCAAATAACCCGGACTTTTTCGGGGTCGGCACAGATACCCACGACTGTAGTTACAATAAATCCAAGTTATTTTAACTCTTTTACCATAAAGTTACATTATTCCAAGTCCAAGTTTAACCCGGTCTCACGAAAACGTCCCAAAACCTCACGAATATTTGTTATAGAATTTTGTCTGGTATTGAAGAAAAAAAACTAAAAGGTTGTCTAGGTAAGCTGTAATAAAATTATTTAGTATATCCGTTATTATATTATTTATATGGAGTTAAAACTTCGCTGACTTTTCCGTTAGCTTGGAGGTGGTAATTAACTATTCGAATAAGCCGAAATAAATACGAAGAGTAGTTAGTTTCTTTTGATTTTGTACGATCTGGATACGGTGAAACGGCGTTCGAACGTTCAATTTCGTAAGTTACGTTGATTGATGTAATACGCGAAGGATTTTTTTTTAATTAAGGGTAGAGTGAAACAATTTTATGTTGTAATTCGATTTAAAGCCCGATAATTTACACAAAATATTTAGTCTTCCTCCTCTCACTGATTAGGAAAGTAGCAATATTAACGTTGTGGTCGATAGGAAAATTTACTGTATTTAACCCTTAGTTATTAACTTGACAACCTAAAGCTGATGTTTAAGGAATTAAATTCGTAGTATCAAGTAAAATAGCCTTTATAGTTTATCCGATAGAGATTCATTCTCATTCGGTTTGATATAAATTTAATGGTCGAACTTCCCTCAATTGAGAGGTAAAGTAATTTCATTCTACTTATTAAATATTTCACGACAATTCGCCAATTCGGACGGGGGACTGAATAAATTCTCCTCTTTTTTTTTAAATGTTGGTGCTGTCAATGACAAAATCCGCGTTATTTCGTAAATTTTTATAGTTAAAGTTAACAAATATTCATTCTTAATACGCTTTATCCATAAATTCCGGGTTGTAAGTTTAATCAAAATAGCTTTTATAACATTCCAATTACTCTTCCACTTGAGGCGTCGTTGGTAAGGTCTAAACTTATTAACATAAAGTAGGTAAGAGTAGAAGAGTAATAATAAGATGGGTATTGTTGTAGTAAAATATAGATTAATCAGGATAATTATTCCATAGAAGGCATACCATAGATGGGAGGTTATAAACCTCCCATCCAGTCAGTGGCCCTTTTGCTATGCGCTTTGAAATACCTATTCCAGACCGCTCCATGCATTTTCGTACGGTCTGTAATACCCATTTCAAACCGTTTTATGTATAATTTACTTTTCATCTTGCAATAGTATAGCCTATAGCGTGACACATTACTGTATATTATACAGGAGTGTACCTTACAATGCAATGCACTATTACTTGGCCTATATATATTATCTGTAAGGGTGTATACCAATTCATATAGGGTTTTTTTTTTCTTCCTTATATACCTATCGTTCAGTATCAATAGTGTAGTTGTACCGATTTCGTATACGTAGCTCTGTAATGACAGTATGGTTATAAAGGTTTAAATTAGTAGTTTCCGTAGTAATAGTGTGGTTGTGGTATTAATTGTAAGGGGTTTTAGTTAGCAGTTTCTGTAGCGATAGTATGGTTGTTAAGGTTCGAATTAGTAAATTGTAGCCGCGGTAGTGATTATATTTAGGGTCTAGTTAATGTAGTTAAATGGTAATGATATGGTTAGTATTAACGCTTTATGGAATTTTGAACAGGGGTAATTTCGTAGGTGTTATAGGGGGGAGCCACGAAAACATAATTACGCTATTATGTATCGGATCAGTATAAAAAGATACATCGCTATTTGTTTAGACAAAACTTTGGTTTTCCTTCAAAAGCGCGTGGTTAAAGCTAATATAAGTTCCTATTTGAATTTAACCTCTGTTTTAACCCATTAAACCAAGCCCTTTTAATAGTTAGGTTATTTGATTAATATCCATATACTGACCTCTCCTTTAAATAAATGTCGCGTAAAATAAAACGGCTAAGTTCCGTTTGATTCAAGAGCACCGACGCGCCGTCGCCGCCATAGTCGCCGCCGCTACTACTATTAGAAGCTCGCCCTTATCGGGTATAATCTCGTTAATAGCAGTCACTCCGCCCGCCGCCGTCATTTCGCCAAGCCTTGCCGTCGCCGCCTCGCCTTCTTCCGCCGCCACCGCTACCCCCCCTTGTCTCCTTTCTCCCTTCCCCTTTCTCAGTTCCTAGGGGAGAGAATGGGGGGCTCTTAAAGTTATAGACTTTACCCTCTCCCTGCGGGTAAAAAATCCCTTACCCGAGGAGGCTCCCCTACACTGTAAGCGTAGCCTGGCGTAGCTGCGTTAGGGTTCGTATATCTTAAATTCACATGTTTATATACCTTTAATATTCTTTTTCTTTAAATAAGGAGTATGAGGAAGTCCTGTTTCGCCACCTTGAGTTATGTATCGTTAGGGTGCGCTGCAAGGTCTCTTTGGTGCGTAAGGCGTTAAAGCGGCATACTCGGGTCCGTAGTCTTGAGTCGTTAGTGGATACGCTTTGTATGCCTTATGTCGCGTTTGCAGCCGCGGGTAAGTTCGTTGGCGATTGTTACGAGATTGGGGGTCGATTGGCCTGTTGTTACCGCTACGAGTGGATTAGCAATGGATACACCCCCTTTCCGTTGGTCTTGAAGCCATAGGCTGAAACCGTGTTACGCGCCCGCCAGCTTTATGGTAAGTTTTAACCAAACTTTATATATTTTCTTTATTGAAAAGGTAATATTCAGGGCGCTCCGAAAAACAATTATATTTGTAAATAACTAAAACAAGCTGATACTAATTAGTAATAGGCGTTAATCGGAAGACCAAGGAGTCGGCAGCTATTATTACCACTTGGAAACGAGGCCTACGTATGTACTACGTAGGTAAGTTTAACGAAGTTATCGCGCATTACCATAAGAAAGGTAAAAAAAACCCTGCTCCTCTACCTAAAGGTATTCGACGTAAGGTGTCGGGCTATATTCTTATTGGCGATAATGGAGTCGATGGCGATAATGGCGATGGCGCTAGCATGAAGAGGGAGAGCGGCGGGCAGAATAGGAAAGACGCGACGGCGTCGCCTTTTTACTTTCTTTTTAGCAGTAATTAACTTCCCCTTTAAGCTGAGCCATCTTTCCCGGTTAAATTAATGTAATTCCTCTTTTAATAAAACAATCGCTTTTAAGTGATAAATATAACCTGAGGTGCGTAAACCAAAAAAAAGTAAGTTTCTAAAACCGGTACGACTTCTTAAATTAAATTGGGAAGGTGAAAATAATGAAATACAAGGTTAAAATGTGTAGGGTAAAGTGTAATAGTATATTAAAGGCGGCGGGAAATTGTAAATGTAAGAAAAACGAGAAAACGGATTGGAAATTTAGCAGTGTCGAAATACGTAAAGTAAAAAGTGGTAAAATGTTAGGAACAATGCGAAATGGTAGTGTTAAATAGAGGTAAAATCGGGAAGCGGCGAGGATAGTATATTTTAGGCCGTTGTAAATTAATAAAAGTGGTATAATAACTTATTAAGATCGTAAAACCTTTTTCACAACTCCAATAAATAGTGTATTTATTAATATTCGTGTTTTTAATGCTTTGTTCGAGTTAACTTTAGTTATTGCGCTCTTTAAATTGGATATTACATCGATTTACCCTGTCTTTTCGATATTACGGCGTTTATATAACTTGTGCAAGGTAATAATATCGATTTTTAAGCGTTTTTCATTCGTGGTATCCAATTTAACCAAATAATTATAAAGCGAAAAGGAGTAGGTATTTATAATGAGGGATAGGGTATAAATTAAAGTTGTAAATAATTATACGAACTGTTATCATTATAGTAATACTCGAATCGAAACCTTTAACCTTGTTATGAATTTTAAAAGCTAAAACGTTTTTGTAACCCTTTTATAATTATTGAATCTTTAGTAGATAATATTTTTACGAATCGTAAAGTCGTTTTGGGCCGGTATTTAGTTTCTGAGTATTAGAACGAAGCCTATTTACGAATTTTAATTGGAGTTATTAGTGAAAAAGACGTTAATAAAATGAAATAGCTTTATAATACATATATATCTAGCGATACAAATCTTAAACCGCGTTTTGGATTGTGAATTTTCCATAAAAGTCATTTGTTAAGCATTTTGCATATATCTTCTTACGGGTCGGTTTAGCACTGCACGGTGACCGAAAAGTTAAATACCGCTTTCGGTTATATTATAGAAGCAACCTCAACGTTACGTACGCGTTAACATCTATATTCGTTGGCCCTCTTTACGTTATCTAAAACGACAAGGGTAACTTTATCTATTTAATCCTTTTGCGAAAGGCCTAAAACTCTGTTCCGAAGAGTGATAGTAGCGCTATTAATATCGATTATATAGTCCTCCATCAAATACGTCTTTGTTTTCGCTTTTAAACCAGCTTTCATAATTTTCTTTTCTTTAAATGTAGAAAGAGAGGCGTTATATAGCGTTAGTATATCATACGTTTATATATCCGTTAATTGAAATATTTTAAAACTAGCCATTAATACTAATATATACGGATCAAAATTTAAGCTAGTTATTTTGAGCCTTCTTTATAGTGCATTTAGTAGGTGTTATACTAGTAGACAGCAGGTTTAGCCGAACCATAAAATGGTTTTATAATATGTAAGATCGTTTTAGGTAGGCGGTTATTTTCTTTTTTCAAAAAAAAATGGTAACTAGGTGTAGATATATCGTTGAACCCACATTTTAAATCGGGTATGTGCCTGTATTATATTCCGAAACTTAATATATAAGGTTTATAGTTTGTTAAGAGAGGCTAAAAATACGAGAATCAGGTAGTAGCTAGCTCATTGTAATGTAGGTCATTAGGTTATAATATATTTTTATTATTTTCATTATAGCTTTTAGTTAACATCCTAGTTTTTTCGTAAATTTTTCCGGTTCTATCCTTAATTTCGTAAATAAGGCGAGTAGGAAAAATTATGTAGGTACCATAGATCATTAGGTTAAATCGTATAAGGCGAAATACGCCTTGGTTAATTAATACAATAATCTAAATTTAGTTGTATTGTTTGAACCGTGTCCTTATGGTAGTGATAATGCCGGTGTAGCGGAGCTTTAGGTTAAGTTCGCGGTTTACCATTTTTTTGGTGGGGTGATAAAGTAGTTTGTAATAAAGGTACTGGAGCATTTTCTGGATTTCGAACTAAGGGAACGGCCCCCGTAGCGAGGTGTTAGTGGGGTGGGTATAAAAGGGCCGCTTTCGTTTAGTAGGAGCGGGCCTGATATAGGATTCGGAGGGTAGGTTGAAACTAGGAGCGATTCGAGTTTGTCGTTTTACGGGGTATTTCGTAAGCGGTTTCGTTCGGATTATGGTTTTGGGCCGCTCGTTTTTTTTTTTGGTTTGTATTTTCTTACTATTATCCAATAAAACCAACTTATACCGTTCGGAAAATTAACGAATATATTATTGCTTTTAAGCCCGTTTATTTTCAAAGACCAGTTTATTTATCCTTAATTTTCTAAACTAGTATCTTAAATTGTAACAGTAGATTTAAAGCGTTAATTTCGCGTAGGTTATTTCTTGTAGCTAATGCTCTAGACACATCGTTTTTAGCCCGTAAGGAACGTAACGTTGGCATAGCCTTCGTTATAGTATTTTCCCTTTATATAGTGGTTGGTAATAATGTAAAGTTAATATAGATCTTCGGGTAAATATTAAAAACAAGGAGCGTATTAATAAGCCAATTAGCGCCAAAAGTGTTATTATCGGCGTTAACCGTTATTTAAAGAATGAATTCCTTGGAACTAAGATATTTTACCTGTTAAAATAACATTGTATACGCTTTTTCAAGCGGTCCATAATATATTTCACATTTTTTAATGCCTTATAGGGTTTTCACTGAAATTTTCTTACACTTGTTACCGGCTATTCGAACCTTAATACGTTATTAAGTGAAGTTAAAGACCTTATTAACGTCTTATAGGTTCCAGTTTAGGGGCCTTAAGTAGATGATAAACTATTATTTTACCAAGGTATTTTGGTAGTTTGTAACAGAAGCGTTTCGTATAAATTTGGCGATTGAAAAAAAATGTTGGCGCGTCGATAGAGTGAATAACCAGTCAGCTTTTAAAATATATAATATTAACAATTACCTCGTAGTTAAATTTATATCGTTTTCAAAGCGGAATTTTACCCGGCGTAGGGCTTATAACTATAGTTGATACTTATAGAAAAACTTTTCGATAGCGTTCAATATGTTCTTTCTCACAATTATATAGCTTATGGCGTAAAGTAGCCGTAAAGGGCGTTTGACAACTAGGTATCCAAATCAACGGTGCAAAATCCGCAATTCAAGCTCTATTAAGTAGATAGCCTTGATTATATATACTTCGGGGAAAAAATTAAAAATAGCCGAACTTAAACCGGAATAGTACGAATATACTATCTGAGGTGCGGATAAGTTAATTAGTCGTATTCCGGACCTTAATTCCGAGTTTGTTAATGTTAGCTAATAAAAGGAGAAATAGTATCTTGAAATTTATTACGTAAAACTTAACCAGCCCGAATCACGTATTTATAATGACCGTCCTAAACGATAACGCTTTACCTTTACTAAATAAAACCTTTTGGTGTTTTCATATTTGGTTTAGTTGAAATCTCGGGAATTTCGTTACGAGCGCATCGAATTATCGCTTTTAGTCGTCCAAATTTCGGTCATACTGGGATTAGGTATAATGCCTTAAAACCTGCTGATGTATCTGTTTAAAAGTTTGAATTGTAACGTTATATAGACGTTAAACACTCCGTTTACGTAATTCAAGCCTGTAATATATAAAAAGTCATTTTGTAGCCTTACGAAAATTCGTTAGGCGGTTTCATCGTCATAAGCTATTAGGTAAGTATCGTTACCTTTAAAGTCTCTATCTTCGGATATATATTCTTTAAGGTAGGCGTTAAGTCCATTATTTGGGTTTTTGTATTCGGCTGCGTATATTACAAAATCGGCTTTTATCCCGTCTTCAATTGTATAATCGGCTTAAAACTGTCCTTTAGTTTGAATTTTCTCGTAAGCAGGGTAGTTAGTAAACTAGTAGTCGATTTTCCCGTATACTATACACCGCTTTTGCAAACTCACGGGGCTTCATATAGCTTTTCATAAGTATTACTATAGTCGCAATGCGTTTCGTTCATTTCTAAAATATTGTCCTTGTCCTCAATTGGTAGTGCTTCCTCCTTAGTACTTATACTTTTGGCGCTTGTTTTACTTTGGGTATCCTTTGAATTTTCGATTTAAAATGTGGTAAATGGTTTCGGCGAAGTTTACATTGGTAATTTAGCCTTCGTTTTTGGTTTTGTCGGCTACAAATACTAATTCGAGGATCGCCTATTGGCGTATAAATATTTTAAGTCCTTTTTTTGATTGAAAAGTATAAGGTCAAAATCCGGGTTTCCGCGACATGCTTTTATCATTATTCAGATAAACAGTTTATCCCCTTTATATTTCGGTTTAAGGGCTACCTGGTATTTTCGGAACTTAACTTATAGGGTGGTAAGGATTTCCTATAGGTTTTTATAGGCGTTTTCCTATTGGCTTTTTACGTATTTCCAAGTCGTATTAGTTCAATCCTTATCGTAAAGTTCGTGGTTAATCTCCGTATCAAAGTGCGATTTTAAGCGATTGTAATACTCTGTAAATATATCTACTTATATAAATCGGTACATATAATATTCTTTAATTTTCCCGGATAGTATACAAGGTAAGATAACATAAAACTGAAACCGTTCGATATCTAGTTTTTTATATGTATAAAGTATAGTACGTATCTTATTATCTAGTATATTGTATAGTTTACCATTGTAGTTTCAGTTCCTATCTAAAAGCTTAACGAAGTTAATAAGCTTTATAAGATCTCTTTTATTAGTAGTAAAATGGTGCGATCAAAGGTTACGGTAAGGGTTGTAGTTAGCGGGCATTGGTATGTAAGGTATATATTAACATTTTGCGCCACTCGTCGTTTTTTTGGAACGGATCGTTTTCGGTGTTTCAGCCGTTTCTGTTATAGTCGAACGGCCTGTTTTCGGTATTTCGACCGCTTCTGTTTTGGTTGAACAGGTTATTCGTCGTATTTGGAAAGTAATTTGGTATTTGGTTTTACTTTACAGTGTATACCGGTATAGGAGTATATTATACTCGTGTAGTAGACATGGATTACGGTTGTTGTTCTTTTTCCTCAGAGCCTTTGTTCCGAAATTAGGGTATAGGTATAGGATTAGGTCGTCCTACACCTTATCCTTATTTTTTTTATTCATTTTCTTTTATATTCTGTGGGGTAATATCTTTTTAAAAATTCTGTTCGGTATAAATTTTTATCCTCCTAGTTTGGTAATTCAATAAGTTACGCCTTTCGGATAAAGCGTTTGCAAAACAGCTATTTCTGTCCCTTTAGGTATTAATACCTCTACTGTGTAATTGAAGACGCAAGGCTTTAGCAATGGATGTGTTTACTATTTACTATATATCTAACGTCTAGTTCAAAAAGCTTTCATAGAAATTATCCAGAATATTATGTTTTTAGGCTTTTCCCTTCCAATAGAGAGACATAACGGATAAGATATATATGTTTTTCGTATAAGGATTCAATTTCTTAACTAGTATATCGATAGTATTGTCCTAAAGGCCGAAATCGTTTCGTATATTATAGCCTTTTTGATTCTCATATATTCCACTAAAACGTCGAAATAAGCGCTAGCTTCTTCCGGTATCGTTGGTATTGAGGTTATAGTTGCAAGTATTTTAGGACGATTGTAAAAAGTTATTTTTATATGTATTTAGTTGGTTAAAGCGGCGTAAGTTAGTGGTTTCGCGTCATGGTTAGTTGTTAGGTATATTAAGATTTCAAAGTCCAATGTGACTTAATTTATAAACGGTAAATACAAAGTTAAGAATATAAATAAAACGGTTGAATTAAAGCTATTAACGCCTACTAGTATAAATGAATTTCCAATGATATGTAAATAAAACGTGACTATAAACTGGTTAAACGTTTAAAATTAGTTTTATTAATATTTAGTAATGTTACGCTAGGCAAACGGCCATAAAAAACTTAAACATCGTAAAAACTGAATTCAAAACACACGGGGCGAACGTGAGAAGGCGAATAGGGTAAAAAAATCGGAAGGATAACAGGGAAAAAGAAGTGTAGATATGGGGAGGTGTAGTATGTGATCTGGTATTTGGTAAGCGGTTCGGATTGTTGAGTCGTGGCTGCTTTTGATGGAGTAAGCGGTTTAGTTAGTGTATTCGTAACCGCTTTCAAATTAAGGGAGCGGTTTAGATTCTGTATTCATAACCACTTTTGTATTTTATGAACGATGTGAATTGTCGATTTTAAATCGAACGGTTCCTAACAAAGGGTTCTAAAACTTGGTGGTTTTAGCTTACGTAACCTGGTACGTGATAGAACGCTCTCCAAAAAGTTCACGGGTACGTCAAAGCACAAAACAAGGGTTAATAATGTCGTAACGAGACTTTTAGTAAACAAAACGCTAAATAAAGAATAATAATATCGTACTAAATTTATCATTTTTAAAATAACTTAGCTTTTAAAGTTCCTATATATATCTCGTATAATTTTTGTAAAACCGTAATATTGAAGTATAAATAGTTATAATTGCTACAACATCCTGATATAGGTATTTAACTTATATTTGTCTTTTCTTTCCCAAACCATCTATAATCGACCGAGTCAGCTACTAATTAATATCGGTAACATCTGAACATATTTACGTAAAGTAAGTGAAAACTAAAGAGTAATTATACAATTGTTATGATTGTGATAAAAAATTAATTAATCAGGAAAAATATTCCAGAAAGGGTACGCTACGGATAGGTGGTTATAAACCTTCCATCTGGACAGTGGCCCTTTTGCTATATGCTCTAAAATACACATTCCAAACCGCTCCATACATTTCCGTGCGGTCTGGAATACCCATTCCAGACCGCTCCATACATAATGCACTTTGCATCTTGTAAGAGTGCAGCCTGCAGCGTGACGCGTTATCGTGAATTCTGTAGGAGTGTACCTTACAATACAGTGTACTGCCACTTGGACTATGTATACTATCTATGAGGGAATATAGTAATAGCTACAGGCGTAGTATCATCTCATCGATTAGCAATTATTTTTGAATTTTGACTATTAAGCTATTTCCGCCGTTGTTTATAGTTATTGATTAGTATAGTATCTATAATGTACCAAAAATTATAATCCACGTTATTTTTAGAATGATATATATCAATATAGGGCTCGACAATTTCTTTATATTCATGCAAAATTTTGCCATATAAGTAATACGTTTGGTTTTTGTTACTCTAGTATTATACCCGAATTTCGAAGAAATCATAGCTAAATTTGTTTTAACTTTAATTGTTGCATTAAATTCTCGCTTACAATATCATAATATTTATAGTTCAAATCGATTTACGTATCTAGGAAGTAAATATTGTTAAAAATCAAAGGTATAAGAAATTTATCCTCTTTTATACATGATTTAATCGAATTAAAATATTTTTCAATCGATTCTCAAATTACGTCGATAAAGTGGTATAATTTCTAAAAGAGACTTGATTTAAAAGTTAAGCTTCCCACCAATAATGGAAAACTTATATTAACCTTTTCGACTTGACCCATATAAACCTCTTTCGGAAAGAAAGACGGACAGAATTTGTAACTCCATTAAAAGTGGTTCGAAAAGTTACAGTATTAATAACGCTCTGTAACTAGTCTGACCTAACATTTCACTTTCGATACCTACGTCGCCTGGAATCTATGGTTTTGGACTTAAGTTGGACGCGCTGATTGAGATGACTGATCTTTATTATCGCGGTCTTTCGATTAAAATGTCTAAAGGGCGTAGACCGCATTATAATTGTATTTTTAGCCTGTTACTATACCTATATAAATATTAATATATATAGTTAAAACCTTCAGTTGAGATATAAAGACTACAATTACTTAAATATTTCGGAGTATTTATTACGATAATGATAGTTGTTCCCACGAACGCCTTTAGTAATAAATTTATTCTGTATACGTAGAAAGATTCGGGAGCGAAGATAATTGTATTTCAGGGTTAAAGGCTAATCCAAACCATTCACATGAGCTGGTAACGTTTCAAACTTAATAACGAACTGTTTTCATAAGTCTTCATTATTTATAAGTTGTTCTTTCAATTCGACCAAAACTTCATGCACATAATAAGAGTCATTAAAAATAATTTTATATAATCTAGAAATGTATATATATCGTTTTTCGTCTCTCCTAGCTTTGTAATATGTCGTCTCAATTTAATTAATAGCCGGAGTAGTGTATTCTTACACGTAAAGAAATGCACACCGTTTTTTTTTCAATCAATATTTCATTTGCTTTTAGTATAAATCCAATCACTTAGCGCGTTGTTATTTCAATGAAAGAAAATTCCTTTCATAGTTGTTAGTTGTGTCGTTTTCAGTTGTTTTTAGTCGCGGGATAGCTAATCTAGAAAATAGCTAAGTTGTTTTTAATTGTTCAATTTCAATAACAATTTGGGTGAAATCGGACGTGAAAAGTTATAAAGTGACTGTATCGAGTGAAAGAATCGAGTAAAACGTTGGAAGAGGGGACTATTATATATATTCCAATGTAAATGAGATGTGATTTATAATGTTTTAAAAGTGTGATATATCAGCCTAAATTAGCCTCAGAGGTGTAAGAGAAATATTAGCAAAAGTAGAGGATGAGGTATTCGTCAACGGAATTTTTACCTAGTAACGTTAGAATCTAACGCGAAGATTTTGATATGATATTAGTTATCAATTCGTCTCTTATAAGGAATGTTCTTCTAAAAAGATAGAAAGAAAACCTTAATTATATATTATCATCCATTGTATAAGAATATACTTACTAAGTATCAAATAATATCAATAATTAAGATATTAAGAAAGACAAGAGAAATTTGTAGAGGTCCCTTGTATAGGACTTATGTATACGATCCGTTACATGCCTCTTCTCGTGACATTTGGGGACTGCACCTGCACCGCGTCCAGGCCGGATGCTGCATATGTGTATCTCGTTACTTGCACAACCACTAAACTCATAAACTCAATAGTAAGTAGCTTGAGTACATGACATTTCAAACATAAACTTGTTGTTTCAAAATATTCAACCCATATTAGTAAGTCACTGATTTATATATATCAAATTCATTAATACACATTTAAACAACATTTGTAAATAAATCTTTTTCGAGTACATTTATATATAACATTTGAGTTTCATGGTTTCTATTAAAACATTGAAGGTTAACCCGTTAAAATGAATTAGAGGTGAAGAATTCTGTTAGCTAACAACGTAAATACCGGTGTTGGATATTATTGATATAAATTTAATATAGCGTATATAAATGTAGGTTACATATATACTTTTTTAATCTTTTGCCCACATGAAAGCAAGGATATTCTGGAGTTGTTTGAAGTTGATGTCGCGTTTATCTTGTAGAATAGAAGCTAGAAACCTCGTTTTAAAATTACTTTCTTTCTGCTTATAAATGGTGTAATGGCGTATGTATCTCGGTTGTAGCCGTTAAAAATAATACGAGTTCATCACGTGATATGATGCAAAATCAATACATGAGGTAAACATATTACGAATTCTTAGACGCCTACCGCATCGCGTGGTATTTATATCATCCAGATTCTGAACGATAATCGCAAAACCTAGGTGAATAAAGATGTTCCTGCATAAAGAGTGAATATAAACGTTCACGAATTTTTTAAAAATCTTATTTAAGGACTATAAAGAAAATAGTAAGGATCTTTCTATGAATAAATGAAGGAGCAAATAAGTTATAAAGAATAAGTATAACCTTGTTTGTAAAAACACGATAAAATGAAATTTTGACGACGGTATTTTTAATTTCGAAAATGTAATTTAATAACTTGTGAAGTAATACTATAAGATGTATAAACAATTTAATAAACGAATGATATTTTAAATGAATGGAGAAAAACCTTTCTAAAGAAGGTTTGAAACCGAACCCATTAGCGTGGCGGATAAGATGGTTTATTAGGATTTTTTGGAGTGAAGCAATAAAATAATTCGAGAAACTCGAAACCTATGGTATCGAAAAAGTTTATAAACGGCTTCCAAGTCGGTAATATATAACTAACCCATTGAATTGTTAAGTATGGTTTTGTGGTGTTATAAACTCGATTATGATCAATTTGAAGTTAAAATTAAGGGTTTACATTGTATTAGACGTATTTTGTATACTTCATTTCGTCGATTTCGCTGACTTTGTCGATAGCGAATAATTGAAAATTACGAACGTATTATATTGGAAACGTGTCGGTATACATTTAAATCAAATATCTGATATGAAAACGAATATTATTTTCGTTCAGGTGATTAAATTTGACTAATGAAATGTTAATAGTATATGTCATTTAATAATTGAGGTAAAGTTTATGGATGTATTGCGATATTTCATTCATTTTGTAATTGTTTCAAAAAAGGAAACGTTTTCCTCAACCTTGAACCATTCTGATAGGGAATAATACTCATTTGCAACTTTTTCTATAAGTTATTATATAGTCCTTATTGCGACTTTCAAGTGTTCCATAACATTAGGAATACGTCAAATAAAGTTACTATTTTTATGCGGAACTTTAAAATAAGGATAGTAACAGGTTTTATTGCTTGAATAATGTAAATATAATAGCCATATGTTATGAAAAAAGATCTCATAACGATAATCGTCATATTCTTTATTATTTAATGTGAATTGCAATAGGAAAATCAATGGTGATATCCAGTGAAGTATGAATAACAAAAAAGCCTATTTATGTTGAAACATTTTAATTTAAGTGTAGTAACGTTAGTCGTTTCGCTTTGTGTTGGAAATACAACAGGTATAGTCACTTAACACACTTAGCAACAGGGCCAGTCAGTACATAGTACAACTTCAAGTACTTGATACGTATTAACACCAAGGATAAGGAATTCACCGGAGATAGGGATATTTTCAAGGGGCACAGTATTTACTAGTATAAGGACTATTACTGACTAGTTAGTAGGATCAGCACGGAGATGCTTCTTGTGCTGGTACTTAATAGCGCAGTGGAACTAGGATCTATAAGTATATACTAGTATTTTCTATTATAGAGTCTCGAAATTTGATTGAGATCTCTATAAGAATACATTTGATTATATATAAAGTCCTCCACATAGATTACATTATAGTTAAATTCATAATCCTACACAATATATTTCTGTGTAGTAACTTCAACATACTGTCAGTACGATTGTATCCTACTGTATTATTTTACTAAATTTAGTCCGCTACTTTCGATATAAATACAAATTAAAAATATCGCCGTCTTCTGGATCTTCTGATACCTTTAAGGATTCCCCTTCAGTATCCCTAGTATTACGTGGTTGTTTTCCACTACCATGACTGTTTTACGCTAATACCAGTGATTATGTTCCTCCTTTTCAAAGGACTTTTATTGCTTCCGGCTCCTCCGGTCTCTTTGGACCTACTGGTGTTTTCCTCTCCTCTGGATAAATCTCTATCTCTTTGGTTTCTACGTTTTAAGGCTACTCCTATTGTCTTAGGGGCTATGAACTCTAAATATTTGTTAAGGAAAGGAAGAAAGGAAGCTCGTAATGCCAGTAAGGAAAAATCTAAGTAAGAGCTTCAAGCTCTCAATATTTATAATTTTACTGATAAGGAGGTAGATGTTAAAGTTAAAGTAGCGCATACTTTGGACTACTCAGATAAGTAAAAATTTATGTCAGCGATCGAATTATACACCAAACTGATAACTAAACTTGAGAAACATCCAAAGAGACTCTAAATGAAGAAGCCGTATTTATATACGTCGATAGTAATTACACCGATAAAGGAGGAATAACGCAATATTGAAACCCTCTTTTGACGTTTATTGAAGAAGTCTGATTTCAAATCTTGAATAACAATTATCAAACGACTCTGAAACGTTGAATTTTGCATATTTATAAATGTGTTGAATAAAAATCAAAATATATTCTGCTAGTAATAACAGTTTTGATATCGTACAGGGTATTATTAAAATTTGGATTGACATAATATTTACCAAAACAGATATCGTTTATTTTTCTATATCGATCGATTACCGTTTAATAGAGACTTCTCAAATTATACGTATTTGGATTATGGATTACTAGATAATAACGTTTTTATTACTTTAAAACTTTTAGCCGTTATCGCTAATATTGAAGACTTGTATAAGGCCCTTTTGAAGTTTATTGAAATATGATAAGGAATTGGACAGATTCACTGTTAAACCCATCTTAAAGGCTTCCTTTCATACGCTCCTTACACTACTTCGTCCTGTATCTTTTTTTAATAGCGTATGATAATACTAGAAGGAGTTTAATCTATTAAGAATGTTAGGTTAAGGATATTAAGGATTCCTTTCAGTTTTCAACATGTATTGAGTCCAAGTTTTCAATTTGAATAGTCCGTATATAAAGTGAATTGAGGAAAGCCGTACCCTCGACATTACGTAAACTTCAGACGGAATTCTAAATCAAAAATCGGCTTTAAGTTGAAAACTGAAAGTTAAATTTCAGGTTTTAGAAAGATAGACGAATAAGAATATTCATCTCGACCGTAGTATAGGTGAGTTGAAACAGAATTACGTTGTCGGTTCTTACAATGTTTATTTAATAAAAGCCTGTTGAATCATTAACTCTAATCTACGGCTCTTGTTTTATCGTACTAAATATATTATTCAAAAGAAACAACAAGCGGATGTTAATATAATAAATAATTGTAAAGTAAATTCCCGTTACAAGTAGTATTATAATTCCATGGTGTTGCCTACAATTACGTAGTTTGATATTCAATTCGACTGTCTACTTCGCTAGACTTTGTACAGGTCTCCGCACTGGAGAATTTTGGCTAATTAAAGGACTTATCTTACACAGGTATTCTCGTTCTTATATTTTCACTTTCAACGTCAAAAGATCAACTTTCAACATCAAAATCCCTATTTTTTACATTAAAACCCCTACTTTTCTTGTTAATCCACCGAAACAATAAATTATAAGCCGTTCTAAAGGCGGGTAGTACCGTATTACAGGCTCTATTTTCAATGTTAAGCCATAAAAACTGAACGTCAAATCTTTTTTCTTTTCCTTTTTTTCCTACATTACTATATTGTTTTCAAATAAATAGATTATAGGTTTCAGATTTTGTAAATGTTCACTTAAGCTTATCTTTACGTATTTTTAACGACGAGAAATTTTTTTTTTCTTATGTAAGGTGATAAATACCCCGAATTATGAATAGGGGGTGATATGATTAAACTAAAAAAACAATGAATAATACAAATATTAGTTAAATGTATAAAAAGTTATATTTACTATATTCTAACCTCTTACAACTAATTTTATTACCCTAAATTTTTTATAACCCAGTTTAACATATAGAAGTTTTTAAGTTTATGTATTAGTGTTGGAGACTTAACTTTGATCTACTTACAAAAAAAAGAAACAGCTGTTACTATAATTGGTGACTACAATATTATAAAAGCTACTTAACATTTCTATTACAACTTTACTACCATAGTTCCCACCAAGTTCTTCGAAACTTCCCTTTGACATATTAGGTTTGATTATACTAGTATAAAATTAGTAAAGGAATCACTTTAGTTGTTAGACAGCCCTAAGAAGAACCAAGAAAAGAAAATTTTAGACTTTATTTATGCTTTTTGTAAACTGTCCAAGAGCACTTAATAGAAACCAAGATTCCAATGCGGAATCTTGGAAAATACAGGGTTTATTTAGACTCTTGATAGCTTCCTAAAAACAATTGGTGGCTGAAGGGGCAAGTACCATAAATTGATAGCTATGAAGGTGAAGTATATCTTTGGGGTTTGTGACATAGCTAATCTATCTCTGGGTAAAGGATCAAAGGTCATTTATCATAAATTCAACGAGATTATTAAACGTATCAAATTTATTATAAACTACTTATTTGTTTATGGAGATAATGAGCTTTTTAATTGTTTAGTTAATATGATGTTTATCAATACCTTCTTTACTCTTAAGTTTCGTTTATCATAAATCTTTGAAAATAAAGGCATTTTTAAACGTTTTCATAGAATGATTTTGTAAAAGATTCGGATTTTGACTATTGCCAGAAAGATGCTATATTACTTGAGGCCTTAAATTTTCCAAGTAGCTATTATTATAGCTAACTTGATGGTTAACAATAGGAGCAAAATCTAGTATACCACGCTCTATAACTATTTTCACGATAAAGTGAAGGGAATGTCATAGGCTGGTGCCTGGGCTAGTGGTCACCTGTGATCTAGCTCTAGCGGTTGCCATGCTCCTACGATGCTTTGGAGTCGTCCTGTCACATGACCAGATTACCTCTTTTCTGTAGCCTGTTGCAGCTCCGTGGCAAAGCTTTCCACCTCCCTTCTTTTATCGAGGATTATAAATAGTATTCAACCGTTTTAAGAGATAACTTTAGCTTAGTTCCTTTACATATAATTCTTTATCCTCTTTTCCAACGGAATTTTAGGTACTTGTAAGTAGTTATAACCCAAGGTTATATCTTTCGATCTTTTAAACCTGAACACTTAAGCTTTGTGATATTTCCTTAACATGTGTATCAAAGGTTAATTTTAAAGTGTTTTGGCAACGTATTACGACTAACTGACTGTTTAATACAAACGACTCACCAAGAATTAATGTGCGAAGTTCGCCGAACTAGACTACGCTGTTCGCGAATATGCTTTATGTATAAAATAACGAATACCGATATGATAATTACGTTGAAAAATATAACTCGGCAGCTTTAAATCGTTACCGATACACCCAATACTTTAAAGTAAAACCCCACTTTAAGGGGTCTTGTTCCTTCTTTACCCACAAACAATATAACTACTACACCGTACCTTATTATTGACCTCTTCAAAGACTACGATAACCCCAATTCAGCCAAATCCAATTACAATAATAACAGCTTATCCGACTATACAGACCGTTAAAGAATTAAATACAAACCCTTCCACTAACAATTTTATTTTTCAACGTTATATCATGTTTCGTGATATAAAAGATTAAGATATTAAGTAATTTACGTAAAAAATGAAATTTTATCGATATAAAGAAAAATTACTTTTTTATTGTCTTCATGCTGAAAAAGTTTTTTTAAAACCGTTATGAAAAGATATTAATTTTTCGGTGGCGATAGCGGTAATAGTAACCCCGACATTTTTACCACAATATTTCGCATACACTAATACGGCTCGAACGCGTTAAACACCGTTATCCCCTAGCATAAATGCTTAAAATAAGGGATTGGCAAATGATTTTACGTTTTTGTTAAACGTTGGACAGGTTTTATCTACGAAAGTTTGCGGTACAGCTCAATAAATTGTTGATAAACTAGTCATTTTGAAAGGAGTTATTAACAATATACTTGTTAACGCGTTTTTTTTTTTTAAGAAAAAAAAAAAAAAAAAAAAAACTCCGCAACTTACCATAAATAAGTCTTCCGTACCTAACTTAGTGATAATTGACTTTATAATTATCGTATTAGGTACAGTAGTATCAGTTACATTAATGATGTTAATACCAGCGATATAATTAGTAACGGAAATGATAACGGCGACGTACCCGCTTACGATAGTTAGGAATATAATATTATAATTGACGTAAATATTTTTCGAACTAATATTGAATGTCGCGTTACCTGGATTAATTATTCGGAACCTTTTTTCCGTAAAAACCCTGACTTATGCTTTCGGTACGGTGCGGATACTTATCACATTCATACCTATCCACTGGATCCTGTGTAACGCTCGACTAACTTTTGTACCAAAACAAAAGTTGACATTTTTTTTACATTTGACGACCAAATTATCGACCTTAAAAAGGAAAACAGTAAATTTTAAAAATGATTGTGTATGTGAATTCAAAGAATTTGATTTGATTCGGTAATTTACCACTAATATTTGAATAAGTTTTCATTTATCATAAATTTATTGTACGATTTTATTCAATTTGTTCAAAATTCGATTGATATAGTTTATATATTTCATAACGTTATGATCAAGTAATTAGCCTGTTCATCACATTTATCGCGTATTTATAATCTATCCTGAAGATATAACCAAACCACATATAATATGGAAAAAGCCGGTTTACAACCTTTTTATTTTATAACTTGTTTAAATGTTAACGTCGATAAAAAACGATATTGAATTCAAATTTGCTATTTTTCATCTGTTTTACAACATTATTGAGGGTCATCTTTAAATTGAACACAAAAACTTAATTTGTTACCTTGTGACATTTGAATGACTTTTGAAAAAAACGGGGAATTATATTTATAGTAATGAGATCCTAAGCTGTCGTAAAAAGAATATAAGGGTATAAGTAACGTTACCTTGCTTTTTTTGTTTCGTTTAGCCCGAAAAGGAAAAATTCTAATCATTAAATTCGCTGCCGGTTTTTTCTTTTTTTCGAAATTATTAACAAAACGCCAACCCAGAAGTTACCTTTTTCCGTAAACGTCAAGCTTCCCGATACCTTCAAGAATGTTACACCCTTATTTGACAAGGTACTAGGAGTTCGACTGTTTCCTTTCCGCTTAGAAACCAATTATAAAATCGTTGTCCAAAATAAAAGTTAAGATCAATCTTGAAAAGTCCTATAAAAGCTGTTGTATAGTATATTACATAAGGTTCTTTTAGTGTTACCGATAATGTTGATCGATTTGTTAAATCAAAGCTATATCCGCGCGAATAGCTTTTAACAGAAGTCTCCGTAATTTTTCATTAAGAAAACAGGAAGCAGCCTGCATCTTTATATTCATTACCGTAGGATTTGGAATAGTAGTATCTTCAATGCAGTAGGTCAACTTTACTCTCAGTAAAGTTGACTATACTAACTGGAAGTTGAGTTTATTATTTTGTGTGGACGTACTGTATTGGCTGCAAATTGAGTATAATATGCACTCACCTCACACTAAAAAACGGGCGAAACAATTGGCTATACAAACTACTTTGCAAACCCGCTAGCGGTCTGCCAAACCTGGAATAATACATCAACTCCTTAACTATTTCAATATTACTGTTACTTCAACTAATCGAATCGACAACATTGAAACATCTGAAGCCCTACTAACACTGATCAGGGCTTATCAGGTTTAGCACAGATAAGCTAAATCGAAAAAAAAAACTATTTTCCGGTTACACTCTACTTTAATAACGACAGCTAAAGTAAAGGAAAGATTCTTGCGAAGAGAATTAACTACAGTGTCAGTCTCTACGGTAGTACGTAAAGAAAATCTTTAAGCTGCGCTAATCTATACAGAAAACCAAAGGTAACGCTGGCATCGCTATTGAAAACACCAAGAAATCTTTACGGATCTTTCTTAAAGAGCGTTAAGATTAACCGCTTAAAGTCTTAAATTCGGCAAGTTGGCAGATGACTAAGTTAGTACTACTGCAGGTGCTTCTACTTCAAAAACGACTAAATTCCACGGCTAAACAACCACAACAAACAACCTTGGACCTTACCCTTGACATCAAACCTTTGCCCCTACTCTATTCTTTTCTCTTCCCCTACGCCAATTTAATCGCCAAAATTGCTACCCTAAGAAAAGACACCAAAAATTACCAAGTCGCATCGAAAAAGTCATGTTATACGACTCCCCGCTTACTCGCCAAATTCGCACGCAACTTTACGCTAAAACACCAAGTCTCCACGCCCCAAAACCACCAATTTATTTGCCTAATAAAACCTATATCACACAAAACCTTAAGATAGCATCCAGTTAAAATATAATAAAGGCAATTAAAGCCTTTGTACCCATTTTATTAAAGTATTACAATGGAGAACTCTGTGGGTACGACGTCGATAAAGACTTAACGGAGAAACACCTGGTCAACTTTGTTAACAATTATATCTTCGATTACGATTCTGGCAAAAATCTTGAACGCGACAACAGTACTTTCCACAAATACCGTTAGTGCTTTAATGACTAGAATATTAACATATGGGGAAAGGTTTAAAAGGGTATTAGGTTAAATCTAAAGGAAAAACTTAAAAGATAAGAGATCTAAATGTCAAACAAGAGCTTCACCAAGCTGGCAAAAACCCTCTTCGACCTAGAACAACTTAAGGAATGCCCTTGAAACACTGACATCTTAAGGGAAAAGATGTTGAAAAACTTTAACTCTTATACACACATTCCATGAGACCTCCCCTTTATCCCTAACAAAGTCAAGCCTCTTTATGCACTAACAATAAAGAATCTGTTAATTTACTCGGTAGCCCAGCACCTCCACATAACAATGTGGAGTACACTATTAGCAGCGGCAGAGCGCGTAAAACAGCAGCTGATAATACGGCCAAAGGAATTAACGTCGGTGTTTTTAACAGGTTAATTAATCAAAATCGTTAAGTCCTTCAAAACCTTTAAACCCCTAGTACTCTCTAGCCCTTTAATCGCCGAATTCCCTAAAAGCCTTCAAACAGAATATTTTACTACACGCGTAATCCTTTTACAGGTCCTATTAAATGACTTTATTCCTTGGGTTGAGCGATTGGAAATTACCCTTAACACCGTATTTTGAAGGCTTTAAAGCTTAAACTGACAGAAAACACTAATAATAAAGACTGGGATATTTACTTCAACCTGTTCCTAAAACCTATTAAGATAGTTAATATTGAATACAAATTTCTTACCGACTTCGCCAAAATCTGAAACTATGTAAAGAAATATATTGGGAAGTCTTATAACCTCCTCGATACGAAAATAATACCCTTTTAAAACATTTACAAATGGATAGAGGTTTCTTCTTTTAACTTTCACTCACTATTTCCTCAAACCCTTACGAGGCACGCCAAAGACCATTACCTTAATTTTTAACCCAAACTATTTTCTTTGGCGAAGTTTACGATAACATGAAAAACTACTTCAAGTTCGATATTGACTTTATCAAATATAATGCATACTGAACCACTACGAAGTAAATGACGATAATAACGAAAAATAAAGAAAAGTAAATACTAATGGATATGCTTAACCAGATGCTTGATAATCTGATGTTATGTTAGCAAGCCATGGGAAAGGCATACTTTAGCGGAGCCACACTTCGCAAATAGGTGCAAGAAGTAGTTACGGAAGTTAGCGAGTTCGAATACACCTTATAACGTCTAAATACCACCTATGAAGGCTTTTTATATAGTTACGCTTTTCGTTTAAAATTTTAATGATGCGTAAACTAAACTCGTTTGGTATATACCCTTGAACCAGTAACTTTCCTAATGTAGATGGAAAAGACCTTACGGTCATTAATTACATCCATCACAAATACAGCTACGGGCTCCTTTAAAGCTTAAGGCCCGGCCTATCGACCCCAAATTAAAGGTAACAGTTAGGTTAACGCCAATAAGGTTAAGATTGAAGCGGTTATACTAACTGTAAACACTATTGTCATAATGATAGTAAGAAATATTGGATTTATAAAAATTTTGGCCATTAGTTAACTCGTTACCCCTTTGCTAAACGAAATGAAAAAAAGGTAAAATACTATATCTAATACCTTACTACATTGAAATAAGACTATTTCAATGAAATAATAAACTTTAAAGGCGACAAGCTAGTTAACTATAACGATAGCCCCAAGCAAATGAAATACCATAAAGATATTATTCCTAACGCGGCCTAATAACTAGCCAAACATACCCTTTTTATATCGTTTAGGCGATAAAAAATCCTTTCATTTGCTTTAACCAAGCCTCTAACCCCTTATACATCTTTAACCTCCGCGATCGTTACGCAAACCATAAGTTTCAAGGTATTGTACTAAATATAAGGTCAATAAGGTATTTAATAGGAGGCTATTCGTAATACATAACATTACAGAGGGAAAGTATTATAGTTGCTGAGATTAATGATTACGATAATGGCAAAGCCAAAGTTGGCTTTAAAACGGATAAACGATTATACTTACTAGGGATAACGGTAATTTAAACTATGAATGAGTCGTTCATGTTTTACATCCTTAAATCCCCTACCTCTTTCCTTCTTTACTTGGAAAATATAAATACCCTCGGCTTTAACGTTAACTTTAATACTGACGACTTAATTAATAACAGCTCAAGGTTTCCTTTCGCCTTTAAGTAAGGGTACCTATAGCTTCATTTTTAAGATATCAATACAATATTATTAAGCCTGACGAAGCTGGAGTTATTTAATTATACTGATGATTTAACCACATAACCATTAATAGGCTATATAAAGTTTTAAAGTCTGTAGGATATAAGAAAATGCAATATTTTTCCTTAAATGCTGTTAAAAAAATTCACTACTACTGTTAAACAAATTATTAACCCCCCTAGGATTTAAGTTCATATTTAAAAACAATGAAAACTTTAAGTTTAAGGTTTTTGTTAATGTATTTTACTTAAATAATAAGTTGGTCCTTTACGCTGTGAACTACGTAATCCATTTTTATAGAACTAAGTTTTTAAAGTTTCTTTCGTAAAATGATATATGGAAAACGCTAAAATGAACATTATTAATTAATACGTATTCGGGCTTATTTAAAGTTATCGTCGACAATATCGGCATTGACTTTATAGCGGCGGAGTTCTATTAAAATGGCAAAATAATAGGTATTTGGGGTAAAAAGTCACTTATGAAGGCCTACTAAAACATTGGAAAGTTTAAAAAGATATACATATTACTCCTCCAAACGTAGAATATCCTTACACTACATATTAGAAACTTTACGAATTTAGAGATACGCCTTTAGATAGCGATAAAGGGGGTAAACAATACTGTAAGCTTCAACTATCTAGTGCCAAATTTATTAGTCTTTAAAGCGTACCTGCGCCTAACAAGTAAATTTACGCCATTAGTAAGTACCAAAAACCGAGATATAATCTACAGAAAAGCAGTCAAAGAACTACGAAATGAATCGACACACCGCTAAATTAAAATACCCTTAAAATCAGGAACGTCCTTATAGTAATCTATGTGTTTACTTTGCCGTTGTAAAGTAAAGTCCTCGTATAATTGGAGCCGGGCAAATAAAAAGGCCTATATAAAACCTTAAGTATCGCTAACTTTACAGTAGTTGTTAAAACTGTTAAAGGTTTTGTAACTTTCCGTATTACCTAGTTTAAGCTTTATATTGGGGTCATAAACAATAAAGGCTCTTAAGCCAAAAGACAGACTTAATACTAACTTCTTTTACCTAATATCAATAAGTAAATAAACGTCCGCGAGTGTAAACGACCCCCGTAAAAAAGAGGAACGTTAAAGAAAAAAATTATACACCGGGTAATATTTATAATATTATTTGGGTAATCAGGAAATAGAATGATAAGGAAGACTTGGTAGTAAAGCTTTAAATATAAGGCATTATCAAACCCTTCGGCAAACTTTTTTTTTTAAAAAAAACGATAAGGTATAAATTAACGGTTTACTAACCCGATAGGTTATATAATTCGTGCTGAAACCCAATTTTAACCTTTAAACTCCAAATTTTACGATTAGAAAGTCGAGGATTATCTATGAGGTTAAAGGAAATACCATGGGGCGGCCGTACGAAAATTCACGCCTAATTACTTGAGAATATAGTAATAAAGGTGAAAACTGAATTTTTACGTAATCTCTAACAATTTAGAAAATTAACCAGCTCTTAGTCGTCCTTTCAAGATTAAGTTTATTAGTCAAAACTAAAAAAAAGTTTACATTGAATAACCGAAATATAACATGAGCTTAGACGTAGTTAGCAAAAGATTTACAACAGATTATACTATTGGAATTGCTACAAGAACTACAGCTTATTTACCCTTTTAAAACGATTATACGACATATTAGGCTTTTATATGAATTAACTAAATTAGGCGTTGATTGGTTTTTTGCTTACTAATCGAACCTCAAATTAAAATTGGCTAGGAAGTTTTTAATATACGACTTGTATTTGTTAGTAATGTAAAAAAACGATTTCGGCTTAGTAGGTATACAAACTAACGATACCCTTTTCGTTAAAATGGCTCGCTTTATGGTATCAGAATAGCAGAAAATTAAATATTTTAAGTTTTACAATTACAAGCCGGTTACAAAGTTGGTAAATGGAAGCCAACTTTATATTAATGGATCGTTAATACGTATATCTGGTATTAATGCCTGCTTTAGCTTTCGCTAAATGTGCTAAGGTATTAATTTGAATATAATCGATGATACTAACAAGTTAAAGACTAACGGTACCTAAAATAACGTACCCGTGTCAGTTATATTACCACTTTATATTAACCAGAGGCTTTTTACAACCCCTTTATCGCAACATAAGTATCAAATCTAATAGGTAACGATTTTAACAGATTTAATAAAAGGATTAAGTAGTAAATACAGAATTTGAACCAAAGGATTAATATAGTTTTAATTGACTTGTCGAAAGCTAAATTAGTAATAATTACAGATATACTTTTCCTCAATAATATCTACATATCTTGACAAATCGACTTTTAAATAACCCTTTTTTCATAAGGATAAATTGGAGAACCAGTTTAATATTATTTGTAGTTTAATTTAGTAAACCTTTATTAAATTCAAAAGAATAACAAGAAGAGTATTAACTTTAAGGATCTACATTATAATTATAGTATTTAATATAAGTTTATATTTTAGGGAACCCCTGATGTTTTACTAAATAACCAAGAATTCCATCTATACCGGTGGTAATTTGAATCAACTCGGAAGTCTTGTTTAAATTCCTTTTAAAGCTCCGAACTACTAGCGAAGAACGC
Organism: Anisogramma anomala; assembly: GCA_038502455.1. Lineage (NCBI taxonomy): Eukaryota > Fungi > Ascomycota > Sordariomycetes > Diaporthales > Gnomoniaceae > Anisogramma > Anisogramma anomala. The sequence goes on along the minus strand of JASMMZ010000008.1, from coordinate 4,009,128 downwards.
CTGATAATCGACTTGATAACACTTCGCGAAGCCTAAGAAAAAATGGAAATAAAGGAGATCCGGTAAATTAAAGGAAAATATAATCCTATTAATATTATAACTAAGGAATAGTTAAACAGGGCCTTTGAAAGGTTGTATACGATAATAAGATAACTATAAATATCGAAGGTTACGTTAATAGGCCGCCCGATAAGTTTAAATCATGTGGCAGTGGTTAAGGATATACTAGCGAAATTGAAGACTATTAAGGGATTAATAATAGCGACTTGTTTAATCGTTACAGCTAAAATGGAGTTTTTTATGGGTTTGTAGCGGAAAAACTTTTTTAAAGATTCGATAAAGATGGATTTCGAAGCTGTGGGGCAAGTAATGGAAATTTGGGTTAATTTAAGTACAAATAAACGTAATTAGATTTGGAGGTTAATTGCAATTGAAAAAAGTTTGTAAAGTTAATGATGATGCAATTTAACATTTACTTGAAAAGATTGGATAACCACACTAGCGTGCGCGTACAAACTACAAAGCCGCTAGTATTAGAATGGTAATGTTTACAATGTAGTAAGTCAACTTTATATATAGTAAAGTTAACTATACTAACTGCAAGTTAAGTGTATTGATTTATATAAACCTACTATATTAGCTGTAAGTCAAGTACAGTATACGCCCACTTCACACTAGAGTATGTGCCAAGTAATTAGCTATACAAAATACTGTGCAAACCAGCTAGCGTTCTACCAAACCTAAAACAATACATTCACCACTTGACTAGTGAAATACTACTGTTACTTCGACCAATCGAATAGACAACGTTGCAATGTTTAAAGCCCTACCAACAGTAGGATGAAGGTTATTACAAAGGCTGATCGTCACTTCTTTCCCTAGATTGAAAAAACCGTCGCGAAGATTTTGCGAAATAAATGATCTTCCAAATTTAAAGTTAAAGATTCCCTTACAATCTTAATAGTAAAAGAAGAAGTAAATAAAAGATTTTATTACATATACGTTTTGAAATTTTCAAATAATTGATTACCTCTTTCGGTTTCTCCGATATACCGACTACCATTTCACGATATATTAATAAATTATTACGTCTTTCTCTCTAAATTCTTTACTAAGATTTCTTTGAGGATATTCTATTATATTTTAACTATACATTCAGTAACCATAACGTTGACTTTAAATAGGTATTTAACTCTTTAAACGCTATTTATTTAAAGCTTTATATGTAGAAATGTAAATTCGGCGTTTGAAAAATTGAATATTTTAGATTCGTTATTGAAGCGGGAATTGAAATTTGTAAAACCCCAAAAAAGGTCGACCTCATCCGGATATGAACAGATTTTGGGTTAATACTAAAATTACGTGTTTTTTTTAGCTTCGCTGATTTTCACCGGTAATTTATTTGGGAGTATTTTGTAATCGCGGGCCTTTTAATATATATAATTATCAATCGCGTCCCTTTCTATAAAACTACTAAGGAAAATATGTTTTTAGGGATTTTTAAGTTTTTTTTCTTTTTTAAAATAATATCCGCCTAGTAGGGCACTTGGCATGAAACTTTTGTGTATGACGATTGTTTCAGTTGGGACTAAAGAAGCTATTTACTTTAACAGAAAGATTATGGTATCCTATGCCTAGTAACATACTACTTTAGTCTTTTGTTAATTGTTGAATAAAATTACTAAATTGAAGATAATGAATTCCTAGGGATTATAAAAGGTTTAAAAGTAAGGAAAACAAACCTTCAAAGTACAACCTTCCTGTTTACTATCCTTATTAAGCATAAATTTTTAAATATTTTATAACTATCTAATGACTTTCCGAAAGGCAAATTCGTTAGTTGGAATAACTTTGCTAATTCTGTTTTAAATTCATTTATAATTAAGGGGATAATTGTATTTGACATGATATATTATCGCGATGAAACTAGGATATTTCTCAAAATCTTTTCGACACTCGTCTTTTATTCAATAATTATAACTTTTACGTTTTTGATTGTTTTTTTTAAATCGCTCCCACTCATACATAACTCCTGTCTTACCATCACTATCGAAGCCATTTCGAAAGATTGTAAGCTTTTTACCAACGTTAACAATGAAAATAATTAGGATGCCATTACTACACATGACGTTACTTACACTCATTTCATTCGCGTAATACATATAAACCACCGGAATTTCCCCTCCGATATTCGTATTATCAACAACCAAATACTTAAAGTCTTCACTTCCATAATTTAGTAAACGATGATAATCTTTTTCGATTCCGTATCCGTATTTATGTTTTAATATACAAACCGTTTACTACCACATTAATCTAAACTACATATTATTCATTTTTTACTAGCTATCCAAACCGCAACGTTACCATCGTTATATAAAACAAAACATATTTCTAGTCAGGGTTACACCGTGTGGTCCGACCTTTTTTCCGAAATTTTGATATTTGTAGGCCAATAACCTATTGATAACACCATTAAAAGAAGCTTTTAAAACTACTACCAATTCTCGAACAGCCTTAAAACAAGTTTTCAATCGACTTTCAAATCTATTTCCTTTAAGAAAGAACTAAAACCCCACGTTACTCTATAATTACTACTGATCACTTAAGTAAAATTATTGCTTTAAAAGTAATAGATTCTATAAGCGCCAAAGCTTATAAGAAGCGTTTTTTAAAGTATTATTAGCAATTTCTTGGGTTCCCTCGCGTTATTATTAACTATGAAGGTTTAAATTAAACCACTAGGATTCAAAAACGTTTTTACAACTTAACGGTGGTAAAATAAAGTTTAAACACTGTTTTTACCCCGAAACAGATAATGCCAACGAACAGGTTAATTTAAAAGGTTTCAATTATCTACAAATTTTCGTTGTTTAAATACAATTTGATTAAAATCGTTTATTACTAAGTTACCAATTGATTTTCAATAATAAAATACTATTACTATTAATATAAACCTATTTTTTACTATATACGATTCCTACATGAATTTTATATGACCTATTTAATATTTACTTATTTTAATAATTAAATTATTCCCAAGGGCTAAAACCTTTGTTCAATGTATTAATAATGTTGCGAAATTCTTGTAAGCCGTAATAATAGTTATATATTGACATATAAAATAGTCGTTAATAAAAATCAATTCCTTTTGGAACGATTTTGAGTCGATGATAACGTTTAAATTCTTTTTAAAAACCATAAGCCGAATGAATTTGGGATTAAATTAGGTTAACATTATAAAAAAATACCGTATTATACGTATCGTCTATTCTTAGGTAGTTGAACTTAATATTCCGAATGAGAAACACCCTTGATTTTACATTGACTAACTTATCCGAATCGTTTCCGACTCGTTTCAAAATTAACTAATCTACGACTATCAATTTCCCACGGTTGACTTTATAGGTAATAACAGTGAAACCTAACCCGAATTTCATGTTTAAAGCATTTTACCAACTTTTAATGAGACTCATCTAGACCTCTCATTTATCAGCAACTCCTTAAAACGGTAAGTCCTAGTTGAATGAAGAAGTTAGATATACCTGACCTGAAAATCAATTTCGAATTTCTTAAAAACCGCGACTCTCAACGTTTTGGAATTCAGTTATAACTCGATTAAAAATAACAACCGTTCTTTCCACCTAATTTGCTGGTCAATTTAACTTAATTTTATCTTTGATCAGTTACCGAATCGTTAGAAACCATTACTTGACGACTTTTAAATAGTAAACGATTTATCTCACGTGGGTTAATAATAGTTGTTAGTGGTAATAGTACAATAATTAATCTGTATGAGATAAATGAAGATACCATGCAGTTTAATTTAAGTTAGTTAAAAGAACTAGAGATAGCAGTAAAGGGTTAACCTATGTTAATTAAAACGACTTGTGGCAATAGTGAGCTAGTTAACTCATATTAATCAAGAGATAATTATAGGCAGCTTAAACAAAGTTTCTTAAGAGGGCTAGCGGGTTTATATACGTAGATAAAAAAAGGAGGGGGGGAGGGGTTACAAGGACAGGTATATGCCTCGGGTAATTTTATAGGCGAGTTCTTTGGCTAGTGGTAATCCGGAATCTATCCTTGGCGGTTGTCATTCTTTTATAATGCTCTGAAGCCGTTCTATCACATGACCAGATCACCTATTTTCTGTAGCCTATAGCATCTCCTTAGCGGAGATTTCCGCCTTGCTCTCTTCATCGAGAATTATAGACAGTATCCGACCGTTTTATGCGATATCTTTGGCTTAGGTCCTTGACAGAGAAATGAGAATTATAAATTATTAGTATAAATTACGTTTTTTCTAGTAAAAGATAAATCTTTATAATAAAATTGATCAAAATTTAAATATTTGAGACTTTATGTTAGCGTTGTTTGTATTAGTAAAGTTATCAAATCATTGTTACAACATTTAAACGTTTATAATAATTATATCTTTACCAATGGTAGTGAAGTTAAGTTTCTTAGAGTCGGATATTTAGGGTTAAAATGTTTACATTTTTAAGTTTAAGGTACTTAGTACTAACTAAGTATTAGGAAAGATGCATCGAGAAGACTTTTATGTTTTTATCCATCTCGTTGCGTTTATGAAAGTGAGGGAAGTGTTTACATTTGTAAAGGAAGTAAGGACTTATAGGTTGGTAACAACTTCTTGGTTTTTTTAAAATTCATGCTAATTAAGACGATTATGTTTATTAAATGGTTTGGAATTTTGTAACGTTTAGGTTTAATTGTTATATGCAAATATCAAAGGTTTCATTTTAAGGGGCATTTATAGTTGCAGTGTAGATCTAAAAGCTTGAAGAATTGAATAGTAAAGATATTATTAAAAATATGAGTATTGGTATTTGGTAATACTTAGGTGTTTGTAATAAGGAAGGCGTGGGTACAGGGATATTTATTGAGATAGTTAAGTTGGTGGTAGAGATTGAAACAACAGTTGAGTAAATAGTTGAATTAGTTTAGGTAGATTAGTAACGGTGACGTCGATCGAGCTGAAAGCAGCCAGCGTTTTGCTTCAGCAATGTTTTCAGCTTTCGTTGTGATATGTAATTTCTAAAGGGAAAAAAGTATTGGTTGCCGAAAAGGTAATGATTTTTTGATGGCTTATTGTAGTGTTGCTACAACTGCTAGTGCTGGTACCGCTAGCGCTGATACTACTAGTACTGCTGCTGCTGGTAGTGATTAATAACTTGGTTAAAATCAAAGCCAGGATTTTCTGTTGTAAACAAGATCGAAAAATTACAGCTATTATTTGTTGGGTAGTGTAGGAGTTCAAACCAAAGGTAGTATTAGAGTGTTGAACTGTAGTCGAAAGAATAAGAAAGAAGGTCTAAGTTTAGCCTCCAGAGCTAAACAAATAAGACTAAGTATATACCATTGAGTATAGACTACCTGCAATACTTGCAAGGATTCTTGCTATCAGTCAATTATATTGATTATTAACTCCTCAAGCTAGTACAACATTAGCTTAAATCTTAAGAATAAAAGATTAAGCAGACAAGTTGGTAATTAACAATGTTTTTATATTCTTTGGCATGATTCAACGGGTTTTCGGTAACGAAATTAGCAGAGTCAAAGGTCAATTAAAACACATAAGCGACGGTTACGATTGTAGCAACGATAGAATCGTCTTAGCTTTCGTATACCTAAAGGGATTACATATTAAAAGCATGGTGCATAGCCTATAAACAATGTATTTACTCGAGAAAATCGGCGATATCGCGTTCGAAAAACCATCTAACGTTTGTATAAGAAAACTCGAAGACTAATAGATTAAGTAAAACAATAAAGTTATCAATTTGAAATATATCATTCTCAAAAATATAATATATGTTATGGTATTCGCAGCAAATTAATTCATTATAATACTACAATGTTTATAGTTTCATTTTGGATATGCGACTGAAATCGTTAATAGTAATAAAGGAAATGAGATCGGTGATTCCAAGCGTATTAGTTATAATAAAAGTAAATAAAAAATAAAAAAACAAGTTGCAATAGGTGTCTTTAGTCCATGTGATGATAAAAGTTGGTACGAAAAACAATTGCATTAGGTAAATACAACTGAATAAAAGGTTACCAATGCTAGGGAATTCGTATTTGAAATTAGCGAAATTAAATGGAAATGAATTGGATTTTCACAGAATTAAATAAAGAAACAAGAATTAATGTTATTGTATTTCATATTAGAAAAAAATTGAACTATTACGAGCTAAAAATATTAAGTTAATATATATGAATTTGTCTATAAAGAAGGGAGGAAAGAAGACTCAATCGTGTGCCAGTATGATTTTTACTAGTAGATCATGTATTGATTAGTTATGTTTTGACTTATGATTCCTATTTATTGTTAAAACCATAGGAAGTAATCTTTTCAAAAATGGGATAAAAGGGGTAAAAAGAATAAAAAAATAAACCAACTAAAAAAACGACTAAATGTAATAAAAATAAGCCCAAAAGAAAATCTAGAAGAAACCTATCAAAGCAAAAGATAGTAATATCGATTCGAATCTATATTAAAGGCCGCAAAACTTAATTGCAAAATAACTGTGGCGTAAAAACCAACGTGCGTTACAAGTGAACGATATTTGACACGATTAAAATCGTTGTAACAAATGATAAAAAAGAGTATAACATTTGTTTGGGTTAAATAAAACTTCTCACAAACCATAAAGTTGTATTTTTACGCACTCAAAACCTGTTTATTGAATTTTACGTCAAAACATTCAATTGAGCAAATAATAAAAAACTTTTCCGTGGAAGGCAATTCAATTGCCTAGCGTTATAGACGTCTTTTATGGCCTTACAAATTGCGGATGGAACCTATTGTAGGTGTACATACGACGCACTTTATCAGGTTAACCCCTATAGCGGGTAAAGCTATGGCAACAGTGAATGAATTTGTTTAGATGTTGAGGTTTCAAACTGTAGACGGGTGGCAACACTAACCATAATATGTATAATAGGGAAATATGGAGGGAAATCAGTAGGTAGGTTATGTGATTCAACACATAACCAGCCAGCCTGGCCTGCAGTTGCACACCATGAATATACTATATTATCTGCTATTTAGGTTTCCAAGCTGGTGGCGCAGTTCTCCAAGGTCAACAAAAAATACTATTTGGATTTCAGTTGGTATTTCCAAATCGCCCTCTAAAATTCATTCCAGCATGGTTATCGAGCAGGAAAAGCAAGAGTCATTCAGCCTAACTGGGGATATGTAGACGACATGCATACCCAACCGTGGAAGCGGGCAATATACCTATTTACCTCGGCTTCAGAATCATATGTGCAGTACTTCACTTCCATAGGCCGCGCGACAGACCAGTGACACTGTACGAACCATTTCTTCTTCCTCGTCGCCTCCTCGCTCTGCTATCATCCAAGATGATCAACGTAGCGGCGGTCCAGCTCGGGCCCGTGCGATGTACGTTGGGCCACAACATCGGCGAGTCCATGACTGACGAGACTGACGATTGCCCAAGACAACTCGCCCTGGGCCCAGATCACCATCCTTGGATTCGTGACGTTTTGCTCGGTTGGAATGTTTTCGGCCGTGGGCGGGCTTGGTGCTGGGTACGTCGCTGACAACCGGACCGTGACCGGTCTGGTGGATCATGGCATTGGCAGCTAAACATGCTGCCAAAACACAGTGGTACGCAAGACACAACGCTCTCTGACACGGCCAACGGAGTCTTGAGCGGCTGCTTCGCCATCGCCGGCTTCTTTGCCGGATCCGTGCATGTGAGGCCCTCCACCGCCTTCTCTCCAGGGGCCCACGAGTGACTCAACCGTCTCGCAGAACGTCCTTGGTCCCAGATTGACCATGTCCATCGGCTGCTCCGGGTACGCCTTGTATATGGGAGGGCTCTGGGCCTTCCAGGTGCACGGCACGCGCTGGTTCCTCATTCTATCGGGCGCCGTGCTCGGCCTGACCGCCGCGCTGCTGTGGTCCGCGCAAGGCTCCATCATGATGGCCTACCCGCTGGAGAAGGATAAGGGCCGCTCCTTCACGCTCTTCTGGTCCGTCTTCCAGATGGGCACCATCGTCGGCTCCGCCATCGCCCTCGCCATCCAGGCCCACTCGACGCTGCCCGGCGTCTCCACCGGCGTCTACCTGGCCTTCATGATCATCATGCTCACTGCCATCGGCACCGCGTGGCTGCTGCTGCCGCCGCATCTCGTCGTGCGCGGTGACGGCACCGTCGTCGAGCTCGAGGACGCCATCTCGCCCATGCACGAGGTCCGCGAGCTGGGCAAGATGCTCCGCGACTGGCGCATGTGGGCCCTGTTCCCCATGTTCTTCTCGTCCAACTACTTCTACGCCTACCAGGGCGCCATCGTGACGGTGCTCTTCAACGGCCGCACCCGCGCGCTGGTCGCGCTTCTCGAGGGCGTGGGCCAGGTCCTCGGCGGGGTCGCCATCGGCCTGCTGACCGACCACCTGCCGGGCGGCCGGCGGAAGCGGGCCCTCTCCTCGGCCCTGTGCGTGCTGGTCCTGAACTGCCTTGTCTGGGCGGCGGGACTGGGCTTCCAGATGCAGTTCACCCGGGCGAATCAGGTCGTCTGCGGGGTGCCGGTTCCCTGGGACTGGAATGTGGCCGTTGCTGTAGGGCCCATTCTTCTGTTGATGGCGTACTACCTCGCCGACGCCACATACCAGGGTCTTGCGTACTACACCATGTCGTCGCTTACCAACGAGCCCTTCCAGCTGGCCCGCATGGCTGGTTACTACAAAGGTGTCCAGAGCGCCGGAGCCGCTGTGTCGTTGGGAGTGGATGCTGTCAAGGTGAGCAACCCCGGCCCCCAGGCTACGCTCCGTACCTACCGGTCGTCCTTACGCCTTCCATGCCCCAGACGGCGTATTTGGCCGAGCACCTCGTGTCTTGGATGCTGCTTCTCGTGTCTCTGCCGCTCTGTATCTGGGTGCTGTGGGGCATCCGCGACACCAACTACGACGTCGTGCACGTCGCGACGATCGAGCATGTGCCAGACGGCCTTGTCTCCGGCCTGGCGCTGCCACCGGGCCACGTGGACGCCGACCACCTTTCACAAGGGTGACCTGAAGACGTCGCCGTCGTCGGCTGCGGCTGCACCTACGACCAGCGAGGCCTCGACGGCGCTTTCATGGGGCTCCTCGTCGACCGACTCGTCCCCGATGCCCGCCCAATGCTTCTCAGGACAGGAGATCGGTGTGATCACCTGGTATTCCACCGTCAGCCGCGAGGGTGCTGGCAGTGTTGATCCAGGCGGCACCTTGTGGCCACAGGTGCCTTTTCACGGGATGGGCACGGACCAGGGCTGTCACAGAGGAATAGGTGGGAACTGGCTAGCAGTTCGCACAACATACCACTTACAATTTACCCATCTCACTCATTTCACTCTATGCTACACTTCGTGAATTCAACCAAGCAGGAATCAAATCGACATCGTATTGTGAAGGGCTTGTCTCGAATGGGATGTATCACCGTTGGAGGGCCGGAATGCTGCCTTCGAATTTGATAAAGAAGAGAGACAGTAAGCAGCTCGAAATAGCCGTTTCTGCTATATATAAGCTTCGGACCAGTTCCGAAGCCGCTTCATGGCAAGCTCATGGTATTACCTCCCCTTTTTGCTCACATTAGAGAGATTCCGATTTTGCGAGAATTGTTTTTGCATGGGCGAGTTTTTGAGCGTTTTACCGTTGCAAAATTTGTTTTTACTAATGTACCATGCCTTAAGCGTCTTGCCGTTGACTTGTTTCTTTTAAGCGGGTGCCATCCAAACTTTATCATGACTTTTTCTTTTACCCCCGTTCCTGGAAATAATTTTGATTTTGAGAGACACATTTTTACATGGACTTGTTGAAGTGTCTTACCGCTGACTTGTTGCTTTTAAGTGTGTATACATGCTGGTAGGTGTAAGTTGTATCGGTTCAAATCAAGAGAACAAGTATCCGCACAGGTTGAAATGGATTTTCGCACACGTAAATTGATTTCCACCCAAGTAAATCTCATGATACAGGTGTAATAGGGCGTAATGGTTTCCACCAAACGGCTCGCAAAGTTACCCCTATCAAATTTTCTACTTTTTTTCTGGTATATACCGATAAGTTGTTTAACGGTATGTAACACTGACCCTATCGAGCGATACCCCTAGCAAAAAAATTTATCAAGGGTTCAACTTTTGTTTATTAGCCTACTGCCCTGCTAGTATAATTCTTTCCGCTACGTTATTGAGTTTACACATTTTCCCCTTTGCTCAAAAAATAGATATATTTTTTAGAATTGTGTTGTACTACACACCGCGGTAGATAATATTACCTCAAGTGTATAGATGTTAGTGTGGACGATCGAAACCCCAGTAACCATCTTTCAAATTCAGCTCCTAAGGAGTGTGAAACACTTACAGTCGAGCTACTTCTGTGACTTATTCCGTCCTTAACCAGTACCTAATTTCGATAAAGGAGGATTTATACCCGTAGTAAAGGGGCACATAAACAGCGATTTGTGTATATGTGCAAGTATCAGCGTGTAAATACAAATACGTCTACTATGGACATCCAATAAGTTGTTAAGTGTAGAGCTTTATATTATAGCTGGATAGTCTAGCTAACATTATAGAAAGATCCTCAATGTTGCTCAAAATAACCCATACGTTACAGCGTAGGCCTTGTGTTTACGAATAAATACAAATACAAACTTAAGTTGAACCTTCAACAAATTTTAAACTTTAACTTTCGAAACCAACGTAATTATTACGTAATTATATCCCCATGATCTTAGTAATTAGATATCCAATATTAATTCGGATTTCATTTCGGAAAATTCAAAGTCATATATTGTATTGATTGGTAAATTAAGTCCTTATACCTGTAATGATCACACTAAATACCCGTGAGTAAGTAGAAGGTGTCAGAGAGTTTATGTTAGCAGTAAGGTTGCAGAGGTAACAAAGGTGCAATATCAGAAGATGTTTGTTCGTGCTGTAGAATGATCATTAGCCGTTGGGCTATTCAGGTGTGTAGACTGAATACTTAGATTGACAACTGAAGAGCTATGAAGGAAATACTATCTATGTGGTGATGGCCGTGTCCTTATATCCTATGGCCTTCATACCATCTTCAGTATTGAGGCTCACCGGTGCTCACTGAGGCTCACCGAGAGATGTTCCCCGCCTGATGTGTTGGACTTCAGGCTCTCGGTAGCTCAGCTGCATGCTGGCCTGTTTCCTGACCCGCCACTTGAGTCATAACAATACCCTGTTGAGATCCATTATAGGCGGGGCCGTTTGCATATTAACTAACATTATAGTGGTACTTTCGAGTGGAAAACGGTTGTTATGGCTCCTATCGCCGTTATTTTGGCCGCGCACCGTATATTAACGATTTTTATACAACCTATTTTTTTTTAAAAGAAAAGGGTGGACATATAGGCGTCAGCACCACCATCTAAATTCTTTCAACCGTCATTTAAACTAGGGTCGCTGCTAGTACGTTGGTATGGCACCTGATTATCTTGTATCATTCTGTATGAATGGTGGTAACCGTTACCAAAACAACGGCCTTCGTAAGCAGTTGAAACGATTTGAACAACTAGGGTAAACCGATATCGATATTATCGTAGACGTAAGAAACATCAAAAAACAAAGGCAAGAGTAAGGGGGAGGCGGTTAATAAGGAGAGGATAGAGAGGTTGTTAGTTCGATCTCCCATGTAACAAAGTGCTATGGGAAGCGGTTACTAGTTGCGGCTGCAATAAAAGCGAATTTAAATATTATTATTAACTTATTAATTGGGGTGTAAAAGAAGTAGGAAGGGGGTATTGATACCGGTGAACGTTAACCGTATTACACTTGATTTTACACTATTTGTATACATTTAAATGGTACATATCGTATAAACTTAACTTATCCGATGCTATCACTTTCTCTATATCAACCTTTTACTCGCTTGATAAAACCTAAAAATTATACCGTAAAAAACGATTCCGTTATTCAAACTCGCTTTCGAAAGTTGAAACGGATTAATAAGACCGTTTTGAAGTAATTTTCGGGCTTGCATCCGTCTAGCGGCCGTTCAAAGACTGCAATTACTATTTTCAAACTTTGAAGAAATCCGGGAAGTAAAATGAAGGCAAAAATCCCTACTCCATCTAATAATATAGTCTCTTATAATTTCTGTTGATATTTACATACCTGAGACGGCGGTAATATAATACGAAGTTTCTGTACCCATAATATATAAATAGAAACAAATATAAAAAAATTTATACAATTTTTTATCCGCTATTTGAATCGACTTAAATTCTAGTTTAAGTCGTATTTTATATATCAAGCTATAACACCTATCGAGTTGGAACTCTTTACGTACTATATTTCCACAATATTTTGTCTTAACCATTGTGAACATATTCCCTAATAAATACCTAACGCTGTTTGTAGAAGGCCAGTTTTCCGTGTCGAAACATATTAACCCAAAAGCTTCCTTACAATATAATTCGTTTGCAACTTCGTTTCCAATGATTTCTACATAGCTAGGATTTCATAGTATTGATGCAAGTCCCATTGAACTTTCTAAAATTCATGGACATAGTTATACGCCTATTAAAGAGTGATCTCAGCATCGCCCCGCAGGCCTTAAATAACCGAAATGTTATAAATATACACCAAGATCTTTTTATAAAGCTTAACTGTAACAACTTTCATTTTGCGAAAAGCCACAATGATCTGTATTTTGAGAACTTCCGTAATAGGATATGACTCGCCTAATTTTGATGCATTTATTTTAACGTTTCAAAAATATTACTGTATACCTTATAAACCCTTAATTGTTATTATCATATTTCGAACTATTTGTATGAAGGACCTTATTGTATTTATTTAGTTGATAATACTATTTTTAATGAACCCGAATGGATTTTTTCAATAAACAAGTAGTTGGTAATTTTTTTATTGCATTTTAAATCTTGGACATATTAGTCGAAGCGAGATAATGCCAGTAATATTTATATGCTATTAAAATTCATATTATCAAAATTTCCATTCTGAGGTGTATTGGTTTTAATCTTTTTTTAAGTTTCATTCCTAGTTTTAGGGAAGATAAGGGAAAAGAAAGAGGAAGGGGGGGTGACGAGTATCTAGACGTTAAGCTATTCTGATTTCCTTATGGTTCTTGCTCCCTTCAAATCTGATAGGATTTTTTAGAGTCTATAACCTCGTACTAAGGCATGCGGGGCCACTTCCCTAACGATTATAATACGCCTGATTTATGAATACACTAAATCTACCGCCTTAAATTTGAAAACTCCGCAAAATTTCTATTTCTATAAAAATACCCGATACGAAAACACCCCAAAGTTCCTAAACGTAACAAAGTCGGTGGTAATTTTGTAACAATGAAAAATCAACTTTACTTCTACTAAAAACAAAATATCAAGCTTATCTTTAAAAATTCACTACCCATAATCCGACCTCAAATACCAACTTTCGGGGTAATAGATAACTAAAATGACGACGAGGAGAAAAAACAAGGATTTATATAAATAGATAAAAGGTGTCAGGATATTCACCGTATATAAAAACACTTTTTAATGCCGTACGACTGTAAGTATATAAATTACACGCTTCGCCACTTGTACTTGTCCATATAAAGCCAGGTTAAACCATTGCCCCAACCATTATCAACCAAATACGCTTCAAATTTAATTACTTCAAAAAGGACGTTAAAAAGGAAACCCAGAATTTATAATTACTAATGAATTGTTCAGTTTAAAGATATCCACCAGGTGTCTTCACCTTCTACTAAGCAAAATTTTCAACTTTTCTAAAGTAATATTCGATTGATATTCAGTCGTCTAATAATTAACTACGAATAATTCCATTTCTCAACTAATGATGTAAGCTTAAAGGGGCTTAATACCTTAAGAAAAATATGTTTACGCAAAAGAAAATCTGATAATTACAAATGGAAACGAGGTTTGATATATAAACTTTACATGAGCTCCGCAAGAGGGAGGATTCATGTAAGATCTTACTGATAAGGTTGATAATCATATATTAATTAATTGATATTTAACTTGTACTATTACTGTTATAAGTCTTTATATTCATATAAATAAGCAATTCTACACGCTCATATTATGTTGGTAGGCCTGCATATCATAGACGTTTATCTTTGCAACGTGGTAGATTCGAATCTCTATGGTCAAAGTAATTGGTGCTGCATTAAATGTGCTGATGTGTTACTTCCACGTTTGATAGACCACTAGCTAGTTTGCGCACTAATTTGAATGGCCAACTATTTTGGCCTATGCTCCACATTTAGGAGGGCAACTATTGAACTTGACTTGCAAATAATGAGGTCAAATTCCACAATCTATAGCCAATTAATATTCAGTACAATGAACTAATTGTAATTATAGTTAACTTAACTGTACTGCAATTTATTACTATCCCAACATAGGCGGCTTTTGGTTTTGTATGTGTATGTTAGTATGGTTAACCACTTGCTTATTATAACCTCTGAAATCCTTCCTTAATTAGTATTCAAAACCCCTTTTGATTCCAGTGAAATTATATTAAAACTGATACCAATTACGGCTCTTTACTTCAAATTATCGAGTCCTTCGTCTTTCAACTTTCGTGCATAAAGTTTTTGCTATAGATTTGCATATATTACATGTGCTACCAACTCGGTACCCTTTATAAGTAATTCCAAGCCTCCATTTCTTCCATACTACAACTACTACCGTTACTGCTATCTTGGTAGTATTCTAATTTATCAGAGTATCCCTCTTTCTCGACGTTACCTACTGGGCAATCCACATAACCTTCAATTCGTACGTTTAACGTATTACTATTTACAAACCTTTCCAAATCTTCATTAATCGTAGCCATAGTTATAGCGTTAGCAGGATTATCTTTGCCATTAATCAACCGGAACTTATCGAATTCCCTTGTTTTGTATGCCTCTCTGAAAACCAATATGTTTATTATTAAACGTTTTTATTAGTCGTACCCAACTTTGATAGGTATTCGTAAGCGCTTCGGGAGTTTATATACACGACTATAAGTATTAGAGGCAATTGTTCTTTCATTTAATAACAATAATCAACGTATTATTAATTAATATACAAATATTGAAATTCATTATTATACCGTAAACCTTTAATTTTAATACGTTTCGTATTATACTTTAATACTCAACGCATAATCAATATATGAGGTAAACTGTAATCATAAATTGTTCAATGTTCTCTTTTTGCTGTTTACAAATATTATAACAGATTCAATTCATATTACAATATTAGTGTTATTATCAAAAGAGCCGTCCGTAAAAATTATAAATTTATTCGTTATTCAATCCACTGAAACCATAGTAATACCTATTTTCAATTGTCCATTTGCTAGTAAACCCTCTTTTTCAACCTTGAAAAATCCTCGTTTTATAGGTTTTTGGTTTATATCTTAATCGACAAGTCATTCGATACTTCCGGTTAACATAGTATAATTATGTAAACCATATGGACCCTTTACTTGAGATATCGCTGTGATCTTTCCTCGTCGGTTACGTCAATCATTACTAACCTAGTAACTTACCCTTTTTAATATAAGTCAAGGTACGAGCCACAAATATCGGCACTATCTTTAATATCATAAATACGAATTAACAGTTTATTAATGTTAAGTTGTATTCCTTTATCCAAAGACTTAATTTATTTACCCTTTCAAAAGCCTAATTTTTCGATAATACGTTTCTTCTATATTGTATACCTAGTAATTCCATAACATAATGTGTCATTAATTTATATGTTAATGATATCAAAATCTTTTCTCTATTCAATTAACTAATATGTGTCGAACATTGAAATCTTTATTTATAGCCTATTATCAAAAGGCTTTTAGTAAGTTATGAACTAATGGACAACTGTTTCGGCTCGTCCATATTAAGGGTTAATATAACGTATTACTATACAGGCCAAAAACTTGTTTTTAAACTTTATGGGAATTTTATACAATACAATTAGTTTAATATTAGTAGTAGACTTCGTTTATGTGAACGTTGTCACAGCTGTTCAGAGTGAATTTACCGCTTGCGTTAGTAGTTAAACTATTATCAATGACAACTATTAAACGCTTGCTGATTTTCTAGATTATAGGCTATTAAGTAATGATTAAATCTTGAACTTCATTACCGTATTTTTGAGAGATTAATCGTGACTTTTCATACAACTAGTCCTGGGTTTTGTCTTTGACCTCGTAAATCACTATAGACTTGAAGATTATGATTTTTAGTCTTTTAAATAACACCAACATTATAAGTTAAACAACTTCTCGTACAAAAAAACCTTTGATCTTCACTTGGTCGCTTTCATTAAAATAATTACCTAGTATGTTAATAATACCTTTAATATGCAACTAAAAGTAAACTTTTCCATCTGAATTTTCTTTTTGTAATATATACGACGTTATACATACATTTTTAGTTTTTAAATCCTCGTTACCACTGTTATTGTTCATGTATATTTTAGTTTTCGATATTCATTAACGCTATTGACATTCCATGGGATTATTAACAATCAGATCTAGAGGATTTTATTAGTTGATTCGTTTAGTTCGAGGGTTTTTTACTGAAGGATTCTCATCAAACTAGAGGGTTTTCTTGTACGACTTAACCTGAAGAAAATCGAAAGTGATAAGGCCTTTAATTGTTTCCACTACTACCTTGAAACTAACAATACTTAATATTTCAAAAATTACTTCCATTCACATGATTTTCGCTACGTAAAGACTTTTTTTTTCAAGTAACAAAAAAACCGTTTATCGTTGATAGTTCATTTTTAGTATCGAGGTTATCATTGATTTCATGGTATACCTATTACTTCCTCAGTTTATTTATGGCCTTATCATATGAACGAACTCGCTTTTGGGTGTTTGAATATGGTATATATTGAATCTATATACGTAAGAAGGTTTCAAATACCAGTAAAGTTAGTACAAAACCGTTAGTGCTAATAATATCGTCAAAACCTTATATAACTATATTTAAAGCCATGTTTCTTAACTTATAAATCATCCAATATCCAGAATAAGAATATAGTAAGCCTTCTATAAAAGTACGTAGGCCTTTTTAACCTTAACAATTCTTAGGTAAATATTAACGGGAACATATTTACACTAAATCCCTATCAACTTAACATCAGTTTATAACTTAATCATAATAAAGTTAATACTGGAATCATAAGCTAATACTTTTGGGGGACTCAAGTATGTATTAATTTACGAAGTACGTGATAATTTTTATATTTCTTTTACTGTTATAGTTTATCGAAATTTTATTCCGTAAAAATCCGTTGCGAAGTTAATAACGTAGAGTACTGGCTTGCCGTTTAGGTGGAATACATCTACTAAAACTTCAAAGGTAAAGTTTCAATCTTCCTTCAACGTAAACCCAAACCTTGAAGAGGTTTAGAAGTGTGTTTAACAATGATAGCAAAAGAATTTAATTTATTTTCACACTAGTAAATCCATATCCATAACTAATTTCCTTCAAGATCTATACAGCCTATTGATCGCCGCAAAGTTCAACCGTCTATATAATTAACTAAATTATAACTTCATTAGGTTTAATACGATTACTTTTCGTATTGAAAGGTGAAACCTAAGGTATTTCTATTTTAAATTAAGTGGAAACATTTAATCGCATCTTACCTTAACAAGTTCGTTAGTCAAAGTATTATCGTTTAAATCGAGGTTCCTAATATCTTTAAGGTCAAGGAAAAGTGAGGTAAGGTATTTCAATATGTGGAAAATAATAACCCTAACTATTTTAATAATAATTTTCGATTCTAGCAAAATGATTTTTAGGGGTACAGTTAACTTTAACTTTACTGGTATCTATGTAGTTAAGTTCCGTAATAATATCAGATTCACTTCGCAACGTAACGTATTACCAATAGCCTCCTACTGAATACCGTATTGTCCTAATGTATGGCTTAATACCTAAAAGAACTTACTTCGCATAATGATCGCAAATAATAAACAAGTATATAAAATCAGGATCTTTATCATCATAACGATAATAGGTATCTTTACCTGTTAAGGGTTATGAAAAGATGTAGTCGGCTAGTTATGACATTACTTTTGGACTTATACTAATATCTTTATAATTATCGATAATTTTAGGCTTATTTTCCTTATATATAACCTCTTAGCATACAAAGTTTACAAAATATTAAAAGTATTTTCATTAAAATTAGATAGTATTTACGTGTAGTATATTAACAACTTTCATTTTCATTCGGCAATAATGAAATAGGTTAATCAATAACTCTTCGTACCATAAATCTAAAATCGGTTTACTTTTCAAAGGGACTTTCGTATCTCACTTAACGATTTGAACAATAAGGAATATCTTTTTTTTTATGTATCCTGGCTTTCATACCTTTTAGTTTCTTTCTAATAACTGTATTACTTTGGACGGTCGTATTAACGGTTAATACAATACGTATAAAAAGGGTTCTTATCGTCGTTGTAGAATTCGCAAGCTTACAGGTATATACTAGTCGAATATGAAACCTATATTATTATGATGGAAAAGGATACCCGAAATCAATTTTAAAAAAATCAAGTGGTATTAAGGCATTTTAAGGCGTATTCGAACTCCTTATAACCCGTAACGGCTTATTTTATTTGTTGGTGTAATATGCCATAACTAACTCCTATATTCTCTATTACATATTGGTAAAATATCAATCTTTTAAGTATTTAATTAAGAAGATTTATCTTTCTTTTCGACTTCTTTTTTCATCGAACATGTAAAAATCCTGAATAATAATCATGATTGTATAACACTAGGCGGGGTTTACATTGTATTAAAAATAACCTTTAAAATCATTATGAATCTTTCAAAACGACAAGAAATTTGTTAAGTACCAAAAGTAATAGTCTTTGGTATGGCAGCTAAAGATAGTAGTAAAAAACGAATAAATATTATTAATTGAATATTTATTCAATATCAGATGTTGAAAAACGGGCGTAACTTAATGTTATGGTGGTTATATAGATTACCGTTATACTTTTCCCTTTCTTTCCAAATCTTAAGGAAAATAGTTATTGCTATATAATTCGTGTCTACTATACGAATATTTAGAGGAGGAAAAGTGATATATTGGTTGTAAGAACCCGTTGGATTCTTATAACCGGTACTAGAAAAAGTAGTGTTAGTGGGTAGAAGAATTACTTTTAAGGAAATTTGAAGGGAAAAAAACAATAATTGTAACCACAGTAATCTTGCGTATAAAGCCGTTTCTTCCTGAATTAGTTTACTTGAACTTGACGTAATAAGAAGCTTAGAGGTAGGGAATTTAAGAATTTCCGTAAAAAATTGGTAATGACCCTTTGGGTATTAAAAAGCTCATCGAGATTATTACTCAATTAACTAGTATAGTTAAGTGCTTACCCTACGCGAGTCAATTAATTCTTTACGGCTAGCGATACTAACGCATTAAGGATTTTAGGCAATACGATTTAAGAAACTCATCTAATCTTAAATAAAGCCTCAAAAACGCGTATGAGGGCGTTAAAAATGATGTCTCCAACAATACCATGATCTTTCTCCCGAATCCTTTTAAGGTCTTTATCTATTATACATTCGTATAACATATTAGCTCAATTTCCGTTCTTTCCTCATTTTACGGGAAAGTCAACCCCTCGGCTAAACAGTTCAATCTTCAGTCTAATTTTGACTTACCTATACATTACCTTTTAAATATCTAAAACCCATTCATTAAATCATTAGTAAAGGTTATCAAGGGTGATATGTCTCCAATTATAATTAGTAAGATCAGAATCTAGAATGTAATAGATAATTTCTTCCGTTAGGTGTTTGGTGATAAAGTCTTTATCAACGTCCTTTGACCAGAAATCATTATCAAAATGCTTATCGAACGTAATTTCGAGGCTCTTAATTTTTTTTTTTAGGTAAGGTTAGTAACGAAGTCAATCTCGGCATTTTGTAAAGTCATTATAACGAAGATTGAAAGTTGTAGGAGGTGGAAAAGGTAGCGTAAAGGGAAGTTGAGCCGTAGGTTTTTAGTTAAAATTGTTATCTGTTGAAAGGTCGTAAAACTCAATTGTTTTTTTGATTTCAAATTTTCAGTAGTAATACCTGCAATAGTAGTATGGACTTAGCCGTTCACCAATTTGACTACTTGACGATCTTAACAATTTTTTAGCGGTTAATATCAATGTTTTTCTTTCAAAATTGGTTCAGATAAGAATTTCTTGGTGTTTTCAGTGATAGTGATACTGTTGCTACTTATAAAACCCCGAAGAACTGCATAGATTATAAGCTCTTCCTAGTTGCTCCTATGAACAGCTTTACATTATATAGGGGGCTTTTCGCAAAAATCTTTCCTTTATCTTGCCTAAATAAAGCGTAATCGGAAAGTAGTGTGTTTGTTTACCTAGCTTATGTATATTTGACCTAATGAGTACTTATTAGTGTTGATAGACCTACCTATAATACGCTTTTATCCCTGCAACGTGGTCGATTCGAATCTTTGTGATCGAAGTAACTAGTGTTTCATTGAAAGTAGTGATGTGTTACCTCTAGGTTTAGCAGACTGCTAGCCGATTTACAGTCTAATTTATATAGTCAACTGCTTTCGCCAGTGCCTCACATTGAAGTGTGCAACTACTTCACTTGGCTTGCAGTTAATGCAGTCAAATGCCACAAACTGAAGTCAATAAGAAGTAAGTACAATCAACTAACTCTAATGATAGTTCACTTGACTGTACTAAAATTGACTTCTATTCCAATATATTATGTATTCTGCATGGGAAAAAGTCGTAGATAACACGTTCAAAACGTATTAAACGTTTTGAACTAAAATTAAAACGACTTCACTGTATAAAAGTGAGTTTTTGATGTTATGAACGAGGAATGTAACGAAATTGGTAATGGAGTGTCAAGGGGTTTCTTTACTGTATTGATTATCAATTTTTCGTAAGGTTAAAATCGATTAATAGATCTAGCGCACCATAATACGTTTAAGTCCCTTAAAATCAACCGGAATAATATCGATAGGCCGTCATAATCACAGATTGCAAAAATCTCAATCGCTAAGATTCAAGGTTATTGTTGGAATAGCAGTCAAATGCAGCGCAGTCAAGTCAATTATATATACAGTGAGTTGATTGTAATGACTGCAAATTGACCACAGTTTGTGGGATTGACTGCAAGTCTAGTGCAGTAGGTACCCGCTTCAAAGTGGAGCACGGACCCAAGCATTTGGCAATACAAATTAGAGTGCAAACCGGCTAGCGATCTGCCAAACTTCGACTTTACAACTCAAAACCAATTTCAATGCAGCACTAGTTACTTCGACCTCAGTAGTTCTAATCGACTACGTTAAAAAGATAAAGATCTGCCAACACTAATCAATGATTATGTAATGATTACACTAAATACCCGTGAGTAAATAGAAGGTGTCGTGAGGTTTATGTTAGCAGTAAGGTAGCAGAGGTAACAAAGGTGCAATATTAAGAAGATGTTTGTTCGTGCTGTAGAATGATCACTAGCTGTTAGGCTATTCAGGTGTGTGGACTGAATACTTAGATTGACAACTGAAGAGCTATGAAGGAAATACTATCTATGTGGTGATGACTGTTTCCTTATATATCCGTGCCTTTATACCATCTTCAGTACTGGACCGCTGAAGTTGATGTCGCTTCCTTCGGTCCCAACGTTGTCGACTGGACCGCGAGCGGTCCTGTCGGTCCAAACCCTAACCCTGGGTGATTACATAAGAGAGATCACTGGCTTGATGTGTTAGACATTAGGCTTCTGATAGCGCAGCGGACCGCTGGCCTATTCCATAACCTGCAGTTGGTCCTTGGGTTATAACAGATTATTGGGTTAAACACAGATAAGCAAGGTAAAATAAAACGCTACTATCCGGTTACGCCCTATGTCAAATGATGGCTAGAGTAAAGGAAATATTCTTACAAAAGGCCCCTATAGGCTGTGCGGTTTTTCGCGACAGCAAGTAGAAAATACACATAGGCTGTGCAATTATTCGCGGCAATCTATAAATAGCGAAGATATCGCTATCACTAAAAACAACAAATATCCTTAGTCAAACAATCTTGGAAATGTTGAGATAAACCACCTAAAAGTCTCAAACATCGTGAAGTTCGCAAATAAGTAAGTCAACACTATTACGGTTATTACTATTACCAGTACTACTATTGTAAACTTTAAAGCAAAAATGACTAACTCCTACAACCTTAAACAAAGACCAACTTTGATGGCAAACCTACAACCTACCCCTCTACACCACTCTTTTTCCCCTTTCACTTTTTAATTTTCGTTACAATAGCTTGAAAACGCGCTGAAATTAATGCAGTTATTCATTTTGCCAGGAAGAAAGCAATTAAAACCCTCGGCGCCGTCTTTGAAAAGCACTATAACGAAGACCTATGGTTTGCGAACGCTAACGAAAACTTCTCGATTAAGAACCTTACTAACATAATCCGCTCCTATATTATTGATTCAAATCTTATTGAAATCTTCTAAGGCTCAAAGTCGCTTCATGATATTTAAAAATATTTTGAATAGAGGAACCTTAAGATGTAGAAAATAGGAAACTAACATGTTAAGATCTGTCTAAAAAATGAGCTCGTAAACCGAAACGTTGAACTCCTTACGAAAAAAGGGAAAAAAGGCAACCTAACAAACTTACTTTACAAATACACTATTAATGAAGACCTTAAATACACCATTCGATTAAGTGAAAACCACGACGTACCCCACAACACCAAAAGGAGTATTACCAAGTCTCTTGCGGAAACCAACAAATTCCTTTCCCCCAAGCCCCTTCAAACGACCAGTTTTAACAGCCAAATTAAGAGAAGAACGACTTCACTTACAAGCATACTATAAGCATAACCACTAGCTGTTCCCCTCCAAACTTAATTAGAGGTAACTATCCTACTTATCCTACTTACTAACACCTTCCCCAACACCGGTCGAAAAATCCAAAGGGTCCCTAAAAATAGTACATCACTTTCCTACCTCAAAATGATTTAATAGTAGATACATATTATACGGCGATAACTACATGAATTAAGACTTATGAAGAAAACAAAAAGTATAAATATAAGCCGTACAACCTTTTCAACGTTAAGTTACACCAGTTTTTCAACATTTACCGCCAAATAAAAGTTAAATTATAAGGTTCCCACTCGCTATCCCCAAGTATTCTTACTGGATAAACCAACGATGACTACCTTCGGTACTTAACGAACCACTCCTCTTTTGGAGAAATCTACGATGGTCTCAAAGGTCAATTCGAACACAATATCAATTTCTTATAATTCTACATAGACTGAAATATCATCAAGTGGTCTTACATATTAAATCACCGAAAAGAGACGGAAATCAAGATAAACCTTCTTAATTAAATTCGTAATAAGCGTATAATTTACTAATAAGCAAGGAAAAAAATGAGAGTTAGCAAAAAAACATTACGTCAGCAAGTCCAACAAACTATCACAGGCTATATAAAGTTGAAATACGCTATAAAATACTCTAACACTAACTACAAAGAGTTTTTTAACCAATTACGGTTCTCGTTTACGACCGTAACAGCTCGAGTCTCAAACCTCGACCGATATATACCCCTAAACTTCAAATCTCAGCGAACACTTAAAAGACCCTCCTTACGCATACTATATCAACCGCAAGTACGGACAACCAAGCTAATACGATCAACAAAAAGACCGGACCTAAAGCCGAAGCCAATACGCAGGAAAAAGATTTTTAAACTAGCTAAACAAATTCTCTTCAAACACCAAAAGGCGTTGGGTTTATAGCACATGAGGTTGTGAATCAACAAATTACATAGTAACCAAGCGTGAAGACAAAAGGGTCAAGTACTACATACAATTCCCCTCTACTCCTACTTAAAAATACGTTAAATATCTTAAAAACAATAAAGGTATATAAATCATAAAATGGAGTAAACAAGACAAAAACAATCGATTAACAAGAAATTACCGGTACCGGTCCGAAAGCAACCTAATAACTCGCTGACTACGTTTTCTTATACCACCTAACATGTAAAGATCCTTATCGCCGACATAACTATAAAACCTCTGACTAAACACATCTATTTAATATTCGATATCGTTACAAGAAGTAAGTCTTTCAAAGTATTATACCAGATACTAGGGTATTACAGTACTTTACAAGACGCTATTTGTAATACATCGTATTACGAAAACATACTAATACTATTACCAAACTTAATTACACGTATATCGGTAAAGCTATAATTGACTTGAGCCTTAAAAAAGAGTTTTTTTTCACTGATATTGACGACTATCATTACTTTCATTAGTTCTATTATATTCCATATCTTGAAATACCCTACTCTCTTTCTCTTTTTCCATAAAGATATTCAAATTCTCGGCGGTAACGTTAACGTTTGAACTAATAAACTAGTAAAGTTGAAAGCAGCCAGAAGTTCCTATTTAATTTTAAATGAAAACAAATATTATTTCACCTTCATCAGTTAAAGTTAGTGGTGTGAAATTGAACGAAATAGGAACTTTGTCAAATACAGCAATGGTTGAACTACACGATAACTAATAAACTTTATAAAGTTTGAAAAGCGACTAGTTACGAATATGTGGACTTACCAACGCTAAAGTCAATTGAACGGCTTTACAATTACTGCAGAACACACTTCTAAGCCCCCCTAAAATTTAAATTAATGTTTAAAAAGAACCAAAACTTTGACTTCAAAGTTTTCTTGAATATATTTTATGCAAATAGTAAACCGTTACGTGAAGTTTTTCATTCCACTACGGGGTTTTACAATACCAAGTTCTTAAAAACTATCACAAAGATAGAAATTTGGAAGGTATTACATACTTTATAGATTAATACATACCTATGACTACAAGATAAACTAGGTAACGACGCAAATACTAACTTTACTATAATAAAGTTTCAAATTAATGTTAAATCAATAGGGGTTCTATATAAATAAGTTCCAGTTAACGCATATAAGGGAATTAATAAGATCTAAAGGGTTTAAGATCTCTTGGAAAAATCATACTATATCCTTCACCTAGAAATTGAAGGAGTAAAAAGTTAAAAAACATGACTTTAAATAGCTGTGAAAGGCTTTAACGATATTATTAGCCTTAACGGCCTCATTCCAACTCTGTTCATAGGTGAAGCGTATCTAATTATACCTACTTAATCACCACTACCTCTAAACATTCAAAAACGTATTGTAATATAAAAAAAAGTCCTAAGAAATGAAGGAACGAATCGGTATACCGCCAAATTAATAATACCATTACACTAGAAACAAACCATTGAAAACAAACTTATTATCCCTACCTTTTTAAAGTAGGATTTTTACAAAAAGAAAGCTAGGTAAATAAGATAAGACGTTTAAAATATCAAATATTACAAACATAAACGTAATAGTTAAAATCGCTAACGACCTTATTGTTTTCCGAATTACATAGGTTAAACCGTATATAAAACCCCTCAAATTTAATAAAGATTCCTATACCAAAAGCCCTCGAGTTGAACAGATTAACTAATATAATTCTTCCGAGCTCATATTCAATAAACTGATAAAACGTCTATAGCGCAAAATTTCACCGAAAAAAAGGATATATACTGAAGAAAAGGACGGTAATAAAGATTATAAACCTGGAAAGACATATAAAACGATGTAGATAACCTAAAAAGTACTAACGAAAATATTACCCTTAAGTTACATAGTAAAGGAATCATTAACACACTGGTTAAACCTTATTTAAAAAAGCGACCGATTGATGATTGACGGCTTTTTTACACGAAAGATTATTGAACTTGTGCCGTTAACGTAATTTTAGGGCCAAGATATCACAATTTTTAAGTCAAAAATGATTTCCAAGATTAAATTAAAGACGAAGTATTGGTCGTACGAAAATTTACAGCTGATCATATAAGGATACAGCAATAAAGGTAAAAGTCATATCCTTACTTAATCGCCTACAATCCAAACAAAAAAATAAAGTTTAATCGTTATAATTGCTACCAATTGAAGTGCTAAAGAAAAATAGGAGTTCGCACTTAATAACCGTAATATAACGTAAACGTACATATAATTTTCCTCTGATCCTGATCGGATTGTATTATTGAAATTGTATAAAAATTCAATTAACAAATTTCCAGCCGGTACAATAATACTTTAAATGAAACCTTCAAATAGATTATCTAAAGTAAGTGTTTCTAGGTTCTAAATGTAATGGGAATACTTTAAAAAAGAAATAGGTATAAAAACTTTGACGTTGAATCCGTATTTATTAACTACGTAAGGCTAAGACCTCAACGTTATAGGTATATAAACTAACAATACCATTTTCCTAGTAAACACTAGTTTTATAATAGCTAAACAGCGTATTATGGAAAGGTTAGGCCTTTAAAAGTATAAGCCGATTAAAACGTGAGCTAAAATCATACAATTTGACTTTAATAAATTGTTAATCCGCATTCATGATATTGAGAATACAAGCACAAACGGCACATATATTAACTTACGCCGAAAATAGCATGCTGAAAGCCTAACATCCATTGAAAAGATTGAAGAGGGAAAATTACAACGATAACTGGAATAAAGGGTCCGTACGGCCTAAATTCATACGTTATGTTAACCGAAGGCATCGTACGACTTATCGATTACGTTACAGACATAAAAACCATAAGACGAATATGGTAACAAGTCGAATAAAAGAATTTAATAAAAAATGGATAATTTAGAAAAACATATTAATATAGTTTTGCTAAACTTAATGAGGCGAAGTTAATAATCTTTACGAATAACGATTTTACTCATAATATTAACCTGACATCGCAAATCGGGTTTCTTATAATATTCGTCAACCAAAAAAAGGTTTAATAAATAATTTATAATTACTAGAAACCCCATATATTGAATTGACGGAAAGTATACACGTATAATACGAAAATACTTCACTTTAAAATTTTATATTATTAGAATAGACTTCAATATTAGTATAGTTACTAATGGCCAGTTAAAGATTATCACTAAACAACCAAAATTACCCCCGATATCTATAATTATATGTATAAACTCTTGAAGCGTTTACGAATTATTATTAATATTCGACGTAACTAATTGAAAACGTGTAATGATAAACGTAAAGGTGTAGTGATCACACTAAATACCCGTGAGTAAATAGAAAGTGTCAGGGGGTTTATGTTAGCAGTAAGGTAGCAGAGGTAACAAAGGTGCAATATCAAGAAGATGTTTGTTCGTACTGCAGGATAATCATTAGCCGTTAGGCTATTCAGATATGTAGACTGAATACTTAGATTGAAAACTGAAGAGCTATGAAGAAAATACTATCTATGTGGTGCTGACCGTGTCCTTATATCCTATGGCCTTCATACTATCTTCAGTACTGAGGCTCACCGGTGCTCATTGAGGCCCAGTGAGCACTTGTGATCTAGATAACCCTAACCCTGGAGGGTTGCCTAGTCAGGTGCTGACAAAGAGATGTTCCCCGCTTGATGTGTTGGACTTCAGGCTCTCGGTAGCTCAGCTGCTTGCTGGCCTGTTTCCTGACCCGCCAACGTGCTTGGGTCATAACAAAAGGCTCTAAAAGAGGCATACGAAATCCGTAAAATGGATGAGTTTCGGTAAATTATTGGTAAAAATAACCCCAGTAACGCTATAACTAAAGCCACGCCTAATAACGCCCTAGAACGGTTTGTATACAGTAGTACATTAACCGTAAGAATCTAGAGCTACGTGGACCTCCCAGCACGTGATGTGGAGAAGTAGGGAAGACCTGACAAAGTTGAAAACTACCAGGGCAATGGTGGTAATAGCGATGGCAATGTTAGGGGAAGTAATAGGTACAACTACTCGTAAAAGTTACGCAATTGGTGGAATCCCTAATACGTGTAAGTCTATGGCAAAAGACCTGTGCACGGGAGTTAAGGAACGGAGGGCTCGCAGATGTAAAACAAAGGGCTGTAATTAATGTCAGTTTCTCTGCCAATTGACAGGGGCTTAGCTTGTATATTGAGGAGGGATTTCAAAGTTTGTCACCAATTGGTGGCTAGCCATGCTGGCGTGCAGCCAAAAAAAAAAAAAAGCCGGTAGTATTAAAATAACAGTAAAATAAAGTACAATCAAGTCTACTATACTTACAGTTAGTTAATTGTAGTGACTGCAAATTGACTACAGTTTGTGAAATTGATTTGCAAGTCTAGTGCATTAGGTGCCCACCTCAAAGTGTGGCATGAGTTAAAGCATTTGGCCATACAAATTAGTGTACAGACTGGCTAGCGGTCTGCCAAACTTAGAACTTACAACTCAGAACCAATTTCAATGAAGCACTAGTTACTTCGAACAAAGCGATTCGAATCGACTATGTTGCAACAATAAAAACCTATCAACAGTTGTCGAAGCTTTCGATTACAGCCAAACTTTTAAGAAAACTATAAGAAAGTGACATTTGTTATAAAATATCCAAGAAGAGCCTGTAATTACATTGTAACAAGCTTTTAAAAGGCGTATAGTTATATTGTTGAAGCTGGTGCAGGTACTGCATACACCAATGGTATTTTGTCTCAATTATTTCGCGGAAATTTCAACGCCTTAAAAAACAAAGCATTCGATTTACTAGCAACTATGAAATATTTACCGCTTATATTCTTCCGTCGCAGAAAACCTTTTACATAAGCTCTCTTTTGAAACTCGGATTTTATGGAAGGCATTGAAAACCAATTATGAGTATTTTTAACAGAGGGAGCTATAAAAGTAAATAAATATGGTAACACTTTATCACTTCGTAAAACTCCATTAATTTAGTCGCTCCATTGATTCTCATACTTTATCATTCAGAGCTTATTTTAAACACTGATCAAAATGTTCCTTTGTTTTACCAAATTATTCTTACAGCACTAGGCTTTCTTTATGTTTCTCACACACCTTCGAGAATGCTTAAACCGACGGTTTACAACTTAGTAAATTTAATACTTATTGATAAGGAAAAGCTGACGAAATTTAACGCTTATATATACAGTTGAGCGAAAACCTTTACTCATCCATTCATGGACGTTTTTTCTGAAACATTATATATCGCTGACATAAAAGTTATTCCGGCTAAGATAACATTGTCAAACATTTAAAGGTTACCGTTTATAACTAGTAACCGTATTGGAATGTGGGCATTAATCTCAGTGGCTTTCAAATATAGTAACTAAAACTTTATTATCAGAGCTAAAGTTCAAACTAGGCCAAACTATAGTACAAGCCCCAATCATATTAAAAAAATCAGATTCCAAACGTATCCTAATCGATGGGTAAGAACCTCAACGTTATGAATAAAATCTATACTCTTAAAACTAATCCTATTAATATGAGAAAAATCTCCTTCAATTGTAATTAAATCATAGTTTCACTTATAAGTTATTTTCAAAAGTTTGACATCCGATGTTTAATACTTTTACACGTTCGAAGTATTATAACTTTTAATGCAAAAACGAGGAATTACTTTCGTGGTGAATTCTAATGTGATTATTATCTATAAAAACTATTTTCTTGAAGTATTAAAAGGATCCTAAATACATGATGAAAACTGTAACCCGAGGCGCCGTTGAAAAGATTCTGTCGCTGCATTTATTATAAATAGAAAAAAAGTCATACTTTAAGTAACGATATGAAACCCGACCCCGTTATTTTGACGCCATATATTGTGTGCCTAGACTTTAATTATGGTTACTGCATCTTCCATATGAATTATTAACAAGGTTAGATAAACATCTTTAATTTTACATACATTTTCCCCAACGATTATGATCCCCGTATTCGTCGGCGTTCGGAAACTCTTAATTATTTTAATTATTGGATTCAAGAACACATTTAATATATATACAGATTTAAGTGGTTCGAATATATTATGAAAGAGTTCAATTAGTTTATAGAGTCGAAATCGATAACCGGATTCTATTGAAGAGGCGTAATTTTTTTCTATAAAATGATATTATTCAATGCTTTCGTATTCAGGTTATAAAGCTTATTACGTTAAAATTAAATCATTATATTATCCAGAGGGCGTAGAGGCTTGGTTGTAAGAATAACTATTATCCTATTCATGAATTCGATAGGCAAATGGGGTGTTCGTAGGTAGAAGTGATAACTTTAACGATCCCGGTTCTCATAACAAGGGAAGAGGGTTTGTTAGCCACTAATATTAGAAACATTTGTATTATCCCTAGCCGAAACATATATTACGTAAATTATTTTATTTATTTGCTGTGTTTAAACGCGTTCTTTTTCATTCCAAGAGATAAAAGAAACCATTTCCTTCAGGAATATTTCTGTTAACTTTTTAATCAAGCAAGTTTGCTTATATACGCCCAAGCGATTTTGAAAATATTTACCGAAAAACCGAATGAAATTATCCTTGTATCGCGTTGGGGCAACCAAATAAGTCTTATATTATACGCGAAAGGACTTTGAAAAGTTATTGTATTAAGTTTTGATAATGTAAAAGCTAAGAGGATAATTTATTTTGAAAACTGCAAAA
The DNA here is from genome assembly GCA_038502455.1 of Anisogramma anomala. Lineage (NCBI taxonomy): Eukaryota > Fungi > Ascomycota > Sordariomycetes > Diaporthales > Gnomoniaceae > Anisogramma > Anisogramma anomala. The sequence continues at coordinate 3,978,510 of JASMMZ010000008.1, read as the reverse complement.
ACGGAGCATTTAATAAGGTGGACACTGCTGAAAAGTTAACATGAATCGAAACACCTATCGACATAAATTCGATTTTTCTCATTTTATTTTTCTGGAATCATAAAATTCAACAAATGGCTAATTGGAAGGAAATATATGAATTGAACAATATTGACAAAACTATTTTAGAGATCATCAAATAAATATATACGTTGAAATCCCACTCAACCAAGTAATGATTAACCGAAACAAAATCTATTCTAGTTGTAATTTCCAAAGTTATTACGTTAAAACCTTCGATTTAATTCTTTTTAAGGGGAGTGGATATAATATGTGAAACGTCTAACTCAGGGTACATAGATTTATTTTGATATATGATTGCTAAGGTACCACTGACAATTCATTATAAATGGCCGAAGGTTTTTTCTAATCAAGGTTTTCTATATTGATAGGATCAATATAATAAATTGAAGAAATAGAATATTCTTTCCATAGTTTTTGAAACCGCTTTTTGAAGCTGAAGTCGTCTTATTCCAGCGTATTAAAAGATATAACACTAACTTTTCGTATTTAAATCTTTCGTAAACCCTTATTAGAACGCGTTCATCATCTAAAATATCATCTATTAAAAGTTGGTACGTTCAAGTGGGTACTTCATAATTTATTTCAAAATTTCAACGCTTGAGGGGAGAGGCCTAGGGCATCAGGGGTAAATTTTACCTGGGGTACGCATTATAGTCGATTAAGACGGAAAAACTAACCTTTATATAATTATACTATAGTTAACAAGCGTGGGGAAGTATGGTGGTAGAGTACATGATAGGAGGTTATAGCTTAAATTAGGGTATCTAAGCTCTTATCTTGGGCTTGTACTCTTCAGATTCTTTTTCGTATGCTTGTATCTTTTGACTACTATCTTCAAATATAATAATTTCTTCGCCATACTTTAATGTGAAAACCTAACGAACATTAATTAGTCGCCAACTCGATCGACTACAAATAGTCTAAAAAAATAGAAAAACCTTAATTAAGTACTAACAAATGAATGTTGTAGCGGTTCTGATCACACAGTATTTAATAAACCAATATACTAAAACCATGCTAAAGCGAGGAGAGATTATAAAACCTTGATTAGATTTGAAAATTAAAACTTCAATACGATATTATCAACTCGATTAATACCCTTTAGCTACTAAAATTCCCGTTACATTACCATCAACACGGTTGATGCTTTAGACGTATCCGTGTAATTATTAAGAAGCTTCTTATCATATATTGGCCACATAAGCTATTAAATTTCGTATCCATTTACTAAGACCTCTTCGGATACTATACTATACAAACATCGGAATTGTTTATGTATATTTCGAAAGCGACCAAAATAGCTTTTCAAACGCTGATATCAACATTCTACGCGCTTAAAGCAATACCCGGCGCTTCCACACAACATCTCAACCACAAAATCTCAACTCTCACACCTAACTCCCAACTTCGATATCCAACACTCCATACGTTCGCCTTATCGTACACGGCTTATTAAAATGTATACTTACGACGCTTAAATTTACTTAACGCTTAACTAGTAAAATGTTTAAAATTGTTTTATTCCTAAATTGGACCGCTTAATTGCATTTCATTTATCTTCAATTATATGATATAAAACTTTTTTAGCTATATTATTTAGAAACTAATTTCATTAAAGAAATTTCAACTTTTATGAAACCACGTTTATATATCATATTGGTAGTAAAATGTACACACTATCAATTCACTAATGTATTTATAATATCAGTAACAATGTACGCGGTAAAGTTTAATAAGTATAAGAACATTTTATCGAGCATGTAAAAGTTTTGAAAAATGTTTCTAGGTTTACTAATTGAAATTTATACAATAATACAATAGAAACGCTGGTAAATAAATAAAAGTTTAGGGCGGCAAAAAGGTACGTAATAAACAACATTTTTCGCTTTTTGAAAACAAAGATTTCAAGGCCCAATTTATTTGATTGAATTGAAACAAAATTTAAATTTGACGTGTAAATAAGGTTTAGGGTATGTGACGTGATTTGAAAAATATCCCGGGCATAACAACAAAAAACAACATCGATACTTCCGGAGGTAGAAATGGTCGTATTATAGAAGCGTTAGTTGTTACAGGTTAACTTCAAAAAATACCGATTTGAAAGAATGAACAGATATTAAAAGTGACTTTTGTGACAATATACTAAGAATCAAAGCGTAAAAAACAGTATATCGAAAAAGTACGTACCAAATTACAAAGTAAGGGCATTTCATGTACTTAAACCATAAAAAGGTTTAACGAAACTTGCCATACCTTGCGAAAAGCTGGTGAAACGTATGGAAATATCCACAAAATATAGAAAATGGCGTAAAGATTATCCTGCATTCGTATTAAAAATTTACCTGATCCAACATATATTTTGGAAAATGAAAAAAATTCGGGCCAACTAACGAAGAACGGATTCGATGCTCATGGAAAGGTCCACTCACCAGCTCGAAGAGATAGCCTTTCTGAATACAACCAAAGCGCCCGAGAAATATTGGACGGCGTTCACAGGGAGAATATAATAATAGATAAAAAGCTATACGAATCTCATGAATCGATACTCGCGAGCCATAACCAGCACCGCAACCTTTCGCCTTCCTGATTCTCCACTGACAAAATCGATTCTATAAAACTTATAAACATCACGAAGTTATGAAATGAAAGAGAAACTTACAATAAAGAACAATATCATATCCTTAATAAGAGAATATATATAATAACAAACACTTACAAACGTCTAAATATTCAACCCTAGTACTATTATATTATTTTACCTATTACTATAATTCCGTACTCTCAATAATAGTAAATTTATAATATTATATTACCGGATATGTTCGTAAAGACCCATTATTGTTTATTTATGTAATTCGATACAAAAGTTGACCACGAATGATACAACTAAATGTAAACGAAAATCATATTTAAATCCCCTAAAAATTATCATAATAACGAGGTAAAATGACTACAAAAGATCTTAGTCGTCTTACTAACAAAATTGAAGAGATACCACATAACGTTCAGATTAAAGTACAAAACTACAAGTTATTTATATAAAATGTTATGAGAATTCACCTTAGCAATCTAAACTTTAAGTTTAAATTATTTAAATTGAGAAAAAATCGGAAACAATTTAAACAAGTTTAACAACATTACATGAAAACTTGATACGTTGTTAAATATGACTGAAATTTATATTCGTAGCTGAAAAGACTAGAAATGAAATTTAGTAAAATATAAACACATAATGTATGAAAATTATGAACAATGCTTAAAATAAACAATATAAGGTGTATTGGAGGAATAGATACTATCATTCGAACCTTAAATATAGATACAAGTACGAGGAAAGTTCAAAAGAGTATTATAGGAACTATAAACAAAGTGGATACTAATATAGGCGCCCTTATAACAAGGGATAAGGTTTTTTTGCGAAAATTGGAACTACCTTACCCTCGTAGATGTACATAATAGCATTGAAAGCCCTAGAAACGGGATCTAATTAATATGAAAATCGGTAACTAATTTAAAAAATATTCCGTAAGTGAATTAATCTATATTAAATAACATTTTGAGTTTAATTACCTATTAAAACACTAAAATAAAGATAACTTCAAAATTTATATAACCAATTATAGAGTTACCAAAAACGAATTCAATGGTTATCTAAACAAGTATACATTCGCGGGACAAGAACCGAAGGAAACCGAAATTTACGTAACATTATGAAATAAAGAAACGTATGAATGTATATTTACAAGTTCCGGAGATATTTCAGTCTTATATAAAGCTGATTTGGATAAGGACAACGGCGTATTAAATGTCTATATGGCTTCACAATTCACATTATTTAATGCGTATAATTTCCGATTATAAAGAAGTTTTTGGTAGATTTTTATCGTTGCAAAGTAGTCGATTCGAATCACTGTGATTGAAGTAACTGGTGCTGAATTGAAATTGGTTCTGATTAGTTAAATGTTCTAAGTCAAGCAGACCGCTAGCCGGTCCACACACTGATTTGTATTGCCAAATTCTTTATCTAATGCTTTACTTTGAAGTGAACACCTACTGAACTAGAATTACCGGAAATCCCACAAAATGAAGTCATTTTTCAGTAAGTTTAATTAACTAACTGTAAGTATAGTTGACTTGACAATACTGAATTTTATTATTATTACAATATTGACGGCTTTTTGTCTTTGTACCTGCATGCTAACGTAACCGGCTACCAGTTAGCGACAACCTTTGAAATCCCTCATCAATTCATAAAGCAAACTCCAATCAATTCCAGTTAATTTGTATTGAAACTAATATCAATTACGACCTTTTATTCCACATTTACGAGCCCTTCGTTCCTTAATTCCCGCGCACAGGTCTTTTGCAACAGACATACGCGCATTACGAATTCTACCACTTACGTACCTTTTATTAATAATTTCACCTACTACCATCGCCACCATTACCCTGGTAATATTTCAATTTACTAAGGTATCCTTATTTCTTAATATTACGTACCGGCCGATCCACGTAACAATCGATTTATACGGTTAACGTATTACTATCCACAAACTGTTCTAAGGCGCCATTAGTCGTGACCTTAAGTATAACGTTAATAGGGTTATCTTTACCATTAATTTACCGGACTTGATCGACTTCTCAGGCTTTGTAAACCTTTTTAAAATCCATTACGTTTATTATTAAACGTTTTTTATTAGTTATACCGAGCTCTAATAAACACTTTTAAAGTCTCTATAAGTGTGTATATATTATTAAAAGTATCGAAATCCATTCTATTTGTTCAATAATAGTCCTCAAAGTACCGTCAATTACCATTCCGATGTCAAAACCTACCATTATACCATATACCTCCAATGCTAACACGCTTCGTATTACAGGCTTATACTTGACGGATACCTAGAATATTAGGTTTCAAGTAATTTTGAATTAATCTTCGGATTTTCTGTCGTTAACTAATATTATAAAAGATCCGATTTACATCACAAAGTCAGTATCATGAACAATAAACCATCCGTAAAAATTATGAACTTCGCCGTCGTCAAATCCACAAAAAATATATTGATACCTTTTTCTAAATTATTTATTTACCACTTAATACACATATTTCATTTGTCAAAATCTTCGTCTTATGATTTATATTCCTGTCCTGTAATGCATAAATCGAACCATACCTCCAGTTGGAATAATATGGCAATATAAACCTTATAGGTCTTTTACTCCAAATATCTTGGTAATTTTACCTCATTGACTTTATTAATCGTCGTTAACCGTTTAGCTTTCCCTTTTTGGTGTAAGTTGATGTACGTAACTTTGGTATTTTTAACCCTCATAGTATATATAGAGACTAATCATTTATCAAAATCAAATTATATACCTTTTMCCCACATTTCGATCGTCTTACATTTTCAAAGGCCAAACCTTTCGATAACACGTTATTCTACCGCCACAAACCAAATATTTTTGAGGAAAACAGTATCTTTCATTTATATACCCATGATACTAAAATCTTCTCTATATGTAATGAACAAATACGGGTTAGACGTAAAAATATTAATATCTAAACTGTTTCTAAAATATACCTAGTACGTTGAAAATCAATAAACACCTACTTCGATCAATTTATATAAAGATTGAATAAAACGTATTACTTTGCCGGCCGAATACTTATCCCTCAATTATATTAACAGTTGTAATAGTATAATCTGTTGAAGATCGGTAACAGACTGTATATACGCTTACATTACATCACTACTATCAAATTTGAATTTTTCGTTGACTTTGATATTTTCACTGGTAACAATTATGAAGATCAAAATTTAGCTAATCTGTTTGATTATATGCCATTAAGTAAATATTTAATTCTTATCTTTATCACCGTATCTTTGAAATATTAGCCGTGACTTTTCGCATAGTCAATCTGTGATTATATACTTAACCTCGTAGATTATTTTTCAACTTAAAAACTTTAATGCCATAGCTTTCAAATTACGTGTACGGTACAAATTGAGTAACCTCCCGTGTAGAAAGGCCGTTAATTTTCACCCGGTCGCTTTCTTCAGAAGGTCTACTCAATATGTTCATAATGCCTTTTACACGTAACTTAAAGTTAAATTCTCTATTATTATCCTCTTTTTGAAATATCTACGCTATTATATAAACCCTCTGAGGTTTGTAATCCTCGTCACCATCCTCCTCCTTGATATATATCCTTCTCTCCCATGGTTTTCCACGACATCATCGTTTCATCGGCTTGTCAACGATCGGCTCGGAATAATTATATTACTCATCAGTTCGACTCGAGGTTTTTGGACATAAATATGTTTATTAAACTTAAATTTTTTTTAATATAGATTAATCTGTATAATCTGGAAAGCAATAGAGCCGTTAATAGTTTCAACTACCATGTTTTGGTTTAAGATATTTCAAATTTCATAAGGTCTATCTCTTTCACCTCACATTGGCTACGTAAAGACTTTACTTTTAAAACTTAAGAATAACACTTTTATTTTTTTGAATCCGTTTCTGGTATTGGGTTTTATTAACCTAGAGGCGTACCGGTTTTTCTTGTAGGGTTTTTTTTTAGGAATTTAATCTATATTATCATATGTTTTTTAATATTTAACGATATTAGAAACTTAGTAGTTACATATAGGTAGGTTTTGAAAGCCTGTAATGTTATTATACAGCCATTAGAGTTAATAATAATGGTATTGCTATTTACCACTATTTAAAGTTATACCTTATGACTCATAAAGCTTTTAATTTCTATGGAAAAAATATCGTAAACCCTTAATAAAAAAGCATAAACCCTCTCAACCTTAATAATAGCCTGTAAATCTTTTCGGTATCTTATTTCCACCAAATACTTATTAACTTAACGTTAACTCGAAATTTTATGGGATTAAAGTTAATAATCACGTCATAAACTAACATCTTGAATAGTATTAGATACATATTAATCCACGAGATATGTAATACCTCACATATTTCCTTTTCATAATAATCTTCAGGAACTCAACTTTGTATAACGCCGTAAGAAAATTAACAACGTAAAATACTAGCTTGACGTTCAGTTAAAACACGTTTATAAAAACCTCAACATCAAAGTTTTAATCTTGTCTTAACTTAATATTAAACCTTACGGGAGTTTAAAAGTGTATTTAGCAATAATGGCTAATTCGACCAATTACATTTAACGCTAATAAGTTCATATATTCCTAATTTGTCTCTTTGAAAACCCTATAAAGCCTATTGATCGCCGGGTGATTAAAACGGTAATGTAATTAACGAAGTTCCAACTTCTTCAGGTTGAAGACCTTCATTTTTAGCCTTTGAAGGCAAAACTAAAAGGGTACATATTTAAAGTAGAATAAAAAACTTTAGCCGTTCTTGACCTTTACTAATTTATCAGTTTAAACGTCAATGTTAACACTAAGGCTTTTTACATATTTAAGGTAAAAGAGGAAAGGCATAGGGGATTCTGAAATATGAAATACAATAATGTTAACGATGGTAATAATTGGTTATTGTAGTAAAAAATGCTTTTTTCCAAGGACAAAGTTAATTTTAGGTTTACTGGAATCCGTGTAGTAAAATTCCGTAGCAATATTAGTATCTTTTTATGATGCGATGTATTACCAATAGCCTCCTATTAAATACTCTATTACCCTAATTTTTTGTATTTTACCTTAAAATACCTGCTTTTCATAACGGTCTTAAATGATAAATAAGTACGTAAGATTAGGAATTTCTTCGTTATAACGGAGATAGGGGTTTTTACGTGTCAAACGGAATAGGAAGGCGTGGTTGGCAAGTAATTACGCTATTTTTTAACAGGTTCCAATATCTTAATACCAATCGATAACCTTAGGTTTTCTTCCTTCGTTCGTAAATTTATTCCTTTTAAAGTTTATAATACGTAGAACTTAATATTGATTAGAAATAAAGGGGAAGTATATATAATTTATTGCTTACTTTTATTGGTGTTCGGAAATTGTATAGCAAATTCACTAACAGCCTACTTTAACTTATATGTATTATTTTTTAGCGTTTAAAGTAAATTTGTTTAGGAAACTTAAGTATTCTTCTATTTATATAGCCTATTAGTCATGGCCTCAGTTCTAGGCCTTTTGTTAACCGTACTAGTTGGACATACCATATTTGCGGTCGATATAGTACACGTGGAAGGTTTTCTTTATCGTCGCTAAATTTTGACGCTTAGGGGTATGTCGAACTTAAAATCCGAGGTTTCAGGGTGGTAAACAAGGAACGCAACTGGCTAAAAAAAACTTTTATAGGTGGCGTCAAGATATTATAGGGCGTATTCAAACTCTTTATAACCTATGACTACTTGTCGAACCTATTAGCATAATACACTCTCCCTAGCTTTTATATTCTCTATTAATTATTAGCAAAGCATCAGCGTATCAGACATTCAATTAAAAACGTTTACTTTATTTTTAAACCTTTTTTGTAATATAATATGTAAGACCACTTGATAATATTCCAATTTATGTTGTATTGGGTAAAGTTAATAACATATTAGAAATAGCATTTGAAACCATCATATATTTTTCGGAAGGAGAAGCAATTCATTAAGTACAGAATTTAATAGTCCTCGGCTTAGCCGGTAAAAATATTGTAAACAACGAGTAAAATCCTGGCAGTTTAATACTTATTTAGTGGAAGATGTTAAAGAACGGACGTAACTTATTGTCGAGGGGATTATACGGCTTATTTTTATACTTTTTATTTCATCTCTATATTCTAACGCACGCGGTAATTGCCGCGTAATCCGTATCCATCATAAAGATACTTTGAGCGGAAAAATCTATGTACTAATTGTAGGGTACTTTTGCATCCTTCGACCGGTGTTACAGAAAGGGCTGGTATTGGTGAGCAAGATGGTAACCTTTATTCGAGTTTGGAGGGGAAAAGCTGATGGTCGTACCTATAGTACACTCAAGCGTAAAGCCTTTTTAAAAAAAAAAAAAAAAAAAAAAAAGAAAAACATGGTTGCTAAAACTGGACGTATTAAGGGACTTGGGGGGGGGAGGGAACTTAAGGGTTTTCGCAAACTTAATATCACATTTTTTTATGTTATAGAGTATGTTGAAGTTTTTATTTAATTTACTGGTGGACTCCAAAGGCTTACCCTACGCGAGTTAGAAAAGTTTTACGGACATTAATAATATTAATTTAGTTTTAGGTAAAAGGGTTTGATATCTTTATATGAGTTTGTACAGATCCTAGCGAACGCGTATAAGAGAGTTAAGTAATATTGTCGCCAACGATCTCTTTTTCTTTACCCTTGTCTTTGAGTATCCATTAGATGTTCTTATCGGTGGCGCATTCTTAAGGTAAGCTGTCCAAATTACTTTATTTTCCTCTTTACATAGGGAGGTCAACGTCTCGATTTACAAGTTAAGTCTTTAACATAATTTTAGCGTGTTTTTTTTTTCTGTTTTCAACATATTCAATTTCCAAAATTTAAACCATTTAAAAACTTCATCACGTTCTTTTAAGATTGAAAAAAAATCTATTAAGGTTGAAATCGAAAATATAGGAGCTAATAACTTTGTTAAAGTGTTTAAGTGTTAAGGTTCTATTGGCGTTCGTATACCAAAGATCCTCATCGTAATACGTCTTGAAAATATCGTTCAAAACGATTATTACTTTCTTTTTAATAGGATTGGTAATAATATCAATTTTAATGCGTTTTAAATCCATCGTAATAAATATTTGCAAGGTGTAGAAGAAGATAGTGGTGTACAGGAGGAAGTTGTAGGTTTCCTGTTAAAGTTAACATTTGCTAAAGGTAGTAGAACTTAGTTGTTTTTGCTTGAAAGTTTGTAATAGTAGTACCTATAATAGTGGTAGCCGTAATAGTATTAACTTAACCTTTTACCAACTTTACGACTTGATGATCTTTAAGTCTTTAGGCGATCGATATTAACGTTTACAAGATTAGTTTAATAAAGATTTCTTTGTGATTTGCATTACTATACCGACGTTTTCTCCTGAATTTCTACGAAAATAACACAATATAAAGGCCTTTACTACGTAATGTCGTGAAGACTTACATAATACTATAAGAGCGCTTCGAAAAAACCTTTCCTTTAGCCCAACCGATATTTTATGTAGAGTGTAACCGGAAAGTAGCGTCTTCTTGTACCTAGATTATTAATACTCAACCTAATAAATACTGATCAGTATTGGTAGGCTTCTATCGTTAAAATATAGTCGATTGGAATCACTGTAGTCAAAGTAATTGGTGCTACATTGAAATTGGTTTTAATAAGTTGCAAGTTCTAAGTTCGGCAGACCACTAGCTGGTTTGCACGCCAATTTATATAGCCAAATGCTTTGGTCTATGCCTTACTTTGAAGTGAGCACCTACTGCACTATACTTGAAGTTAATCCCACAAACTACAGTTAATTTTCAGTAAGTATAATCAACTGTGCATCGACAGAAACAAGGCCGCAGATAAGCTGACGAGTACTGGCGCCAGGTCCTCCATTCGCTTAAACGATGACGAAAGACCCTCCGCCAGCAAAGTAAAGTGATGCCTTAATGCCTGCCTAAGGGCTGTTAAGTAGGAGTGGTACGGCCAATAAGAGGGGAATCTTTTCCCCTGGTATAAGAGATGGGGCTTTATGTACTCGAATAGACCCGATTTAGTACTTAACTAGACCCGGTTTAGAATACCGGAAGTCAAGGTAACCTAGTCCCTCTCCGCCTTCGCCACCACTTTCACGACCTCTTTTGTACTGTTTTCTAGATATAATTCACGGGCACGGGGACTTCGTATCCCACTACCGGCGATTCCGTTTCCAAAATGCTAACTGAATATTCCCTCGATATAACAGGGAACGTCAAGTTTACTATCTAATATATTACACAGCTTTCTTTAAGGTTTGAAAACTGTAACCTTAACCGCCTGAAACTTTACTAAATAAATATGCATGATATATATATATATATATAGGGTATTAACAAACACTAACAATTTCAAAACATTTATATATATTACAAACTATTTTAAAAAAATAAAATAAATTTTAATTTCACTGCTTAAACAAGCCGCGTTTCCCTCTCGTTAAAAACAGATTCGGTTTTACGTCCGTTAACAATATCCAAGTTTTCAACCAGCCGATCTTACCCTTATACTATGTAAATATTAATCTATTTATTTAATAGTTTTATTACCGCCATTATTAAAGCTTTCACGGCTGTCGTTTTCCGGCCGCGACTTTCTTAGTCAGAAGGAATAAGGCTTATAAACGGGTCATGTGTAGGGATAGGCTCAACAGCAAGGAGAAAAAGGTACGAAAGGACGGGGTTAGCGAAAATGGACTCTTTAACGATAAAGCTCATATCGTTTCTATTAGGGTTATCGTCCTCGTCTTTATTATTAGATTCTCTTTAAATGGCAATAGAGTCCTATTGACTTATTAACGACGCGGCCGCCGCTTATGCCGCGCTGCCTTCGACCGCCTTAACGACGATATCAAATAGCTGCTGTAAGGCGGTGAAACTCCTGGAGGGCGCTTTTACAATAACGGCGACGCAATAACAGATTAATAATCTCATAACGTTAGCGTCAACGGTGATATATCCGCCTTTACATTTTATCATTACTAATTATTTCTCATTAATATACGACTTTTAATTACATTTTTTTCACAAGGGTAAACCCCCTTATAGGCATAGCGGAGGTATCGAACGCCCAACTTTTCCCCTTTAATGTAAAGATTGTTAAAGGCCCTTATTAGTAACTTTACATAACCAGTATAAAGATACACTACGCGCGATTACTAAGGGCGGGTAAATGTAACGGAAAAGTAGGGGTAAAGAGAAAGAAGGGGCGGGGAAAATGCGTAAAAAATAATGCGAAAATCTTGTATAGCGGTCGCCGGCTAACGCGAAGGGGTTGAGAAACGCGCTTGGCGGCGTACCGCGCGTAAAAATCGGGTTTTACGCGATGAAACTACTGCTTACATTAACTTAAAGTCCACAACTACGATAGAATACAGTACAAAGTTTTACGAAAATAGTATAAAACCCATGGTATAAGTATATTTACTGGTATATACGCAATTCATTACGGTCTAAAATGTTTAACATTAAAAATAAATTCAACTAGGCGTCCCTTTTTTTTATATGAAAACTTAATGTATAGGCTGCTATATAAATAAGAATATTTCCCCCAGGCGTCGCCATGACAACGGGCTGTTATCCGTATGCGTATACATATACCCGTGGCTAAATACGAGCCACAACGTATATATGCGTATTTTAATATCATTACCACCCTATTATACAGTTATTTTTAGTTTTTACTATATTAGATTTTTAAAAGGCCCTTTTCAAGGGCCCATTTCAAGGGCTCGTACAGTTATATCCCCGGCGTAATTAGGCGTTGGGTAGGTACTGAAATAACACCGTTACGTTTATAAACTAAGGCTGTAATTCAAACGCTTATGGGTTTCTAAATTGCGGGGAATCCTAAGATCTTAATCGGGTAGATATTGTAGGATCATTCTGGCCTACATAAGCCTGTATAGAGCCTACGTTACGATCCCCCCTTCCGGTATCTACAGGACTATTTCGTAGTAGCTAGTACGCCTTTTCCAAGAGGCACTTCCCGGTAATAGTAAACATTTTTCTAAAAGTACAATCAAATAACTGTAAGTATAGTTAACTTAATTGTACTTTATTTGACTACTATTCTAACCGAAGTTCTGCTACAAATACTAATTATATTTACAAGTTACTCGACAGTTCAAATATCTCTTTATAAAACGAGATTAACTTTTATTACGAAGATGTTATCTATATTATATACTTTCGAGAATAGTCATTCTTTCACGTAATCGGCATTACAACGACCTTACAAACTGCTATGTTTCTAGAACACGTTTTTACAACGAATTATCAGGATATTTCAATCGATCATTGGATAATTAAATATTTTAGACTTCCGGATGAGATTACCTATTATATAGGAACGACTTTTGACTCGAACGAATAACGTAAAAAGAATAGGATAATCGATAAAAAGCCCAAATAAATACTAGTGAAAACGCCTTAAGTTATTGGGAAGTGTAAAAGGTATTATAACCCACTTAAAAAACGAATTAGGTGTTTTCAAAGGAGTTTAAAGAGACGTATTTGAAATAATTCATCTTGAGAATAACTAAAAACATAGTGAATAGTATATCTGGTTTAGTGGAATTATTTACACGGTTCTTTTATTTAGTATTCACCACAAGGTTTATATAAATTCGGTAGCATTATAAACCACTCTTGAGAACACGAACATTTTAAAAATAACTATGGAAGTTTTGCGTTTTGAAATGCTAAGAGTGATATTTCGAAGGCCTTATAAATACAAAACGGCTTAAGGTAAAAAAGTGTTCTAAAATTGTCGTTATAACTTTGTAATGATCACACTAAATACCCGTGAGTATGTAGAAGGTGTCCAGAGGGTTTATGTTAGCAGTAAGGTAGCAGAGGTAACAAAAGGTGCAATATCAAGACTGTATTCGTGCGAGTGATGATCAGAAGCCGTGAGGCTATTCAGGGTAGACTGAATACTTAGATTGACAACTGAAGAGCTATGAAGGAAATACTATCTATCTTGGTAATGAAAGTGTCCTTATATATCCGCGCCTTCATACGTCTTCAGTGTAGGCTCGACTGGCTCGACGTCGAGTCTATCGAGTCCCGGTGTGCAGCTCGACTGGCTCGATACCGAGTCCATCGAGTCTCACACCATGCTGACCCTAACCCTTGTGTACGGTGTGTCTGTTGTGGATCCCTGGTGCCTGCCGAGAGGCTGTGTCCAACCGATTTCCTTCGTTATCTGCTGCGGGGCCGCCGCTGGTGCGCCCTGCAGATGTTGAGTCATAACAATCTTCTTTTAAAGTAGAAAAACAGAATATACCGGCCTTTGGAAGATTAGTTGTATTAAGAGATACGATATCAATATAAATTAGTCTAACAGTACAAATGTTTTCCGTTTAACGATAATACGAAAGTGTAAAATGGAAAAGGTAGATAGAAAAACTTTTGAAATAACATTTTTTGAGTGACGATAACTACTATACGCCTAGAACAAATTGAACACCCTTTATTAAACTTTATATATCTTCCGGTAATCCTTATACAATTTTCAACATTGACATAGGAAAGATACTGACATTAATGAAACTAAAATAAGGTTGAAATGAGTATTCACTTGGTTCGAAAAACAAAAGTCGCTTTAAAGTCATTATTTCATATTTTTTATTACCTCAAAGGAGGCAGCAAACCGTGAACTATGTATGAAGCTCCGTTATAACAGTATTATCATAGCCTTGAGTGAATGTTTTAAGAAGTCGACCTAGAATAAAGTTATTATTTTCATAGAGTAGGGTGTTTTTCAAATTGAGATTTTCAACTTAACCATTTAAGGCGGTTATACGATCTTTTTCATAAGAAACATTGATTAAGTGAAAGAAAATATGAGGAAATTCTATAAAAAGAGTTCACTTACGTTAAAAGAGAACAATAATTCCGGAAAAAGATATATTATAACACTGTCGCCTACCTTATGAAGATAAAACCTATCGCTTGATTTTAGCGCTTGCTTTTTTTCTACATACTCCCTATAACTCGTACTTTAAAATACAAGATATGACGCAAGTTTACACAAAATTAAAAAAATGGTTTGAGCGACGTATTTATATTCACCTGCTAGTGAAGCTGCTAAAACATTATCTGCCCGAACTCTTGTAATATATCCTTAAGTTACTTGACAATTTCGCAAAACTTGGTATATATTAATCAAGAATGTAACAAAATTACAATGTCATTCTCATTGAAATATTCAACTCCACTTTCGATCTTTAACTACTGGTTTTCTCGTTATAGATGGCAGGCTTTTCAATTATAAGAATAAATGCTGACGACACACTTACCCTATACAATACAACGTTTCTCACCTCAAATGATAGGATTGTTGAAAACGTAAAGCTAAAGACAAAGTTAAAATTATATCTAATGGAAGACACCTGATTCATATTAATGATGCGACGAATACGTTTTAAAAGGAAATCATAAAGCTTATTGAAACGGGGTAGTGTGATAAATTTACCCTTATTGATATAATGAGTATAAAGTGCCCCGATAAGTATCGATATCAATATCAAGTTGAGGCCTGGATTATATTTATTGTATAAACTAAAGCGTTATTTAACTGGTTTGTCGTTACTTAATGTCAGATTAAACTATCTAGTAACAAATACCGGAAGTTGGACAAACGCTTCAAGTGAAAAATCTTTAACCTAAAACTTGGTTAGTATTTTGTACAACTCGACGAATAAATGACGAAGTTATTGGTCTTTATCAATGATTTTTTTGACATACTATAACCAATATAAATTATACATGCGGTTTATACTTGTTATTGGTTGTAGGATACTGAATTGAAATAGGTTTAATTTACGCAATAATATTTCAATTGGAATTAGACTATATATAAACGAATTATATGAAGCTTTGTCGTTTTAAAGATGAATAGGATAATTCGAAGCTTCGATTACGGTATTATTATAACGATAAAAGTTTATATAATTATTTTAAGCCTTGGTATAAAAACCTTTATTTCATTGATTTGTATCAACCATTTTTCTCTTTACTAATGTCTTTTCAAGCTCGGAACCACAACAAAAACGTTTTATAATCGATATTATAACTTTATAGGAATTACATAAACGTTGCAAAATTAAAGAGATAAGATAGATTGATGGGAAATTAAATTCAACGGATGTAATGACCGGAGGCATTCCGAATAGAGTATTGAAAAAAATCGTATTTACGAACAAATTTTTCGTTAACTTTGTTAAGAAAATCATACAGCTTAGCTTCTGGTAGGTAACATCTCTTTTTGTTTTTTTGTGATTTCATTTTTCGAATTTTACTTGGTATTTGACGCCTCAAATTCATTAACGATTTAAGTTGTATTTTTTACTCTTTGAATAGACTATTTGTCGCTTACGTTACGAATACCACTCTTTCAATTTGTCATTGTTCATTTACATTATATATTTTACCTTTTCTATTTACCATTTGTTCCTTATGTGTCGATTTCTCGAAGAACTGAAATTCTATCATATAATAATATGTATATAGACCGGTTTATGACAGGTAAATAATGAAAACGGAAAAGTCAGTAGCTATCGAAGGTGGAAGGGGAGATGGAGGGAACAGCATCGTTTTCGTCGCTATTATCGTTGTCGTTGTTATTATCGCCGTCTTTGTTGCTGCCAACGTTACCGCCTTGAAGAACATTAAGCGCCCTCGTACCTTGGGCTATATATCTTTGAACAAGGTATCATAAGTCGAGTCACCTTTTTTATAACTCCGGTTAAAAACATTGTTGAATTAAAATTTATAATATAGGAATAAACTTATACGTTACGCGGTAATGGCCATAGAGGTTATCGTGTGCAGCCTATTAGTACGTAATAAGGAATAAATTTAAGTCTCGGATTACATATTAAATAGTAAAATAATTTATCTTAATGACGGCGAGCGTAAAAAAGGCGTTTTGAAACAAAATTAACGTTATTGAGATAGGCGTGTACCTGTTATCGTTTTACTCATAACGGTTATAATACACAGATACACCTTCGCTTTAGCGATATTCGTTAAAAAAAATCCGCCGGCGGCGGACGCAACGTAAGCTATTTAGGATGTAGTTATATGAAGGTTAAAGACGTTTACTTTGGTTTGGAGTTTTAACTCCTTTCGCATTAAAGTGGCTTTGGGAAGCGTTTTGGCAAGCCGCATCTTTGAACGGCGCAACCGCTCCAATATTTCGGCTTCGTATGGGTAAAAGTTAGAATATATTACGATTCGAAAAAGCAAATGTTAGTTACCCTATTACAATTTGTCCATTGTATACTGTCGATGCTTGATAGGGGTTACGTGTAAAGGCGGTGTTTTTCTCTAGGGCGAAAGGGTAAGGTTTATAAGCT
Source organism: Anisogramma anomala (assembly GCA_038502455.1). NCBI lineage: Eukaryota > Fungi > Ascomycota > Sordariomycetes > Diaporthales > Gnomoniaceae > Anisogramma > Anisogramma anomala. Next base: position 3,961,419 of record JASMMZ010000008.1, on the reverse strand, counting down.
TATATTATTCCTGTTGCTTCTGTTACTTCTGTTGTTTTTACTCCCCTTTATTTTGATTTTGTTATTGTTATTTGGTTACGGTAAAGTGGGAAGGCGGGAAGTGATACGTGGGGGTCAGAGCGGATAGGGCGAGGTAGTTAATAGTAAAAAGGCTAGGAGAGATATTGGTGGTAGCTTAGGTAGCGGCAGCGGCGACAGCCTCTACAACGCGTACACTTTGACGCGTTTCACAGCGCCGCTTATTAAGTAACTTCCGAAATAGTCTATTATATAAGGTGATTTCGGTTTTTTAATTAAACTTAAAAGCGTAGTATAGTCAATTAGGAGCTTAATTGAAAGTGATAATTCGTCGCTAAAAGAGTAAAAAAAAGATTGTACTTAAACTGACAGCGATATATTATTTTATATCAAATCCATAACACTTAATATCGTCAATTACGCTTTGTGAAGGTTCTCTGACCTTGTAGACAAATTGTGGGTTATATTACGCTGTCATTACTAAATAACTTACTATTAATACTGAATTATAAATATGAGTCTCTTTGTTTAAAGATATAGATTATTTGTATAGGTATACTATTGTTAATAATTGTAAGGAATCACATTAGCGGAGTGAATATTAAGAGGTTATGTCGCAGATGAGGGTATCTAAGCTTTCATCTGAGGTGTGTACTCGTCAAATGTTTCTTCTTACGCTTGCATCTTTCTAATACTATCTTTAGATACTATACTGTCTACTTTATTCTTCGACGTAAAACCCTATCCAAAACTTAATTGAGTCTTTACCTAATACTTATATGGATTCTACTATCATGAAAATCATTTCAAACGGTTTAATATCGGCAAAAGAGTCTAAGAAAATTCCCCTTTTAAATTAATGATAAAAATTTAATCCCTTCATCAAGATTATCGGAAACTTTATACGCGAGATCATTAATCACGTCTTAAACTACACATAATGCCAAAATGCGGTGTTTAGTATAATTATGCCCATTAAAACAAGTAACGAAAACGTTGAAAACGTCCGCTTATACTATAAAAACGCGTTCGTATACAACGAGATCGTACCTTTGGACGTCTAAAACCTTTTTCAAAGCCTTTACGTCAAAGTTGTAGTTATGTGTAACAGAGACGTCTTTCTTCGCCAGGGGTGAACCAGTGACCGTTCGCTCCTACTAAAACCTATAAAAAGTCTGTTGAAGACAGTCCATGGCCAGTGCCTCCGCAGTTGCGAAAATTACACGATGAATATTGTTAGCTCCAGTAGCGAGTGGAAAAAATTGCTGGAACAATTATATATTTTTTTCTGTTAAGAGGCCTAACTGTAAATCGGTTGAATGACTAAAAGATATAACTAATTCTCCAGCTCTCAACAAATATATATCTATTCATTACTTCATATGATTATTTTATTGTTGAATTTGACTCCAAAACATGAAAAAATGATAATATTTGAATTTGAATCATTGCCATTTATTTTTACTTATTTCCTACTTCAACCGTATTTGAATTCAGCCAATTCAGCTTATTATGGCTAAAACCGCTAAAATATTTGTAAGAATTATATTATTGTGAATAAAGGTTATACTCATTCATTTCCATATCGAAGTAATCTAAAAATACTCTAATTATTTTCGTTTCTGTATCAAGAAACCATAGCTATTGATAGAGCTTAAGAAGTTGCAACTTTTACAATTTGTTTGGTTGAAGTAACAGTAGTACTGCAATGGTCAAGTGGTGGATGTATTGTTCTAGGTTTAACAGACTGCTAGCCAGTTTGCACACTTATTTTCATGGCTAATTGCTTGGCCCGTGACCTAGTCTGAAGAGGGTACCTACTCTGCTTGACTTGTAGTTAATACAGTCAATCCCGTAAATAATACAGACAACTTACAGCCAGTATAGTTGACTTGACTGTACTGTAAATGACCTTCTCAAAATAGCAGTCAATGTTGTTCCAACAATAGCTTCGTTTTTACCATATTTAATATTGTCGACAATACTATCATGATTACTATTATTGTTATCAATACTGTTGTCGCTGTTACTTTAATTCCGGTCCAACTTTTTAACCTATGATGAAGTAGTATTTCGCGACGCTGTTGAATCATATTCGTATCTAAAACTCTAATCTAAATAAGATTTGAAATACTCGCAATACGGGTATTCGCATTGTCAGCATTTTATTTATCTTCAAAAAAATCAACTTTCACATGTCTTTGTTTCTAAAATTCGTCGCTAGCGCCTTTTTATATTTCATTTATATATTTAAAACCTTGTATCTTAATTTTAACAACCGACAAAATGAGGCTCATATTAACTATTTCTGTTGGAATTGTAGTAATTTCATTCTTGTAGGTCAACTTTACTTATGATAAAGTTAACTATACTGACTTCAAGTTAATCGTATTGTTTTTTATGGGCTTATTTTAATAGCTGAATGTCAAGTACAGTTTTCAACCACTTTACACTAAGACCCGTACCAATCAATTGTCTATATAAATTACTACGCAGACCGGCTAGCAGTCTGCCAAACCTAGAACAATACATCCAAAACTTGACTACTGCAATACTACTGTTACTTCGACCAATAGAATCGATAAAGTTATAAAGTATAAAGCTCTACCAATACTGATCAGTGCTTATTGGATTGAGCACAGATTGGCTAAGTAAAATAAAGGGCTACTTTCTTGTTATGCTGTACGTTAACAATGGTGGCTAGGGTAGAGGAAAGATTTTTATACAAGGACTCTATTAGTACTGCGACAGTTCACAATGATAGGAAAACATTAATGACTTTTAGGTTACGCCAGTCCACAACGGAAATTTGGAAGTAAGCGACGATATCTCTATTGAAAATACTATGAAATCCTTACTAAATTCTTTTTGACAACCGTTGAAATTAACCGTTAAAAGTCTTAAATAGGTAAGTTGGTAAACGGCTAAGTAAGTACTACTACAGGTGTTATTACTATAAAAACGACTAAGTCTTACGGGTTACAACTTTTAATCTTTGACTTTTACTTATAATAATGATCGACTTTTAACTTTTCCGTTTACACCAAACTTTTCCGTTTACTTTATTTTTTTTGGAATTCTTTATGCAAATTTAGTCGCTCAATTTTCTGCCCTCAGATAAAATACTAAGAATTGCCAAGTAGAATTAATAAGTCTACGTCGCGCAGCCTGACTCCAAATTGCTAAGTTCTCACGCGACTTTACACCAAAATACCAAATCCTAAAATCGTTAAGTCTCTTGCATACCAAGTTCTACGGAAGTTAAAACATTTAAATGTTTATTATGAAAGCTTTCTTGAAGGCTAATACCGACCTTGTTACAAAAGAAGTAATTAAAGCCCTCCGAATTTGTTTTAAAAGTATTACGATTGAAAGCTTTGAGGGTAAGATATTAATGAAAACTTAATGAAAAAGTACCCAGTTAAATTCATCGGAAACGATATCATCGACTTTGATAAAGGCGAATATCGTAGTCGCGGTAACCGTACTTTTCGTAAATACCGTGAGTTTTCTAACGACTAGACTATGGATATGTGGGAAAAGGTTAAAAGGAGTATTAAGTTAAAGTTAAAGGCAAAACTTAAACGACAAAGGATCTATATGTCAAAAAAAAAATTTACTAAGATTGTAAAGATTCTTTTAGACCTGGCCAAACTTAAAGAATGCCCTTAAGACACATGTTCCAAAGTAAAGGGTATTAAAGAACCTTAACACCTTTATATACTTTTCAGGTAACCTCCTCTTTACTCCCCGCTAAGTTAAGTCTTTTTAAGAGCTGAATATAAAAAACCTGTTGATTTTCTATACATCATAACACCTCTACGTAATAGCGTGAAGTACGTTATTAATGGTGGCAAGGTACGGGAAGCGACAATCGCCAACTCAGTAAGAAGAAATAACGTTAGCACTTTCCACTAGTCAATCAAATAAGATCTTTAACTCCCTTAGAACCTTTAAATTCCTATTAACCCCTATCCCTTTAATTAGAATCGCCAATCTCATTAAAAGCCTTTGTATACTAGATTTGTCTATATACGTTATCCCACTATATATCTTATTAGAGGACTTTACTTCTCGGGCTAAGCGAATGGCAATTACCCTTAATATCATGTTTCGAAGGCTTTCAATCTTGGAATTTTAGGAAACATCAATAAAGATTGGAATAACTATGGAAGCCTTTCCTTGAAACCTGTTAAAATAATTAATATTAATTATAAGGTTTTTATGGACTTCTCCAAAATCTGGAACAATATATTGAAATATAACGGGAAGCTTTACAACTATTTCAACACGGAAATGATGGTTCTTTCAAACATTTGTAAGTAAATGGAGGTTTTCTCTTTCAGTTTTTACTCATTTTTTCCTGAAATCCTTAAAGCGTATGCCAGAGATTATTACCTAACCTTCCTAACCCGAAAAACTACCTTTCGAGAAGTTTACAATAGCATGAAAAGACATTACGAACATGATGTCCACCTTTCCCAATGCTATACGAACTAGGCTATTATAATGTAGATTACGATAATATCGAAGGAGAAAGAGGACGAAATAGCAATATATATGCTAAATCATATATTTAAAAAGTTGGTATTGTGATAATAGGTAATTGGGAAATCCCACATTGATGAAGCTACACTTCGTAAACAGGTAGAGGTAGCTGTTACGGGCGTTAGCGAGTTTAAATACGACCCATAACGTTTAAATACCACCTGTAAAAGCTTTGTTAACCAGTTACGTTCCTCTTTTACAACTGTAATAACTCTTATACCAAACTCGCTTAGTATATACCCCAAGTTAGTAACTTCCCTAACGTAGATGAAACAAACCTTATGGTAATTGATTACGTTGACTGTAAATACAGTTAGAGGCGCCTTTAATGTCCAAAATCTGGTTTAACGGCTTTAAACTAAACACAATATCCACGCTAACACTAATAGGGTTAAGATTTAACTGGACCTATTAACCACAAAAAATATAATCATAATAGTCGTGAAAAATGTTAAATTTATATTAAGTTTAGCTATGAGTTAAGTGTTTCCCCCTCCCCCCCGCCGAGCATAATAATAAAAAGGCAATATATTATATCCAGTACATTATTATTTCCGAACAATGTTATTTGAATTACATCACAGACTTCGACAGCGACAAGGTATTTAATGGTAACGATATATCCAAGTAAATTAAATGATAAAAAGATACTACATTTAACGCGACTTAATAATTAGCCGAATATGCCTTCCTATATCGCTTAAATGGTAAAAACCAATACTTTTGCGTTAACTTAGCCTTTAACTCCTTATAAAATTTTAACTTTTACGATTGTTACACATATTATACGTTTTAAGGTATTATATAAAATACAGAGATAGTAAGGTACTCAATAAGAAGCTATTCGTAATACGTAAGACTACAGAAAGAAAATACTATGGTTACTGAAATTAATCGTTACAATATTGGTAAAGTTAAATTACGCTCCGAACTAAACGAATAACTTTCGTTAATTAGTGACAACGGTAATTGAAATTATTCTAGAATCAATTACGTTTCAAATTTTTAAGTCTCCTACCCCTTTTCTTTTTTGCTTTAAAAACATAAAGATCTTGTGTGTTAATATTAACTTTAATGCCAACGACCTGGTTAAAGATATCTAGAGGTTTCCCTTCGTCTTTAATTGAGCGTACTTATAATTTTATCTTTAAGGCTCAAAGCAAATGGTGTTAAACTCAACAGAGCTATAAATTTGTTAAATACATCGGCGTTTTGACTATCCAACTGTTAACAGGTTATATAAAATCGTAAAGTCCGTAAAGGACGAAAATGTGGAAAATTATGCCTCGAAAAATATCGAAAATTTTGGCATATATTGCAAAGAATATGACTAAACCCCTTGAAGATTAAAATTTATACTAAAAAAAGATGAAGACTTTAATTGTAATATTTTTATGAATGAGTTTTATTTGGATAATAGACCTGTTTTTCATGTCTTTAACTCCGCAACCTTTTTTTACGGAGCTAAGTTTTTAAAGTTCCTGTCAGTAAAGGCTCCATAGGAAGCGTTAACGATGTTATAAATTAACACGTATTTTTGCACACTTAACTTCGTCGTTTACCATACCAGTATCAATTTTACGGTGGCGAAGTTTTGGAAAGATATTAATATAATGTGAATTTAGTGTAAATAGGCGCCTGTAAAGTTTTACTAGAGTATTAGGAAGGTTTAAAGGGTATACGTACTAACTCGTCGGGTTTATAATATCTTTATTCTATAGATTAAAAACTTTACGGATTCAGAGGAATTCCTTAAAATATCGGTAAAGAGCTTGAACTATATTATAGGCCTTAATGGTCTAGTATTAACGCTGTTGGATTGTGGAGTATACGTACGCCTGACGAGTAAATATCAGTTATTATTAAGTACTTGGACACGAGCTATAGCCTATGGTAAAGCACTAAATGAATTGCTAAAGGAATCGATACGCTGCCTAGTTAACGACGACCTTAATACCAGGAACGGCTTTACGATTATCGATGTATTTGTTTTATCGTTATAAAGTAAAGTCCTCATACGGCGGGAATAGGGTAAATGAAAGGGCTTATATAAAACCTTAAGTATAGTTAACTTCAAAGTAGTTGTTAAAATTGCTAACAACCTTATAAAGTTTCATAATACTTTGATTAAGCCTTATATCAAGACAACTAACGATAAAGACCTTTAAGTTCAATGATAGAGTAAAAACGAACCTTCTTTACATATTATCGACAAGCCGTTAAACCTCCTCCGGTTCGTTCGACTACCAAAAAAGAAAAATATTAAAGAAGAGGAATAAACAACGTGACATATCTATAATACTACTTAGGTAAACAGGAAAATGAAGGATAACAAAGACTTGGTACTAAAGCTTCAAGTATAAGATATTGATAAAATTGCCCGCAAACCTTTATAAAAAAAGCGATAAAATCAATATTTATAGCTTACAACCTCGAGTATTTTTATAATTAGTAACGAAAGTAGATTTTAATCTTTAAAAACCCAAATTTTACGATTTTCAAACCGAGGATTATCCATGAGGTTGAGGTGAAGACTATAAGGCGACCGTACTGAAAATTACTCTTAATCGCTTAAGAATATAATTATAAGGTAATGAATGAATTTTTAAGAAGTCTTCAACGATTCATAATATTATCTAGCGTTTGGTGGTCGTTTTGGTAGCAAATTTGCTAGCTAAAACTAAGGTCAAGTTTACACTTAATAGCAGAAATATAACGTAAGTATATACGTAATTAAAAACCGAATTATAGCGGATCATTTTGTTAAAGACAACATAGGAATTACGTGCCATTTAAGTTTTAGGGACGGTAATATGATGTATTAAATTATTATACGAATTGACTGAAGTAGGAATCCATTGATTTTTTACTTATTAATCGAATTTCAAGTTATGGTTAGGTATAAAGGTTTAGTATAAGACCCGTATTCTTTAATAGCGTAAAAGAAAGGCCTAGGCTTAATGAGTATACAAATTAACGATACCATTTTCATTAACACGGTTAGCTTTGTGGTATCGAAATAACAAACGATTAAGGACTCCAAGTTCTGAAACTATAAGCCAATTACGATGTTAGTAAAGGGTAACCAATTTGACTTTAATAAATCGTTAATTCGTATACTTAATTTTAATACCAGTTTTAGCTTTTTCCAAAAGGGTTAAGGCGTTGACTCAATTACAATCGATAAGATTAACATAATCAAAGCTTAAAGATATCTTGAATAACGTGCCCTTGACAACTACATAACCACTATATATTAACCAAAAATATTTTACCATTTATTCATTGAAGGTAGGTATAGGATCTAATGAATGAATAATTTAACCGGCTAAATTAGAAATTTAAGCGGTAAAGACGAAATTTGGACCAGGAGATTAATATAATTTCGATCGATCTTTCAAAGCCTAAGTTAATATTTTTTACGTAGGACCCTTTATAAATAACAAAACTTGTCTTTACTAATAGGCTTCCTAATAACCCGAGTTAATCAAAACATGTGTGATTATCACTTTGAAATTATCGGTCTCCTAATCCACTAAACATTTGTCAAATATAAAAGTATTACGCGAGGCGTACTAGCTTTAAAGGTTTACAGTATAATGGTATACTTTAATATAAGCATAGTACTGTAGGAAACCCTTGAAGTTATTATAAAATAGCTTAAAATTCCTCTTATCCAGGTAGTAATTTGTACTGAGTCGAGGAGCTTGTTTGAATACCATTAAAATTTCGGAACCACCAGCGAAAAACGCTTAATAATCAATGTAATAGCACTTCACGCAGTCTATCAAGATAGGGAAATCGAAAAGTTCCGGTATATTAACGTAAAGAACAATTATTATACCGTAATAACAAAGTTATAGCCAAAAGAATCCTTTAACAAGTTTATCAGAAAGTAATACGCTGACGATACATATCGAAGGCGACGTTAATAGGCCGCCCGGTAAGACTAAATTACGTAGCGGCGGCCATGGATGTGTTAGCGAATTGAAAGACTATCAAGGAATTGACGATAGCGAATTGAAAGACTATTAAGGAATTAACGATAGCGACTTGTTTAATGAGTACAGCTAAATTAAAAGTTTATACAAACCTGTGGTAAAAAAAACTTTTCGTGGGAATTAATTAAGTGGAATGTCGGAGTCATGTGCAATTAGAGTCAATTTGAGTACAGATGGGTATAATTTAATGTGAAAGTTAACTTGAATTTATAGGGGTCTGGCTAGATGATAAGGTCATAATTTAGCGATTGCCGTAAAAGATTGGTTAACCACATTGGTGTGCGCGTACAAATTAAAAAAGCTTCTAGTGTTGGAATATATGTAATTGCAGTGAAGTACGTTAACTCTACTTACAGTAATATTAACTATACTAACTGAAAGTTGAGTGTATTGTTTTATATGAGCCTACTGTATTAACTGCAAGTTAAGTACAGCATGCGCCTACTTCACACTAAGGCACAGGCCAAACAATTGGCCATATAAATTACTGCGCAGACCAGCTAGCGGTCTACTAAGCCTAGAACAATACATCTACCACTTGAATACTGTAATACTACTGTTACTTCAACCAATCAAATCGATAATATTGCAACATCTAAAGCCTTACCAACAATACGTATCGGTAAGATCTAAAACCTATTCATATGAAGCAAGTAAGTAGAATAGTAATCGTTAGATTGATTTTCTAGTAAAATATATATGTCAGGAAGTAGTATTCCAGATAGTGTACGCCATGGATGGGAGGTTATAAACCTCCTATTCGAGCAATGGCCTCTTTGCCTTACTTTTGGAATACACAATCCAAACCGTTCCATACATTACCGTGCGGTTTGGAATAACCATTTCAGAGCGCTCCATGCATTGCTGTACGGTTGGAAAAAACCATTTCTGACCGCTGTATATATAATACACTTTGCGTCTTGTAAAAGTGCAGCTTGTAGCGTAAAATTTTATTATGCACTTTGTAGGAAGGCAGCTTATAATATAGTGCATTACTACTTAGCCTATATATACTATTTATAAAAGTATATAGTAATATCCACATAGGTAATCTTTTTTTCACCTTATATATTCTGTACCTATAACCTAATAATGATAGTTTAATTGTAACGATTCTGTATACGTAGTTTTGTAATAATAGTATGGGTAAGGTACCAATTACAAAGGTTCCGAAGGTTCAAATTAATAGGTTTTGTAATAATAGTGTGGTTATAGTTATAAAGATCTAAATTAGTAGGTTTTATAATGATAATATAGTTACAAGACTAATTACAAAGGTTCGAATTAGTAAATCCTAACCGCGGTGGTAATTATAGACCGAGCCTGGTTAGTATAGCCAATTAGTGACGATATAGTAGTTAATAGCGTCTTTTATTGGTCCCGATAGAGGTGTAACTATGTAGGCGTTATAGGGATGATTTCGTAGGAGTGATTACGCCGTTCCGTGATTTTAGGCTAGTATAAAAAAATATATCGTTATTGGGTTACATGAAACTTCTTTTCCATCCACCCTTGAAAGCGCATACTATAAATTAATGTAAGTCCACACTCCAATTTAGCTTAACCTTTACTTCAATTAACCAATTTAAACAGCTTAGTTAGGTATGTTACTACATTAATACCTATATACCAACTTTTCCTTTTAATAGATACCGCGTAAAAACAGGATAGCCAGGCGCTATTTAGCGTGAAACCGCCGTCGCGCCACCGCTACCCACAGCATTACCACCACCACAAACAATAGCAACAACCGCACTTATTGGGAATAATCTCCTCTATCGCCGCTACGCCGCCCGCCGCCACCACCTTTTCAGAATCGATAAGCCCTGCCGCCGCTGTCGCCCCCTCGGCTTCGCCTTCCCCTGTCGCCGCTACTACACCTCCTCCCCCCCCTTTTCTTTCCCTTTTCCACAACTTCCAGGGGGAGGAGCGAGGAGATTCCGAGGTTATAGACCTTACCCTTTCCCCGCGGGTGAAAACCTCTTTACCCGAAAAAGCCTCTTTATGTCGTAAACTTAGGCTAACTAAATTACGCTAAAGAACGTATACTTTAAATTTACCCGTTTGTATGCCTGTAATGTCTTTTTCTTTTAAACACAGGGCATGCGGCGGATTTGTTTCTTCGCTTCGAGTTTTGTATCGCTAAGGTGCGTCTCGAGGCCTTTTTAATGCATAAAGCGTTAAAACAGCGTATCTGAGTTCGTAGCTCCGGGCCGTTAATGAATACGCCTTACATGCCGTGTATCTCGTTCGCGGCTGTGGGTAAGTCCGTTAGCGATTATTACGAAAATCGGGAGCGTTCGGCCCGTTATTATGGCTACGAGCGGACTAACAACGGATACGCCCCCATTTATTTAGTCTTGGGGTTGTAAGCCGAGACTTTATTACCTGTTAACCAACTTTATAGTAAGTTTGAACCGATTTTAAGAATCCCCTTTGAGAAAAATATAATATTCAGGGCGTTTGAAAAGATAACCGCGATCGCAAATGATTAAAATAAACCGATGCTAATTTGTATTAAATGTTAACCGGTGGATGAAAGAGTTGGTTATCGTTATCGTTGGTTAAAAACGCGGCTTACGAATGTGCTACAAAGGCGAGTCTAATGATGTTATCGCGCGTTACCGTGAGGAGAGTAAAGACCCCTCTACCCCTGTACCTAATGGTATGCAACCTAAGGCGTAAAGCCATATCCTCGTTAACGTCGTTGGCGTCGAAGGCAATAGTGGTAGTGGCGTTAATATAAGGGGGGAAAGGGGGCGGCAGGGAGGATGGTAAGAACTCGATGGCGTCGCTCTCTTCCTTTAATAGTAAATAGCTACCCCTCGAGATGAGCCAGCGTACCTTGCTATAGTGTAATACGTTATATAGTAATATTAAGACTTTTTACAAAATAATCGTTTATAAGTGATAAACGTAAATTGAAACATATAAAATAAAAAGAGGCAGTATATTAGGATTGATGTGATATAATAGATTAAAATGAAAATGGATAAATAGTGAAATACTTAGTAAGTTTTAACTATATAGGATAAAGTGTAATAATATACCGGGTATGGCGCAAAATGGTAAATTTAAATAAAGATAAAAAATGAGAAAGTCCGTTAGGTCGAAATGTATAAAATAAAGAGAAACTTTAAATTAGGAGCGGCGCGAAATAATAAGGTTAAATAAAGGTAAAATCGGGGAGCGACGTAAATAGTTAATTTCGGATTGTTTTAAATGAATAAATGTAGTGTTAACATGTATTCTTGAGCTTTTAATATAAGTAGAAACGGTATTAATATAAACTTTTGGATAGTTTAGTTTTGTAGAACCGGGTTTAATATGTATTTCAAAGCGTTTCGTTGTAATAGGAAAGCTTTTTTATTATTATTAAGGTTTAGACACGTATGAAGCATCTGGTTATTTCTCCTTTTGAAATAAGGACTCGGAATATTATGTTATGGCCGTTTTTGCTGGTGCGAGCGGTGTAGGTGTTGTAATCGTAACCGTTTCTAAATTTTGCGAGCGATTTGAATATTGTATTCGTAACAGATTCGGGTTTTGTAAGCGGTATAGAACGGCGTATCTAGACCGTCCCTTTCATCTCTTTCTTGTATAAATTTTCCTTCTTAAAGCTGCAGCCTAAATCGTATATCTAGGCTTTTTTTCTTTGGCTCTTTTCTTTCTTATAGGTATGGTCCGGACTTTGTATTTAGACCTTACTTTTTCCCCTTTTCTTGTAGCTCTTTTTCTTTTTGAAGTTATAGCCTAAATTATATATTTAGACTTCTTTTTTATAATATCGCGTTGGCCTTTTTTCCCCTTAAAGGTACGGCCTGGATTTCATACTTGACCATTTCTTTGCTTATGGGTATATTCTGAATTATGTATTTAGACCTTTCTTTTTTTCAAATCGAGGTCCTGATTACTTATATAGAGCTTCTTTTTCTTAAAAGCGTGGCCCAGAACGCGTATCTAGACCTCCCTCCTCTTAAGATCACGGCCAGAAATTTCTTTTCCTAACATGGGGTGCGGGTATAATATTAGGCCGTTATATGTCTTATATTCTTCGTTTTATATTAATATTCTTTACTACCTATTTTTCTTGTTCCGTTAAATAATATCCTTTTACAAGCTCCATTTAGTATATATCCTCATCCTCTCAACCTAACAAGTCGACAAGTCGTGTTATTTCGAATAGTGTTTTTCTAGAGAGGCTATTCCAGCTTCTTAGAGTATTAATGCCTCCATTTTTGGTTAAATTTATAAGGCTTTAACAACAAAAATATTCAATATTCAATATATGCCCAACGTCAAATTCGAAAACATTTTGTTAAATTTATTTAATGTATTAGATCCTTAAGTTTTCTCCTCCTAATAACGAAAAGTAACGGTCAAAATATATATGTTTTCCGTGAATTAGTCCATTTTCTGAACTGGTATATCGATGGTGTTATCCCAAAAGCCCAAATCGATTTAGTATATTATAGCCTTTCCGATTCCCATATATTTGACTAGTAGGTTGAAGTAAGCGTTAGCTTTTTCCGGTGTCGTTGGTGTTAGAGCTATAGTTGTAAATATATTGGGGCGGTTGAGCATAGTCGTTACTACGTGTTCCTAATACATGAAAGTGATGTAAATTGGTAATTTCGCGTCGTAATTAGATTTTGAGTGCGTTTAGATTTCAAAGTTCAGGGTGGTTTGTCAAATACAAAATAAATAAATTAATTGAAGGGTTCGAAGTAAGGTTACTAACGCTTGCTAGTACAAATGGATTTCAAACGATACGTTACTAAAATGTGACTACAAAATAGTGAGGCGTTTTAAGTTAGTTTTGTTAACGTTCAATAGCGTTATACTGGCCGAGTGATTAAGGAAAAAATTAAACGTTGCAAGGGATAATATGAGAACACATAGAGAAAACGAATGAAAACTCAGGATATAAAAAGAGAACGTAAAAAGGCGAACACAGCAAAAAAAGTGTGGGTGTGGGAAAGTGTAGTATGTATCTTGGTTCGGGTTTGGTAAGCGGTTCAGATTAGTGTGTCGTGGCCTCTTTGGTAGAGTAAGCGGTTCGGATGGTGTGTTTGTAACCGCTTTTAAATTGAGCGAGCGGTTTGGATGCTGTACTCGTTACCGTTCCTGTGTTTTGCGAGTAGTGTGGATTTTCGATTTTAAATCGGACGAGTTTTAACTAAGGGTTCCGAAATTTGGTGGTTTTAGCTTGCGTAGCCTGGTACGTGATAGGACGCTCTTTAAAAAGTGCTCGGGTACGTCAAAGCGTTAAACAAGAGTTAATAATAACGTAACGGGGCTTTTAATAAATAGAACGTGAAATAAGGATTGATAATATCGTATTAAAGTTATTCCTTTTAAAATTATTTCACTTTTATAATCTTGGTACGTATCTCGTATAAATTTTGTAAAAACGCAATATTAAAGTATTAATAGGTGAAACCGCTATAATATACTATTATAAGTATTTAACTTATATCTGTCTTTGTTTTCTCTAAGCTGTCTATTATCGACAGAATGAGCTGGTAATTAGTATTCATAAGGTTTAAAACCTATTCATATAATGTAAGTAAGTAAAACAGTAATCGTTAAATTGGTTTTCTAATAAAATATATATGTTAGAAAGAAGTATTCCCGAGCGTGTACGCTACGGATATAAGATTATAAACCTCCAATCTGGGTAGTGGCCCTTTTACCGTACTTTTTGGAATACCCAATCCAGATCGTTCCATGCATTTCCGTACGGTCTAGAATATCCATTTCAGACCGCTCCATGCATGATACACTTTACGTCTTGCAAGAGTGTCACCTGCAGCGTGACACGTTATCGTGCACTTTGCAGGAAGGCACCTTGTAATACAGTGCACTTCCACTTGACCTATGTATACTATCTATGAGGGTATATAGTAATATCCACAATACTACCTTTTTTTTATCTTTCAAATCCATGATTGAATCGATATTCAAATGTAACAATACTGAAAAGTATAGAGTCAAGCCTCAGTTTTGATTTCAAAATCTCGTTTTTTAATCGAAACAGTATTAAATCATTAATAAAACTTTTCATAATTTCAAATTTTCAAGCTATTAGCCTCCATATGAACTGTTTCAAATTTTCTTGTTTCTTCTGCCCTCTAAATAGAAACGTTTGATTTAAGTACCATAAAATCATTGATACTATTTTCAATCAAGCTAATATTTGTAATTTATCAAAGTGAAAGAATAAAAAGTATTATAATGTTCGTATGATGAAATTTACGGTATGATTAATTTTGATCTATGCTCTTAATGCGAATGTTATTAATCTAATAGAAAAATCGTAGTTTATACTACTATCATCTTGAAATCGATCAATATAAACATACATTACATCAATAGATTTTTTTCATCGGATATAATTTTGAGTTCTTATATAGGTAAAGGCATTCATAATATAGATGTTAAATTGATAGTATATTATAAAAGACACGATTTTTCAATTTCAACTGATACCTCAATACATTTTTATATGATCTAAAATTAACAAGTATCAATAATTTTTTGACATATTTTGATATTAATGTAAATCAACGTACTTATAGATTTTATTATGAATTTTCATACCAATTTTAATTATATTCTACTCCTATATACCTTTCAAACGTGAATTACTATGATGATAACCGCATTGATATAACGATTATACTGTTTGATGTCACCAAAAAGATACATGATACTTTTCTGTTGGTAATTCCAGCTATAATTTCGACCCCGCGTTATGTGAAAATTGTCGGTAGGTCTTTATCGTTGCAACGTAGTCAATTCGGGTCGTGGTCGAAGTAAATGGTATATTGCATACAAAGTGACGATGTGTTACTTCTAATTTTTGTCTACCGCTAACCGGTCTGCATACTAACTTATGAAGCCAATTGCTTGTCATGTGCCATGATCTAAATTAAACCCTCTTGGTACTTATTTATAGTCAATACAGATGACTTGCAAACAATGTAGTCAACACTTTGTAAGTACAATCAACTTATAATTGGTATGATTAACTTAACTGTATTCTAATTGACTGCTGTTTCAATACTGGCGATTTTTTGTTTCTGTGAATGCGTGCCAGCTTGGCCAATTACTAATTTTTGGTAATTGTTGAGATCCCTCCCATTGTTGGTAGGTCTTAGACGTTGCAACGTTGTCGATTCGATTGGTTGAAGTAACAGTAGTATTGCAGTAGTCAGATGGTGGATGTATTATTCTAGGTTTGGCAGACCGCTAGCCGGTCTGCACTGTAATTTGTATGGCCAATTGCTTGGCCCGTGCCCTAGAGTGAAGTGCAGCGTACTGCACTCAACTTACACCCAATGTGGTAAGTCTGCACAAAGCAATACACTCAGCTTGCAGTGCAGTCAACTTTACTGTAAGTAAAGTTGACCTACTGAACTGCATGTGATAATATTCCAACACCCATATCTTTTTCATCAAGACCCCAGTTAATTCCGTCATGTTTTATAAATAGATTGATTTCAATTACCGTCCTCTGCTCCACATTTCCAGGCCTTGATTTCCTCGATTCCCGTATACAAATCTTTATGGATTTGCGTATTACCAATTACTTTAATTTTTTCAATAAGGTTAGGTACGATTTTCTTCTATATTATTATTATGGACATCATTTAGTCGGCTAGAGTATCCCTCTTTCTTTGTGTTACGTGCTGGCCGGTTTATATACTATTTAATTCATACGGTCAGATTATGGTTCTTTATCAATCCTTTTAGGGCTTCATTGGCTGTAGATTTAGTTATAGCGTTGGCGGGGTCATCTTTGATATTCATATAGTTGAATTATGTAATTTCCTTAGCTTTTTATACCTTTGTTAAAGTCATGACGTTTATTATGACACGTTTCTTATTGGTCGTTTCTAGTTTACAGAAGTACTTGTAGAGGTTCCGGTAGTTAGTACAAACGACTACAGGTATCTGAGGTAGTATCACTTATTTAACAATAACTGTTAACATTCTGTCGGTTGCTATGCCGATATTAAAACTTGTTATTATGCAATAAACTTCCGATGTCAATACGTTTCGTATTATAGTTTATACTTGACGAATATATTGTGTATGAGGTTTCCGCTGATTGTGAATTATTCATTGTATTAGTCCTTGTTGACGAATATTATAAAAAATCCGACATGAGAAGTGAGATGATTGTTGTTCCCAAAAATATCCGTCGGCAAAAATTATGAACTTCTTTATCGTCAAGTTTATTGGTACTATGTTGATACTTGTGTAGGAGTTGTTCATTTGTTTTAGCGCTGCTTTCAAGGCGTCGGAGGGTGGCGCGGCGCAGACTACGGCCGCGGCGCTATTAGTGGGCCGCCGTACGATGCTGGTGTAACATGCTTTTTCCCCCAGCAGATGCAGCGCCGACGGCGGCGACGACAGCAGCAGCAGAGTTGAAACGAGCTCGATCTAAAATAAGCCTGTCGCCGACGCCTCCGGTCTTTTCCTAGGTCCTGCCCGTCCCCAACAGTAGTTTTAACTTAATTTTATTTGAGCTTAATTTGTATAGAAACTTTTTGTTGATATAAAATGTCAATTAAGATCAAGATTTGGGTATGATTGCAATAAAAGAGAAGTAGCGTTTGTATTCGGTGTGGTATTGTAGGTATATAGAGTAGCTTTTCGGGTCCTATATTTCCCTCACTATCGTGTAGGAACGTGTATAATTAGGGAACCATTAGTGCTTCTTTCTACCTATTCATGCCCACTTTCATTTTTACTAATGCTTACTCCTATTCTCGTAATGAACTATGAGTGAAAGTGGAGTACAAGGAAGAGTGGAGGGAAAATAAGGGGAGGTTAAGAAAGGGTAGAGGAGTGATTAAATTTAATAATACCATAATCCTTTTGCCTATGGTAATTTAAGATCAGTTATTTTGGGTTAGAGTATAGAGTAGTTCAATAGAAATGGGTAATAAGTAAGTTTCAAATAAGTCCACCGGAGATACTAAGAAATTATTGTTTACAAATAAACATTAATGTGATGTAGATTATTGCCGAGGGGTTTTCTTCCGTCTTATTTTCGTTGGCGTGAACGTTGAAGATTGTGCGAGACCTTTTCAACGCGAGCTTCGAGTACAATTTTGGAATCTGCGGTATTTCCAATACAATAGCATACCAAATTAAGAGTTCTGTATACATATATAATATATAACATATCGCGTGATAAAGAACACTTCATTTCATTTCGAAGCCATTAAAAACAACTTAGTTTTCATCTTGAAAGACGTTCCAAAACCTTAAGTACTAACTATAATTACCACCGGCTTTGGAAATCCTAGTCTCACAAAAACCTAAAATCTTGATCTACAGCTTCATAAGTCAAAGATCATACCTAAAAATATATTTCAATGAATCTTAAGTTTTGGAACAGCCGTCCATGGGAATACAGCTAAGTCAATTGTACTTAATCCAGGTTGACTGTACTAACTGCCGGTTAACTATATTGACTCAAATTTAAGTGCAGTGAGTGACCAATTCAATGCCGGGCACGGGCTACGTAGTTGCTAATACAAACTGGTATGAGAACCGGATGGAGGTTTGCTAAACTTAAAAGTAAAACATCCCCGCTTTTAATTTAATGCACCAGTTATTTCAATAAGAGATTCGAATCGACTGAATTTTAACGATGAAAGCCTACCAATATTCATTAATATATATTAGATTAAGCAAAGATAAGCTAGGTACATAAGTTTTTTTTTCTGCTCGTTACGTTTTATCGTCATATATAGACGAGGCAAGGATTTTACAAAGTGCTACAGTAACTTTGCTGTTGTTTATAGGCAGTAAAAGGGATAGCTTTTGAGTTTGCTGCTACTTACAGGAACTTGAAAGCGACAACGATATCGTTTTATCATTATGAAATCTTCATTGAAACATTTTTGAAACCAGTTGTTAAGGTTAACCTTCAAAATTATGAAAAATCAATGATTAAAAACAGATTACCAAGTTATTAAAATCTTTGAAATTTGAAATCATCTAAGTCATTACTCCTGAAATTGAAAATAGTTAACAACTAATATATAAAGTCTTTGAACGGTAAACAATAACTTTAACGACAAATAACCTACAACTTATAATCTCTCCCTAATTGTTTTTTCTTTTGACATGAAATTGATAATTTAGTACGTAAACTAGCCTTAAATTCTGAAATGGCTGCCTAAAACGTTAAAATAGATATCGTTATCGGCCTTATGAAAAAAGGAAACAATAAAAACCTTCGAAACCACATTCTTTAAACCTTTCGACAATAATCTATAGTTTACTAACGTGAATAAACCCTTTACCACAGAATACTAAATTAATTACATTGGTTACTTCATATTCGACGTGAATGATAACTGATGAGATTAAGGTATCAAGTCATTTAATACTTTCGTTAAGCTTTTGAAGGATTAGATATAAAATATATGCAAAAAGATAGAAAATCCGCGTAAGATGATACTAGAAGATATATTACATAACGAGTTATTTTATTGAAACTATAACTGGGAAATAGAAAAATTAACAAATTTACTATACGAATACGCAATAGATAAAGATCCAGACGAGGTATGTAAAGGTCAAGATCAAGGTATCGTTGTCGATGACATCTCTTAATACCTATATTTGTGTTTTCAATACTTTGCTTATGTCCAGAAAAATTACCTAAACACTGATTTCTAAAATTCTTAATGTATCAGCATTACTCTCAATGTCAAAAACTTCATCAATAGAAAAAAAAAAAACTTAAGTCTACCGATTAATTATGGAAAATCTGTAATAATATTGATCACCCTATAAAATATCCTATTAATAACAGCAAAACCATCATCAAGTTCATAAGAATAATTCATGAACCCATTGATAATTTTAATATTATTCCAAATATAGTTAGTATCAGTAGGTTCGTTAAAAATACCAGACTTAAATAACAGGGAAGAAGACTGTATCCGCGCGAACCTACAGTAGGTATAATGAATAAATTTTTCCCTTCAAACTTTGCCACAGGTAATCATTTTTCCCACTAATATTAATAACAATAACTATAGTTAAGAGAGTTAAAGGGGAAGTAGAACTTATATATCACTTTTTCTCCTCGATATATTCTTATGGTAAATATTGATTTCATAACAATTATAAGTTTTATAATGATTTCAAGAAACAATGAAAATTAGAATAGTAAAACTTATGACCTGTTAAATATCAAGTTTAGCTTATTATTTAATATTTTTCTCTAGATAAAGATTCAATTATCTGGTTTTTACTCATTA
The DNA here is from genome assembly GCA_038502455.1 of Anisogramma anomala. Taxonomy (NCBI): domain Eukaryota; kingdom Fungi; phylum Ascomycota; class Sordariomycetes; order Diaporthales; family Gnomoniaceae; genus Anisogramma; species Anisogramma anomala. The sequence continues at coordinate 3,941,558 of JASMMZ010000008.1, read as the reverse complement.
TTTAGCAATATCCCTACCAAATGATCTCAAGATTACTACCTTCATTAACCAAAAAAGTGCGTATCGTTCCGAGAAATTTATAATGATTATTAAGCTAATATCGAACACGATATTATCCTTGCCTCGTACAATTTAAACCGTAATATCATGATATAACGATATATATTAATATATAAATATGTGGTGGAAACTAGAGTGAGTATTTTTAATGAAATCATTGATGAATTAATGCTTTAACAAGAGATAATAGGTAGTGCAAGAGTTAGAAAAGTCGTATTGTTCCAGCTAGTTCTTTAAGCTGTGACGGGTTACCCAATGTTTGAATACGATTGATATTTCCCTGACACTACTTATAAAGGTTCCTTAGGCTAATCATGGTTTTTTTTTGCGATTGTAATAGTACTAGTGCCGAGTTTAGCTGGTATATAGCCTTGAATCTATAATTTCACCGATGTTAACGATAAATAAAACTCTCGTTTACCTATTATATTGATTACGAATAACAAAAGCATAATTATTTATCTAGTAAAATTCCTTGAATTCAAAGACTAAATGGCAACATACGTAAAGAGGATACTTTGACTTGAATCTAAGTTAGTCCCACAAATTTCCTCATGGGAATAACTTCAAAATGTATTGGATTTACGACAAATAAAACTATCAGTTAAGACTTTACATTGCCATTAAATACCGATCAAAATAATTAATGTATTACATTTCATACCCCTTCGCTTTTTATTGGTCAAATTTTGAATGCTATACAAACTTTTAATATACAAAGGTAAAAGGTGAAGAAAAACCGCTTAGAGTTATTAACTAATATAAAGATATTGTCTCCGTATTTGAAGTATAGTAGTAACTGGTCGACCACATCTTTTAAAATTGCCTGATGGGTGAAACCCTGTATTATAGTTAGAACGATAACTATCTCGAATCAATATATCTATTCATAATTATCGATTATTTTAACAAAGATAAATAAGGTATAATAACGGATACTGGAGTAGCGAGATACTTAATAAAATGTTTTTAATAGTACGTAATATTGCGAAGGGACATTAATACTGTTACGGAATTAGAGTAAAGTGGGGCTGGGAAAATCAGAGTAAGATTTGGCTCCAGGATAGAACTTTTATTTCATTTTGGTCATCGATTGTTATTATAGTCGTTAAACTTGTTTTTTTCCATATTTCAAAATTCTTTACCTTCTTTCTTCTTTACCGGAAAAATAGAAATAATTTTAACGTTACCGTTGATATCTAAACTAACTCATTCGTTAAGAGTAACAGCTCAAGGTTTCTACTAAATTCTAAATAGTTATATTTATAGTTTTACATTAAACGGTCTGATGTAACGGTATTCAATTCAATTGGATCGGTAATCAGGTAACTAAACTAGAGCATTAATCACCCCATGAATACTTTATTGTATGAGATGCTTGAATTGATTGAGGATGAAAATATAAATGTATTCATAATGGAAAGAAGTGAAAGGCTTTTCCATGATTAGAAACTGCATTCGTAAACCCCCCTCAAATTTAAATTAATGTTGAAAGAAGATCAAAACTTTAACTCCAAAGTTCTTATTCATGTATTTTCCTTGAATAGCAAACCTATACTTCATGTTATTGCTATTTTAATAGAGGTCAACGGCTCCAAATTCCTTAAGAAAATTATGAAGAATTATTAATAGGAGGTGTTGCGAAATTTAGGGATTAAAACGGAAATACGACCTTCAACCTTATTAATTTATAATGTAATATAAATTTTGTTTCTTTGAAATGAAAGTTGAATTCCATATTAATGGGAATTTAGTTTCCATTAATTTCTATTGAAGTCTATTATGTCATTATTAAAGTCAACATAATATACAATCTCTGACTTAAAGCTTAAGAAAGCCTTATATTGGATATTGAAAATTTTACAAACTCAAAAGTAAAATTACCAATCGTAGTGAAAGTCTTCAACGATATTATTAGTCTTCATAGTTGGGTACTCATTCTATTTGAATTTGGCAAGTATCTACGTATATTAATCATATTTTTTCTACTATAAAATACTTTGAAAAGGGTTATATCATACGTTAAGGCGTTGAATAAACTTCAAATAGAATTAGTACAACGCTATATTAATAACACCTTTGATACTAGAAACGAACGGTTGATAATTAAAGTGCTGTCTTTGCCTTTTGAAATTTAAGTCCTTATATAAAGAAAGTAAGGAAGATGAAACAAACTTCAAAAGATCTTAAATATCGCAAACCTAAACATCATACTCAAAACCAATAACGATTTTATCACTTTTTGTTTGAAAAAAGTTGAAAGATATTAGAGAACCCTTGAATTCAAAAACTATTCATAACCTAGTCGAATTAGTTAATATAATTCTTTCGAGCCAATTGTTGATAAGTTTATAAAACGAAGCCAGTGTAAACAACCACTTCAAAATTTTCAGGGCAATGAAGAAAAGGATGGTCACAGGAATGATAAGCCTAGAATAATATATATACGGCCTGGATATCATAAGAGGAAAAGTCTAATGTCGAAGTAGCGGTTGAGTGACGTACCAAAAGTATTATTAATATGACAGATAAGCCTAGAAATAAAATAACTTGAATTAAAAATAAAAACCATTTCATTTGCGGTATAGTATAATTTACATTGTAAATACATTTGAAAAAGTAATACGTAACGATCTTGAAATGAATAAAGATATACGAGGTTGAAGGTAAAACCATGAATTGATGATATGAAATGTTAAATTTAATATTTTAAAAATACAGTGATAGAGACAAAAATTACATTTCCAATAGATCTCGTACGGTTCAAAAGATGAACCAACGATTGATTATCGCAATTGTTATCAATTTAACAACTAGTATCAAGTGTAAACTCACTATTCATAGTCCACATGTTATGTAAGCATATATGCAGTCTGCGACCAATTTTTAACGGATTGTATTATTAAAGATACTAAAGGAGCTAAAGGATAAGTTTCTTACTGAAACGGTATACGTTGTATTGAATCGTTTCATTGAACGTACAAAATATTTTTTTTATTAGTTTTAAACATATTAAATGCGCTATAAGAATAGTCCGAGCAAAGGAAAGTAAATTTTAAACTTATATTTGTTCATTACGTTACCTGAAAATTCGGGCATCATTAGTATATAAATTAACAATATGTTTTTCCTATAGATTATTGGGTTTTTGATAGTGGAATAGCGTGTTGTTAATAATTAGGGCTTTCAATAGTATTAATCGATTGAAATATTAGTTTAAGATATATAACTGTATTTTAACGGATCGTCCATACATATTTATGATATTAATAGCGATCGTAGTCCGTATCTTATATTACGTTAAGAAGGCATATTACGAACCTGGTAAAAATTTATAACACTAACAACGCAGATCATTAGCGGTACATTGAGTCAAAAGTTAAAACGGCGTATATTTCTGCGTCATATCAACCTGTATGGATATTGCTATATACCCTAATAGATAGTATACATAGACCAAGTGGCTGTGTACTGTATTACAAGGTGCCTTCTTGCAGAGTGCACGATAATATGTCACGTTACAGGCTGCACTCTTGCAAGATGTAAAGTGCATAATGTATGGAGCGATCTGGAATGGATATTCCAGACCGCACGGAAATGCATGGAGCGGTCTGGATTGTGTATTTCAGAGCGCACGGCAAAAGGGCTACTACCCGAACAAAAGGTTTGTAACCTCCTATTCGTAGCGTATACTCTCTAAAATGCTCTTTCCTGAAATATCTATCTTTTATTATAACTATAACAATCTTATAATTATTCTTTTACCCATTTATCTTTACGTAAATAGTTAAAAACCTTATCGATAATAATTAGTAGCTGACTAGGTTCACTACAAACAACCTAGAAAAGAAAAAATAAATACAATTGAAATACCTATGACGAAATGTTATAACGGTTCCAACTATTTGTACTTTAATACTACGATTTTACAAAAATTACACGGAATATATACAAAAACTTTGAAGGTTAAATAGCTATGAAAAATAATTTTAATACGATATAATCAACCTTTATTTAGTGTTTTATCTATTAAAAGCCACGTTACAATAATGTTATCCTTTATTTAACGCTTTGACGTACTCGAATACCTTTTGGAAAGCGTCTTATTACGCACCTGGCCTCGTAAGCTCAAACTATCAAGTTTCGAAACCCTTCATTAAAATCCGTCCGATTTAAAATCGATTATCTACATCGCCTGCAAAATATAAGAGCGGTTACAAATGCAACATCCAAACTGTTCATTCAATTCAAAAACGGTCACGAATACACCATCCAAACCACTCGCTTAATTCAAAAACGATTACAAATATACTATCCAAACCGCTCGCACCAATAAAAGCGGTCACGACATGCCAATTCGGACCGCTTACCAGACAAGCTAATTCGAACCGCTTACTGGACCAAATACTATACCTCTCCATACCCACACTTCATTTTCCTTATTCTAAATTTTCCTATATTCGCCCCGTATATTCTAGGTTTAACCCTTACGACTTTTAAGTTTTTCCTAATTGTTTAACTAGTGTAACGCTACTAAATGTTGACAAAACTAATTTCGAATGATTAACTAATTTTTCGTTACGTTTTAGTTACGTATCGTTTAAAATTGATTTGCATAACTAGCGCTAAAATCCTTATTCCGATCGCTTCAATTATCTTATTTGCTTTATATTTGCCGAACCACCTGAAACTTTGAAATCTAAACATACTTAAATCTAACCGCAATATAAAACCACCAATTCGCGCCGCTCCAACATACCGGGTACACGTAGGAATAATCATCCCTAAACGTTTTAAAACATTTATACCTATAGCTCTAATGCCAATAAAACCAGAAGAAGCCAACGTTTACTTCGATATTTTAGTCGAGGAAATAGGAATCAAAAAGGCTATAATATACGAAATAGACCTGGGTTTTGGGGATAACACTATCTATATACCAGTTAAGGAACTAAATCTATATACGGCAAACACATACATTTTAACTGTGGTCTTTCGCCATTGGGAGACGAAAACCTAAGGACCTAATATGCTACATAACTTTCATAAAAGATTTTCGAATTAGACGTTAGGTATATAGCAAATAGTAAACCCCTTTATTGTTAAATCTTTACGAATTCAATTACGAAGTGGAGGTATTAATACCCTAGGAGGCAGGAATAGCCGCTTTATAATCGCCCTATTCGAAATAATACGACTTAACGACTTTCTAAACTTGGAGGATAAAGATATGTACCAAACGGAATTTGTAAAAGAGTGTTACCAGACAAAATATAAAAAATCTGTGATAAATGATGTATGGAAAAAACGGAAAATAAAAGGTATAAAATGACCTAATATTATACACGTAGCCCAAATTATAAACAAAAACCTTGAAAAGGAAAAAAAAAACAGCCGTAATCCTTATCTACCACACAAGTACATTACGCCCTTATACCGATACATATTGTAAAGAAAAACCAAACACCAAACCACTCCCTAAATATAGTTAACGTTTCGTTCAGCTAAAGTATAAACGGCTGAAATACCAAAAACAGCCCATTCAGCTATAACGGAAGCGGCCAGCACGCCGAAAATAAGCCGTTTTAGGAAACTACAAGCAGCATAAAACACCAATACGTACCCTACGAACCAATACCCGCTAACCACAACCCTTACCGTAATCTTTTACCGTACTGTTTTCCCATTAATAAAAGTAATCCTATGAAGCTTACTAATTTCTCCAGGCTTTGGGATAGAGATAAAAACTACAACGGCAAACTATACGATATAATCAACAATAAGATATACACTATATTTAATATACGTAAAAAACTCAATATCGAATTTTTTTAGTTTTATATTATTTTACCTGGTAAATAATTCAGGAAAATTAAAAGAATGGTATATATACCACTCTACTTAGGTCAATACATTTACGGAGTACGGTAACCTTTTAAAATTCTATTTAGATTTTAAGATTCAATACGAATTTTACGATAAGGATTAAACTAGTAAGACTTGGAAATCCGTAAAAAGCTAATATGAAAACGCCGATAAAAACATATAGGATTTTTTTACCGATTTATTGACCAAGTTCTGAAAGTGTTAGGTAACTTTTAAATCGAAATAAAAAGGGAATAAATTATTTAACTAAGTAAATACAAAAGTATACCGTGGAAACCTAAATTTTTACTTTACATTTTTTAAGTTAAAGAGGGACTTCAAAGCCTTTTATATAAGCGTTAAAATATCGTTTAAGTCTTTTATATACCGATAAATAAGCTTCAGATTAGATTTGTAGCCGATAAGACTAAAGGCTAGGGTTAAATTACTAAAGTAAATCTCGCCGAGATTATTTACTACGTTTTTAATCGAATATTTAAGATATACTTAAAGTAAAACAAGTGATTAAAGTATAAATACTAAGGAGAAAACCCTAGTAATAAAGGATAAGAACAATCTTTCGGAATGGGCGAAAGGTTTACAAAGCTTTGCAAGTTTGTAAAAGCGGTATATTGTATAGGGAAAAATCTGCTGTTCGTTTATCAACCACCCCACTTAAGAATAAATTCTTATTAAAAGATATTTGAAAACCGATTATCCGGATAAATGCCAACTTTACAACTTACATAACTAAATACGAAAAAATAAATCATAACTTTAACACCTACCACTACGAATATACGTCAGGAAAGAAAGAATTTAATGGTAATAATACTTACCTAATAATCTAAGACGATGAAACCACCCGGCGTATTTTTACAGGCTTATAAAACGCCTTTTCTTTTGCGTATTATAGGCTTGGATTACGTAGACAGAACGTTCGATACCTATATAACGTCATAATTCATGCTTTGAAATAAATACGGTAAACGGTTTCAAGATATTATACCTAATACTAATATAGTCGAAATCTTAACGGCCGGAAAACGATAATTCGAAGTTCTCGCGATGAAATTCCCGAAGTTGTAATTAAACCAAATAGGAAAATACCGAAAAATTCCGTTTAATAAAGGTAGAACGTTATCGTTCGGAACAATCGTTATAAATACGCGATTCGAACCGGTTAAAGTTGACGTAATAAACTTTAAAAATTATTCTTACTTCTATTAGCTAATATATGAAAATTGAAATTAAAGTCTCATATACGATCAACTAATTTGTCTGCGCCTCGAATAACGTATCTGTACTATTTCGGCTTAAATACAGCTACTCATAATTCTTCCTCAAAACACGTAAAATTAAGACTGTTTATTTAACGTAACCGAAATTACGGATTTTATACCACCGATTCGAATACCCGTTTATAAAACGCCTTTTACGCTTACTTTACGTTGTAGGCTATATGGATATATGAAAAGACGTACTAAAAACTATTAAAAAGTTTTTCTATAAATTCCAGTTACACTTAAAGGCCCTACACCGGTTGAAATTCTGCCTTTAAAGCGATGTAAATTTTAACTACAAGGTGATGATTAATATCATATACTTAAATAGCCAACCAGTAATTTTTGCCGTCGATACGGTAATATTATTTTAAGTCGTCAAGTTTACACGAAGCGTTTTCGCTACAAATTGTTCAAACGTTTTGGTTAACAATTAATTAAATTTCTATCCAAAGCCCCTAAATTAATTTACTTACAACGCTAATACGGCTTTAAATTTCACCGAATGACTTATTATGGTTCGAGTAACCTGTAACGAGTGTAAGCAAATTTCGGTAAAACCCTTAGCGGGTATTGGAAAATATAAACAATATTACAAACCGTTCAAAAAACCATAAATAATGTTATCCAAAAAAATTAAAGGGTATCAGGTTTAAAAAAAAATCCATCCTTTAAATAGCGGTTAACGCTGTTAATAATACCTTTAACCTAAATAAGCTTATCCTTATACTCTTTATTTTTAGTATTTACACAAGGATCCATATAAACTTTACACTATTACTAACCACGGAATAAAGGGCGAATACTATAACGAAGGCTATAATAATATTAAGTTATTTACGAGCCAAAAACGATATGTCCATAGCGCTAGTTACAAAAAATAGCTTACGCGAAACTAATGTTTTAGACCTACCGTTATAATCTAAGGTCTTGGTTCGTAAAACTAAAGACGGATAAATTAGCCTTTGGAAAATTAACTGGATTAAAGATTATCATATATTCGTTCATCTGCTAAATGGTATAAGTTGGTTTTTTTAAATAATTATAAGAAATTATAGAAAAAAAAAAAAAAAAAACGGTATGAAACCTTAGTCCGAATAAAATCGTTAACGAGATACCCCCTAGAACAACTAATCCAAACCGCTCCCAGTTTTAACCCACCCCTAAAATTACGTATTCGGTTCGCTTCCACTAAAATAAAGCGGTTCGCCTATACAAATCCCACTTGTACCTTGCTGCCAAGGCCTCTCTTTTAACTTTAAAATCAGAAAACGCCCCGAAAACTTTGCTGTAAACTCCTTTATTACTTAAAAGGAAATAAGAACCCGCGAAATTAGCCCAATAATCCGTTAAGACGATATTATCATTACCCTAAGTACTCCGTTCGAATAGTCTATTTAAATAGAAACTTTTACTCTAATTAACTAGCACGTGTTTCATTTCAAACGATTCGACCCGACGATTTACCACGCTTACAAAGTTTTTCCTATTCGCCTCGTTTACAAAATTAAAGATAAAACCGGAAAACCTTACGAAAAAGATCGCCTAATTATTAAAGGTTATAACGATAATGGTAGGAGAAATATTACAACCTAGTCGTCTATCTTATAACGAACTAATGACCGCTTTATTTTTATGTTCATAATCTTCTTTCATATACTACTAAATTTATATATCGAACTTTGTAATATAACATGAGTATATACTTTATGTAAAGAATAATTTAAACGACGTATTTACGCCAATATAATGAAAGATCTTCAAAAATACCACCTACTTAAAACGATTTTAGGTATTATAAAACCACTTTACTGTTAAGATAAAATAGGTATTTACTGGTATAATACTTACCAAAAGCATCATAAAAAACGGTTCTAAATAACCAATTAAACTTTCAACCCGTGCCTATTAATATCAACAGCCCACTTTAAGGGCTTTACATTAACAGATATATAAACGAACGACATACTAACGTTATATAACGTCTCATTTTCCATATTTAAAGAAAAGAAACTTTTGGAAGCCGTCTTAAAAGAGAAACCTAAAACGTACCTAACGGAGGACCATATAATCAATTTTTATAACGCCACCATTACTTTTTCGAAATGGCGTTTTGTGATTTACGCAAAATGAGTATTTGGATAAAGTTACCTTTGTCCTTTAAAATAATACGAAATGAGCAGACGAATATAAATGTTAACGCGTATGTAGCGCTTAGGTTACCTTTATAATATAACCAAAAACGTTATTTAACTTTTCAGTCGTTGCGTAATACTAAACCGCACCATAAAACAATATATATAAAACGTTGAATAAACGCCTTTGATAGCGAAAAAAATTCCAAAGCGCGGTTTATAATTTGTACCGCTAAATATACGTATCAAAAAGTTGTTTATTTTTATTAACGTCTTTTTCGCTAATAATTACGATTAAAATTCGTAAATAAACTTCGTTTTAATTTTTAGAACCGAAATAACGGCGCGAAACGGCTGTACGCTTCGTAATAACATTATTTATTAAAGCTTTACAAAGTAGAAAGAGTTCACAAAAAGATTCCTAGTTTCCGAAATCTATATTATAATTAAAAGTTTCGATTTAGGTATTATTATGACGATAACGGTCCGGATAATTATTTCTAATCTTAGCTTACGTCTTATCTCTTTCGTTATATATATTATTTTTTTGTTTTATCAATGACTGGTAAAACTAGGTATTGCGAACATAAAACGTTTAATAATCGATATTATTGCTTTTCGCGAGTTATATGCGCGTCAGGAAATTGAAAAATCAAATTATATCGATAAGAAAATTTTAAACGAGCAAATGTAATAACAAAATTTACACCGAACGAAACGTTAAAAACGCTTATAAAGATGTGTACGTTGTTTTTTAATGTAGTTAAAAAGGTTTTGCGATTTGAATAAGCTATTACATCACTTTCGCCAATTTAAAACGGTCCAAAATCCGCTATTCGCGCCGTTCCTAGATTTATGACTTTGTTTAACCCTACCATTTCGCGTCGCTCCAAATATTCTATCACTTTTTGTTTTACATACCTTGACCCTATCGAATTTCCCATTTCTTTTCCTTTTCTATTTGAATTTACCATTTTACGCCGTTCCTAAATTTTCGTTACGTTTCGATTTACAACCTTCAACCCGGTTTTTCTTCTTCTTCCCTTTTATCATTCTACAGTTTAAATATATAAATTCGTATCGATTTTAATATACTTTCACCTTTTGTTTTACGCACTTCGAACTTACTACATATTTTACTACTTACTCTTTTTTATTTCAATCTATGATATCGCACCGATTCTGGCTTATTGCCTCTCTTTATTTTATGTATTTCAGGTTACATTTGTTACTTATAAGCAATTGTTTTAAAGGAAAAGTGATGATATTAAGGTAGCCGAATACGCCGGCCCGGCTAAAGTGGCAGCTAATTACTGCCAAAAAGAGAGGGAAAGGGCGGTGCCGTTGCGTCCTTACTATCCTCCCCGCTGCCCTCCCCTTTTTTACTAGCGTCACCACTATTTCTACTATTAATGTTACCGGCGTCAACGAGGATATATCTCTACGTCTTAGGTTGCATTCTTTTAAGTAAAGGCGCAGGGGGTTTTTTACCCTATTTACGGCGACGTACGATAATGTTGTTAAACTCGCCTATATAGTATATACATAAGTCCTGTTTTTAGGTAGCGATAATGGTTACCGACTCCCTGGTTCAACGGTTAGCGTTTAATACTAATTAAAATCGACTTGTTTTAGTTATTTACGACTGTGATTTTTTTTTCTTGGAATGCTTCGGATGTTATATTTCTTATATAATGAATTTTTAGGTATCGATTAAAACTTACTATAAAGCTGGCGGTAGTGTAACACAGCCTCGGCTTACGATCCTAAGACTAACAAAATAAGGACTCATCTATTATTATTTCGCTCTTAACGGTAATAGTGGGCTAAACGACTCCTGTTCTTATAATAATTGCTAACAGACTTACCCGTAGCCACGGACGCGATACACTGCATGTAGGGCGTATCTATTAGCGGCTCAAGGCTATAGATCTAGATACGCTGCTTTAACGCTTTACGCATTAAAAAGACCTTGCGGCACACCCTAGCGATACGGAGCTTTAGGCGAAGGAGCAGGTTCGCCTTCTACTTCTTATTTACGAAAATATTAAAAGTATAAATACGGATGGATTTAAATAATACAAACCTCAAAAGAGTTTTGTAAAGTTACGTTTATGGCACCGGGGGGGGGGGCACGGGTAAGGAGGACTTTACTTATAAAGAAAGGGTAAATTTTATAACCTTAAAAGCTCTTCGCTCCTCCCTTTGGGGGCTTAAAGAAAAGAGGGAGGGCGAGGGGGGAAATGAAGGGGTAGCGGTATCGGAGGAAGCTAGCGAAACTGGTAAAAGGGTAATGGCAGCGGTGGGGGCAAATGAAGCCGTTAAGGGAGTGGTAACGACGGCGACAAGGGCAGGTAAAGCTGGTAAGGAGGTGACGGTAGTGGCGGAGGCTAATAAGGCCGGTAAAAGGGTAGCGATGGCGGCGGCGGCTAACGAGGCCGGAAAGGGGGTAAAGGCAGTGGCGGCAAAAGAAAACGGGGTTAAAGCGGCGGCAGCGGGGTTTAAGGGGGCTGAAGGGGTAATTACAGCAGTCGGGAAGGCGGAGATTAAGGATATGGTGCTCGAGGAGAGCGGACTATTATTGGTAATGGTAATAGTGCTATGGGCGGCGGAAATAGTGGCGGCGGCAGTGGCAGTGGCGATACGACACGCATGCACTAAACGGCGCTTAGTTAACCTGGATTTACGCGGAATTTATTGAAGGAAAAAATTAATATATAGGTAATAGTTAAGTAACCTTTCTATTAAAATGGTTTAAATTGATTAATTAAGATTAACGTAAAGTGAAATTGGAATCGAGATTTACATTTACTAATAATAAGTGTCTTTAAAAGGGGAAAAAAAGAGGGTTTATCTAAACCGATAACGATATATCTTTTTATACTAACCTAAGAACACGTAACGACGTAATTACCCCTACGTAATCACCCCTGCAACACCTACGTAATCAAACCCCTATTAAAACTAATAAAAGACGCTATTAATAACTATATTGCTTTCATTTAGCTATATCAACCAAGCCCGAGCTATAATTACTACCGCAGCCAAACCTTACTAATTCCAACCTAATTACAATCACCACCGCAGTTAGAAATTACTAATTCGAACCTTTACATTTAAAACAATAACCACACTATTACTATAAAACCTATTAATTTAAACCTTTACAACTTATACTAAAACTATGCTATTATTATAGGACTATGTATACGAACTTACTACACTATCGTTATCAGGTTATAAGTATATAAAATAAATATTACCTATATAGATATTACTATATACCCTTATAGATAGTATATATAGGTTAAGTAATAGTGTACTGTATTACAAGGTGCTCTCCTACAAAGTACACGATAACGTATCACACTATAGGCTGCACTTTTGTAAGACGCAAAGTGTATAATATATAAAGCGGTTTGAAATAGATATTTCAAACCGCACAGCAATACATGGAGCGGTCTGGATTGTGTATTTCAAAACGCACGGCAAAAGGGTTACTGCCCGGATGGGAGGTTTATAACCTCCCATCCGTGGCGTGCACTTTCTGTAATACTCCTTCCTGAAATATCTATCTTTTACTACAACTATACCAATCTTATGATTACTCTTCTACTCGTTTACTTTCACTTGAATAGGTAAAGACCTTACCGACAACCGGAGGGATTTTACGATTTATCGGTTACGGTATAAATTCAAAATATATAAAATACAAACTTTGATAGGTGAAACAAATCTATATAATATTCAATGGATAATTCAGACGGAGGTATTAATATTGTAACGATGAATTTAACGATAGCGAAGTTGTTAATATTTACAATCGGCTGTTATGCAAATAACGTCGACTTTACCACTCAGATCGGATTCTTTATAATACTTGTTAACGCAAAAGGTCCCATAAGCAATATACGATCACTGGTAGCCTCGTACACTGAATATTCGTTCAATATAAAACTGTATTAGAAATTATATGATTATCGGATGTCAACGGTATAATAATAGGATTTAATACTAAAAAAGTAACCAACAGTATATCAAAAATTATGATTCGAGAGCTAACATTACCTTCGATACCTATAATTATAGATACTGATTTCCGAAGCCTCTACAAATGTCTTCCTAAACTTGAAGAAACCAATGACAAATGTTACATAATAAATATAATGGTATTAAAATAAATATATAAATTTCCAAAAACAAACGAAGTCATGTAAATCAATGATAAAAACAATCTCATTGATGTTATAACTAAACCCACGCCTAATATCCCTTTAAAAACTTTTGAAAATAATAATAAGCTGACTGTATACATCGAAGTATACGTAAATTAGCCGGCATCTAGCGTAAAAAGATAATGATACCCGGGTAATTAAAAAAACTATAAAGGTAATAAATACGAAACGCGTACCCAAACTAATTAGCGAAAGGTATATAATTAATAGCGTATAAGTTTGTAACAAAACACTTATGTATAGGAATGTGAGAAGTAAATGCTTAGAACGGTGGGGTAAAGGATTGTGATTGGAGTGTAATTTGGGTGCGAAATAGGCTAGGGTTAGTAGAGGTATTGCCGATAGGGATAAAAGGGAGTTTAACAATTACCTTTAATGAGTCATCAGCTACAGTAGTACGTACGTACCAAATACAAAGTTATAAGTGTTGGAATAGTAGTTAATCATAGTACAGCTAAGTTAATGATATGAATTGTAACTTGACTGTACTGACTACACACGGATTGTTTTAACTGCAAGTGAATTCTAGGGAGTGCCCAATGTAACGTAGGGCACGGGCCAAGCAGTTGCCCATACAAACTAGTGTGTAGACCGCCTAGCGGTCTGCCAAACTTCAAAGTAATAATACATCGCGACTTTCGTTGCAATATACCAGTTACTTCGACCAGAGATTCGAATCGACTACGTTGCAACGATAACGGCCTACCAACAGTAAGTTTGATTTTCTATAACATTCTTCAACACATTGATTTACTAGTACACCCAATACAGCTCATTTCACAGTACCCTTCATTAACCAAAAGTTGACTACTCTTATCATTTCCCACTACCTATCCATTCAAAATTAGGGGTAACGTACTGTAGCAAATAGTTTCGCCGGCCTTACGGCCGTGTGGCGTCAAACATTTCCACCACCCCCACCCACAGGACCACGAGGCCTTATTTTGCGAGGGGTTCCGAGACAGTAGAGGAGCAGTCAACGTCAACCGGGGATTCCTGCATTGAAAATACATGTACCAGCATCAGCTTCGGCATACGAGCATATGGGCCCATGGGATGATCAAGATGAGTATGTGCATAAACATTGCTTTGTATTTGCTGATTATTCCGCAGCTGAGCAGGTACCGGTATCTAACATTATTCATTATGTGTTGTATCATCATACATCATCAATAATATGTCGGCCGTTTTCTACGCTCACTCCCAACAGAGACCCGATTTCAAGACCCAGAGGCACATGCACGATCAAGGCTTAAACAGTTGCTCCTTGCGGAAGAATACGAAGAAACCGGCCGCTGCAACAAGCTGCATCAGCAGGGCAAGCCAGAAAGACACATTCGAGATTCCGTCGAGGAGGTTGACGGCCAGATTCGGGAACACCGGGCCCGGCCGCGTCGCATCGGGCGCCTTGGCCCGCGCGAGCATGGTGAAGAGGGCGCCGACGACCTGGGCACACGCGATGGCGCCGGCCATGTGCACGCGCGTCAGCGTCTGCATCAGGATCATGCCAAAGCCAACGCCCTGCAGGGTGTCCAGGACGCCCAGCCATAGCCACAGACTGCGGCCGACGAGGGCGCCGACCGCGCGGGCCGTGGGGTCGCTGGCACCGGACAGGACCCACGGCAGGTACAGGCCCATGTTGGAGGTGCCCCAGAGCTCCTGGGCCCAGCGGGGAGCGCCAAGGCCAATGGCGAAGAGCGGCAGGGCCCAGGAGTGCTCGCTGGAGATCTTGGCTAGCCCCCACAGCATGCCCGCCCAGACGACAACGAAGAAGAAGAGGACGAGGAGGGCGATGCCCCAGGCGGGCACATGAGCGGAGGACCAGAGATACGACCAGTTGCGGCCGTACGGTCCCGAGAGCCAGAAGTTCTGGATGGCCACGGCGACCAGGAACCAGACAATGACCTTACGTCTCAGCAGGGACGCGTAGAAGGCCGGAACATTCCCTGGCTTGGAGCGGTACGCGTCGGGCAGGCCTAGGAAGAGGACGAGGCCAACAAGCCAGACGAAAACGGCAACAGGGACAGTGACGGCCGTGACGACGGGCGATGCGGTGGTGAGGGTGGTGATGGTGGCTCCGCTGTTGCTCAGGGAGGAGATGTAGTCGCCCCAGTACCAGAGCGCTGCAATGTAGATCCCTTGGATGCCCTGGATGACACAAGCGCGGAAGACCCATGCGCGGACGGCCGTGCCACCCTCAGTACCGAAGTTGCGGGTGAAGAAGAGGAAGCCACTTGCTGACCCAAAGGCGTAAAGGCCGGAGGCAGTGTTCTGCACCCATGTGGTGGAGGCAGCTTGATGGGAACACGGCGTCATGCCCAGGAGGAAGAATGCGGCGCCGTAGAACAGGAATGGCGTCGAGAGTAGAATGTAGGATCGGACGTGGCGGGACAGAAGCCACCATACGATGGTGGCGCCCAGGAAAATGGAAGAGATGGTGTACAGCTTATCGGCAGGCTGACCATTCTGACCCGTGAGCAAGATGATTTGATCTGTGGCAGCCCGAGTCAGTGATGGCAGCGCAGTGTCCACTGCCCAGTCCAGGAAAGAGGGGGCAGGCGAAGGCTCGAAGGCTGGAAGGGGAGAGGCACTTACATGAGTTGGCGGCGATGATCTGGCCAAAGGCCAACAGGAAGGTGTAGATGGGCCAGTCGCCGATCTTGATTTGCAGCCACTTGGTCAGGAGAGTGGGGGCCACATGGTCGTGGTTGAGCTGGAACTCATCCACTGTGCTGTCATCAGACTCGTCTTTGACGATTGTCTTGCCAAGTTTGACGTTGTAAAACTTGCCGAACCAGTCCTTCTCACTCTTCTTCAAGTAGTCCTCGACGCATAGCTTGTCTGAGGACAGGTTCTCCATGTGCTGGTCCAGGTGCTTCTCGAAGTTGTTGTAGTAACGGCCGCTGGGGTCGTTGAAGAAGGGATCCACGTTCTGCAACTTGAAGTCCTTGCGACCACCCGCAACAGTGTCGATGGCGAGCGACGACATGTTGTCGACGGCCAGCGCCTGTAGCTGATGGGCCGAAGGCAAAGGGTCGACCACGTCAGTACTGCCGTTGGAGTCTCTGGAAGAGGACCCGGGCCGCTGCCGTCCAGGCGCGGAATCCTCGGATTCGGACTTGGCCTGGGCAGCAACGGTGCCGCTTCTGTTGTCGATTTTCGTGAGGGCCATGAGACGGGGACCAAGGAGGTTGAGACTCTGCTTTGGCATTGGCAACCCACGAGAGGGAGTGGCACTGCCTGAAGACTGCCCAGCAGGCACCGCTCGTCTGTCTGGACTCGGAGCTCGACTCGGGAATGCCGTCGAGAGAGCGGTCCCAGGGAGGGACTGGGACTGCAATGGGGAGCGGCCGCCTGGGGTCGGAGGCTCAGTGTCGGGGTATCGGGCCAGCCTGGAAGGTCCTCTGCATTCGTGGCTCGGCGCTCTTGACATGGCGGTCGAGACGGTGGCCGGCGATGACGGCCAGAGGGTGGGTGTTGAGAGCGCTGTGCCGGGAATGGACAGCGACATGGCAGGTCTGCGTGCAACTTGCTGGTGCAGCTTGATGCATTTGCTCTGCAGAGCGTCGAGGTCTGTGATCCATTGTGCCACGGGGAACCGCTGCACTGAACTGCGCGCTCTCATGAGGGCGCGGGTGGCATGTTGTGAGGCCAGCGCGGACTGGATGGCAGATCTGAACTGTCGAGCCAAGTGCTTGGGAGCCATGGACTGTAGGTGTCGCGGAGCGCATGTTAGTCGTCCGGCATATAGATAGATCATGGCAGTTTGCCCTTGACCAACATGGCGGAAGAGAAGACGTCCTACCTCAATGGGATACCACCAACCCGGCATCTGACCAAGTCCTCCCACCCTTGATCCAACACCAAGAGCGCCCTTGCGGCCGAACTCGACGGCTACAAGGCCAAACGGCTCGTCACGAGAGGGGATGAGGGCGAACTCGGCACCGCTGAAAAGGAACGGCGGGAGGGCCACGAACTCGGGCTTCGAGTACACTCTGCCCGGGTAGCGTTCCATCATCTTGGCCAGCTTGAGGGCGGCGAACTTTCCATACAAGTCAATCAGAGGCCCTATGCAGATGAGCTGCACGTCTGGGTTCTTGTCGAGGAGCTCGGGAAAGACATCGGCGATCTAGACAAGAGAAGAGGTCAGCAAGATGGACGGACCGGCACCGTGTCTTTGCCTCGCTCCGCTCACCAGATCCACCCCTTTCTGCTCAGACCAACGACCGACAAAGACAAACAGCTCCGCCGCCGGGTTCGGCACGAGCCCGGCCCATTCCTGGGCCTGGAGGCGCAAGTCGCCTCTGGCTGCTTCGGCCTCGGTGTCGAGCGTGATGCTGTTGGGGTCCGGGAGCTTCCCATCCCACTCTCCCATGTCCGCTGGGTCCGGGTTTGGCAAGGAGCCAATGTTGCTGATTCCCCAGAAGATCGGGTACCGTTTGAGCGCGCGTGTGCCGTACTTCTTGGACACCCCCACGGCGCCGAATCCTTTCTGGTGGATGCGAAGGTAGCTCGCGCCAGCATGCAGAAGGTTGAAGACCTCGCCGAACTGGACGTAGGCCTTGATCACATCCTTGGCCAAGTTGAAGACGCTCGAGATTTCCTGCATCTCCTCGGCCGACCGCAGAGACCAGAGGCCCTGGAACTCTGAGTTATGAAGGGACAGGGACACCGGCACCGTCTTGGGCAAGAGGTAGAGCGGCGCCAGCGTGCCGTGGTAGTCGTTGATGTGGTACAAATCCTGCGTTCACCCGCTTAGTCTTGGTCTCGGTGTATATGTGGACAGTCGACTGTGCAAGCCAGGGGCAGTACATACCGGTTGGAAGCGCTTGATGGCGTCGGCAATGCACGCGTTCCAGGCAGAATAGTAGATGGCCGACTCGAGATCATCCATCCGCGCTGGGTACGGCACGGCCTTGCTCTGAGCGCGGAAGACAGGGGCATCCAGCAGGACGAAGGTGATGTTGTGTAGACGATGGTACTGGACCTGGATCAGGTACTGGGAACCATTCACGGTGATCTTCATGGGCTCAGCCGGCCTGTCGACCGGATACTGGACGCCTCCCACACATGGCACCACCCAGATGAGACTCTGGTGCCCAAGCGCTTTGCCCATCAGACTGGCCATGACCCCGAGCCCGCCAATCTTGATCTTGATCGCCCAGTCTTCGATTTCGTACTCCATCGTCGCAATCAAGACGGTGCGTGTGTGGGCTTGCTCGTCAGCTGCCAGGCCGTCGTCCGCCTTGGCCTGCTTGCGTTGGAACAGGCCAGCAAGAAAGGCCACCGAGGGGAATCCGGTGGCGACCGCCAGGCCGACGAGGTTGACCTTGACATCATAGAAGGACGTCTTGAAGGCCCAGACGGCCAAGAAGGCGGTGACGAGCGGCATGACAAAGAGCAGGGCAGCCAGGAGGGCGTGGTGCCAACCTGAGCCGGCCGCTGTGACGCTGTACCGGTACGTCGCGTCGTCGACCGTGAGCTTCCAGGCGGAATACGGCCAGCCAGGCCCGTCGCAGAGTTTGATGACATTCTGCTGGAGGGTGACGGGAGAGAGCAAGTCGAGAACACCATCGTTGTCCACATCGCCGAACTGGCCGGTCTTGTCGGGGAAGCCGTCTGGATTCATGCCCCATATGTTCACTGTCGTGTAGGTCGGCCATTCGGCAGCCAGGTCCAGTTCCCAGCTGCCGTTGGAAGTCAGGCTCATGGAACTCTCCAAGCCACTGTCGTAGCCCCATTGGTTCCACGAGCCTAGCACGAAGGCATGTGGCCAACGTCGGTCTGCAGCTTCGTCTACGCCACCATGCTGTATGTGTTCGGCGCTACCGGCAGCCCGGCTCCAGAACTGGAGTATGACGCTATGCGACAAAAGGACTGGAGTCAGCATCACGACGAAAAAGAAGAAGAAAAAGAAGAAGCGGTCTGGCTTGGAGGCACCTACTGCTGACCTTGCCACTCCTGGGAGCTGGTGCCAGACCACGCTTGATCGTCCAGTGCCAGCTTGTCGCCGGTATAGCTAATCCAGGGACTCCATGAGGAGCCCCATGTGGTCGAATACCGGAACTTGTCGGCTCCAGGGGCGGCCGGGGTGATGAAGAGGGTGCCCGAGTCGGCATCGCGGTGTAGAAGCGTGGACGGGGTCGAATAGTTGGCGGCCGGGAAAACAACAGGATTGGCGACATGACCGATGCGGAACATAAAGCGGTCTTTTGCGTTTGTGCCTGAGGATCCATCGGATGTCGAGGCGTTCTGGACGGTGATTGTGTGGATGCCGTGCGAGACATGCTCAAGGTCGGCTGCGAACTTCCACACGGTGGCAGGCTCTCCGACGAGGGACGTGGTGGTGACAGCCTTCTCGACGCTGCCACAGGAGATGGTGTCGGCAGTCACGCGGGCAGTGGTGCCGTCTTGGGTGGTCGAGTGGATGACCAGGCTGCTGGTCACCGAGTCGCAGTCCATTGGCGCCGAGAAGTGCAGCTCGATGGAGAGGTTCTGCTGCTGGCCCAGCGCCACGTCGGCCACGAGGCGCGAGTCGTGCGAAGGAACAACGCCTGTGATGGTCGGGGCCGGGGTGACGAACTTGGCCGCCGGCACGAGCGCTTTGAAGCCATAGGCCGCCATGGTGAGGTTGGACAGGCATCCAGCGGATGTGGGCGAGCTGTCCAAGGTGTATTCCTCGTACGGGTAGAACAGGTTCTTGACGGTATCGCCAGCTTCGAAGGGAGCGACCAGCGACATGCTCTGAGCTCGGCAGTCGAACACGTAGTCCTTTGTGCCGGGCTCGTTGCTGTAGACCAGCCAGACGCCTTGGTTTCCTTGACCGCGGCCGTCCAGATTCTGCACGCCATCGAGGGCTGCGCGGTGGATGGACCACAATCCGAAGGGCGAGGGAGTCCTGTCGCTGCCCGGGAGGTAGGTGTCCTGCGTCTGGGTGGACAAGGTCTCGAGGTAGAAGCCGTCGTTGAGCGTTGGGAACTGGCGTCGCAGCTCGAGCATTCGCTTGACAATGCTGTGGACCGGGTGCGCTGGGTTTTCTGCGAGGCCATACTGCAGTCAGCATAGATCGTCGAGGTGGTCGGCGACGCAGGGCACCGGCCAAGGGGAAGAAAACTCCAGACCATGGTCCGTACTCACTTCTGTCGAGGCCGTTTTGCTCGTCGAGACAAGCGACGGCGGCAGGGCCGAGCGGCAGGTCGACGTACGTCTCGTAGCCAGCAGCATAGCAGCCGTGGACGTGCCAGCCACGGTTGGAACTCATCGGTTGCCGTCCAAACAAGTAGTCGGGCGACGTGGAGTCCATGATGTTCAGCGCCTGTTCCTCGCCATAGAAGAGCTGCGGGACGCCTGGCAAGACCAGAAAGGCGATGAACTGAGCAAGAAGCTGCCGCTCGACGCCCATCTCCAACGCCGGCCACCGAAAGACGTCCTGGCTCATGGACCCAAAAAGGTGGCGCGGGTCGAACCGGCCGGTGTTTGCGTTGACCATATCGTTCTCGAGCATCATGCGGTGCCAGAAGGAGACAAAGTCAACGCCGTACTCGCCCACGGGCCCGTCGAGCCTGGTGCGTCCAGCCATCCGGTTAGCAAAGGGCGACCAGGCGACGGCAGCCGCAAGAGAGAAAGGGGGACACGCAAAACCTACCCCAGAAAGCGGGTCATGGCACCGTAGATGGCGTAGTGGAAGGCAGTTCCGTCCAGGGCAGACTGGCCCCAGCCTCGCGTGTACTCGGTGCCGGCCGTGGCGTTGGTGACCAGGGCAGCGTCGGTGAAGTTGGTCGCATACGACCCGGGCTCCATGCCGCGGCCGAAGTAGATGGACGACATGGCGTCCGTTCCAACAACTTCGCCGATGACCAGGAAGTTCTCCTTGCCGTACCGCCTCGCACACTGTCGCTGGTACTGGGCGAAGTCGGCCAAGGAGTCCGAGTTGATCTGCAGTGCCTTGTCCATGCGGAAGCCATCGAGGTCCAAGGAGGCAATCTGCATGCAGGAGAAGTGCTTGATCTTGTCGAGCACGTCGGGTCGCCATTCTCGTAATCGGTCCTGCACCGCGTCGAACTTGGACAGCTGGTTCTTCCAGACGGGCACCGACCCGGTCGCCGCCGTGCCAGCCAGATCGCCGTAGAGGGAGAACTCGGAGATCCGGCACTCGGTCTCGACCGCGCTGATGTTGGGCAGAGGATAGCCATCGTTTCCCCAGTAGCGTGGGTATTGGCACGTCGTGTTGACCTCGTTGCCCGGCTCGAAGTCCCAGTATCGCCGGTCGTTCTTCCAGAAATAGTCGTATTCATGCCATGCGAACGGCGCGGTCGAGTTTGCGTAGCCATCGAAGCCGATCAGGTCGCCCATACTGCACACACCATCGTCAGTGACGTTCTGCCGCCCCGACAAAAGCCGACGAAAGCCGGCAGGCAGCCTGTCTGATGTCATGATTGGTGCACGGTGCACCGGCACACTCACGTCGTCATTGTGTTTTCCATCACGCAGTACATGCCCCTTTCGTGGATGGCAGTGATGAGTCTCCTCCAGTCCTCGATCTGGCCGTGGTGGTGGTCGAGCAGAGTGAGGTCCAAGGGGCTGTATCCGTCGCTTTGCCATGGCTGGTTGACGAAGGGGCTTCCGGTGAGATAGAGGACACTGATTCCGATGCCCTGGATGTAGTCCAGGGCCTCCACCAACCCTTGCACATCCCCGCCGAAACGGAACTGGTTGGCCATCCAGTCATGCTCGAAATGTGTGCCGTTGGCCTCGTCGTTGGTGGGATCTCCGTTGGCGTAGCGGTCGAGGGCCAGCGTGTAGAAGGGACGTCTCCAGTTGTGCGGCGAGGCGTGGTACGTGTGGTTTTGCCACTCTCCCCAGTAGTCGAGCGGTGTGGCGGCCGTCTTTTTCTGGTTCAGATTCCAATTTGCTTGCGACCCGTCATATTTCAAGCCACGGGCCGTGGTGAAGCAAAGACTGATACTGGCAAGCAGCAACAAACGAGGGCCAGGAACGGGCATGATGGGCAGGGCAGTGCCTTGTGACTTGCGGCTTGCCAACAGAAGAAAACAAAATGGAATCTACGGCCATGTTATATGTCCAGAGCAAGTGGCCACGCGAGATCACGCCCGGCGGCTGCCATTGCAAATTAGACAGGGCAAACCGTGCGGTGTGTGCGTGTTGTGTGTGCGGTGTGTGTGCGGCGTGTATGCGGAGCCCGGCAAGGGATACATAGATAAGAAGTAAACTGTCGACGCTGATCTGGACTCCCTCGCAGTCGTGACATGGGCCGCAAGTAGCTACATGGAGGAGAGTGCTGTCGTCAAGTTCGCGTACCTGCATCTGCATGATCCAGTACCTACCGTAGCATGTCAACCACGCTATGCTTCCACACAACCCGAGTTGGGTGTGGCGGTCGCCGGCATCTGAAACGAGCAGAAAGGAGCACCCTGAGAAGTGGAAGCCATGCACAGGAGCAGCCTCCCACGTGCGTTGCGGGTCCACCAAGTGACAGCCTGCCATGCCAGGCAGATCATGGCTGCCCGTGCCGTGCGTCGTCCTGTGGTCGTGTCAGCGTGCATCACAGAAGCAGTACTGTGCCTGTGCCTACCGGCGAGTTTTGGGTTTTGCCGGATGGTAAAAATCTTGACTTGCGTGACATCGAACTGGTCGTTGTGGTGCCGTTTTCTGATTCGAGCCCGGATAAAATATCCGGACGTGTAATGAACGTGAATGGAGCCAAACGTGATGGAAACATAAATTGCTGCGAAATTAATGTTAGGAGTGTGGTCGCCTGATGATCGGGATGCATACCTGGCATGATTTGTGTTAGGGAAATAGCTACCCGTGGTCATGAGGAACATGACTATTAGATCAGGAGAATACGCAGGCACTAGCTCAGAAGTAGACTAAACAACAATCCGATCCTCCCCTAAATCCTCCCATTTTTAGTATATTTATCTTGGTAACCTGTGTAACTGTTGATTTTTTTTTCCTCTTCAATCCTCGGATTCGTAGTTAGATTTGCAACGCATTGAAAGAAATCGAGAGCAACAAAAAGATTAAAGTAACGAATAAAAACGAGAAGAATAACAAAGAGAACGAGAATCACAACAGTGAGAACGAAAAGTACGAGAAGAATACAGAACACCTAAAACACACAAATACACACGTATTGGCTGAATTGATAATCAAAAGAAACCTAAATTTATACTAAACTGTATTCGATTCAAGTAATAAGTTGCGGGAAAATTGCAAGCTTTTATGAATTAAATACGATAATTACATTCTTCTAAAACTTACGCTGCTTTGCAAAGTTTTGTATTGTTAGAGGTATAAGGATACAATGAAATAATATAGAATAGCGCTAAAAAAAAGTTATTAACTTGTTAAAAAATTCTTAAATTTACTCAAATATTATTCATTGTATAAGATCAGTCTTACTGGAGCTTTTGCTAAATAATTCAGTAAGAGTGTTATGAATTACGTCGAAGATATTAAGATTGTTACCAGGAGGTAATTATAAGATGAATTGGTAGTCAAAAAGTGTTCTAAACGTTATTTTCGTATTAAGTTTAAAAAGAGGCCGTTAACTGGTATAGAAATATATTGAAAGTGGAACGTTGAGAGTAGAATACACTTGAAACACTTTTCATCATCCAATTTAAATTTCGCATGATAACGACGAATATTAGTGTAGCAATGAAAATAAATTCGTTTAAAAAGACTATTTACAAGTTATTAGTTCAATACATGAAGAGTTTAAATAAGTTTGTTGTATAATACCCTTAGAAAGGTAAACATATTCCAGATACGAGACCCAGCACTTAAAGAACAACCGATTCCCAAACAATTTCAAATAGGAAACTAGATAAATGTGGTGATATGTAAGCCTTTATGTATGATATCGATAAATCAAGTTGATTCCAGAAACTTTTATCACATATTCGATATTAACAATTATTGTACCAGTTTATTACATATAATATATTTTGTTATATAAAGAGGTAGTATATAGGACTTAATAACCGAGTTCAAGGAGTAGAATACTCAGGGAGAACACTAATATTCTTGATAGGATCGTTAATATTATTATGAGAATAAGGATAAAGGTCAAGAATTGATGGTTATTATACTTTTCATGACCGCCGAGCGCCGTATTAGAGCAGGAATACGAGTAATCTTATACGTACGTGCTGTAAAAGTTGGGGAAGGAAAACTATCTTTTACTCGTTCGAATATTGGTTATATTTCCGTAAGGTTCGACTCTCCTTATCCGAGAACATTATAAACTCAAACCTTTTATTCAATTAACTCATAGATTTAAACTATGTTTTCGATATGCTAGGTTGAAAAGGAACGATTCCATGAGGATTTTGCCTAATTTCGTATAACGATGTAAAAGTGTTGGAATAGTACTACATGCAGTACAGTAGGTCAAATATACTTACATTAAAGTTGACTATACTGCAAGTTGAGTGTATTGTTTATGGACTTACCGCATTGGGTTTAAGTCGAGTGCAGTATGCTGTACTTTATACTAGGGTATAGGCCAAGTAATTGGCCATACAAATTACTGTGTCAGACCAGCTAGCGGTCTGCCAAACCTAGAACAATACATCCACCATTTGACCAATACAATACTACTATTACTTCGACTACGATTCGAATCGACAACTTTGCAACGATTTAAGGCCCTACCAACACTAATTGGTGCTTATTGGGTTAAACACATATTACGTAAGTAAAAGAAGAATTTATCTTCCGGTTGTTACGCTTTACGTTAACGTTAGAGTAGAGGAAAAATTCTTACGAAAGGACTTTATTACTATGTTAGTCTCTATGGCAGTATGTAAAAAAGACCTTTGAACTGCGCTAGGCTTTACGGTAGATCAAAAGTAACGACGGTATCACTATTGAAAACACCAAGAAATGTTTACGGAACTTTCTCAAAGACGTTAAAATTAACTATCAGAAGTCTCAAGTTCGGCAGGTTAGCAAACGGCTAAGTCAATACTATTACGGGTACTACTAATACAAGAAAAACGACTAAGTATTTATGTCAAACAGCCTCTACCTCCAATAAAACAACTTTCAACTTTACCCTTCATACCAAACTTTTACCCTACTTCACTCTTTTCACTTCTCCCATGCCAATTTAATCGCCAAGACCGCTGTTTTAAGCGAAAATACCAAAAATCGCCAATTTGCGTCGAAAAACCCACGTTACGCGACCCAACGCCAAGTCGCTAGGTTTCCACGCAACTTTATGCCAAAACACACGGTTCTTTATGTCCAAAGATCACCAAATCCCTCGTCCAACGCATCCTACGTAAACCAAAACGTCAAAATAACTACTATGAACTATTGCCCTAAAAACATTACCGATCTTTCCAGCAAAGAAATAATTAAAGCTTCCGGATTTTTTTTACTAAATACTATAACTACGACCCATATGAATAGGACATTGATAAAAAATTAACCGAAAAACACTTTATTAATTTCGTCAGCTATTATATCGTTTAACATTATATTACTAACGATCTTAACCACGCCTTTCACAACTTTCGTAACCTTTTTGGCGACTAAATCATTAATATAGAAATTTTAATCCAAAAAGAAGTTAAATTAAGGATTAAAGTAAAACTTAAACGGTAAGGAGTTTATATACCATGGTAAGGCAAAACAAAATTGGTAGAAAAGCTTTTCGACCTAACCCAACTTTAGGAATTCTTTTAAGACTTATACCCTAAGGAAAAAGGTATGAAGGAATATTATTACCCTTACACGCAATTTAAGGGGTCTCCCTTTTATCTTTAGCTAAGTTAAGCCTTTTCACGCGTTAGTGATAAGGATTCGGTTAACATACTTGATAGCCTAAACACCAGAACATAATAGCATGGAATACGCCTTTATCAGTGGCAAAACGCGTAAAATAAGGGCTTCCAACGCGGCTAGAGGTATTGATGTCAGCGCTTTACACCAATCAATTAATTAAGATCATCAAGTCTTTTAAACCCTTTAAATCTCTCTTCCTCTTTAACACTTCGCTTAAAATCGAAAAGCCCTTTAAAAACCTTCTCACGGAAAGTTTTCCTACACGCGAAGGACTACTATAGGTTCTACCATCGGATTTTACCCATTTGTACAAACGATTGGCAATTAACCTTAATACCGTGCCTCGAAATCTTTGAGGCTTAAACTACTAAGAAACACCATTTAAGTCTAAAATAACTATCGTAACCTACGCCTAAAACCTATAAAAATGTTTGATATTAACTAGAACCTTCTTACAAATTTAATCAAAATTTAAAACGACGTAAAAAGATATAACAGAAAACCTCGTAACCTTCTACGCACTAAGTTGATGCCCTTCCTGAATATATACAAGTAAATAAAGGTTTACCCTTTAGATTTTTACTTACTATTCCCCGAAATCCTTTTAAGGTATACTAGGGACTACTACATAACCTTCCTTAATTGAGTCATTACGTTCCGCGAAATTTACGATAATATAAAATGTCATTTCGAATACAATGTTTACTTCTCTTAATACTAAAAAACCTAGGCCACTACGCGGTAGATTATAATAATGGCGAAAAAGAAAGAGGAGAAAACACTATTAGATATTATTAATCAGATATTCTACAAGTTAATGTTATATTAATAAACAATAGGAAAATCTCACACTAATTAAGTCATACTTCGCGAATAAGTACAGGTAATAGTTACGGGCGTTAACGAGTCTAAATACGCCATATAACGCTTAAATATCACTTACAAAAGCTTTTTTAATCAGTTATGTTCCTTGCTTACCACTATAATAATGCGTAAACCAAACTCGTTTAATATATACCCCAATACCGGCAACTTCCTTAAAATGAATGAAAAAAACATTACGGTAATTAATTACGTCAACCGTAAGTACAGCTATGGAGACCCTTAATGCCTAAAGTCTAGTCTACCGGCTACAAACTAAAGGCAACAACCATATTGGCGTTAATAAAGCCAAGATTGAAGCGGTCCAATTAACCGTAAGCATTATAGTTGTGATAATGGCAAAAGATATTGGATTTGTAGTAAATCTGGTTATTAGTTAAATCGATACCCTTTCTCCGAGAAAAACAATAAAAAGGCAATATACTATATCCAATACCCTACCATTTATAAACAGGATTCCTTAAAATAAATCGTAAATTTTAAAGGCGACAAGCTAATTAACAGCGACAATAGCGCCAAAAAAAATTAAATATCATAAATATACTACTTATCACGCGGCCCAATAACTAACTGATTACGCCTTTTTATACTGTTTAGGTAGTTAAAACCATTACCTTTACCCTAACTAAGCCTCCAACCCCTTACACACTTTTAACATTCGCGATACTTACGCAAACTATATGTTTTAAGGAATTATAATAGATATAGGGGCAGTAAGGGACTTAACAATAGGCTATTCGTAATATATTATATTACAGAGGGAAAACACTATAGCTACTGAGATTGACTATTACGATACTAATAAAGCTAAAATTAACTTTAACCTAAACGAAAAACTATCGTCATTGAGGATAACAGTAATTTAAACTGTTGTAAAAATAATCATATTCCACATCTTTAAGTCTTCTAACTCTTTCCTCCTTTACTTAAAGGACATAAAAACCCTTGGAATCAATGTCTACGTTAATGCAGCCGAATTGGTTCAAAGTAGCTAAAAGTTTTTACTAGCCTTTAAGTGGGAGCACCTATAATTTCGTCTTTAAAGCTCGAAAACAATAGTGTTAAACTTAACAGAGATGGAGATACTTCAATTATACCGGCTTGTCAACCAACTAGCTATTAATAAGCTATATAAAGTCCTAAAGTCTACAAAGCATGAAAATATAGAATACTCTACCCTAAAAGCTATTAAAAATCCTTTATTACTATTGCTAAACGTATGCCTGAACCCCTCAGAAATTTAAATTTACATTAAAAGACAACAAGGATTTCAACTACAAGATCTTTATTAATGCATTTTATTTAAATAACAAGCCTATTTTTTATGTCGTTAATTCTGAAACCTGATTTTATGGGGTCAAATTTCTAAATCCCCTTTAGGCAAAGGATATGTAAGAAACGCTAAGGATATTGTGAATTAATACGTACCTAGGACCACCTGATGTCGTCGTTTACTATACTAATATCAACTTTACGACGGCGGAGTCTTGATAATATACTAAAATAATAGGTATTAAGTGTAAACAGGTACCTATAAAAGCCCACTAAAGCGTTAGGAAGGTTAAAATGATATACGCACTACTTCGCCAAGCGTATAATATCCTTACGTTAAAAATTAAAAACTTTACGTATCCGGAGGCACACCTACAAATAGCGGTAAAAGGCCTAAACGATACTGTGTTTCCTGACGGTTCAATACCAACTTTATTAGTCTTTAAAGCGTATATAATTTTAACGTGTAGATCTTCGCCTTCGGCAAATACTTAAAAACGTGCTGTGGCTTAAGGTAAAGCTTTAAGGGAACTGCAAAGAAACTCGATACGCCGCCAAGTTAATAATTCCCTCAACACCAAAAACAACCTAATAATAATCGATATCCTTACTTTACCATTGCAAAGTAAAGTTCTTATGTAACGGGAGTTGGGCAAATAAAAAGGCTTATATAAAATATTAAGTATCGTAAGCTCTAAAGAATTTATTGAAAATATTAACAGTCTGATATCCTTTCGAATAACTTAGATTAAGCTTTATACTAGGACTATTCACGATAAAGACCTTTAAGGAAAATTAGCGAGTTGAAATGAGCCTCCTTTACTCATAATCTACAAACCGATAAAACGCTGCCGGTGCGGACGACCTCTGAAGAAAAACAAACATCGAAAAGGAGGAATATATACCAAGTCGTATCTACAATACTACTTGGATAAAAAGAAAAAAAAAACGAAGACTTATTACTAAAGCTCCAAATATAAATAATTATTAAAACTTCTAGTAACCCTTTTAAAAAAACAACAAGGCCGATATTAACGGTCTATTAACTCGAGAGCTGGTATAATTCGTACCAAAACCCGATTTCAATCTTTAAGACCCAAATATCACAATCTTTAAGTCAAAGATTATCTACGAAATTAAGGAAAAAACTACAAGGAAGCCGTACGAAAAGTTACGCTTAATCTCTTAATAATATGTTGATGAATGTAAAACCTGAATCCTTAGGTAGTGGCCAACAATTTAAAATATTAACTAACGCTTGGTAGTCGTTTTAATAACAGTTTTTCTAGATAAAACAAAAGGCAAGATTACGCTTAAGAACCGTAACATAACGTAAGCCTACACGTATTTAGTAACGTGTTTACAGAGGATCGTATGACTAAAACTACCATAAAAACTACAGGTTGTTCACCCTATAAAAAGGGTAATATGATATATCAAACCACTATATGAACTAGTTAAAGTAAGCTTTTATTAGTGCCTAACTTACCAGTCGCATTTTAAATTACAGCTAACGATAAAATCCTTAATATACAACCCGTGTTTACTAATAATATTAAAAAAAGGACTTCAGCGTAATATGCATACAAATTAATAATACCATATTCATCGGAATAGCTGACTTTATGGTATTAAAATAGTAGGTGATTAAGAACTTCAAGTTTTGAAATTACAAGCTGTTAACGACGTTAACAGAAGGCAGTTAACTTCACTTTAATAAATCGTTCATTTGTATATTTAGTGTTGATACCGGTTTTAATTTTCGCTAAAAAGTTCAAGGCACTATTTTAGCAACAATTAATAAGACTAATACTGCTAAGACCTAATGGTATTCTAAATAACGTACCCATAGTAGTTATATCGCCAACATGTACCAACCGATGGTCTTTTACAACCTCTTTATTGCGGAACAAGCACAAAATCCGGCAAATAAAAATTTTAACCAACTAAATAAAAGGCTCGAGTGACAGATGCAAAATGTGGACTGAAGGATTAATATAGTTCCAATCGACCTATCGAAAACCAAGTTAATAATCTTTACAGATGAGTCTTTTACAAACAATACCGACCTATAATTACAAATCGGCTTCCTAATAACCCTCGTTAACGAATATAGGCGGAAAAAGAAATTTAGCATTATCGGTAACCTAGTTTACTAAACCTTCGTTAAGTACAAAATAATTATACGAAGCGTGTTAACTTCGAAGATCTATGGCATAATAACAAGATTTGATGTAAGCATAATACTATAGGAAACCCTTAACCTTATTATCAAATAGTCAAATATTCCTCCTATCACGATTATGATTTATATTGATTTAAAAAGCCTATTTAAATATCTTTCAAAGTTCGAAAACCACTAATAAAAAACGTTTAATCATTAACATGATAACACTTCGTAAAGTGTATAAAAGAAGATAGATTGAGGAATTCCAATAAATTAACGGCAAAGAAAATCCCGCAAATGCTATAACGAAGGCAATGCTAAATAAGGCTCTGAAAAGGTTTGTAGACAGCAATAGCCTAACTATATACACCAAGGGCTACGTTTACAGGCCGTTTGACAAGCCCAAATCACGAACCAGCAAACAGTGTGACTCTAGTAAACTAAAAAAAAAAACTATCAGAGAAGAGGAGGCGAAAGCTACGATAACGACCTATTTAACTGGCACAGCTAAAGGTTAAGGGTTACGAAAACCTGTAGCGAAATAACTTTTTATAGGAGTTGATTAACTCGAACCTTATAATAACGGAGCAATTGAGGTTAGATAGGGTCAATTTGCATGCAATTAGATGTAATCAAGTAAGGAAGTTTACTAGAATTGACAGGGGTTTGGCCATTTGACGAGGAGGCAATTCAGTAGTAACCGAAAAAAATTGGTCAGCTATACGAGTGTACGCGCACAAACTAAAAAGCCGCCAGTATTGAAATAGTACTACATGCAATACAGTAGGTCAAGTTTACTTACAGTAAAGTTGAATATACTGCAAGTTAAGTATATTGTTTGTGGACTTACTCTATTAGGTGTAAGTTGAGTGCAGTACACTACACTTCACTTTAGGGCACGGGCCAAGCAATTGGTTATACAAATTACTGTGCAGACCAGCTAGCGATCTACCACAACAAGAACAATACATCTATCACTTGACCAATGCAATACTACTATTACTTCAACCACGATTCAAATAGACAACTTTGTAACGATCTAAGAACCTACCAACAAAAAGAAATATAGAGTAAATACTATCTAGAAAAAATAGGATATGATTTTATACAAGCATTTTCAAATTTACCGAAGAAATATTTTAACCCAACTGAAAATTTGAGGGATATTAATCCTAAAATTATGTTAGAATAACTATTAAATTAAAGTATAATCATACATAAATTGATGGCGCGAATTTGTAGGTTTGATACCGTCCGATGAATGCTAATAAGCAAAAGAAAGCCTTTAAAAATATTAAATAAACGTAAGCGTACGTATTCTATGTATATGACAGTGATGGCGGCGGTAAAGAATCGAGCGATACCAAGAACAATAAGAATTCAATTCAGGTAAATTAAGGGAGGTATTTATAATACTTACATGAGGTTTTACCTTGTAGATAATAGTTTTCTATGGGAACGAGTTATACGAAATATAGTAATTCGTTTTGGAACTATCATCTCAATAAGTAATACGGTTGTAATATTTACTATGGTTAATAGAAGTTGTACGACACCATGAAATTACGTTTTATTTTCCTATATTATTGGTCATATTATATTCTTATTCTACACATTCGATACTATTAATTTCCTTTTGTATAATTCATTGTTAAGTCGTTATCAACTTGTTAGCTATTCAGTGTTAATAATTATATTGGAAATATATTCACGTTCATCGAAGAAGTTGTGTATTTGGTTCATATACTTATGGAAAGTTGTGTAAAACCATTACCTTTAATATTTGACCAAATGATATAAACCAAATTCTATTTGTTATTACATAATCTATTTTTTCGTAGAATACTATGACTGGGATGAACCAACTGCAAAGTATCACACTAGATGCTAAGAAATATACCGGTAGATACCGGTGAAAGAGATAGTAAAGAGAGCTCTATAGTCCCAATTTATGCCGATACGTTCCCTCACTATCCCTTCAATCAAAACCTTAGAATACTCCACAATTTAGAGACTCCAAGACGTATAAACTGTAACTCTAGTCGAGCCATGAAATACGGCTGTTTTAATCCCTGTCTGATGGATACTTACGCTATGAATATAACTGTTTAAGTCTTTTAAAAAGGAGAAAGTCCTGTAAAATATAAAGTGCAAGGTCAAAACCCATATAACGAGTTAAACTAATACGCGTGTATAATAGCGCGTAGGCAGTATAGAGTATGTTATAATAACAGGGAGCCCTTATATATACGTAAAAGTCCATACATCGCGTTCCTAAATAATAGAAAATCATTTATTAATACAAAGCTTAATTTTAAATCTTTCTTTGAATAATGATAAAGTAACTACAAATAATAAAAACCATTATTCACCTCTATACCATTATGTCCCTTACTTGGAGTACATATACCAATATTAATTAGTAACTTCATTGCACAAAGAATAGATAATTCGTACGCAAGTCCAGCACATATAAACGCAGTAAATATTGGTTTCCAAATACGTTAAACGCGTTTGGAAGCGCCCCCCCTCCCCTCCTCTCCCCTTTTAACGTCTTCCCTTTTTTACCCTTCTTCCCCCTCAGCTTACACAACCGAACCTCGCTCCGCTACCAATAACTGGGAATAATTTTATATGGGTTACGTATAATCCCTATTGCCAGAAACTAACAGCGGAGCTTACGTCGATATGGAAGAAGGAATAAATACGTTTGTTACACGCGTATAAATTTTAACTGCTCCAAACATAAAAATTACTAATATTTACAAATAATAATAATCGTACAATGTAAAAATGGGTGTATTCCTGTTATTAATAACGCCGCTAAGCTGCTAACGGCTTAACGCGTCGCTATCGCCGTGAAAACGCCTTTCAAACATCTAATCGCCCTATAAAGACCCCTTCACACTACTGTCGAAGCGATGAAAAGTGATGCGGCCTAAGCTGCGACAACAGCTTTATCAACACAACTCAAATCCATTATAAAGAAGGATAAGGCTGGTGTAAACGATGACGACGACGATGACAAGGCCAATAATAAAGGAAAAACGGACTTTATCCTTAACTAGCTTACGACCCCTGCTGCTGTCGCCGTCCTAGCCACCCATCACATTGCTGCTTCCTTCACCGCCCCAAATTCATATCCAGAACCCGTTACTCCTGTCCTAAAAGGAAATATTCCACAGGCGAAAACCGTTCAAACTCTAATGAAAACTGTAGTAAAATTAATAAAAA
Source organism: Anisogramma anomala (assembly GCA_038502455.1). Lineage (NCBI taxonomy): Eukaryota > Fungi > Ascomycota > Sordariomycetes > Diaporthales > Gnomoniaceae > Anisogramma > Anisogramma anomala. The sequence goes on along the minus strand of JASMMZ010000008.1, from coordinate 3,907,606 downwards.
CATAAGTTTCTCAGTTTATTATTAATTACATAATGTTAATAATGATAATAAGTATATATATTAGAGCCGGCGAACTTTATAAGTAAAATTCGATAAACTTAAAGCGTTTTTACTACCGACTGCCGAAAACATAAAGTTTATAGAACTTGAATTCAACTTTATCTTTCTTTTAAAAAAATATTTCGCAACAAAGGAAAAAGCCTGAGAATTCATAAATTCCTAAAAGCTCATTTTATATCAATATTTCGTATCTTTCCATTGAAAGGTTTCTTAAAAGACTGCAACCAAAATTTATAAACCTGAATAAGGACCTGGTAATATACTAAATAGATTATATTATCATTTTCATAGCATTGATGGTAATAATCGTCCATTAGCAGGAGTCGAAAACATAGAAAATATAACACTAAGTCTTTGTATAAATGTCTTATCGCTGAGAAACGGCTTCAAAAACCGGGATAACGAGGCTAAAAAGGGTGATATATCTAACCTTTAGAATCTGCTGAATTGACGACTTGGTTTAATATACTACGTAGGGCTAAAACATTTATACCAGAAAAATAGTCCAACTTACTTTTGTATGTACTACTACTCCTCAATTACCTTTGACTAGAATCGGAATAATGATTTGACTCTATTGGAAAATACGTAATCGTTATCATCAAGGTGAGTAGAAAGCCTAATCGCGATATTTACGAATTTATCCACAACTTTATTCCCGTCCATCCCTATATACCCTGAATTTTCATGTAATTATAATGATATTTAAATATAACTTGACTATAATATAGAAACCCTTTAAAGCTTATTTTGAAAAAGTGGCAAAATCTCCTTCTAAGCCCTAGAACACGAAAGTAATATTAACGCACACCGATATTTCGCTTGAAGTAATGCAAGTAGCCACTTTTAAGCCACTTAACTCATCAATAACCTTCGTATAGAAAACGTGTATGGTAAGATATAAGCTATTAAACTCCTTTTTAATTGCTCGTTTGTTACAATAAACCATATATATATGTATAACATAATGTCACTTATTGAAGCTTTATTCAAATCTGTTAATAAACACTATAATATAGTATTGATCGAGTTTTAAATAACATTCTTTGAAGGTAAAATTAACATTCACCTGTGTTTACCAATCTATAGGAGAGTCTAAGAATCCGGGGGGGAACCGTAAAACTAGTGATATATCATGCGGAAAGGTGGGAGCCTTATGGTTAACCTGAAATATACTTAATTCAAATTCTAACGATATAAGTTAACAACGTAAAAAAAAAAGATTTTAGAAATCGGTAAAATAAAATTATATTATTAATATTCAAGTCATGTAAAATGTCTGGGTATCATCACAATACGATAAACCACTCGTTTACTAACTAACGTCTCCGCGAAAACATGTAACCAAGCCTCCGATATCGCCGTAATAAACGACGTTTCGATACATTGTATGAAAGTTTGTTTGACGTCAAAGGCTTTTAAACAATGAAAGTAACAACCCATTATTATTAAAGAGAATATTTTCCAAAAGATAGGCCGGAATTCTTAAAGGCGATGAATTTAGGCGAAATCTTATATCAGGAAGCGATTACCTTCATTATAACGATAAAAACCTGTAATTTAATACTCAACTGCCATTTACCCGTACCGGAAATACCAACACATCGTATAATAAATAAATATAAAGACGACTGCGGCGGTAACTGCGGTATATGAAAAATTTCGACGAAGACCCTTTCTTCGTACATAAAAATCCCTTACAATACTAGGCAATCTTTAGCGCTTTTACTATACTTTTCCCAATATATATCTACACTAACAAAATTCGATTAAACCAAAAACCCTAATTATTATATTCTGAAAAACTTCATATTTGAGAAATGTTTTTTACCAGATGAACTGGTTTTTTAACAACAAAATTAAAAGATTTTCCTTATTTCCAAAATTCGGAAAGACCGTGATGTCCAGAAATAAGCAAAACCTTAAACGTTTCCGAAACGAAAACCAACCAGTGAGTAACTGCCTACAAATCTGCCTTCCGTCAATAAACCTTAAATATCGTAATATTTAGGTTAAGAAAATTCGAAATTCTAAAAGAAAGGAATTCTTTAACGTGAATGAAAACGCAATGAAAGTAAGGCTTAATAAAATTTAATATAAATATAATAAGAAAATACGGAAAAAGAAAAGAAGTTATAAGGTAACGAAATAAATATCAAAAGAATTACAATCGTCATTTGATATTACACCCTTATTACCATATCAATTTAAAACGTTGTAACCTAAATAGATAAATTACGATAAAACTAGAAAATTTGTGTCTTTTAAATAAAGGGGTTGTAAAATAAAGTGTCAAACGCATTTCATGCATTACAAAATATGATCGATACAACCTTGATTTAGCCCAAGGCGGATTCGATATGGTAAATTAGGAACGTAATCAAGTTTAAAGCCAATCGTTTTAACATACCTCTTTTGTATGAGAGGTAAATAAAGGTTTAACTGATAAACGACCAAAATATCTTCCGGACCACAATATTCCCAAAACCTTTAAATTATATCGAAATAAGAACGATAAGCCTTTATAAATGGAATTATAATAAGTTTCGATCTTTCAATTTTAATATTATAAACAACTCCGATTATCTTTATACTTATATAAAACCCCCAAATCATGAACATTTATTGTAAGAATACGAAAAGATTTTACGTCAAAGTTTCAATATATTAAAATAAGCGTAGTACAATATTTTAAGACTGGAAAACGTTTATTGACTTTAATAATATTACGGTGAACGATTTCTTCGGAGATATCGAACCTTTATGAGATAATATATTTGCATTCGTTTTCATAGTCCAAATAGTTGTCGTCGACATCGTCAGAGATTTAAAACCTGCTAAGGATGTCATTTACGAAAGTCTGGGTCTATTAGAAGTCTTTCAAAACTAGTAGGCCGCCTACTTCAAATAAAAGGGGTTGAAATAGAAACGAAAATTTACGTCAATTAATAATGGCATATAACTTTACAAAATAGGCGTCTCTATCAAGTTTAATCATTTATAAACTAGCATTTATCCGTTATATATTGGCTAGAAAATTCCTGCATTTAATGAAACTTATATCACGTTACCGGTCCTCATCAAATTTTCTTATACGGTGGTGAAACCAATCCAATTTAGGGGTCTACCACTTCATAGCCTTAAAGCGTATCGTAACGGATTTTCCGATCGCATAAAGGGCATTAAATCACAATCGGACGAAAACACCTACCCACTCGTGTATGATTACATCGTTTTTGATATCGAAAACGTATAGAAAAAAAGCTTTATTCGCGTCGATATGGTTTTTGGATTTCGATAAATTGGTTTCTAGAACTTCAATATTCGCTATAAGTGATATATAGGACTCACACTTTAACAAAGTGGTTGATAAAATTTCATAATTAAAACGATATTACAACTAAATTGAATCATTATAATAACTCCGGAAAAATGGAGAAAGGTAAAATCAAAGAGGTATTTTAAACGATACCTTAGAATTTCCATTTTTTCAAAAAGTATATGACGGTTACGAGAACCCAAATGTTAAAGTCACGTCTTTCGTATACGTTTCTTGGAGTAGATTTTACCCGGGTATATAAGAAATTCAAATTCTTATCAACGATATTTTAAAATCCAAATAATTAATCTTAAAATTCCGTTTAAATTTCGTATATAATTTTTTTTCAGTTAACGCTAATTATATCGATTTCTTTAAGATGTAGTTTCAAAAATTCATTTCAAAAACATAGTTTTAATTATATAATGGTAAAAGAGAGCTATTTTCAAACGTATGAAAAAAACTCAAGCTGAATTATCAGGAATAATTTACGTCAACACTCTTGCATAGAGTCGTAACCTCTTCAATTTCGAATGAATAAAAAAAGATCGAAAGCCGGATAACATTAGGTAAAATCCGCGTCGTTATTTTTCCTAGCGTACCTGAATTTCTACATGTAGGAAATATCAACGCTTTTATCCGCGTAACCTATAACTAAAGCCTGGTATATAGTCATCATTTTACCTACATTTACCTATGTAATCGTGAATCTCGTACTTATTTTCGGCGTTCGGTAATTCTTAATCTCTTCAAACATATTCGTAATAAACGTATTTATCATATCGAAACTTCAATGTTAATCAAGCCTATAAAGGAGGAAGAGCCTTTATCTGCTGCGTAGTTCTAATTCTTAAAACATGTTAAGTCTTATTATATTGAAAAAACGTTAGTGTATAATAAACACTCGAATTCGGATATAAAAGTAACTTTCGTTAAGGTCTATACCTATTCACGTAAAAGTAAATAATTAGAAGAGTAATCGTTAGATTGGTATTATAGTAAAAGATAGATCGATTAGGAAGGATTATTCCAGAGAGGGCACGCCACGGATGGGAGGTTATAAACCTCCCAACCGGGCAGTGGTCCTTTTGTCGTGCACTCTGGCATACCCATTCCATACCGCTCCATACATGATGCACTTTTCGTCTTGCAAGAGTGCAGCCTGTAGCGTGACAAGTTATCGTGCACTCTGTAGGAGAGCAATATGCAATACAGTGCACTTCTACTTAGCCTACGTATACTATTTATAAGAGTATAGAGTAATATTCACAGTAACCGAATTTATTAACGGAAAACCATTATCTTAAAAAAAAACTTTATTACGGCTATCAAAATGGTTTATACCCTAATTTATGTGTAATTGAATTTGATTTATAGCTTGCAAATAATTTATCTACCGGATGAAAGCCGGGTTTCCCCTATATTAAAAATCGTTTATTTGTCCTAGGAGCCGTGTGCTCTGTGTTAAAAGGGACGAGGTTTTCGTTAGCAAAGTCATGTACAACGATCTCTTTTTGGACGACAAAAATTCGGTTATTTCGTATAAAACGGGATCCGGAAATGGGGGTTACGTAACGGGGTTGTATTAACGTGCGGGATTGAGTAATTATTAGTCTTAGGAGAACCTATAAAAGATATGTGTTACGTTGTATTCATGCCGGCAAAATATTGTCAGATACTAATGTAATAAAACTCTGCTTCGCGGCCCCTTTTAGTTAAGCGAATATTCGTCTCGATAAATCTAAAAAGAATAGTTGTATTATTAGCCAAAGCTTCCGATAACACTTTCTTATTTTAAAGTATTCTGTTTAAAAGTCCAGTCTTTTTTGAATGGTATTTCAAAACGCGTATGAATTTTCTACCCTTTTACTTGATGCTGCCAGATAGTCGTTATGAGTAAATTGAAACGGTCCGTAACAGTAATAACATTGAAATATCATCAAATATGGTCTTGAGGTATAGTCTTCTATCGAAATTGTACAATGAGGGCAATAGGCTAGGCAAAAATAAAATATATTAATATATCATTTAAAATACCCGTCATTCTTCAATTAAAACCTATAATGCTAATCTATTGTCTTCAACTATGCGTTAATATTAAAAAGCTAAAAGGATTTCATAGGATAAAAAAGGGACGATCTATGTCACTAGGACCGTATAAACTTTTTAACTGTATTTCGATAGGTTAACAGTAATTGGAACGATTTTAGTTGAAATTGTAATTTCTATTTTCATTATTTTCGGAACCTTCATCAGGGTTTTTTTTTTCAAGTGGGGAGTAAATAATATTTGGAATCCGTTTTATTGCCTATATATATTACAATTCATAAAAAGGAACAAAAATTCCTTTCAATATCTAGAGTTATATCTCTATCACTTTTTTTTTAGAATAAAGTTTATTTTTGACTACTACATCTAGGTAACATAAATTCCACCTAAGAAGTGATTCATTTATGGACTGAATAGCAAATATATGGAATTATACACGTTTTACGAAAACGTATCAGAGGGGATTTTTTCGATATTGCGTTTGAAACCTTTGGAAACCTTGATAAAAGCCCTTAAATCCTTCTCCTTCGCTACTATTGAAGGTGTAATATTTTATTCGAAATAATATTTCAGACTTTCATAAGTAGAGCCCTAATATATACTTGTATACGTAAAGTTGTTTTATAACGGTAAAGAAAGCGGGCGTCTTATTACGACCTATTACCGTAATCTATATAGGTTTCAGATTTGGCGAGGTAAAGAACTTCGAGTTTTTATCCAACGGGATAGTTGGTAATATAGAAGAGGTTGTATAAGCGATGAGGTAAGACGTACAAAGAGCCTTTCGAAAGATCTCTCGTACCTATTCGATTTATGTAAAAGGGGAAGGGGTAAAATTCATAGGTCTGTATACAAGTATAGGCTCACCTTCCTGCAACTCTAGGCCCCCATCTATGAGGTGGTCGATAGAGTGCGCTACGATGTGTAAGCTTAATTCGCAATACTCGGTAAAGCCGTATTCGTTGAATCATATAATAAAGGCATTAATAACCTATTTTTAAGCTTTATATACAGACTCGCCACCTTTACGATCATGTAATTAAGCTTCAAGAACCCTGTAAAAAGACTCGGCACTAAAGCATTTGGTTCGGTAAGTAATAACATCCTTTTTCGCTGGAGGCAGTCTAATTACTCAGCGTTTTTTCTAATATTTTGAAGGATTTTGCAAAGATCAGGCGTCCTTTACAAACGCGTTGAGGGCGCGTGTGGTTGGTTTGGCTCCGTTGGCGTTAGCTTTAAAGAGAGCCATAAAAAAGTTTTTGCTGCCAATATTAACGAATCGTATGTAGGTCTGGCTCCAGTATTAACAAATATGGAGGCTACCTATAAATGTATTGGGAAGGATGTTCTGAGGTATTTTCTAATAATCTTAGTGGTTTCGTAAATTCTCGGGGGGCTCAAGTGTAAGTACAGAGGATAATTCGGAGTTTAATAGCGAGGAAAGTGACAGCGACAACGAGGAAGAATCGAGCATCGGTAAGGAAGACAAGAGGTACTTGCGAGAATTCAACGAACTTTTTAACTTCGCTAAGTATGCTTTACTAAACATACTTAGTAAGAGAGACACCTAAAATAGGGCGGGTCTTATACCTAGGATAAATCTTTCGCAAGAAGAGGGCTTTCAAAAAGTTAGTATTAATAAAAAGATTCTTTTTGGAAGTGTTTAAATTATATACGAGTCGGAAAACAAAAATGAAAAGTTGTTGAACGAGAACGACAGGATAACGAATAAAAACAAAAAGGCGAAGCCAATAACAGAGGTAGTAAAACAGATGAAATTGGGGAAGATTATTGCTTTTGATGAGATGAAAGTGTCATTTGCTACAAAACTCATTAATAATGGTGAGTATTCATTGTCTTTACCTATTTCACGCGTATTAACGAGGAATTTGGAGAATGGAAATTTAATGCATTTGTTGAATTACTTCACACCACTATCCTTAATAATTATTTGATTAATTATTAACTATGAAGGTATGATGAATTGTGTATCAAATAGTTAGGATAATAATATTACAACATTACGGGTACAAGTTGTTGAAGGAGACAGAAACGAAATTTTTATTGTATTAATAAAGAAATATCAGCCTTGGTAAAAATATTATGGCAGGAACTAGAGGGAAAGATATGGAAACGTATATAGCGCACGCAAAGAAACAAATACCAATAGCGTTAAGTAAAAAAATTGACCGAAGAATAAGGCGATACCTGAAGTAAAGAAATTTAAATGATATATTATAAAACTTTATCAATAATTGTCAAAGTTTTTAAGTATTCATATTGGGGACATATATTAACGTATTTGTCGGCAAAGAATATAATCGATACATTGACAACAAATAAAGAGAACTTGCTTTTACTAGCAAGTTAGTATATACCAAGATATACTAATTTGTATCCGGCTTAAAAAATATACAAGTGACTATTTTTTGTTCCATTTCATCGAGTTGGAACTAAAAAATCGATTATTTGGATTCAAATAACTTAAATACTCGTAAAAAAAAGTCTTTCTCATATACCGATTTCACTCTTTAATGGAAGATATTACGTTTTCGATATTATGATAGTTGTGATTGCGGGCTTCATTACTTTATTCTTTTAAAGGTGGTTAACATCAGTTGGTTTGTAATTACATACGCGTTAATAGGTATACGAGTATACCTTAATAGCTTGCTTACTTACAAAATTAAGTATTTGATGTTTTAGGGAAATTTCGATGGGGTTTTAAGTTGACGTAGAGAATAAGTATCAGTGAATTGATACCATACTAGGATGTAAGTATGAGATGGAGTTTATCACGCTAAATATGTAATATATAATGTTAATAATAGCTTCAGAAACAATAGTAAGTGGATATATTTATTACATTCTCGACAATATAACGTTTGGGGAATAGCCGTTACTAAATAGCCAGCATGATGCGATAATGACTGGATTAACGTTTCTGACATTAACGGTTTATAATTACGCTAGGTGAATAGTTTTCGACGTCTATATTTACGATTATTATATCTCGTTATATAGGTTTGAAACGATATTTAATTTATCATACTTTTATCATATTTTCGTTCTGTGTTCGGGACAATTAGCTTTTATTTTCATAATATTGAATCATTTGGACGTTGGATTCACTTGTTGAGTTTCGAATTGTTACGAAAATAAATTCATCCGTTTGAAAAGCATTGAAAAAGGTTCGAGATGTAGGTGAAACTCGAAAATCACCTTACTTTATCAAAAAAAAAAAAAAAAAAAAAATAGATGAATTTCTTTACCTTATACTATATATAACTGGCAGAGTATTATGAATGGTGAGTTTAAAGACGTTTTAAAAATTGAAATGACGTTAACAAGAATAATTTAGAAGTAAATGTAATGGGTTCTTAGAGAATTTCAATGAAAAAAGGAGCACGTTAAAATATTCGTTATTAAATATTTGAAAATTTAACAGAATATTTTAACAGCTTTAGATATGTGGATATTACTATATATCCTCATATATAGTATACATAGGCCAAGTAGCAGTGCACTATATTACAGGGTGAACTCCTGCAGAGTGTACGGTAACGTGTCACGCTTCAGGCTGCACTCTTGCAAGACGTAAAGTGCATCACGTATGGAGCGGTCTGTAATGGCTATTCTAAACCGACGGCAATGCGTGGAGTGGTCTAAAAGAGGTATTCCAAAGTGATACGCTCTGGGTGCAGGGCTTATAAGCCCTCATATATGAAGTACACTTCTAGATGCTTATTCTTATCTTCATTTTACTTTTATACTATAATACTAATATTTTTAATTACTCTTCTAAATACCTATTTACGTAAATAAGTATTTAAACCCCGTAGACAATAATTCATAGCCGACCCGGTCGATTACAATGAACTTGGGAGAAAAAGATAAATATAAGTTCAATACTTATAACGGGATACTATAATGATTCCAACTATTTATGCTCTAACAATTAGTTTTTACAATAATTACTAGCCGATGTGTATAAAGACTATAAAGAATGAAAAACTTAAAAAAAGACAACTTTAATGAGATACTATTAACCCTTATTTAGAGTTTTATTTACTAAAGGCTTTGATACACCACCATTAACCATTATTTGGCGCTTTGAAATATCCAAGAACTTTTGAAAGAGCGTGATATTACGTACCAGAACACGTAAGCCAAAACCACTAAGTTTCGAAACCCTTAATTAGGACCTATCCGATTGGAAATCGATAATCTATACCGCTCGCAAAACACAGGAGCGGTTACGAAATATAACATCCAAACCGATCGCTTTACCAAAAACGGCTATGCCACGCTAATTCAAACCACTTACTTCACAAAAAGCGGCTACGGCACGCTAATCCGAACCGATTACCAAATACCAAATTATATAACACACCTCCTTACAACCACATTCTCTTTACCCTACCCACTTTCCTACATCCGCTTTATATATTTTAAGTTTAATTACGTTCGCCTTATATATTTTAAGTTTAGTAGTTACAACGTTTAAATTTTCTTAACTCATTGTTTAATGTATCGTTACTAAACGTTGACATAATTAATTTAAAACGCATAACTAGTTTATAGTTACGTTTTCTTCACGTATCATTAAAGATTTATTTACTTTATCATACGCTAATAAGCTCTATTCTAGCTACTTTAATTATCATCTTAATTCTGCATTTGCTATTTTTAAAACGAATTACCTTTAACTTTGAAATATGGACGAACCTAAATCTAACAACAACCCGAAATGACCAAGTTACGCTGTTCCAATATAAAAATATACACAGGAATTACTATACCTAACCGCCCCAAAACACCTGTAGCTATAGCTCTAGAACCAATAACACTAAAGAAAGCAAGCGTTTACTTCGATCTTTTCGTTAAATATATGGGAATCAGAAAGGCTATAATATATGAAATCTATTTAGTCTTGTAAGATAACACTATCGACATACCAATCTAAAAACTAAAACCTTATATAACAAACACATATATTATTGCCGTTATTGTCCGCTACTTGGAGATTAAATCCTCAGGACCTAATTTATTAGATTAATTTTATAAATATTTTTCGAATGATATGTTAAAGATATGACAAACAATAAATCTCATTATTACCATAGCCTCACGGATCCAATTACCGATCAAAGGCATTAATACTCCAAGTGGTAAGAATAGCCGCCTTATAAAAGCCCTATGTTACATGCTAGTACCTGGCTAGTATTACCAGGGATCCAACCCTGGTAGTTATACACGCTCCTACAATGCTCTGAAATAGGGAGGAAGCCGTTTGTGAATAAGCTTTCACACGTTACGTGAACGGGGGTTGCATAATATTAGCTCCATAGCCACTCCTTAGTAGGGACTTCTCTTTCTCTTTTTCATCGAGGTTTACAAATAAAATCCAACCACCTTAAGCGATATCTTCTGCCTTAGTCCTTTTACATATAAATCTCGATCCCTTTTCGACGGTATTTTAGATGCTTATTAACGGTTATAGCTTAGGGTTATATCTTTATTCTTCGACTTACCTAATCTAAACCCTTAGGTTCTGAAGGAATTCCTTGACGCGAGCATTAGAAAGTAGCTTTAAAACGTTTTAACAGCTTAAAAAGATTACCTTACAGTTTAATAAGAACGTTTTACCATCGTTTTACGTATGGAACTTATTGAACGGAATTAGACAGTTCGGAAATACGCTTTACATTTGGAATAACGAAGCACAGATACCCTAAACGCTTTAACAAATATAATTCGATAATTCAAAACTACCGGCACGTTTATATTCTTGGGATAACTTCCCTTTTAAAAGTTTTCCCCTAAGTACGCTACGAACGACGTTACCATTATACCATTGTTTACTGGGAAACGCGCTAGTTTTTCAAACGACGAAAATTAAAACTCCTTTAACTCTGACTACAATATTAACGCCCTTTACGACGGATGTTAACGACCTAAACGTAAACCTTTTAATTATCTGGTTGGGTTTTCCGGTATTAAACTACGATTTCTTATATAGAAGACTACGATAATACGTAAATTACGTCGGGATCGGAAATTTAACGTTATTGAAAAAGATTATTATTACGTTATCTTTAAATAGTTCAAAGGCCCGGCGAAAACTAATATAAAAAGTTACTATAATTACGAAGGTGACAGCGATATTAACGACTCTAACGCATTTATAGCTATATTTCACGTTTATTACCATGACCCTAATATGTTTGAAAGGATTATAACTCGACTTACAAATATAAAATAAAAGGCTCGCGAACGATTTTACATTTTTTAACGTTTAAAAGGTCTTATTCGCGGAAGTTAGCGATATAACCTGAAAATCTGCCGTTAAGCACGTTATTTTAAAGAAAGTTATTAACAAAATACTCGCTAATACGTTACTTCACCTTAATATGCCCGCGGATTATAAAGAATGGGTCGCTCGCCCCTAAATTATCAACGAACGCCTTTATAATCTCTGCATTCATTACGGCGGTAATGGTACTATTGCTATTAGGAGCGTCTCCCGTAGTAGTAATAACGGCGGCGACGCGACCGTTTGTAATAGCTAAGGCTATGTCATTATAACTGGCGTAAGCGCTTTTCGAACTGCTTTTAAATAGCGCGCTTCCTGGGTTAACTACTCAGAAGTTTTCTGTTGTAAAAATCTTGGGTTATGTTTACGTTACGATTCGGATGGCTACTCTATCCATACTTACCCGTGGGATCCGGCGTAACGCCTTAGCGGCTCTAACACTAAAGCCGTTATGGATATCTATTCTATTTCGGCCGAAATTTTATCGACTTCAAGGGAAAATTGTAGCTCCTGTATATAATCGCGTATAAGAGTTGGCAGGACTTTAATTCAACTCGGTAACATTATTTAAATTTTTAAATAGCTTTTTGTTTTTAGTAAATTTACTTTATAAATTTATTCGTTTTATTTATGCTTTAATAAATTGAAGTTGTAAATATTATAACGTTACTAATAAATAACTTACCGATTGTTTAAAGTTACTGCGCCTCCCTATTTACCTACTAAGACTCGGAGAAGCTACGTATTACCTACCCGGCTTTACCCTACGACTTATTTCTTTTATAACCTATTTAAATGTCGACTTTCATAAATACCGTTACCGGATATAGGAGTATATAGTCCATTCCTAATAATATAACATTATTTTCGGTAAAACTTAAATAAATTATAAATATGTTACTTAAGATATTTTATATCATATTTTTGTTTTAGGACGAACCGGATACTATCACGTTTAAAAATGAGGATTCGCGCCTGTTTATAAAATGCCAAAAGAGGTCGACGCCTCTATATTTCAAGTTATTTCACGAAAGGCCCGTAAGAACCGAGCCACTATTACGTAACTCGTCGCCGTTTCCCTCGAAGATATTAATAAGGAACTCACCCCGAAACTACTCGTTTCCGTTTACGACAAACTCCCTGCTGACATTAAGGAATTCTACTTTTTATTCGATAAAACTTTTAGTGATAAGCTTCCCCTTTACCGCTTCGAAACGGATTATGAAATAGTCATTCGTGACGCCAACCAAGGTGAATTTTTGGAGGTCTTAAGGGGTTATTTATAAGGTATTCCGCGTAAAAATCTTTTTGTATTACGAAAAACGTTAATCGAGCTACTCGACCAAGGTTATATTCAAATGAACAGCTCCTTAACAGGGGTCTCATTAATTTTAGTGAAGAAGACCTGCATGAGGGCTACGTTTTCATATCAATTACCGCCAGCTTTATACCATTACGAAAACGGATTGTTACTCGCTTGATTTTATTAAAAAGACGCCTATGAATATATTATATGCTAATTGGTTTACGAAATTAAATATTAAATCATCTTTTTACAAACTTCCTAATAAAGAAGAAAAATGAATAAAATACTATATTTCGTATACGTTTCGGACTTTTTGAATAGCTTATTATTCCTTTCGGACTTTTTAACATCACTATTACTTTTGAACGGTATATTAATAATTCTTTGCGCCCCTTTTTCGATTTTTTCTATTTCTCTTTACTTAACGATATTTTCGTTCACTTTAACGATACTTTTATTAACTATGTCATCAAAGTTAAACAGGTTTTCAACGCTTAAAATCCCGTGGGACTTAACCGAAATATTTTTAAATACGAATTCGACGTTTTAAGAACGAAATACCTAAAATGATCTATTAAATCTAACTTCGGTACTCGTATAAACCTAAAAGATTTACGCGTTATCCGGGAATAAGTGGCTCCTACGTCGGTTTTAGGAGTACAAAGCTTTGATAATTTTGTAAATTGTTTCCGATATTTTATTAGCAATTATTCATTAATTATTAAACTATTGCTTCGGATAACCTGTAAAGGTATCCTATTTCGTTAATGATTTGAGGGAAAAATTGTGTGTGAATAACTCAAGCTTAGTTTTTTTCTTCCGAATTTATATTCGCTTAATAGGATTTTAATCGCAATACATATTTAAAAGGTGACTATTTTAATTAGACCTTAAAAATCTATTTTCTCCAACGCGAAGACTATGGTAACTTACGCCTAATAACGTATTTCTCACATCACTTATCTCTCGTTTAATGTAATTACGAAATCTACGATAAAGAGTTACTTAGGATTATAAGTTATTTAAAGGTATGAAATGCGGAACTCCGAGGTACCGCACACCAGTTCACGATCTTAACAAACTATAAGAATTTAAAGTACTTTATAATTACACAACGGCTTTCCGGTCAACGTATTGGTCAATTTAAACGCCTTTCGTAATTCCGATTTCGATTGGTATATAATAAAGTAACAAATTCTATATAAACTAATACATTATTACGACGAAATTGAAATATTTGAAAGGCCTTTTCAATTTACATTATTTAGGTCGAAAACTTTAATTATTACGTCCCAAATACTCCGCTTTAAAGTCGTTCCCATACACGTATATCTTTCGATTAACTGTTGCTGGCAAATCTATTCTGGAGGGCCGTAAACGTTTTACTAACGTTTACCTTTAAATTTATTAGAATATTGTTATTATACACGATATCGCTTACCCCCGACTGATTCGCGCGGTACTTATAAGCGACCGATATTTCCTAACATATATCCGTACTGAAGACGACCGTACGTTAAAAGTTTCGATTTCGAAATATTTAGTAAACGACGATGGAATTTAACGGTTTCGCGACCGTATCTGGGCACTTATTTAGGAGTAGTTTACTACCGCGTTCAATGAAGTTATCTATAATTTACTCTTTACCGGCTACTAAGGTTGCGACGTTACTATCGTTATTTTTTAAAACGTATTTTTGGTTTGGCTTACATCGCGTTATCAGTCATTTTTATCGTAATTACGACGTTTTTAGGCGTGCAACCTATTTGAGACACCGTCGGAAGGGACTCCTCAGACCTCTTCAAATTTCCGAACGGCTTTAAAATAAGTTTTCTATCGACTTTATAAATAACTTACTTTGGAAACATATTAACAACCTATGTTACCTTATGGTTATTACGGACCGCCTAAGTAAAGCCATTACCTTCGAGGTTCTAACTATTATAAACGCTGAAGTTTATACGAAGCGGTTTTTGAATTGTTATTGGCGATTTTATAGGTTTTCGTGTACGTTTGTTAACAACTGTAGTTTAAATTGAACCAGTAGATTTTCAAAGCGATTTTACGACTTAATTGGGGTGGAGTAACGTTGAGGTATTGTTTTTTACCTCGAAACCGACGGCGTAACCGAACTTGTCAATTAAAAACTTTTTATATATTTACATTCCTTCATTATTTACACTTAATTCGATTAAAGTCGTTCATTATCGGGCTAATGATCAACGTTAAATAATAAAGATACAATTATTATTGGTATTAACCTATTTTATAGCCTACAATTATTACGTAGATTATATATAATCGTTATAACGCTTTTTTTTTTACTTCGATATTATATGCGAGGGCTAACAACTTTATTTAACGGATTCGCGAAGTTATAAAATTCGTATGAACCGTCATAGCGATTATGTAACAACGCATAAAGGAAGCCGCTAATAATCGGCGCTTTTCTTTAAAACGTTTTCAATTTAACGACGACGTTTAACTTTTTCTTGCAAACTACAAACTAAACGAATTTTTCAAAAAGTTAAATTGGTTTTACGAAAGGTACCGCGTAACGCGAATAATCGACTTTCATATTATTAAACCTGACGTACCGGAGGGAAAGTATTTCCGAATTTATATATATTAACTCGTATGAGCTGCTTTAAACCCATCTTTAAGCTAATAAATTCGAAACCTTTAACCGTAAGCCGTAAATATTATAAACGACGAAAGAAAAATAAAACTAAATACCAAGTCTAAAGTATAGTACGGGCCTGTAATAAACCCTAAGTCGGACGTATCGAACTTTATAATTAACCGAAACAATAGTTTTTAATTAAATAAGTGAGTTATATATACTTAACGTAGAAACCGTTTTTAAACTCTTTAAATATCGTGATACTGAATACTTTTAAATCGCGTTAAAAAATTAGCTTAATAAAAAGATAGGCTTTTACGCTTAACCCGTAAGTGGGACTTACTTTTACACTTCACTTTAAGAAATGAAATAATGTTTAAGCTATTAACGAACAGGTAATAAGTAACTGTATTAATATTAATAAAAACGGAAAGTAAACGACGACGACCAGACCTATTCGAATATGTTTTCAAACTCATAGTTCAATTTCTTACCTAATAGTTTCTTACCTATATCGTCAAACTGAATTAATTTGGTATTTATACGACCAAGCTTAACATTAATACGCTTCTAAACCCTAATAACCTTTTGTATCGCTTTTTACAACGCTTCTTAGCTATTTATTAGTCGTTTACTCTACACATTTACCTTATTACGGAAAACTTATTTTAGTATTAAATTACTTATTTATTAGATATAAAGTCCTTACCCTTTAAGAGTACAGGAGTAATGGTTACAAAACCCGCCCCGCCTCGGAAGTCGACCTTATGTTACTTAATACGACGTATCTTTATAGCCTTCTTTATAGCAATTACCTAGTTTTAAACGCTTTTTAACCGCTCGTTAACACTTATAAAACGGTTTACGAAAACTTGGACTTATCCCAGTTTTGAATGTAAAACGCCAAATGCGCTTTAAACTATTCTTTTATAACTTTATTTATATCGTAATTTAGGTTTAACTACATATAAGAATGACTAAAGCTACGGCCTGTAACTCTGACGAAACAGAAACGATACCGAGCGCCAGTATCTAATCTTTTATCAACAGCTTCCTCGTATCTATCGGAATCGCTTATCTTTAGTTTTTTTAGCAAATTTTCCTAAGTTTATACGCTATCTTGTAAATACAGTCGAAATATGTTTGTTTCCGCGTCTTATCGGGATATATATCGATAACCCGTAAGACAGGGAATTTTATACTTGTTAACAAAGACTAAATAGCTTCGGAGCATATAACCTATATCTTTTATAGCTTTATCCACCTTGATAATAAGTTGAGGGTTTATTGTAAAACGTAATGCGGCAATTTTAATAATAAACTAGATTATAATATTAATATTATATAAAAGGTTAAATATTAACTAAATATTAAAAGTACTAATACTATACAAAGATTAAAAGTACTAATACTATACAAAGATTAAAAGTACTAATACTATACAAAAATGTTAAAGGTGACAGAATTAAAGCCTTTATTTTAAAATTAGAGTCTAGAAACTATTTATAGGGAGGGCGCTAGGGTATCTTTACGTAACTCTCGGTCTAACACTTCTTAACACCTTTTATATAGCACCACAACGTTTTGAGAGGCTCGTTTTCCCTTTTTCGTACTTGCTACGCCATACGTAACGCAAAAAAAAAAGGGGGGGGAGGGTGGTTTTAGGTGTGATGTTATAGGTTGGTGCCTGGCTAATTTCACCAGGGATCCAACCCTGGTAGTTTTACACGCTCCTGCAATGCTTTGGAGCAGAGAGGAAGTCGTTTGGTGACACGTTTCCACACGTCACGTAACCGGAAGTTGCACCATCTTATCTCTATAGCAGCTCCCTAGCAAAGAATTCTCTTTCTCTTTTTCATCGAGGTTTATAGACAGAATCCGACCACCTTGAGAGACACCTCAAGCCTTAGTCCCTTGACAACCTATTCGAAATAACGTAACTTATCGATGTACCAAATTAAAAAAATAAATATTTATTTTTAATTGAATTTACAAAAAGGTATTTCCTTACAAAATAAAAAAGACCGTTATTAAAACGATGAGGACGAGGCGTAGGACGACTCAATCCTATACCTATTCCCCAGGTCAAAATCCAAAACCCCGAGAAAAAAAACCGACTACAATTATCTTTCACCACATAAGTATAATATACCCTTACACCTATACAAATTATAAAACAAAACCAAACACCAAACCGCTCCCCGAATATTAAAAACAAACCGCTCAGCAATAACGGAATCGGTCAAAATACTTAAAACAACCCGATCGACCACAGTAGAAACGACCGAAACACAAAGAATAACACGCCCAAGAAATTGACAAGCGGCGTAAAACGCCAATACAAACCCTACGAATTAATACCAGCCAATTACAACCCCTATAGTAACCTTCCACCGAATCGCTTTTCCACTAATAGAAACGATCTTATAAAGCTGACTAACTTTACCAGGCTTTAGGATAGGGATAATAACTATAACGATAAGCCGTAAGACGCGTTTAAAATTGAAATACGCTCTATACTGAACACATATAAGAAATTAGACATTAAAACATTTTAATTTCATGTTATTTTATCCGATATCTTATCTGGAAGAGCTAAGAAACGGTATATATATTACTTTATTTAGGTAAATATATTAGCGAAGTGTTATAATAGCTTGAAATCATATTTCGATATGAAGATTAACTACGAACTTTACGATAATGATTAAACGGGTATAGCTTAGAAATCCGTAAAAAAAAAAAAAAAAAAAAAAAAACGTCGATTTAAACCAACAACAGATTTTTACCGCCTTATTAGCTAAGTTCCGGAAATTCTAGGTAACCCTTAAACCTAAATATAAGGGTAACAATTATTTATCGAATTAATGACAAAAATATGCCGTAAAAACACAAACTTCGACCTTACACTTTTTAAATTAATAGAAGACTTAAAAACTTTTTATATAAACCTCAAAATATTATTTATGAATTTTTTATGCCGATAAACGAGCTTCGAATGAATATTTATAGCCTATAAAACTTCAATCAAAGGCTAGATAACTAAAGTAAAGCTTATCAAAACTATTAACCATAGTTTAAATCGAAAATTCAAAGTATATCGAAAGTAAAAGAAACCCATAAAGTATAAATATTAAGAGAAAATCCCTAATAACAAAGGACAAAGATAATCATTGGAAAATAGGCGAAACGTAACGCGGCTATAACAATACTTACGAAAAGGTACACGAAGCCCTACTGGTTTGCAAAAACGGTTACTATATATAACAAAATTGGTTACTGGTTTACTTACTACCTTGCTTACAAGTAAATGCGGATCAAAAGACAATTTTGGACCAATTATATATTTTCAAATCTGTTAAAAGCTAATCTTACAATATATGCATCCTGATACGAAAACACCAATAATAAGGTTAACGCTTACTTGAACGAATACATATTCGAAAAAGAAAACCCTTAGGATAATAATACTTATTTATTAACTCAGAATAATAAAACTACCTAACGTATTTACTCTGACCTGTAGGACGTCTTTTTTTACATATTACAAGCCTGTATTACGTAAACGAAGTGTTCGAAACCCATATAACGTTGTAATTCACGCTTTTTAACAGATACGACAACAGGTTATAGGGTATTATAGTTGATATTAATACAACTGAAATCTTAACGACCGGAAAACGACAATTCAACGTATTTAAAGCGAAGTTTCCGAAATTTTAGCTAAATCGAATAGGAAAACACCGAAAAGTCCTATGTAATAAAGGCAAAACGTCGTGACTGAGGATGGTCGTTATAAATACGCATTTGAAACTGGTTACGTTATACGTAATGAACATCCGAAATAGGTTAATAAACTTATTCGCGTTATAAATAACATATCTGTACTGTTTCGGCTTAAATTCGGCTATTTATAGTTCTCCTCCAAAACAAGTATAATTTAAGCCGTTTACTTAACATAATGGTAATTACAAACTTAATACCGAATATTCGGAAACCCGGCTACAAAACGCCTTTTACGCCTATTTCACATCGTGAGTTATATAAATATAGAAAAAGATGCATTTATAGTTATCGAAAAGTTTTTCCATAAGTACCAATTGTATTTACAGGCCCCACGACGGTTTGAATTCTGCCTTCAAAACGATATAAACTTTAATTACGAAGTAATTATTGATATTATATATTGAAATAGGTAACCGGTTCCTTATACCATCGATGCGACAATATTAATTCAAGTCGCCAAATTTACATGAAACGCTTTTACTACAAACTATTAAGACGTTTTAGTTGACTATTACTTCACATTTGACTTATAACCCTTACGTTAAATTATATACAACGTTCGTATGGCTTTTTAATTCACCGAAAAACGTACTAAAGCTCGAAACACTAGTAAGGAGTAAAAATAATATTTAGTAAAAAACCCTATAAGGTATTAAAAAATGTATAAGATATTACGGATCGTTTCAAAAAAAGTATACAGTGTTATCTAAAAAACTGAAAAGGATTGGTTTGAAGGAATATATACTTTAAATAACGGTTAGAGTTGTTAATAATATTTTTTATCCAAGTGGGTTTACTCCTACGCTTATTACTTTTAATATCTACTCGAGGATCCATATAAACTTTACACTATTATCGTCTGCAGTATAAAAAGCCAATATTATAGCGAAGGCTATAGCGATATTACGCTCTTTGCGAGCTAAAAACGATAAATCTAAAGCGTTAGCTACAAGGAGTAATTCACGAAAAACTAACTTTTTACATTTACCATAATAATTTAAAGTTTTGAGCCAGAAAACAAAGGATAAAAAAATTGGCTTTTAAAGCATTCATGGGTTCAAACTCTATAATATACTTATTAATTTTCTAAACGGTATAAATTCATTTCGCTATATAATAATACGCAAATATAAAAAAGGGGTGAAAAAAAACGACCCGAGATCGCAAAACGAACAGAACTATTAATAAAATACCTCTCGAAAAAACGAATTGAAACCGATCTCAAATCTAACCATACCCCCAAAACACGATTCAGGTCCGACTACGCTAAATAAAAGCGGCTTGTTTAGACCAACCCTATCAAAACCTCGCCGTCAAGATCGCCCCCCCCAGCTTAAAAACTAAACAAACTCCCTAAAAGCTTTATCATGGATTCCTTCATTACATCAAAGAAAATAGCGGACGTCAAGCTTAACCTTAAAATGCGTTATAAAATCATGTTTACCACTCTAAGTATCTTGTTCGAATAATTTACCTGAATAGAGATTTTAACCTTAATTGACCAAGGCATTTTTCGTTTTGAACGATTTAACCCGACTATTTATAACACCTATAGGATTTTTGAAACCGGTTTAGTTTACGAGTGTGAAGATAAAACCAGAAAATCTTACGAAAAAACCAGTGAAATTATAAAAGAACACAGTAATGAAGGAAAATAAATATTATAATATAATCGCCTACGCTACAACGAGCCTACCACCGACTAATTTTTACACTCGCATCCTTTTTTAGCTTACCATATAACCTATATGCCGAACTTAGAAATATAACATAAGTATATGCTTAATTTCAAAGCAGCTTAAACGACGAATTTTCGCCGATATACCATAAGATCTCACGTAATACCACCTATCAAGAACGATTTTACGTATCATAAAATTAATTAACGAGTTATTTAAAACCGGTTTTTTATAGTATAACACCTATTAAAAGTACTATAAGTAAATGCTCGGGATAACCAACTTTACTTTCTATCCATACACATTGGTATCAATAACCCGTTTAAAAGGCTTTAAATTAACGGGTATATAAACAGACGACACTTTAACGTTCTATAACGCCTAATATTTTGATTTTTTAAAAAAGGAAACTTTTAAAGACCGGTTTAATAGCAAAACCTAAAACGTACCTAATAAAAGACCACATAATCGATTTCAATAACGCCATTATTACCCTTCGAAAGGGCGTTTTGAACCTTACATAAGAAGGGAAGCTAGATAAAGTTTCCCCTATCGTTTGAGATAACGTAAAACGGGCCGAAAAATACAGATGCTAAAGCATATGTAGCGAGTAGATTGCCTTTATAACACAAAAAAAGCAATAATTAAACTTTTAGCGCGGCGTAATACTAAACTACTCCGTCAGATAACATATATAAAACGCTTAACAAATGCCTTTCATGGTGAATATACAATTTAAAACGCGGGTTACAATTTATAACGTTAAATATACGTATTGTAGAGTTATTTGTTTTTACCAACGGTTTTTCTACCAATAATAGCGATTATAGTTTACAGATGAGCTTGTTTCTAATCCTGGGCAACGCGATGCCCGCCCAAAACGGCTTTACGTTTCATAAAAATATTATTAATTGAAACTTTACTAATTACAAAAAGTTTAAGAGTAGTACTTTAGCTTTAAAAATCTATAAAATAATTAAAGATTTCGATTCCGGCATTACCCTAGCGACAACGGTCCGGATAATTATATTTAAATTTAGTTTATGCTGTATCCCTCTTATCTTATATATTAACTCATTTTCGCTTTATGAATACCTGGTTCAATTATGTATTATAAACAAAAGACGGTTAATAATCGATATTATAATATCGTGCGAAATTAACAAACGCCGGGAAATTGAAAACCCAAAAAAAATTAATAACAAATTAAACCCAACAAATGCGATAACCTAGGTTATACCGAAAGATGTATTAAAAATACTTATATAGATAATTGTACTATTTATTGAGGTAACTAAAAAGGTTTTACAACCTTAATAAGTTATTACAATACTTTCTACAAATTTGGAGCGACTCGTATTACTCTATTCACGTCGATCTCCGATTTTGCCTTCATTTAACCTTATTATTTCGCATCGCTCCCAATATTTTATTACACTTGGTTTTATACGCTTCGACCTGACGGGATTTTCCATTCGTTTCTTTCTCTATTTTATTGTACCATTTCGCTCCGCTCCCTTATACTATTATAATTTACCCTATATAATTTAATTCTAATTAATATTTTACTATTATTCACCTTTTATTTTCATTTACGGTATTGTACCGATTTTTGTATATTACCTCTTTTCTTTTATACTTTTTAAGTTATTTATAGCAAATTGTTTTGTAAAAATCCATAATATTACTATATAGCGTATTATATTATGGCCGGGTACGCCGACCCGGGCTGAGGGGTATTTATTTACGATTAAATGAAAAGGGCGACGCCGTCACGTGCCTACTATCCTTTACGTCGCTTTTTCTCTTTGTATTAGCGCTATTACTATTATCTTAGTCGATTTTATTAACGCCAGTAAGGATATAGCCATACGCCTTACGTCGTATGCCTTTATATAAAGGCGTAAGGGGGATATTACCCTTTTAACGACGACGAACGATAACGTCGTTAAACTTACCTAGGTAATATATACGTAAGCCCCGTTTCCAGGCGGTAACGGCGGCCGCTGACTCCTTAAATCGCCAGTTAACGCCTATTACTAGTTAATATCAGCTTATTTTAGTTATTTACAACCGCTTTTATTTTCAGAAACGTTTCAACTGTTATATTTTTACTAAAGGATTTTTTTTCAAATTTATGTTAAAACTTATAATAAAGCCGGCAGGCGCGTAATACGGCTTCGACTTACAACCCTAAAATTACCGAAAAGAGGGCATACGAATTGCTGATCCGCTTGTAACGATAGTAACGGGCTAAACGACCCCCATTTTTTTAGCAATCGCTAACGTATTTATCCGCGGCCGCAAACACGATATACGACAGGTCAAGGGTATTTATTAGCGGCTTGAGATTACGGACCCAGGTATGTCGCTTTAACGTCCTATACGTTAGAAAAGCTTCATAGCGTACCTTATCAATGTGGAGCTCGAGGTGTCAAAACAAATCTGCCTCTTTTTTTATTAGAACAAAAAAGATCAAATTTTTGCAAACGATTAAATTTGAAATATACGAACCTTGACGTAGTTTTATCAACTTACGTTTACGGTGTAAAGGGTTCCATACGGGTAATAAGGTCTTCATACATAAAAAAATGGTAAGGTCTATAACTTTAAGAGCCCTTTACTCCTCCCCTTAAAAGCTAGGTAAAGGGGAGAGAAAGGAGGGAAAGAGGGATGTGGTGGCGGCGGCAGTAAAGAGAGGCGAGGCGGCAGCGGCGGCAGAGCTTAAAGGGGTGGCGGCGGCGGCGGAGAGAGACGATGCGACGGTGGTAAGGCTAGGAAAAATGGCGGCGGCGGGTGGAGTGGCCGTTATTAAAGAGATTATACCCAACGAGGGCGGGCTATTAATGGAAGTAGTGGTGGTTACGACGGCGGCGGCGGCGCGTTGGCACTTTTTAGCCAAACAACGCTGAACCGTTCTGTTTTTACGCGACATTTATTCAAAAAGAGGGTTAGTATATAAGTATTAATGAAGTAACATACCTTTCGAAGCGGCTTAATTAAATTAATCAAAATAGAGGATTAAATTTGAATAAAGACTTATATTGATTTGAATCATGCGCCTTTAAAAGGAAAAGAAAAAAAGGTTTTCTTAAACCGATGGCAATACATTTTTTATACTAACCTAATGAGTAATTACGTAATCAATGTGGAGCAATCACCCCTACGTAATCATCCCTACATAATTAATCCTGTCAAAAACCACGAAAGGTGCCATCACCAACAATATCATCACTAATTGGCTATAATAACCAAGGTTAAACTACAATTACTACCGAGGCTAAATCTTACTAATTCCAGCCGAATTACAATCATTACCGCGGCCAAACCTTACTGATTCTAGCTGAAATACAATCACTACCGCGGCCAAACTTTGCTGATCTTAGCCGAACTTGCTAATTTGGACCTTTTGCAATTGATATGGAAACAACACTATCATTACGAAAACTGTTAATTTGGTCCTTTTGCAATTGATATGTTAATAAAATCATCCCTAAAGAAACTTCTGATTTAAAACTTTTTACAAATTATTATGGCAATAACACTATTACTATGGAAACTATTAATTTGGATCTTTACAACCACATTACTATTATAAGGCGTTACATAAAGAAGAAAGAAAGAAAAGATTACCTATGTGGATATTAATATATAACCTCATAGATAGTATATATAAGCTAAGTAGCAGTGCACTATATTACAGAGTATACTCCTATAAAGTGCACGGTAACGTTTCACGCTACAGGCTACACTCTTACAAGACGCAAAGTGCATCATTTATTGCGTGGTTTAGAATGGCTATTCCAGACCGACGGCAATGCGTGGAGCGGTATAATAGAGGTATTACAAAGTGATACTCTCTGGTTGAAGGGCTTATAAGCCTACACCTGTGGCGTGAACCTCTGGATGCTCTTTTCAATCTTCATCTTATTTTTATAATACAAAACCAATCTTTCTGATTACCCTTCTACTTACCTATTCACGTCAACAAGTATTTACACCCTACCGACATAATAATTTATTATAACATCATTTGGAAACCAATATTTCAGGTACAGGAATTAGCGACGTATCTTTTTAATTAAATAGATTGTTAATTGGTATTGGGATCAATAACAAATTGATGTTCTTTGTAAGGAATCAGGTCTTTTTCCTAGAGAGATCAAACGACGATTACATGCGATATATTATCGGCTAAAGAAAGGCTTTAATGGTGATAAAATTCCTAAAAATCCCGAGATAATAGGTTATTTAATATATTTTTGATTTTAATTTATTTTGATTATATGAACAAGATTTTATCTTTGACGAGTTCAATGATAGTACTAGGTGTAATTCAATTGTCAATAAATACCCTCGGAATATTTTACATTATAATCGTTTATTGTTTTCACTTAAATAAAATGATAAAAATTGTTAATAGAATGTCGAAGTTGTTGAGATGAATTGTTGAATTTGGAAAGTAAGATGTGGAAATTTTGGATGTGGTAAAATTACTGTGGACGTTGGGAGAATGTTCATTCGCAAGATATACGATGTTAAAAGATCTAAGAATAATTTTTTTTGTTTATAAAAGTGTTAAATTTAGGGGAAATATTGCCACCAGGAATAACTATTGCTACGATGTATATCAACGACATAAACTTGTATGACAATATCGTCGGATACTTTATTAGTGGTTATATGATCATGTAGAATCTTTTAGCGTATGTGAGTAAGAAAGTTAAGCGTGATAATAAGAATTTTTTATTTAAAATAAGGTTTTGTTAAAATAATAATTTTATACAAGTATATTATTTATGTCATAAGGGAGAAATTTTGTATATTGAAATAGGTTCACCATTATTATAGATGATGTACGATGGCTTAAAACCTAGTTAAATGTAATAGTTTGTTTTAGTAGTTAACAAATTATACTGACACAGAGGAGTATATTAGAATATATGAAGAAACTAAGCCGAATCTTCCGTTTAAGACGATCGGATACTGTCCATTATCCTTAATGAAGAGAAGAGAAGAACAGCTCTGATCAGGAGATGTACAGGCTACAGAAAAGGTGGTGGCCCAGTCAAGTAATAGGATGACTCAGAGCATTGTAGGGGCATAACAACCACTAAAGCTAGATCCCCGGTGACCACCGGCCCAGGCATCAGCCTGTGACAAATATTCGACTTATTCGCATTAAATAACGGCTCTAAACTAAGTAAATATTACATTTATAGTTGTGTTTAATTTAAAACTATAACATATTTGCGGAATATATTTTGCAAGTAGAATGAATTCTTAAGTTATCGGTAGAGAAATTCATTTTTACCTTATATTGATCATTTTGCAAGTTTTTGGTTCTATTAGTCAATGTATAGACCGATATGCGAAGAGGCTTCTCGGATATGGAAGATAATTACCGACGTTTTCAGGTATCATAAAGAATGTTATTTTGATAACGCGAGATACATTAAAAGCCTGGGGGTTATAAAATGTGCTGTTAAGGGACGGATGAAAACGATAAATACGTCTGTTTATTTGGTTACGTTAGTAGGGTTAATTGAGGATTGAATAAAGTTAGTAATAAATTGATTCTAAAAGTGGGTTTACGAATGTGAATAAAAAAAACTTGAAATGTTTTCTGCGGTACTCCCCAGTATTGTAAGGGCTATTAATAACCAACTTGTCAAAGTCCTACCATATATAACATCGTAAGTTGTATTAAGGTAGTCGATGAAATCTTGAGGAATTGTTATAGAGCTATCAATAAGCGTAAATTGAAAGCGGTTAGCGATAATTCTTGCTCAATCGTTGGTGAATCATGAACTAATCTGTGATTAATTTGTTAACAGACGCGAAAATATTAAGTAAAAGGTGATTAACGATGGATTAAGCTATATATTCAATCTGAAACAGATAAAAACAATCCTAATAGGTTTGAGAATAGAGATTTAATATATGAAACTGTTTTAGTTATTCATGGTATATAATTGAGAAGTTTTACTATTAATGATAGAAATGAAAAACCATAATGAATTCCTCGCGTTAACTTTTCAATTATGGTCAATACGGTAATAAAAAGTGAATTAAATTGTTGTTTTTTTTATTTTGAAATTATTAACCATATTAATAAAATTGCAACGTAACTTTTATGTTAACTTATGATATTTGTATGTTGAAAGAAAATCAATGGTTGTAAACTACAAAGATTGAAATATACCGCTGGTAAAGGATGGAAATAACCATAATATTCATAATATTGACAATGACAACCACTTTGAAATTTACCACCGATCACTCATATGATGACTCAATATTTTTTTAACTTCTCCCTATTTCTAACGTAAATTATCTAAAACGCTGTCGTAAAGAATTCGTAAACATGTGAACGAAACAAACTTCTAATTCTTTATTCCTCGATATTTGCTTCTCGTTTCTCACGACTAATTTCTCATATCTCACTTCTCATTTCTCGCTTTTCGTTTCTCTGTTCTCACTACTTACGTTTCGCCATTCTTATTAGAAACCGATAAATCAACTAAACAACCACTTTTTTTGATCCGTAACTTTTCAATTTCCTATCGTTTTGATTTCTTTTTTATTGACTCTTTTCGTTTTTTACATTACTCTTCATATGAGTTTCAATATCTCCAATACTTCATTTCATTTTATCATTCAATTTATTAATAATTAAAACGTTTTTTTCTGACCTCTAGAACTCAGTTATACATTGATTGGGGGAAAAGATGAGTGAAAGATGATTGAGATGCATTTCTGGCAAAATTTGGATTGAAGAAATAGCTACCCGTGATTATGAAGACCATAACTGTTAGATGAGGAGTATCTGCAGGAACTAGCTCGGAAGTAGACTCAACAACAATCTAATCCTTCTCCAAATCCTCCTATTCTCAGTTTTTTCAAGTGCTTGAATCAACTACTTTATGAAAATGACTGAGCTACCTGTCACTGAATTATAGTTAACTACACTACCGTTTTCGGGACTATAATAAACTAACCTACGATTAAAACTACTATAATATACTAGGATAAAATAAACGGTTTGATAATGAGAATGGAGATCCGCATAGATAAAAATTGATTTTCGTGTAGGTGAGTCCTTCAATTAAGTGTGCTTTTGTTAAGTACTAGAGATATTACAACCGCTACTCCATTTTGTTGCATATATAAATTAGCAAGTCAACCCCAAGTATTCTATCTTATTAGAAGTTCAGAAAAATAATATCTATATATATTGAGAATTATTATTAATTAAGCTTGATTTTAGTTTGAGATCATAAACTCTCACTTTCTTTTCTCTATTAACACAATCAATACCGCGATCCATTTCATCATTTTACCAATTGATTAATGATTAAAATTTCCTTGCATATCTTAGCTGTAATTTCAAATCATGGTTCTAAGACGCGGCGAACGTTAGAATATAATTAAGTTTTGTTATGTGATATTAATTTCTATAAGAATTTTATTAGGTGTAATCACGTTTTTGTATTGTGAAGTATTGAATTAATAGAGGTTATAATTATCTCTCTTTGGACGTTTACACTGGTAATTTTTTTTTTTGATTTAATTCATAAGGGGTTTTAAGCATTTGTATAAGGAGGTTTTTGACAAGACAACGGTGGTTTTAACATCAGAAAGAAGCATTATTATAATCTAAAAGATTTAAATTGGGTCTTTGATATGCTTAAATTACAAAGTTAAAATTGATTAGTAACGTAGTTTATTAAATATCAGTAGTAGGAAAATATAGTTGTTGTGTTATTGTATTGAAGAATTAATATCAAAATGGAAGAAGCGGCGATACTGCACCACTCATTTATAGTAACGTCTTTGATCAACAGATAAAACTATACGTTAATATATTTTAACTCAAAAGAATCCGTCATTGGTAAAGTGAAGTTCAATTGACAGTAAGCAGAATGAAAATATAGGCGGCTCAAAAGTTGTTGAATAGAAGATACTATAATACTTAGTAAAACTATACTGATTCAGGTTTTTTTTGAAGCAAGAAATGCGAATGAAATCTTTTCAAAACAAGAAATTCCTTCCATTATATATGTTACAAGCTGTTGCCTAAGCAAGTTGTCGCCAGTGATCTAGCTCTAGCGATTACCATACACTTGTGATACACTCATGCTGCTTCTAAGCATATCTACGTCACGTAACCAACCACATAACCAGTCCACAACTTATCTCCAATTCCATAACAGATCCTTAACAAAAGTTACTCTTCCATCTTTATTAAGGATTATAAATAGTATTCTTGATGGAATAGCAGTCAATTGAAGTACAGTTAAGTTAACTATACTTATAGTTAGTTGATTGTACTGATGAAAAATTGACTGCAATTTGTGAGATTTAACTGCATTGACTACAAGTCAAGTGCATTAGGTGCTCACTTCAGGTTGTGGTACGCGTCAAAGCAATTGGCAATACAAATTAGTGTGTAGATCGGCTAGCGGTCTACCAAACTTGGAAGGAACCACATTACTACTTTCAATGAAACACCAGTTACTTCTACCACAGAGATTCGAATCGAATACGTTGCAATAATAAAAGCCTACTAATACTGATTGGTGTTTATTAGGTTAAGAACAGATAATCCAAGAAAAATAAAAGGATTTTTTCCGGTTATGTTTTGTAATTGTACAGGTAAGGAAGAAGATTCTTCTACAAGGCTCTGCTGCTACGTTTTCTGTTTACAGGTAGTAAAAACAAAGACTTTCAAGTAAGTCTGCTGTTTACAGATACCTGAAAGTGGCCACGGTATCTTTATTATAGAAAACATTAAAAACTCTTTATAAAAATAGTTTCAGAAACTTTAAGATGACAGCTTCAAAGTTTTGAAAATCGTTAAGTTAGCCAATAGCTGAGTAAGTATTATTAGGGTTATTACTATTGCAGGAATTACTTTATTGAACTTTAAATCGTAAAACAACCAAGTTTTATAATCTTTAATAAATAACAAATTTAATGGCAAATAACTTATGACTTACCCTCCTGCACCAATTTTTATCCCCTCATACCTTTCAAATAGTATTACGATAGCTTTAAAACACTTTGTAATTAACATCATCATCGACTTTACCAGAAAAACAGTAATTAAAGTATTCGGAACCACTTTTATTAAATACTTTAACGATAACTTATGGATTACGGAAGTTGATAGAGACTTTATCCCCGAGTATTGAATTAATTACGTCGGATGTTTTAATCTCGACGTCGATTACGACAATTAAAACTCAATAGTTAAATCTTTTTTTTTATTATATAGAGTGTTTTAAGGATTAGACTTCTGGTATGCTTAAGAACATTAAGAAGTTAGTTAAGATAAAGTTGAGAGTCGACTTACGAGAACGAGGAATATTGTTGCCTTTAAAGTTTTGAAAAGATGATAACCAGGCGAATAAACTTTACTTATGTGTAACTAATGAACCTACTTGATAAATTCATCAAGATAAGAGTAAAGATATCGCCAACGATAGAATTTTTAACGCCCGTAAATATGTTTCCAATGTTATTCCCAAGATTAGATAAGTTTTCCAACCTCTTTTACTCGAATCGTTAGCTACAAAGAATCAATTAAACCACCTACTACAAGTCTTCAAGTTTACTAATTGATTAAATAGGAACTTTGGCGAGCCGTTTTATACTGAGAGGATTATTATGAAGTCCCCTGTGGAAATATTTCAATTTCTTATTTTCAAACCAATTAATACGTTCAGTTTTAGAAAACCAATTCATGAAGTAGTGGCTTTATGCGCCATCTTTTTGTTGATAAAACTACTGAGCCTTTCCCTTTAAACTCTACTAAAGGTGATTATTTTGCTTACCAAAACTAATACTTTTCTTCATAACAGTGGAGGTATCTAAAAGTTCTCACGACTTGTATATCACTTTTTTCCTTCGAGATATTCTTATTATGGATACAGATTACGCGGTAATTACAGCCTTTGTTAAGTTTTGTAGATAAAAGTAGAAGTATAATAGTAAGTCGTATAACCTTCTCAACGTTAGGTTGCGCCAGTTCTTTAACATTTACCTCTATATGATGATTGAATTACTCGACTTTTACTATTCTTACTAGTATTTTTACCGGCTAAACCGGGGGTTATTACCTTTATTATTTAACGATTTATTTGTCGTTTCGAAGGATTTAGGGTAGTTTTAAAGGTTCTTTTTAATACTATATTGACCTACTTTATCATGACTCAAACCCAATAGTTGTTACATGGTTAAAACTTTGGGGTTATAAGATAACGTTAGAATGTTAGACAGACATGTTCAATTATATGTTTGATAGGTTAATATTTGGTTAAGAATAAATGAATTATATATACGTTGATGAAGTTATATTACTCTACCAATTCTTTTAAGTTGCAACGGGTTACAAAAAGGTGGAATACACCTTATATTTCCTTAACCTCGTCTGTCAGGGATTCTTTTACTAGTTGTGGTTTTAGTTTGCAACTGTAATAGTACGGGTGCCAAGTTCGACTGGTATGTTTCACCACGCTTCCAAATTCAGCGACGACGATAAAAACCCTTTTTACGTGTATTACATAAACCGTATGTATGTCTATCTTAACTAATAAAATTATTGAAATGACTGGACCAAAAATGATAACCATCAAAGCACATAAGGAGAACAATATTTCATTTAGTCAAATTAATAAGTTTATTATGCAAGTTACTTTTAAACGCTAAAAAGTGTTGGATTTGCGGTATACATGGCTATTAATTAATACGCCATATTATTTCCGAACGTAGATCGAATCAGATAATGTATTATATGTAACACCCTTTTACATTTGAATAATAATACTTTAAATGCGTTAGGACTTTAGAAGGAAAGAGGTCAAAGATAACAAAATGATTCTAAATATATAAATTGGAATAAAGCTATTGGTGCTGATTTTTAAGTAATGTAATAACTGGCTGATTTTGCCTTGATGTATCGTCTAACAAGTGAAAACACTTATCTTCTATATAATGATAAAAATCATAGTCTTATATATATAATTACAATTTGCGATCGTTATGCAAAACATTTTTTTCAAAGTATTATACCAAATACTGAGATGATATAGCATTCAATAAAAGGCTATATATAATACGTAGCGTTACGAATGGATACTAAATACTGTTATGGAATTTGACCACACGAATACTGGTAAGGCTAGAATTGACTTTGTCCTTAAAAAAAACTTTTTTCACTAGGATAGACGTTTGTTACTATAATTGTTAGGTCTATTTATTTTACAATTTTATAATCCCTACGCTCATCCTTCTTTACCTTAAATATAGGAAAAAACTTGGTATAAACGTCGATATTCAAACTAACGAATTAGTCAAAATTAAGGGCGGCTAAAGGTTCCCACTTCGTCTAAAATAAGGACGCCTTTAATTCTATCTTTAAGGGTTAAAAGTGGTGATGTTAAATTTAACGAAGTTAAAACTTTGTTAGCTATATTTACGGTTCAACCATCTGGTAACTAACAAGTTTTATTCATCTGCAAAACGATTGTCCATAAGGATTTGGATTTACCAACCTTAAAGGCAATTGAACTTATTTTCTATTATTGCCAAACAGACTTCTAAAACCCCCTAAAATTCAATTTTAAGTTAAAAAAAAATCAGGATTTTAACTCCAAAATGTTCATCAACACGTTTAACTTGAACAACAAGCCAATACTTTACGTTATTAACGCATTCACGGCTTTTTACAACGCGAAATTCCGTGAAACTATTACGGCGAAGAAAATACAAGAGGCATTACATACTTTGTGTATTAATACGTTCCTAAAACCCTAAAACGTATTACTTTAAAATACTGACACCAAGTTTATTTCCATAAAGTTTTAAATAAATATTAAGTCAATGGGAATATAGCATCAACAAGTCTCTATTAAAGCCTATTATAGTATTGGTAAAATCAAACGGGCTTAGTTACTTTTATGAAAGTCTTACAATATGATTATCATAGAGATTAACAGCTTTATAAATTCAAAATTACGGCTAACAAATGCCGTAAAAAGTCTTAAGAATATTATCAATCCTTACGGTCTTATACCAACTCTCATAATGTTTGGTTCTAAACTACGTATAACAACTAAATCTCAATTATTATAAAATACCCCCCCCACCAAAAAAAAAAAAGTTGTAACATATTGTAAAACCCTAAAAAAAACGAAGAAGGCATCATTATGCCGCCGGATCAATAATACCCTTAATATTAAGACAAACTATCTATAACAAACGTGTTGTTTTTGTATTTTTAAATTGAAGTCACTACGTAAAAAGAACCAGGTAGATGTGATAAACCCTATAAAATATTAAGTATCGCCAACCTAAATGTAGTTATTAAAACCGTTCACGGCCCTATCACTTTCCGCATTACATAGGTCAAACCGTACAAAAAAACCTTCAATTTCAATAAAAGTCTTTAAGTGAAAATCCCTCGGAATATACAGATTAGCGAATACAATCCTCCTAGGTAGATAGTAAATAAACTGATAGAACGTCGACGACTTGAAAAAAAAACCAATGTGAAAGATATATGTTAAAAAAGAGAGAGGTAATAAAAACTATCGGCCTGTGAAAGTATAAATAATTGTAAAGGTTTCTCATACAGCAAAATTTAACGGAGACCTTGTCCTTAAGTTACGAGCCTAAAGTATTATTAATACACCGGGAAAATCTTTTTTTTAAAAAAAACTACTGAATAAAGATCGACTACTTACTTATACGAGGATTTGTTTAACTTATACTACTGATATAATTTGAAGGGTATGAGGTTAAAATCTTCAAGTCTAAGATAGTATACGAATTTGAATGTAGAACCATGAATTAGTCATATGAAAAGAGACGGTTCATTGCTCAAATATACGACAATAAAAGAAGAACCTAAATACTCACTAAATCGCCTACAACTTGAAGGATTATACAGAGTTTCATCGTCGTAATTTCTGCCAATTTAATTGTTATCTTGAGCGGTAAACTCATCTTTAGTAGAAGTTACATTACATAAACGTATACGTAATCCATGACGTATCTTGAACGGATTATACTACTATTATTGTAGAAAAAGTTGAAAAAAAAGTTATTCTTTCTCTTCTTTTGAAATTTACTATGACCGGGTTGTAACGACTACAAAATTTACACTAGCTGCTACCTAGGGTTCTTGTAGTTACCGGTGGGAGGGATTGTAACTCGAGCTCTGCTGGGCCCATACAGGTTTATGGGACTATGCGTCATCCTTCCAGTCAAGACCTTAGGGTGCCCCACAATCCAAAGACCCGTAAGCGTGTGGATTATAGCCTTGGTTTGGCAGAGTAATGCAGCTGTTTTAGTCCCTACCCAATGTTTACTTACGCCAGGGATATAACTGTATGTGCCTTTGAAATGTGACCTTAAAAAACATAATAATAGAAGAAAAGCCCGTGTAAAGGGTATAAGTAAAAGGCGTGAAAAGGCGTAGAGTCGCGTGTACGCGTGTGCATATGTATGCGCACCGTGAAGTGGGGTCGCAACGCGTTATATAGGGGACCCTTGGACGTGAGAAAGCCTATGCGTTAAGTCTTAAAACAAATAAATAGAAGAAGCCACTTATTTAAATAACTCCTAGCTCTAAACCCACTTTTATATATCAACAAAGTTTCACCTGAACTAGTAAACACCCTTACACCCTGTAACCGATGCCTTAAACCCTTGTGGCTCGAATCTTTTTAACCAGAGTCCTTATACTAACGTAAACAGTGGCACTCTCCCATAAGAACCGAACTCTGCGGACCGCGCGCCGTCGCGTGCGCCATCAAGTTGCCATCAAAAGGCCTTTCACTCCCGAAAGGACCCTTTGCGCCCGGAGAAAAATAGGTTTTCGACTAGTTTGATAATACGATACGTCAAAACTCTTTACGAACTAGCTGAATAAGGCGTCATTAGTTTTTAATGTACCAAACGCGCTTTATAAATAAACTGAGCATAAAAACTTGAACTTTCAACCCTTATTAGGTAATCACGTTAACAAAAAACTTTGATATTATTATTATGTAAACTAATGATATTCTTTTCCTCAGAAAAGCTGGGTTTGTAGCAGAGAAACAACATGTCATGGAAAATTTAGGCCTTTAGAAATGTAAAACAATTAAAACTATAAAGGAACTAATGCCGAAGCTGTCGCTTAAGGTATTTGGATTCTTTATATAATAATCGATAAAGAATAAAGTAGAATCCCCGGCTAGGGAGCTGCTAGGGAGCTGAATAAAGAGGATTGACCGGGTTATATGACGGGTAAGGGCATGCTCACATAAAGCTCCCGAGCGGCTTTGGAACATCATAGGAACATGGATGGCAACTCCCGGAGCTAGATCCCTAGTGACTATTAGCAAAGGTACCAGCCTGTTTAAAAAACGTTAACTAAAAGCATACAACATAACTTTAAAAGATCGTTTATCCTCATTCATAATATTGATGATATTAACGATATCTGTAATACATACCTTAACCTACAACAAAAGTGACAACCCACAAGCCTATCGACTATTGGAAAAACCGACGAGGAAAATTTACAACGATACCTAAAGAAAAGGGTCCGTAGGGCCTATATCGATACGTTATATCAACTAAAAGTATCGTAAGACCTGTCAATTGCAACACAAACCCAGGATCTATAAAACAAGAACTTGGTCAAGGAAAAACAAATGTAAAATTAAAAAAAAAAGTTATTAATAAAATTCTGGTAAACTTAATGACGTCGAAGTTAATAATCTTTATGGACGGCTCTCTTTCTAACAATAATAACCTTATATCACGAATCGGATTCCTCATAATACTCATCAACAAAAAAAAAGTCTAATAGGAATATGACGATTACCAGTAACCTCGTACGCTAAAAACCTATTAATTATTGACTTATAACACGAAACATTGTGAAATTAAAGGTTTATAGTATAATGATAAACTCCGATATCGATATAACAATTAACTATACGTTGAGGATTTTCAACAAATAACTACAATTGCCTCCAATGCCTGTGATTATATATACAAACTCCAGAAGCCTTTAAAATACTTATCAAAGCTACGCACATCCAATAAAACCATCTAACAATAAACTTAACAACTTTAAGTAAGGTATATAAAACCCGGGAAACTAATAAGTTCTAGTGAGTCAATGGTAACAATAACTCAG
Organism: Anisogramma anomala; assembly: GCA_038502455.1. Taxonomy (NCBI): domain Eukaryota; kingdom Fungi; phylum Ascomycota; class Sordariomycetes; order Diaporthales; family Gnomoniaceae; genus Anisogramma; species Anisogramma anomala. Next base: position 3,871,269 of record JASMMZ010000008.1, on the reverse strand, counting down.
CTAACGATATAACTAAGGTTATGCCTAATAGAGACTTGAAAAATTGTGGATAGTAATAAGCTAAACTTACGAATCTAGGGTTATGTAAACCGCCCGGCACGTAAGAAGAAGAAATAAAGATTCTTTGGAAAACCAGAAAACTTCCAAGGTAATAATAGCAGTAGTAACATTCAGAAAAAGCATACTTGGACCCACTAGCAAAAGGTACGCAAATAATGATATACAAATTTGTATTACGTGCAAGTTTATAGCGAAAAACTTGTATACGGGGGTTAAAAAATGAAGGGCTCGAAAATGTGAGGTAAAGGGAAGTAATGAGTATCAGTTTGTATGAAAATTGATTGGAATGAACAGGGGTCTAGCATGCGAATTAGGGAGGGAATTCAGGGTTTAACATAATTAAATTATTAGCCACATTGGCTTGCGCGCACAAAACAAAAGCTGTCAGTATTAAAATAACAGTCAATTGCAATACAGTTAAGTCAACGATACTTAAAGTTAATAAATTGTATTAACTCCAAATTGACTGTAGTTTGTGGGATTTAACTGCATTAACTGCTAGCCAGATGCATTAGGTACCCACTTCAGGTTGGGGCACGAACCAAAGCAATTGATCATACAAATTAGTGTGCAGACCGGCTAGTAGTCAGCTAAACTTAGAAGGAACCACATCACTACTATCAATGAAACACCTGTTACTTCGACCACAAAGATTCGAATCAAAAATATTTCAACGATAAAAGCCTACCAATAATTCGACCACTTTTAAAGATAGCTTGAACCTAGTCTTTGGTACATATAATCTGCGATTTTGTTTCGACAGTATTTTGACTATTTTTAAAATATGGAAATTTAAAACTATATCGTCGAACAACTCGATCTTAAACACTAGACTTTGAAGAAATTTCTCAAATATCGCATCTAAAACCTAATTCAAAACTCCTTAACCGCGTAATATGACAAATAAATTGTCTAATAAAAACGGTTTACCAAAATTTCACAAAATTTATTAAACGAAATTATGTTTTTCATGCATGTTTTACGTAACAAATAATGTAACATTAAAATATCAATTACGATTTTAATCATAATCCCGCAATTCGATATTATTATTAGTATATTAACATTATCAAAACATTATTTCCTCGAATAAGAACCGCTTCTATGTAATTCATAACCAATAACATCATGACTTCTACTTTCTTTCCCATTAACAATTGCGACGAATCCTTCTATAATACTGACGATTTTTTTTGATTTTTTTTTGAATTCCAACTACAAAACCGACGATTTACCTAATAGATCCAAGTGTTAATTACTTAAACATAAACCGTTTAATGAATTGGTAACTATTTCTATCGTTAAACTACACGTTCAAATATCAAAATTGACGATATCATATAATTTATATTCAACCAAAACGTTTATTTATATGAAAATGTATTTTTTTATTATTCCTCCGTAATTAAAAATGATAATGAAAACCGTTATAACGAGTCTCTACGTTCGCAGTAGCAACGTCGATAACAACGGCCCTAACACCATTATAATAATACTTCAAGTTTACCATTACAACCCTAATACAGTAAAAACCATTATCATTCGACTTATTTATTGAAATTAAAACACTTGTAAACGGTTTTAATTTTGTTTGAAACGTTTAGAAAAATATAGTAATAGAAATCAATAATATATTCAAAAAACTTTCTATCGAATTCGTTACCTTTCAGAAAATCATCAATAACCCCCAAACCAATACGCTAATACCCTCTAATGTATCCTAAAAAACAACGAATAGGTCGCTTATACGAAACTTATAGACGAATAATTTTAGATACCACGTATTCAACATTATCATATAAACATAAACAATATTAATGAAATTGATATCTGCGGAAACGTTTGTGGAAAGGTTAACAATAATAATATATCCGCGCGCAGTAATTAAAGAAATACATTCTTCCCGACAAATTCATGGGCAGCCCCCAGATTTGTTAATACTAAAACCAGACTTACATACAATTCTTTAATATCGCCAGCGAAAAAAAATCAATAGCTCCCTCCATGGCTAACTCTAGAGGAACCAAACCAATCATACGCGCCTTAAACGCGCTTACAAAAGCCGCCCCACCTTGATAAAATACTCAAAGGCTCTAGCAAAAACGCTAGGCAACTGGATCGCCCCTGAAAGAAAAGGACGTTATTGCTTACCAAACTCAACTTTTTAATGCTTAATTCTTTCACAAGGTTTTCGATGCGTCGAATCGTGATTTTAAAGTTTGAGAATATTTACCGGCCTTTCAAACAGGATATTAATACATTTATCGCACGATTTAACAGATCTAGATTTACTAAGTATCACGTGTTGGCAATACGTAGTGCGGTATACGCTACCAACTACCTCTCAACTGTAAGCATTAGGATGTAAATAGGTAGGCTCATATATAAACCCACGCCTCTCCATTCTTCCCTCCTTATGTAAATCAATTAAACTCGAGAAACCCTCCGAAAGACCACAAAGGTGTTAATATTACTGGCCGCCGCGGCAAACAAAGACACAAAAACTTCGATCCCATCTAATCTGAAACCCACGTAGGCTACGGTAATAGGTTGTAATAGAACGCCGGTTATTTAAACATCGCAAAAAAACTTTAAAGTATACGAAACACCGTTAAGGGTTTACTTACAACCACTTCAAATACCACTTTACGTAACATATTACACCCCAGAGAGCGGAAAAGAAGAAAACCCTACAGGTTTTTATCAAAGTCTCTGAAAGTTTAAAACACAATATATAAGGGTTTTCCTTTCGATATGCTCTCGTAAAAAGGGTTTAACTAAATCCGTTCGTAATTAAATCTGTAAATGAAACTTTTACGGTATACGTTGAATGTTATACCTATAACATCATTAAAAAACCTACTTCTTAAGAAACGATACCAATACTAATTTAAATATTTAAAAGAAACAATGCTAAGTTTCATTAGTTCTGGTATATATATACGCGGTGAAAGGGGTCCCATGCGTTATTTATACCCCTTCTTTTGAAGAAGAAAAAACAGTTCTAAATTTTAAAGGAAATAAAAATGAAATTTTAATTGTGGTTAAAATCACATATATTTCTGTATATCTATCAATATACGACAAAAACATTTATACAGGTTTAATGTCCTGAATCTTTTCATTCGTTGAACGTATTAAATCCTTCCTCTTTTGTGGAATTATCCAATAATCAAGGGCAATAAAGAAATATTACCGGTTTTGATTATATGAGAAAATGTGTATATAGTAATATATTTACATACCATCCAATTACATAACTCGATACCACAATTTTACGATTACATCGCAAAACCATGCCTTTAGAATGTATTCGGAGATTTTTTTATATTAAAATCATTACGGACCGTTCTTTTTGGTCTACTGCAACTACCCGACAGCTATTAAACTAAAGGGTGGGAAAAACATCCGAGTTTCTAGGAACCAGCCAAAGAAATAAGACTCCTTGGAAAGATATATTATAATACGAAGTTCGCGGCAGATTATTTCCTTAAAAATACAACTATTACTAGGATTACCAAATCAATTATACGCCTAGTTAGAAGGGGATGCGAAGTAAAGCTCTATTATATCAGTATCCGATAATACTTTGTTCGGAAAGATACGAAGCGACTATTACACCTTACACTCTGTTTCAAAACCAATAATTAAATGATTTCATACGCCAAAATAATCCTGTCACATAATCCCCCTCCTCTGGATCCCGTTTCGCACGAAATTGCCGGGACTGTCATTACTAGAAAAGAGAAGGTTACACTTAACTTGACTGATAAGGCCACCGCCATTTTTACCATATAATCCGCCGCTCTAAAAATAACCGAAAAATCTACTATATCGGGAAAATCCGGCCCTTACCCGGTAAATAAGCCGGTTATAAGGTCTAAATAGATTAAGACTAGGCTGAGATCCTCGAAAGTTTGAAAAGCTAACTGTAAGTCTTTAAAGCTTTTAACAACTCAAACTTAATCCATTTTAATAACCGTAACTAGAGCTTTCCAAGATAAGGACCCCCCGACTATAAATTCGGTTACGTTTATATCTGAATCCGAATTCTTACCACTCTTTGACTCCCCTCCCAACTACAAAAAATACAATAGACTTTACTGATAGGAGTAATTCAGCGGATAAAAGACTTGTCACCCTTAGAAGTGTGATTAATACTAACGTTTCCAAATGCTAAATACGCCTACACCAAATACACATTATGCGACTAAATACTACCGAACGCAGAAAAAATTACAAGGAGTACGATTATATAGGACAACGTGAATTAAATTATAATTGTATACTAAGCCTTACTTATAAGCTATATGGATAAAGGCGTTCATATCATCAACATATAAAAACCATAATATAGCATAAGAAATAACGGTCAAGACGTTATATAACATCACCCAACTTAAACTTTTTTCTCGCCAATTCAAAATTAAGGGAGTCTCCCCCCTACGTAAAAGGCTAGCCATAAATTACATCTAATAACTCGGCTCCGGGTTCTTATTTCTGTCGAAGAAAAGGACCCGTTAACAGCCATACAATTACGGCTAAATCCTAGGAAAAATTTTTCAAAATCATATATTAACGAGATCGATATAATTAATATATACTAAAGCTATTGGTAAATATTAAGAAGTTGCAACGTTGTCGATTCGATTGGTATAAGTAACAGTAGAATTACAATGATCAAGTGGTAGATGTATTATTCTAGGTTTGACAGACCGCTAGCCGGTCAGAAAACTAATTAGTATGGTTAATTGCTTGGCCTGTGCTCTAGTGTAAACTGGGTTTATACTATACTTGACTTGAATTTAGTATAGCCATCTTTACTGTAAGTAAAGTTGACTTAATACACTGCAATTACTACTATTCCAATACTGGCAGATTTTTGTTTTGTGTGGTTACGCTAATGTGGTCGAATCTTTTTGTTCGTTTACTATCGAATTACATCCTCGTCCATTGGACTGACCCCTGTTAATTCCAGCTAACTTCTGCACCCAAATTTTCTCTAATTACCTTCCTTTTCTCTACGGTTTCGAGTTTCAACTTTACCAACTCCCATGTACAAGTCTTTTGTTAAAACCTTGGGTGTACTGGCTCAGTGCCGCCATTAGATATCTTAACTCACATGGATAAAACCGCCTACTACTTTAATTAACCCATATGTGTTAACTGACCTACTACTATCACTTCTGCCATTAGTATCACCAGTTATCTTAACCAACGTGTGCTAGGCCATTTATTCATTTAATTCAACTTGCGTAGGTTAATTATCTTATGATTATCTATAATTTCACCTTGTTATTTAAAGAAACCGCTACTTATAATTTGCCTCTCCTGGTAGTCTTTCAGTCTGCCAGTACATTCTTGTTTGTTATTATGTGAGTTGGCCTTGTCACGTGGCTTATTAACGTAGCATTCGATGCGTATCATTAGTTTATTTCTTTTCACCAACCTGTTAAGAACCTCATTTAACGACATTTCTATCATAGTATTAAGGGAATCATTTTTTCCATCAATTTATCGAACTACTTAATCTCCATGCTTTCGACGGCTTTATCAAGTGTTATTATATAGATTATCTAGCGTTTTTCACTTGTTATTCCAAGCTTTATAAGGGATTCGAATAGGTTTCTCGAATCGGTACAAATTACTACTACGATATGAGAAATCTTTAGTTACTTGGTGACGACGTTCAATGTTTTCTACAATGATATACCTACATTAAAGCCGGCTAATATGTATTAGACCTTTAAATCCAGTATAATTCATGTAATTCCTTTGCTTTTGACGAAGGTACAATTTATTAGGCTCCCGAAAATATTAAATTAGTCCTTTTATTTGTTTTTATTGACGACACTCAATTGACAGCTAATTTGTAACGACAGGTTTGTGTTATTGGTACAGGAGCCGTCTATAAGAATTATTCACTTAGAATTCAATAGGTCGATTGATACTAGATTAATTCTTCGGTTTAAGTTTCGTATATACCACTCCAAACTTTTATTCAATCGGTTAAAGTCTTTATCCGTTGAGTTTTAGGATTGTGTTGTAATTAATAGGTCGTAAAAGACCTTCAGCTGGTATAGGATGACGATGTAATTGACATAGGCGTATTATGACAAGTACCGTTGTGCTTTGATTACGTTAACTTTATCAATTGTGGCTAAATCAGCGTCCAAGTTCTTTGTCAAAAATTGAAACACGTATTAATATTAATTATACGGATAAAAAATACGTTAAAATCAAATTAATTGCCTTCTACCAGTATTGCTAAAGGCTTACAGTTTAGGAACTTTAAGATTTTAATCTTTTTCCCCCCTCCAATACTATGAAATTAACAATTCCAACAAAAAGAGTGTTTTTAGTTTATATTCCTATTAAGCCAAAGTCTTTATTTTATGTTACCAGCATGTACGAGTCATAGGTTAAGATCTTAATGCTTCATCATGACTTGAAAAGCGATTGATAAGTAAGGAACCAATAGAAGCTTGCTTTAGCTAATTCGTATAGTGGTTTGATATATTGTATTACCGTTTTAGAAAGGTACTTACGACGCAAGTTCTAAAATAGTTTCAACAATACGAATCGCTGAATATCACTTATCAATTACATATTATTTACATCATATCGCTGCTATTAAAGGTGAACTTGCTTCTAGTTTTGGTTAGAAAACCTTTTACCAAAGTAATTAACAAGAGTTAACTAATTGTCTGAATATTTTTCAATTATATAAGGATCTATTTTTTACCTTTATCACTATATTTTTAAGTAATTAGACGTGACTCTTTGTACGTTCGCCTCATGGTTTCATCTTCGATCTCATGTATAACCCTCGATCTAAAAATCGTGATATTCGGGTTATAAAGATTTAAGATGGATTTGGATATGAATTATATAACTTGTCGAATTAAAAGTCAGTTAATATTAATCTTATCGTGTGTCTAAAAAGGTTTACCGGAGATTTTGATAATACCTTATGCTTAGAGTTTTACAGATATTTTTTAATCGTCATTCTTTTCCCTACTTACCCAAACAATATTATGGATGTGGCTTGGTATGTATTCCTCATCTTTCACGTTTTTTCTTTTTAGTGGTCGTCCGAATTCATAGCGTTTTATTGACTTGTTGATAATAAAAGGAGAAAAATTGTGTTATATTATTCGTTTGATTTGGAATTATTTACCGCCATCGTTAGTCGCCTTAATATAGGATTTAACTTGGATTATGCGAAACTTTGCAGAACTATTATCAATGTTAATAACTTATTTAGTATTGTCTATATTTAAGATTTTGTATGGACTATCCTTTTTGCCTGGCTTCTTTTATATGAGGATTTTACTTTGTCACGGTAAAGTAAGTACATCGATCGTTGTAAGGCCGTTTTTAATATTGAGTGAATTATTGACTTAACGTCCTACTAGTTACTTTCGCATTTTTTCCAGTATTCTTCCATGTGCTATAGCGTTTTTCTGAATATTTACTAATATCGGAGACTTACTGGTTAGTTCTAGGTACGATTTAAAGACCAATAACGTTAATACTATGCCATAAAGGCACAAAATATCCTTGAGGCCCTTGACCGCTATCTGAATGCGCGCCTCCTAATTTGTAAAGCTTTTAATCTCCAGTGTAAAATATTTTACGTTTTACAGAGTAACGCGTACACCCTTTCGACCATCCTAATAATACAGTAGGCCTTAATAGACACCTATTTGTATTGAATTCCTATTATCTTAACGTTCGCCAAAGCCTCTCAAGTCGTAAAATTAGTGCTGGCATCGTAAACAATAACATTAGGTAAGCTAAAATGCATATTAATCTGTAACATCCTTGACGTTTTCCTAGTATTCTTCCCCAATAACTATTTGGAAACTTTTCTCCGTGAAAAAAAGATTGTGGTGGCAATGAAATAATAAAGAAACTTATTATAAAAGTAAAACACGTTGAAAAAAATCTTGTAATTGAAATCTTTATCATCTCTTAATATAAACTTAAATTTTCAGGGGGCTCAAGTATACGTTTGACAATAATCATAAAACTTTTCAATAAATTCTAAAGCAAGATAATACATGTTTTTGTACTCTGTGGACTGATGGATTTTGATAAGTTTTGAATAACTGAGTAATTGAAACTCCGGTGTAATGAACCCATTTATAACTCTGTCAAATTCAATGCCGTTGATTTCAAGCCCTAAACATTAAACCACAAATACCTTCACCTAGAGGCGAGGGGAACCCTCTTTCCGTTCTTAACAAACATATCAACGTTATTTTCAATGTTTACACCGAGTAACTTTATATCTTCCCAAGAATGAAGGTAAAGAATTTAAATATGTTGAACGTACTTGACCTAACCATAATTTAAATAACCGTTATTCTTAATAATAATAGTCATTAGCCTTAGCTGACATCTACTTTAGCCTCACTTACACCTTAAGTATTAACCTTTATAGCAATAATATTTTCCTTTCATAATACCATATACTATGAATAGCCTCCTATTAAGTACCCTATAACCTTTTTATCTGGTAAAATACTTTGAAACGTGTAATTCGCGTAATGATTGTAAAGTTTATAGGTAAATGAGAGGTCATAGGGTTAATTGTGGTCAAGGTAAGCGTATTAACTACTTAAATTACATAAAAAGAACAGATTGACTAATCATAAGATCGCGTTAAAAATAACGTTTTGTACCATTTGATTTATTTGGGAATACCATCTTGATTTATAGTTTTTTACCCTCGAAATCTGCGAAGTAATTTAAATAATTTTACCCGGAAGTAACAACATATTAAATGTAATATATCACCCATTTGTTATTATGTTTAACCAGAGGGTAATGAATTATCTCATAGACGGACTTATAATAAATATACCACTTTTTTATATTATTATAAAAAAAAAATTCACGATTGACAGGTCCGTTTAAACCTTACCCTTATTGTACTAGTATAATTATAGTTTCTAATCCGAAGGGTTTGAACCCAATGTTGCACATTGTGATCGTTTGTATTCGTGATCGACGTAATATATCAATACTCGGTCTTCTCCATCTATATCACGAAATTTATTAATTTAAAAGTATATACCAAATGAATTTTGCGTACATGTTATCACAGTTGTAAGCGAAGATTGTAATTCGCTAAAAGAAAAATTTTACAAATAACATCTGGACGTTGTGAAGCGTATTAAAACTTGCTCACACTCGTAAATATCGCCTGTAATTGCTCGCGAAGCGTAGTTTCACTAATATATACTGTCTCCATTATTTATTAGTACAATATCAACTTATTAAATATTTGATTCAAAATATTCATCGGTGTTTCCTCCTCTTTCTTTTTAATTATCATCATCGTTCACCTTGTAGTAGCCTAATTCGTTTGATAATACGCGAGGTGAACATAGTATTCGAAATAGATTTTTATATAGTCGTAAATTTGGCGGAAGATTTTCCTTCGCGTTAAAAAAGTTAGGTAATAATTACTGGCGTAATTTGCATAGATTCCGGTAAACAATAAGTGAAAACCAGAATACTATTCTTTATCCTCTTGTAAATGTTTTCAAAAAGAACTATTTTTGTGTTAATACGGTTAAAAGACTTCATATTAAACTTTTTTACATTGTTCCATATCTTGGTAAAGTTTGTAAAAAATCTGCAATTAATATTGACCATTGAGACAGGTTTAGGAGGATGGTTCTGATAATTATTCCAATCATCAATGGTATTTCCTGTGAATTTAAGCCTTAGAGCCTCCGAATTATAGAGTTAAGGATGATTGCTAATCGTCTAGCCCGAGGGGCAAAATAATAAGGTAGGACTTGTGGTAGGCTAGAGTTTATAAGCGTATCTGTTGTGGGAAGCTTCGCTTTAAGGAACTTGGTGGTTTTAAAATACTTGGCGGTTTTGTAGAAGGATTTATGGAGCAAGGGGGACTTGACCATAGGAAGGGTTTCAAAGTACTTAACGATCTTATATAATTAACCGTATAAAGCTGACTTCAGTACCTTTTACCGCATTAGCGGCCGCTACTTCATACGCTTTACTGCCTCTAAAGGTGTACCCAGCGCTGTTACGTAGAGGTGCTAAACTATCGAGCAGATTCAAAGTTTTTTATCGTTAGCGCGTAAAAAGGCTTAATTTAACCAAAGTTAAGGGGAGAAACTCCAAAACCATATAAGGTTGTTAAAGGTTTTAAATACCTTTCCTTTGAGGAAATGTGTTTTGAGTGTATTTCTCAAATTAGGCCAACTCAACAAGGGTTCTATTAATTTATTGAACTTAGAGTTTTTTATAGTTTGTATACAACGTATCGTTCAACCTCTTTCTTGAAATTGGACTTAACACCTTGTTGAATCCTCTTTCATATATTAATATTCAAATCTTAAAAAAAATACGATATTCCTAGAAAGCACGATCACCACTATCAAAGTCTTTTCCGTCGTTTTTGGTAAGGTTGTAGTGGACTATAATGTTAATCAGGTGCCTTTTTGTTAAGTCTTTATCTACATCTGGGTTTCAAAAGTCGTTATTATAGTTCGTTGAAAAATGCGATCCGAGGACTTTGATTACCGCACTGTTGGCAAGGTCGATGATGGCTTTAAAATAAAATTTTATGATAGCTTTCATGACATTTTTGGTAACGTAGGACGTGGGACTTGGTATTTCAGGCGGGAAAATTCGATATTTCAACGTAAAGTTGCGTAAGAATTTGACGATTTAGTATGGAGTCACGCGACGGATCTTGTCCCCCGTGACTTGGCGATCTTTAGTATTTTCGATTAAATTAAAGATCTTAGGGCATGATGAGAGAAAGAAGTGGTTTAAAGGGAAAATATTGATGTTTAGGGTGAAGTTTCAATGTAAAGGGTGAGGTCGGAGGTCATTTGTTTTTAATGAAGGTTGAAAGTTGAATTTTTGGGGCTGTAGAACTTCATCGCTTTTACAGTAATGGTACCCGTAGAAGTACTAACTTAGGTATTTACCAACTAACTATTTAAGACTTTTAGCGGTAAATTTTAAAGCTTTTCTTAAAGGATTCTAAAAATATTTCTTGGTGTTTTCAATAACAATACCATCGCTACCTCTAACTCACTATGGAAACTAACGCAGCCCAAATTTCTTTTTTACTTATTTCTGCGGAGACTGACATAATAGTAAAAACCCTTCGCAAGAATCCTTCTTTTACTTTAGCCGCCGTTTAACGTAGAACGTAACCAGAAATTAGCTTCTTCTTTTACTTAGCTTATATGTTCTCAGCCTAATAAGCCCAAATCAGTGTTGTTAAGTCTTGAGACATTGTAAAGTTGTTGATTATATTGGTTTAAGTAATAGTAGTATTGTAATGGTTAAGTGGTGGATTTATTGATCAAGGTTTGAGAAACCACTAGCTGGCTACACACTAATTTGTAAGTCTAATTAATGGGCACGTGTCTTAATTTGAAGTAGGTATATACTGTACTTGACTTTCAGGTAATACAATAGATGTGCAAAACAATACACTCAACTTGCAGTCAGTAAAGTCAACTTTGCCATAAGTAAAGGTAACCTATAGCACTTCAATTACTCTTATTTCAATAACGACCTAGTTATTAAAGAAATATTAACTAAAATTTTTAATTGGTTACCCGGATATCAAAATATCGTTAGTAAAGATTTTAACCTTATATATAGCCGGACGAAACCAACTTTAGATAACGTACAAGAAGGAAGTGCCTTCGATACTTCAGCTCTCGTAATTGATATACACTTTAGTAATAAGATAGAAATCCCTACGTAACGATTTAAACATGTCCTCGACTTTATTTTTCTCAATGTTACCGGAATTACTTCAGCAATCTGAATTAGTGTCAATAATGGCTTGAACTATATGGTTTTACTAGTTACTCTTTTATTGCGTGATTTTTTTTGGATTACTAATCCCGCGTAATTAAACGTCGAAAACCCATTTACCGTGATTAAATATTTAATCGTCGTAGAAAGAACCTCTTTACTATGCGTTTCTGACATTAAAAACAAAAAAACAAATATATGAATAGGCAGGAGCCTTCGCCCGACAGTATTCTAACGCCCTTCACGCCGTTGGAAACCGCATTATAAATTATATTAAAGTTACTGAGTAATGAACCCTTCAATTTAATTGGTTAAGCCATGATATAAGAAAAGCGAACGCGACCCAACTACGTGGTATAGGGTTCATAAAACGTAGAAACTTTCTAATCGAAATATAATGCGCAATTAGTAATTAATAAAGTATTAAACTCTATGGAGACGCCGACCGCGTGAAAATGCACGATATTATTTATTAGAATGAATATCCTTTAACGCTTTGAACGCTTTTATTCGAAATAGACGGCCACATCGCTTTTTATTCCCGTTAACAGACTCAAATCTTTGGAAATAATATCTTTGATATGTTTTCTGATGCAGACGTCATTCACAACAAGTTTTCAAACGATTGAAACAGGTTCAAGTAAAGCGTTCCGAAGGGGTCTAACATATCCGACGAGGAGGTTCTCCATATCATTGTTGGAATCTATAACACATTTGCTCATCCTAATACTATAATCGCAAATTTATTTAAAACGTGTTAGGAATTTATTGTGAAGCTCCTTCGTATATTTTATAAAAAAAGATTTACAATTCAAGATTTTTCTATAAGTATAACAATGATGAAATGTATTTTCAATACCGAAATTAGGCGACCAAAACTTATAATGATCAAGTTTTGAAAGGTACATCGCTACGAGTCTGGTATACTTGAAGGGTTTAAAAGGTATAGTAGACCGTAGAATATCCTAGACACTTATTACATAAGGCCTTATTAGCACCGTATACGGAGGGGATCCATTAAAATAGTCCTATTAAAACTTTTCTTTTTTTTACTAAGGCATCAAATCCACCCTAATCAAAAGTATGGTTATATCGATTATTTTACTTCAAGTATAAAATATTCTTAACATCCTATTTTACAACCGCCTTATTTGAAAAACCAAACTTTAAGGTTTTTATCGTAATTTAATTAGTTTAGTAAAAATAATCTTTCCTATAAGATTAATAAGAATTTGGTATTGAACGGCGATTCTAGGGTTCTCTAATCTCAATTACAATTCGCTATAGAGCTCTTCCCTTTCCCCGGTTTTTTATATAATTTATATATATAATCTCATTATGTTTTACCTTTATCAAGATTTTATTGTGGCCTATGCCATACGGTTTCTACAGATATCGAATTATTAAAGTTAAATGTCACGGGATTTGAAATTAATTCACGGAAAGAGGGTTCATAATCGGTTAATAATCAATTTATTTTCGTTTTGAAAAGGCTGACACTTTTATATATTATTAGATTATTAGGTTCTACCGACTTTACTAAAAGTGGAAACCCTTTCGGTTTTACCGGTACAAAACTGGTTTATTCGATTACCAATTCAGTTTTGAACATCAAGTTTTTTGGTATATAATAGTAGGAAATTTAGTTTAATCGAGTTTGTTAAGGCGGATATACGTCGTAAAATATGGAATAAGGGCATTAAAGGTCACACGGTATTATAAGGGACTTTCACATACAAGGTAAGAGCCTTCGCCGCACCTCTTACATATAACAACCGTCGCTGCGATCGTTCTTATATTTACTTATAACGTCGAAAATTGGTATGTTGGACATAGATAAATGTCATTTGAAAAACAAATTACGATATAATTAATTTCTACGACAGTGGCAGTCTCTTTTTTATATAATAATTTGTCTAATACCGTCGCCCTTTAGGATTTAGGCGTGTTTTTCTTTTAGAAAAGTTGTCTTTAAATAATAAAGGCTCCATTTCATTTACCATTTGGATACTCTTAACGCTAGACAACCTTTTATATAGCGTATAGAAACGTCATTTAACTTTTGGTTACCGAAATCCGGGTCGTAAATTCATACAAATATATTAATCAGTAAATGTACATTTAATTGTTCTGTACTTGCACCTCGAAGATTTATATAATTCCGAACGTTAACGATATAAAGTATTTTACGAATCTTGAAAACCATTCTCGACTATGTCTTCTTTTTGTATCAGTTAAATTTCAATATCATTGATTTAAAACTAATGAAAGGTTTTCCAGTTATCCAGGTTTTATATTACTAGTTTCATCGTTTTCCAACGACGCACTTAACTCTATTTCAGGATCGATTAGCACCATATCGTAATAGTTACTAAGAAATCCGAACAACGTATCGATAAATAATGTTACGTTGGTTTTAAATACGTAGTTGTTTTTAATGAATGCGTAATTATAAAAAGTTTCGGTAAATTATATCCTACTAAATACATCTTCGATTCCAAGGCCATAGGCATTCTCAGTGACTTAAAAGCTGCTGTGAATATCATATAAGGCGAAATAATGGTTAACATGAACATTTTTGTCGTGATTGAAATCTTAAAATAAATATGCAACCTCCTTCTAATAAGATTTCCGGGGTTTCCACGCCGCATTCGAATTATATTCGAATCTTATTACGATTAAATATTCGAATACACCCTTCAACGCCCAGATAACACTTACAATGGCTTTTTTAGCCAGTTACGTTCCTCTTTTACCACCGTGATAGCACATATATCAAACTCGCTTAGTACGTACTCCTAAGCCGGCAACTTTCTTAATGTGGATAAAAAAGACCTTTCGGTAGTTAATTACGTCGACCTTAAGTACGGGCGCCTATAATGCCTAACATCTGGCTCATCGACCTCGGCCTGAGAGTAAAGGCAATAACCACATTGTCGCTGATAAGGCCAAGCTATAGGAGAACCTGTTAACCGCCAGCACTATTATCGTAATAGTGGTGAAAAATGTTAAATTTATGGCGAATCTAACTTTTGGTTAACTCGGCACTCCTGTACCGAACCTAATAACACAAAGATAATATATTACCTTTAATTCCTTACTAATTTTAAATAGAACTACTTGAGTTTAATCGCTGACTTTAACAGCAACGAACCAATGAACGTCGCTAACGCCTCCAAACAAATTAATTAATGCGAAGATACTACTCTTGGTGCGGCTCAATAACTAGCCGACTATATATTTTTGTATTGTTCGGGTGGTGAAAATCGTTTCCATTACCCTAATCAAACTACTAACCCTTTATATACCTTTAATCTTCGCAATAGTTATACGAACTATACGTTTTGAGTTATTGAGCCAAACGGAAGGAAAACAAAGTCCTTAACAGTAAGATATTCGTAATATATACTATTGAGAAAGGAAATTATTATAGTTACTAAGATTAATCGTTACGATGTTAGTAAAGCTAAAGTTAGTTTTAGCTCAGGCGACTAATTACCATTACTAGGAACAAAGGTAATTTCAACTATTGTAAACGAAATTACGTTTTGTATCCTCAAGTTACCTACCCTTTTTTTTCTTCACTTAAAAGCCACGAAAACCCTTGGTGTCAAAGTTAAAGTTAATGTAAAATAACTGATTAAAAACGATTAAAGGTTTCCACTCGCCCTTAGATAAAAGCACCTATAATTTTATCTTCAAGGCCAGGAAGAAGTAGTGTTGAACCTAAAATCGAAAATACGTTAATTACACTAACTTTTTAACTATTTCGCCGTTAATAAGCTATACAAATTTCTAAAGTCCGTAAGGTATAAAGTTATGGAATACTTTGCCTTCAAAACTATTAAAAGACTTTACTACTACTGCCAAAGGTATGCCTAAGCCCCCCGGAAATTCAAATTTACATTAAAAACAACAAAGATTTTCATTATAAGATCTATATTAAAGTGTTCAATTTAAATTATAATCCTTTCTTTATGTTATTAATTTTGTAATCTTCTTTTATAGTGCTAAGTTCCTAAATTCTCCTTCGGCAAAAGATACGTAGGAAACGCTAAGGATATTATAAATCAACACGTAGTTAATTCCACATCACGTCTTCATCCACGATACCGATACCAACTTTACCACGGCGAAGTTTTAGGAAAACGCTGAAATAATAAGTATCCAATATAAATAGGTGCCTATAAAGGCCTACTGGAGCATTGGAAAGGTTAAAAGAGTATACGTTTTACTTTACCAAGCGTATAATATTCTTACACTAGAGATTGGAAGTTCTACATATCTGGAGGCACGTTTATAAATAATAGTAAAAAGCCTAAACGATATTATTATACTAGCTGTAGGGGTATATAGTAATATCCACATTGATAATCTTTTTTTTTCCTTGTGTTCCTTACCAATAGCCTAGTGACGATAGTATTTTTATAACGAGTCCATTTTGTATACATAGTCCTGTAGTGATAATGTAATTGCGATATATATTGTGAAAGTTCGAATTAATAGCGTTTGTAATTAGAGTATAGTTGCGGTACCAAATGAATAGGTTCGAATTAGTAGCTTTTGTAATAATGATGTGGCTACGGTAATAAATATAAAGGTTTATATTAGTAATTTATAACCCCGGTGGTATGTGTAATAAAGGTTTGGTTAGCATAGTTAATTGGTAACAATATAATTATTAACTACGTTTTTTGTTGTTTTTCATAGGAGTACAACTACATGAGGATTATTACGCCGTTACGTGTCTTTGGATTATTATAGAAAATGTATCGCTATCGATTTAGGTAAAACATCTTTTTTGTTTCCCTTTAAAAGTATATAAATAATCAATACAAATCTCTATCCTAATTTAACTCATATTTTATTTTAATTAATTAATTTAAACTGTTTTAATAGGTAGGTTGTTCTACTAATGCCTATATAAAAACCTTACCTTTAAATAAATGCCGCGTAAAAACAGGTTTATAAAGCGCCATTTGGCGCGCAAGCGCCGCCATGCCGTTATAATCGCTGCAGTTACCGCAGCCGTTAATAATACCACTACTATTACCACTAATAGCCTGCCTTCATCGAGTATAATCTCTTTGATAGTTGCCTTCCCCCCGGCATCGCTTTGACCTGTCGCCTTCATCTCGCCGGCCTTTTTATTTTTCATCGCCGCCGCCTCCCTTCCAGCCCCGCCGTTTCCCGTTGCCGCCGCTACCCCGACCTCGTTAACCTCCGCCGTCGTTGCCTTTCCTTAGACTTTATTGTCTTCCGCCGCCGCTATTACCCCCCCTTTTTCTCTGTTCCACTTCCTTTTCCCTTTAAGCTTATAAGGAGAGGAGCAAAGGGCTTATAAAGTTATAAACCTTACCCATTTCTCGCGGGTGAAAACCTTTTTACTCGCAGGGATCCCCTGGCGCCGTAAAAGTACTTTTACGAAGCTTTTCCACGGTTTATATTCCCTAATTCCACTGGTTTCTTTACTTTTAATATTTTTGCAAATAAGGAGTACGAGGCGAACCTATTTCACCGTTTCGAGCTTCGTATCGTTAGGGTGCGCTGCGAGATTTTTTTAACACATAAAGCGTTTGAGCGACGTACCCGGGTCTGTAGCTTCGGGCCGCTAATAGATACGCCTTACGTACCGTATATCGCATCCGTGGCTACAGGTAAGTTTATTGGCGATTGTTACGAAAACGTGGGTCGTTTAGCCTGCTACTATCGTCAAAAGCGGATTGACAGTAGATACACCCCCTTTTGATTGGGTTAGGGGCTGTAAGCTTAGGCCATATTAGGCGCCCGCCAGCTTTATAGTAAAACTCGATTGTAAAAATCCTTTTTTTAAAAAAAGTAATGTTTTAAGCGTTTCAAAAAACAATCGCGGTCATAAATAATTAAAATCAGCCGATGCTAATTAGTATTAAGCGTTAACCGGCGGACTAAGGAGTCGGAAACCGTTATCGCCGCTTGGAAGCGGAGCCTACATATATATTACGTAGGCAATTCCGACAATATTATCTCGCGTCGTCGTAAAGAGGATGATGACCCCCCCGTGTCTTTGACTAAAGATATGCAGCCTAACGCGCAGGGTTATCTCCTCATTGGCGCCGATGGCGGCATCTATGGCGGTAATAGCGGTGGCGCTAACATAAAGGGGAAGAGCATCAAAGAGGATAGTAGGGACGTGATGGTGTCGCCATTTCCTTTTCCTTTTAACAATGAATAGTTGTCCCTTAAAGCTGGGCCGGCGCGCCTGGCTATAGTATGATACGTTGTATAGTAATGTGATTTTTTTAATGAAAATAATCGTCTATAAGTAATTAATGTAACTTTAAGTGTATAAAATATGAAGGAACAAAACGTTCAAAGCGTTGTCATATCGTAAAATTAAATAAATAAGGTAAAATATTTAAATAATATAGTAGAGCCGAAAGTCGTATAACAAAATGTGATAGTATATTAAGAGCGGCGCAAAATAGTAAATTCAAATAATGGTCAATTCGTAAGGCCGGTATAGATGTGAGTAATATATTGTTGTATTTACCCGGGGGCAGCGTGGATAGTGTATTTCGTAACGTGTAAAAGAAACGTAAGGTATTGTTCGCCAACCCTATTAAGGTTGTATAACCTTTTTAGTAATATTAATAAATAGCGTGTTTATTGATATAAGCGTTTTTAACGCTTCGTTCGATTTAGCTTTTGTTATTACGTCCTTCGGGCTAGATTCACTATCGATTCACCGCGTTTCCTCGATTTCCCGGTGCTTATACGATTTACATAAAGGTATAATATCGATTACCAATCTTTTTCTGTTCGTAATATCCAATTTAATTCGATATTCATAAAATCTAAAAGGAGTTAGTATATATAAAGAGAGGGATGGTGTGTAAATTAAGGTTGGAAATGATTATCTGAACCATTATTGCCATAGTGATACTCGAATCAAAACTTTTAACTACGTTATAAATTTCCGCGGCCACGACGCTTTTTATAATCCCCTTATATTTAAAAAAGCTTTAATAAATGATATTGTTACGGAGTAAAAAGCTATTTCGGGCCGACATTTCGTTACCGAAAACCAAAACGAAACCGATTTGCGAATTACAGTTGTTATTATTAGCGAAGGAATCTTTAATAAAAAAAAGAGTTTTATAGTAAGTGTATTTGATGATACAAATTAAAAACCGCATTTTAAATTATGTATTTTCCATAAGAGGCGTTTGTTAAACGCTTTATATATATCGTTTAATGGGGCGGTTTGGTATTATGCGGTAACCGAAAGGTTGAATGCCGTTTTTGGTTAGATTACTAAAGCAATTTAAACGCCACGTACGAGTTGGCATTTATATTTATCGGTCCATTTTACATTATTTAAGAGGATAATTGCGACTTCATTTAATTATACTTTCTTCATAAGGCATAAAATACGGTTTTGGAAGGTAATAGTAACGTTATTAAAATAAATTATATGGTTTTTTGTTAGGTACGTATTGGGTATTACCTTTAAGCCTACTTCCAAGAGTTTTTTCTTTTTAGACACAGAAAATAACGCGATATAAAGTATTAGTGTGTTGTTCGCTTATATACCTATTATCATAACAATCGGCTAAGCAGGTTATTAATATTAATAAGTGCGGGTTAAAGGTTTAGTTGGTTATTTTGAGGCATTTATTATAATGTTTTAATAGGTATTATTCTAGTAAATACCAACTTTAGTTAAGTCGTAAAACGGTTTTATAATACGTAATAATATCTTAAATAGATTGTGTTTTTGAAGATTCGTAGGTATATTGGCATAAATACATAGTTTAAACAGCACCTTGAACTGGGTACATGCTAAATAATATTACGAAGTTTAATATATATATGAAAAAGGGTATTAAAACAGGTTATAAATATAAAAATTAAGCGGTAACTGACCTGTTATAAAGTGGGCGATTAGGTTATATTTTACTTTATCGTAGGTATTGTAATCTTTTACAAATAGGCAGCTCTTTTCGTATGGTTTTCCGGTATTGTCTTTAATTTCGTATACGCGGCGAGTAGAAAGACTCTTAAAGGCGTTGTGGATTTTCGGGTTGAATCATTCAAAGCGAAATGCGTTTTGATCGATTAAGGTAAAGATTTCTGTTTAAATGTATTATTCAAACGAGGTTTTCAAGGTAGTAATAATGCCGTCGTAGCGAAGTTTTAGGCTTAGCTTGCGGTTTTACATTTCTTTTTAAGTGATAAAGGAGCTTACAATAAAGGATTTAGGGCGTTTTTTTGGTTTTCAAGTTAAAAGAGCGGTTTCAGCGGCGAGGTGTTAGTGGGGTTAGTATAGATAGGCCGTTCGTAATTGGTAAAAGCGGGTTAAAAGTGAGATTTGAAGGGTGGGTTAGAGCTGAGAGCGGTTTGGATTCGTCGTTTTAGGGGGTGTCCCGTCGGTAG
Source organism: Anisogramma anomala (assembly GCA_038502455.1). Lineage (NCBI taxonomy): Eukaryota > Fungi > Ascomycota > Sordariomycetes > Diaporthales > Gnomoniaceae > Anisogramma > Anisogramma anomala. The sequence goes on along the minus strand of JASMMZ010000008.1, from coordinate 3,850,965 downwards.
ATTTAGTCGGATTACGGGTTTAAGCTGCGCTTTTCTATTATTTTTTAATATTTTCGTACTATTATTTAACGAAACGAAATCGTACTGTTTGGCAAGTTAACGAGTATAGTACAGTCTTGAAACCCGTTAATCATTTAAGGGCCAGTTTATCCGTCCGTGGGTTTTCAAACTAGGATTTTAAATTGAAATGGAAGGTCTAGGAAACGTGTTTTATGTTGGTCATTACTTGTTACTAACGTTTTGAAAACGTTTTTTTTTAGCCCGTAAAAAACGTAAAGCTGCCATGTCTTTCGTTAAAGCATTCGACTTCTGTTCCGTAGTTAACAATAGTATAAAATTTGCATAAATCTTTGGGTAAGTACTCAAAATAAGGAGTGTAGGTATAAGTTTACTCGGGCTAAAAGTATTGTTAACGGCGTTAATCGTTATCTATAAGATCGATTCTTTGAAATTGATACCATTAGCTTTTTAGATAGTACCGTATATGTTTTTAAGCGGTTTATAGTACCGTTTATACTTGCTAATACCCTATAGTGTTTTGACTAATATTTGTTTACATTCGATACCGGTAATCCTAGCTTTTATACGTTATTATGTAGAATTGAAGGCTATGTTAGTGTTATGGATAATTTGACCCGGAAGCCCTAAATAGACGATTAACTGATAGTAAACGAAAGCGTCGTAGCAGTTTGTAGCGGAAACTCTTTGTCTAAACTTATCGCCCTGAAATGATGTTATCGTGTCAACGGGGTAGAATACTGGTTAGCTATCTAAATATATAATATTAATAATTACCTAGTAGTTAAAATCCACGTCGGTTTAAAGGAGGAATTTGAATTTTCTTAGGGATTATCAGTATAGCGGGTATTTACAGAAGACTATTTAATAGTTTTAAGTGCGTTCTTTCCTATATTTGTATAACCTACAACGTGATGTAGTCGTTAAAATCATTTTATAACCGGGTGTCTGAATCGGCGGTATACTATCCATAATTACGGTTACGTTATGTAAATAGTTTTAATTGTACGTTTTTCGGGGAAAACTCATATGTGGTCGAATTTAAGTTTAAATGGTATGGATACACTATCCGAGGCACGGATAAGCTGGTTGATCGTATTCTGGAATTCAACTCCGAGCTTATTCATTTTAGCTATTAAGAGTAGGAATAGAGTTTTAAAGTCTATTACGTAGAATTTGACCGGTTCAAATCTCGTATTTACAACGATCGTCCTAATTAACGACGCTTTACCTTTAATAAATAAGACCTTTCGATATTTTCCTATTCGGTTTAGCTGAAATTTTGGAAACTTTGATACGCACGCATAGAATTATTGTTTTCCGGCCGCTAGAATTTCGGTAATACCAATATCAAGCATAATACTTTAAAACCTGATGACGTATTTATAAGAGAACATAAATTATAACGTTATATAAACGTTTAACATTCTTTTTATGTAATCCAGCCCTCAAATATGTAGGGAGGAGGCGTTTAATAGGCTTATAAAAATATTTTAAGCGGTCTCGTTATCTTAGGCTATTTGGTAAGTATTATCACTTTCAAAATCGTTATCTTTAAAGGTTTATTCTTATAGGTAGGCATTAATCTTATTATTTACTTCTTTACACTCGGTTATATATATAAATTGTAAAATAAGCTTCTATTCGGTGCTTAAATATATAATCGGCCCAAAATTGTCGCTTAATTCGAATCTTCTTGTAATCTAAGTGGTTGATTAACTAAAAGCCGATCTTACTGTATACAATATAACGTTTGTACAAACCCGAGGGGCCTGGTTTACCTTTTCGTAAGTACTGTTTTGGCCGTGATACGTTTCGTCCCTGGTTGTAGCATCGTCCTCGATAGTAACTGCCTTGTACTTTATTTCCAGGGTTACCTCTTTGATATTTCTCTTTTTAATAGCTGTATTTATGGAGTTTACTTTGCTTTAGGTATAGTTTAAACCTTCGATCCAAAACGTGATGAATAGTTTCAGCAAGGTTTGATTTAGTGATTTAGTATTCGCCCTTTGTTTCATCGGCTATAAATACTAATCCTAAGCTTTCCTGTCGGCGTATAAAGGTTTCAAGTCATATTTTAAAGTTGATACAAAGGTTATTAAGTTTCTTCCCGATTTAAATATTGTAAGTTTGAAATTAAGGTTTCTGCAGCATATGTTTTTAACTATTTAAATAAATAGTTTATTATCTTTATATTATAGTCTAATTATTACCTAGAAATTTCGAAATTCAGCCAAAAGTATAATAAGTACTAGCTGTGGGTTTTTATTAGTATTTTTTTGTTGATTTTTCACTAATTTCCAGTTCATGTCAGTCTAGTCCCCATTGTAAAGTTCGTGGTTGATTTTTATATCGAAATACGATTTTAAACGGGTGTAATATTATTGAAATGTATTAATTTAAGTGAGGTGATAAATATATCACTTTGAGGTTAATGAAATGATATGACGGATAAAATAACGTGAAATTAAAGCGGTTCTATATCGAGTGTTTTATACGTATTAACTATGGTACGTATCTAATTATCGAACATATCGTATAGTTTACCGTTGTAATTTTTATCCTTATCCTAAAATTTTACGAAGTTGGTAAGTTTCGTTAGGTCGCCTTTATTAATGGAAAAACGGTGTAGTAGGATATTACAGGAAGGGTTGTGGTTAGTAGGCATTAGTTTTTAAGGTACGTATTAGCGTTTAATACCTTTTATTTATTTTTTTGGAGCGGGGCGTTTTTTTTATTCAAGCCGCTTTTTCCGTAGCTTAATTAGTTGTTGACGGTATTCGGAGAGTGGTTTCATTTCGGTTTCTTTCTAAAATTATGTTTTGAGGAGGGTTCGTGTTCAACCCTCATTGTGAATAATCGTTGCGGTGCTTCCTTCTCTTACGTCAATTCCTCCAGATTCGTTACCACTTCGCGGTGGGCGTTCAGCCTTGTTAAACGCCTATTTTTCATTTGCGTGGACTTTCATCGTTTTCGGTCCATTATTTCAAATAAGCGTTTATAACGTTTTTTCAGCCAGTATACTTTTAAAAATTTCACTTTTATTACTTTATCGTCTATCTACTTCAGAATTTGGGTACGTTAATCTGTTGCTAACCAGGCTTTTATAATACGGCCGTTATTTCTACTGGTCGTTTTAATACTTTTACTTCTTGATTATTTTGGCAATACTTTTGAAATCGTACTATCGACTATACGCTTTATATCAGCCGTTTAATCCACAAAATCCTTTTTGAAATTATCGAATACGCCGCGTCCTTCAATTTCGCTGTTATATTAGGGGGAAATTATGTTAATAACCTACGTATTCGTCGTATAAGGCTTTGAATTCTCTACTAATACATCTTTATTGTTATCTTATAAGTAAAGGTTCAGACGCTTTAAAATGTTTTTACGAAACTATGTGAGTGTAAAGACGTACTTTATATATTCGTCAGTCGTTATTGAATCCGTTATTAGTGGAGTTATAGTATATTCAATTTAGGTAATTTATATGTGCCTGAAGTATTTAAACCGGTGTAGATTTGTGGGTTTGCGTCGTTGCTGGATTTGAGTATATTTAGATTTCAAAGTTCAAGGTAATCTATTTTAATAGAGGTTAATATGAAGTAAATGAAATAAATGAAACTGTTGAGGTAAAATCACTAAGGTTTATTATTATGAATGAAGTTGAAATAATATCTAAAAAATATAATACCATGTTAATTAAACGTTTAAAATTAGTTTTGTGAAGGTTTATTAACGATATACTAATTAAGAGGTTAGGTAAAATTAAACTTTATAAGTATTAAATTTGAGATATATTAGGCGAACTTAGGAATGCAGATAAGTTAAACGTAGGAAAGGAAATAAAGTTGTAGGATGGTGTATTTTATAATTCGGTATATAAGTATTAGTTCGTATTTAGTAAACGGTCCGAGTTATCGTATTATAGCCGTTCCAGATAGTTGCGGGCAACTTAGGTGTTGTGGTCGTAGCCGATTTTAAATTTAGCAAACGGCGTGGATTTTATTTATCGTAGCCGTTTTTGGGTTTCGTAAGCGGTTTCAATACTGTGTTTAAATCGGGCAGGTCCTAGCAAAGGGTTCCGAAGCTTAGTGGTTTTGGATTACGTAACCTAATAGGTAATGGGACGCTTTTGAAAAATTGCCCGGACACGTTTAAAACGTTAAAATAAGTTAAAGGTTAACGTAACGAGGCTTTTTAGTATATAGTGTATGAAATGGTTAATAATATTGTATTAAAAGTATTCCTTTTTTAAAGTTATTTCGGATTTTATTGTTTTGTTATGCTTCGGGTTTTACGGCGCTCTCGCGTAATTTTCTACTCCCATATAATATTTATGAGGTGTAGTGGTAAAATAGAAAAAGTTGGGACCGTTACAATATCCCGTTACAGGTATTTAATTTTAATTTGTCTTTTCTTACCTTAGCTTTTTTTAATCAACTTAATAGGCTACTTATCAGTGTCGATAAGGTCTTTTATTTACGTAAATGTAAACGAAGAGTAATTATAAAGATTGATATTTTAGTAAAAGATAGATAGTTAGCTCGCAAGAGATATTGAGAGAGTGTACGCTACGGATGTGAGGTTATAAACTTCTCATCCAGGCAGTGGTCCTTTTGCCATACACTCTAAAATACCCATTCCCGACCGCTCCACGCATAATATACTTTGCTCCTGGCAAGAATGCAGCCTGTAGCGTAACAAGTTATCGTGCACTCTGCGGGAGTACACTTTGCAATATAGTTCACAGCGACTTGACCTATGTATACTAGCTGTAGAGGTATATAGTAATATCTACAACCGCGGTGCAAAATTTTAATCAAGACCTTAACAATTTATCTGAAAACCAAACTGTTATTACTAAACCACGGATATAATTTATATTATAACCAAACTTTCATTGTCAAATTACAGATACAAACTATACTATAACCAAACTATTATTACTAAATTACGGATACGGGCTACATTAATGAAATAAAAGATTATCATATAAATATTATTATATATATTAACAATTAGTAAACGGCTTCATTATAAGTTGTAAACTTATAGAGGTGTACAGTAACATGCCGTTTGACAGGGTAGAATTTTGTAACGTGCATAATAGCGTGCTATTACCTAGGAGTAGCATTGGTAAAATGCACGGTAAAGTGCCACTGCCTAAAAGGTATATTAGCAAAGTGCACGGTAGGGTGCCAATACGCGGGTAAAAGGTCATAAGCCGTTACCTAAAGCGTGTACTTTCCGAATGTCTCTTTTCCCCTATCTATCTATCTACTTCAATATACACTACCAATTTTTACGATAACTCTTCTAATCTTTACGTTCACGTGAATAGGCAAAGACCTTACCGACAGAAAAACAATTAACCCCGTAATTACATTTGTTCTATTACTGTCCATGAAGTTCAAAAAGTGTAATTGAGGTAAAACCCTATCATACACGTTGAATAAACTGATAGAAAACGGGTAAAACTCACGTATTCGTATGATTTCATTTGATTCAACCTTCAATAGTGACATATTAAAAATATACAACAGATATAATACGCTGAATAATAAATAATTTTCCTTTTACCTCGTATGTGCGAAAGATATATTTTGAACCCAAGTAAAACCGTCCGGTTTGACGGTTTTACCGGAATTACGATGTTCTTTCACGAATAACCTATGAACAATATTGTTTAAAAGGATATTATAAGCGCATACCAGTTCTCGAACGATTTCAAAACTAACTTGTCATTAATTTTGTGATCGATATCTATCAGTAAGGTCTAAAGCCTATTCACGTGAACTAAGGTATTCAGAAGAGTAATCGTTAGATTGATAGTTGTTGTATAAAAGATAATGATGCAACGGAGAAGCATCTAGAGGTACTGCTACAGGTGAGGGTTAATTAGCCTTCACACAGAGCGTACTACTCTAAACCGCTCCACGCATTACCGTTCTGTCCGGTATATTCATTCCGAACCGATCCATGCATTGTTGTTCGGTCTAGTATAGTCATTCCAAACCAATCCATGCATAGTGCACTTTTGCGTTTTACACAAGTGCAGCTTACAGCGTGACACGATTTCGTATACTCTACAGGAGTGCACCCTGTAATACAGTACACTACTACTTTCTCTATGTATACTATTTATAAGGGTATATAGTAATATCCACACAGGCAATCTTTTTTTTCTCCCTTATATGACACCCTGTAATAACAGTGTGGTTGTAAAGATTTAAATTAATAGTTTTCGTAATAACAGTATTATTGACGTATCAATTGCAAAAGATACAAATTAGTAAGTTTCTGTAGTAATATTAATGTTACCTAATTAATTGTAAAAAGTTCAAATGAGCACGTTTCTTTAGTAATAGTATTGTTGCCGTATTAATTGCAAAAGGTCCATATTAGTAAGTTCGGCTGGGATCAGTAAGGTTTAATCGCGGTGGTAATTATAGTTTGGTTAGAATTAATAAGGTTTGGCCGTAGTAGTAATCGTAATTCAGCCTTGGTTAATGTATCTAAATAAGGGCGGTATGATTGGTAATAGCGCTTTTCGTAGTTGCTAATAAGAGGGATTTCGTAGGGGTGAATACGTAGAGTTAATCATGTAATCACGTATTGGGTTAGTATAAAAGAATTTATCGCTATCAGTTTAGGTAAAATTTCCTTTTTTCTTCTTCTAATGGCGCGTAATCTAAACCGATACAAACCCCCAATTGAATTTAACCTTTATTTCATTTAATCAAACTAAATCACTTTGATACATAAGTTAATTAGCTAATATACATATAATGACCTATAATTCGAATAAATGCTGCGTAAGTCTAGGTTTATAAGGCGCCGTTTAGCGCGTGCCCGCCGTACAGCCGCTATTATTGCTGCCGCCGCCTACAACACTACCACCACCAGTAGCAACAGCCCGCCTTCCTCGGGCACTATATCATTAATTACGGCCTTTTTACCCGCCGCCGCTACGCCTCCTAACTCTGTTACTGCCACATCGCCTAGGACTGTTGCCGTCGCCTCGTTCCCCTTTACCGTCGCCGTTACCCTCTTAAGCCCTGCTGCCACCGCCACCTTGCCCTTTTTCGCCACCGCTGCCACGAACCCCTCCCCCCCTCCTTTTCCTCCCCCTTCCCTAACTCCTAAGGAGAGGAGCGAGGGGTTTCTAAGGTTATAAACCTTACTCTTTCACCATGAGTAAAAACCTTACTACTTGTAAAGCCCTCTTTACACCGTAACTGTAACCTATCGTAATTTCGTTAAAGTTTATATTACATAAATACGTCGGTTAATATCCCTTTAATCTTTTTTCAAATAAAAAGTACGAAGCGGATTTTCTTCGCCGCCTTAAGCTTCGTGTCACCAAAGTACGTCGCGAGGCCTCTATAACGCGTAAGGCGTTAAAACGACGTACCCGAATCCGTAGACCGGGCCGCTAATAGATACGCTCTACGTATCATGTGTCGCGTTCGTAGCCGCAGGCAAGTTCCTTAGCGATTATTACGAAAGCGGGGATTATTCAGCTCATTTTCACTGCTACAAACGGACTGACAATTGGTATACTCCCGTTCTGGTAGTCTCAGTGCTGTAAACTAAAGCCGTATTACGTACCCGCCGGCATTTTAGTAAGTTTTAACCGAAACTTCAAATTTTATTTTAATATAAATATACTATTCGAAGTGATCCAAAAGACAATCGCGGTCGCAAATAACTAAAACAAGCCAATACTAATTATTATTAGGCGCTAACCAATAGTTTAAAGAAATGGTAGCCGCTGTTACCACCTGGAAACGGGGCCTACGTATTTATTACGTAAGCGAGTTAAACGATGTTATCGTACGTTTCTGTAAAAAAGTTCATCCCCCCCTTACGCCTTTTTATAAAAACATAACTAACAAGGCGTAAGATCAAATCCTTGCTGGCGCTAATGACGTCGATAATGGTAATGGTGGTGGCGCCAGTATAAAGGTGGAAAGCGACAGGGAGGACGGTAAGGACGCAACGGCGTCGATTTTTCCCTTTATTAGTGGATTAATACCCCCAGGTCGAGCCGGCGTACCCGGCTATAATGTAATAAATTGTAGGGTAATTGTACAATTCCTAAGAAGGCAATCTTTGCAAGTAAGTTTAAAATTTGTAAAATAATATACCAAAACCCGTATGATATCGTAAAATAAAACAAAGAAGTTTAAGTAGTAAAAGACTAAGTAATGTCGAAGAGCTAAAAAAAATGTGTATTAATAAAGTAGAAGCGGCGCGAAATAATAAAACCAAAAAAAAAAAAAAAAGGAAAAATCCGTCGGGTTGATATGTATATAACAAAAAGAGGCAGAATATTGGAAGCGGTGTGAATTGGTAGGGTTAAACAAAGGTAACATCGGGGATCGGCGCCAATAGTGTAATACGAGCCGATTCAAATCGACGAAGAGTAATATAACAGTTTATTGGGGTTTTAAAACGTTCCCAACAACCCTAACAAACAGTGTACTTGTTGATATAAGTGTTTTTAATAGCTGAAAACAAAGTGTGTTTATACTCCAGGAGCGGCGTAAAGTATTAAGACCAAATAGGGAAAGAAATGAATAGGAAAATCCTTCGAGTCGATACGTATAAAATAAAGAAAGGCAAAATTTTCGGAGCGGTGCGAATTAGTTGGGTTAAACAGAGGCAAAATCGGAGATCGGCGCGAATAACGTAGCACGAGTCGATTCAAATCGGCGAAAAGTGGTATAATGGTTTATTAGGGTCGTAAAACCTTTTCAAAAACTCTGAGAAACAGTATACTTGGCGATATAAGTATTTCCAATACTTCGTTTAGGGAATCTTTAGTTATCGCGTCCGCTAGGTTAGACTTACCATCAATTTACATCGTTTATAAGACTCATGCAAAGCTATAATATTAATTATTAGTCGCTTTTTTTCCACAATACACAGCTTAACCAAGTATTCGTAAAGCAAAGAAGAGTAAGTGCATACGATATGAGGGATAGGGTATAAACTAAGGTTAAAATAATTATTCGGATCGTTATTGTTATAGTAATACCCCAAAAGAAACTTTTAATTATGTTACAGATTTTTGACGTCAAGACGCTTTTTGTAAACTTATTGTACTTAAAAAGCTCTGATGGATAATATTTCTATAAAGCGTAAAGCTGTTTCGGGCCGGTGTTCCTTTATTAAAGACTAGAACGAAGCCTATTTGTAAGCTATAGTCGTTGTTATTAGCGAAGGAGCCATTAGTAAAAAAAAAACAGTTTTACAGTATGTATATTCAACAGAATAAATGTAAACCGCTCTTTAGATTGTATAATTTCTATAAAAGACGTTTATTAAGAGCTTTATATATGTCATCTATCGGGTCAGTTTGTTATTACACGGTGATAAAATGGTTAAATATAGATTTTAGTCATGTTACAAAAGCGACCCAAGCGCCATATATGCGTTGGTATCTGTATTTATCGGCTCGTTTTGTACTATTTAAAATGATAAGGGTAACTTTATCCAATTACCCTTTTTATGAAAGGTTTGAAACGCTGTTCCGGGGGGCAAAAGTAGCGTAATTAAAATCGATTATATGTTATTTCGTTAGGTAAGTTTTGTTTTTCGCTTTCAAACCGGCTTTTAATAGTTTCCACTTTTCAAAAGTGAAAAAAGAGGTGCTATACAACGTTAGAGTATCGTTCATTTTTATGCATATTAACGTAAAGTCCTCCGATCGGGCCGTCGATATTAACAGATACGGGTTAAAAATGAAGTTAGTTATTCCGAATCGTTTTTTATAATGCCTTTAGTAGGTGTTATACCAGTAAACACCGGATTTAGATAAGCTGTAAAGTAGGTTTATAATACGCAAAATCTTTTTAAAGGAGTGGTGTTACCTATGATTTTTTTGGAATATCGGTGTAGATTCGTCGTTTAAGCCGTTTTTTAGATTAGCTGTATGTCTACGTAATGTTTCGAAGTTCGACATGTAGGTTATACGGTCCGCTAAGGGAGGCCACGAGTATAAGAATTAATCGGTGACTAACCCGTTATAATAAAGGCGATTGGGTTACAATGTTCTTTTTACCTTCATCGTTATTTCTTTTAATAACAAGGCGGGTTTTTTTTCGTAAGGTTTTCCGGTTTTATCTTTAACCTCATATACAGGGCGAGTTAGGAAAATCCTATAGGTATCGTAAATATCAGGATTGAAACGTTTAAAACGAAATATATCTTGGTCGATTAAAACTATGATTTCCGTTTGGGTGAATTATACGAATAAGGCACCTGGGTTTGTAATAATACCTTCGTGGCGGAGCTTTAAGCTAAGCTCGAGGTTTGTTATTTCTTTCAAAGTAATAAAAAAGTCTATAGCAAGGTTTTGGGGGTATTTTTTTTATTTTGGAGCCGAAAGAGCGCCCTTGGCGGCGAAATTGTAATAGGGTTAATATAAATAGACTGCTTTTATCTAAAGTAATTGGGTTGAACTCGTATTTCGGGAGTAAGGTTAAAGTTGGTTTCGGCTTAAATTCGGCGTTTTGAATGATATCTCATAGGCGTTTCTGTTCGTTTTACGATTCCAGATGGATTCTTTTCACCCCTCTGTTGTATTCGCGTACTATTGTTTAACGAAACGAACTTAAGCCGTTTAATAAGTGAACGAGCATATTATAACCTTTAAACCGGTTAATCTTTTAAAAGCTTGTTCATTTATTCTTAATTTTCTCAACCAAAACTTTATATTTTAATAGTCAATTTAAAACGTTAGTTTTACGTGGGCTATTTCCTATGGATAACGCTTTAGATTCATCGTTCTTCGCCCGTAAGGAGCGTAATACCGCTATGGCTTCCGCCACAATATTGGCACTTTGCACTGTGAACGGTAATAAGGTAGAGTTTATATGGATTCTCGGGTAGTCACTAGAACCAAAGAGCGTAGGGATATGCTTATTTAGGCCAAAAGTGTTGTTAACGGCGTTAACCGCTATTTAAAATATAAATTCCTTAAAATTAGTATCCTTTAGGATTTTCAACAATACCATATACTTTTTATTAAGTGGTCCGTAATACCGCTCATTTTGTTCAATACCCCATAGGGCTTTTATTAAAATCTATTTACATTCGTTACCGGCTATCCGAACCTCAATACGTTACTAGATAAAGTCAAAGTTCGCACTAACGTCGTATTTAATCCAGTTTAGGGGCCCTATGTAAATATTAGACTGATAGTTAACTAAAACATTTCAATAGTCTAAAGTGAAAACGCTTTGTGTAAATTTAGCGACCTCACACGAAGTTGTCTTATCAACGACGTAAAAGACTGGTAATATATTTAAATATATAATATTGACAATTACTTCTTAATTAAATTTCATATCGTCTTAAAGGTGGAATTTATACCGTTGTAAAGCGTGTAAGTATAACTGACACTTAGGGAAGAACTTTGTAATAATTTTAAATACATCTTTTCCTATATCCGTATTACCTACGGCGTGAAGGAGACGTAAAAGGCGCTTTATAGCCGGGTATTCAAATCGTCGATATAAAGTCCGTAATTTCGGTGAAGTTAAGTAAATAACTTTAATTATACGTGTTTCGAAAAAGAACTATGAGTGGTCGAATTTCAGTTGGATCGGTACAGATACGCTATCTAAGGCGCGGATAAGTTGGTTAGTTGTATTTCTAACCGTAATCCAGAGCTTATTTATATTAGTCAATAAAAGAAAAATAATATTTTCAAGTCTATTATGTAAAACATAATAGGTTTGCAACGCGTATTTATAAAGACCGTTTCGAGCGATGACGCTTTGCCTTTACCAAATAAAACCTTTCGGTATTTTCCTATTCCATTTAGCCGAAACTTCGAAAACTGCGCCCTAAATGAGCTGAATTACCGTTTTCCGGCCGATAAAATTTCGCTTACGTTAATATCAAGTATAATTCCTTGAAACTTATTACAGTATCTGTTAGAAAACGTAAATTACGACGTTATATAAGCGTTAAGAAATTCGTTTACGTAGTTTAAACCAGTAATTCAAATTAAAAAAGCGTTTTACAGTCCGGCGAATATACTTTAGATGTTTTCATCGTCGTAAGTTAACAGGTAGGTATTATTATATTTAAGGTAGTTTTTTACCGGATATATATTCGTAAGGGTCGGCTTTCAATCCATTATCTATGCCTTCGCACTTAGCTACGTATGTTGTAAAATTAGCTGTGATCTGATCTCTACATTCACACTAGGCTTAAAATTGTCGCTTAATCCAAATTTACTCGTAAACGGGGTGGTTTGTAAACTAATAGCCGACTTTACCATATATGATATACCGCTTTTACAAACCTATAAGGCTTCGTATATTTTTTTGCAATTACTTTTGTAATTTCGGTATGTTTTTTCCGTTTATAACCGATCGCTTCTATCCTTTATTATCAGATTTTCATAATGAATACCTATACTTTAGGCATTCGTTTTACCTTAGGTAAACTTTAAATCTTCAATTTACAACGTGGTAAATGGTTTCAGTGAAGTTTACTTTAGTAATTTAACTTTCCCCTTTATTTCTATTAGTTACAAATGCTAATTAGAAGCTCGTTTATCGACGTATAAAGGTTTCAAACGATGTTTTAGGGCTTTTATAAAGGGTTTTTATGTTCTTTTATAGTTTAAAAAATGTAAGGTTGAAACTCGAGTTTTCGCGGCATGCTTTTATCATTGTTTGGATAAATAGTTTTTCAAATTTGTATTTCGATTTAAGAGTTGCCTAACACTTTCGAAACTTAGCTAATAGGGTGGTAAGGATTTTCAATAGGTTTTTATCTGCGTTTTCCTATTAGTTCTTTACGGATTTGTTAGTCGTCTCAGTCTAGTCCTTATCGTAAAGTTTATATCCAATTTCTATATTGAAGTGGTAATTGAGGCTCTCATAATATTCCGAAAATATATTAACCTATATAAGGAAATATATATATATATTACTTTTTCGTTTATCAAGAAATGATACCAGGCAAAATAACGTAAAATTGAATTAATTCGATATCCAATCTTTTACATATATTCAACATAACACGTATTTTGCTATTAAGGGCGTCGTACAGTTTACCGTTATAGTTTTTATCCCTATCCCAAATCTTAGCAAAGTTGATTAGCTTCGTAAGGTCGTTTTTATTAATGAAGAAACGGTATGGTAAAAGGTTACAGTAAGGGTTGTAGTTGGCGAACATTGGTCCGTAGGGTACATATTGACGTTTTATGCCGCTTTTCGTTTTCTAACACGGGTTGTTTCTTATATTTCGGCCGATCGTCGTTTTCCGGATTGGATTATATTTTATATTTCGGCTGATTCCGTTGTAGTTGAACGGATTGTTTTTAATATTCGAAACGTAGTTTGGTATTTAGTTTTGTTTTATAATAGGTATTGGTATGAGTGTATTATATATATGTAACAGATAAGGATTGTGGTCTTTTTTTTTATTCCTACTTTTATCATAGGGTATAAACATAAAACTAGGTCGTTCTACGCCTCATTCCCGTAGTTTTAATAATATTTATTTCTATTTCGTAAAGTAGTACCCCTTTATAAATTCAGTTAAGTACCAATCTTTATTCTTTTAATCTGGTATATCGATAAGCTACTTTATTTCGAATAGGGCTTTTATAAAGCGGTTATTTCTAACCTTCAGAATATTAATGCCTTAAACATTTAACTGGATTCATAAAGCTTTGGTAATGGTAGAATTTACTATTTATTATATATTTAACGCCTAATTCGAAAAGGCTTAATGGAAATTACTTCGTTAGGTCCTTAGATTTTTCCCTCCTAATAGCGGAATGAAACGGCTAAGATGTATATGTTTAAAATATAAGGTTTTAATTTTTTTAACTGGCGAATCAATAGTATTATCTTAAAGACCCAGGTCGATTTCATACATTATAGCTTTTTCAATTCCCATATATTCGACCAAGTGGTCGAAATAAGGGCTGACTTCCTCTAGTATCATTAGTCTTGGTACTATGAGTATAGGTGTCTCAGGGTAGTTGAGGATAGTAATTATTATACGTATTTAATATGCTAAAACGATTTAAGTTAGTGATTTCGAGCTGAAATTAGATTTAGATGTTTATAAACAGCAAACGTAAAGTAAATAAAACAATTGAAGTGCATAAAATCAGGCTTACTAACACTTACTAATACAAGTAAACTTTAAAGATAACGTATATAAAACGTAATTACATTTGAGTTAGGCGTTTTAAATTATCTTTATTGAAGTTTGTTAACTTTATACTAGATAAGTAGCTATAAAAACTTAAAAAAGTATAAGTACTAAACTAAATATATGTAAAGCAAACGTAGGGCGGACGTGGAAAAGTGGGTAGTATAAAGAAACTATAATTTTGTAATTCGGTGTTTGGTAATCGGTCCGGATTAACATGTTATAACTAAACATCGTAGGGGAAATCGGTTTAGTTACTTGGTTTGTAGCCAAACTTAATAGAGTGGTCAATTTAGTCACTTTAAACGTAACCACTCTTATTGAGGCGAGCGATATGGATTATCGAAAATCGGATGGGTTTTAATAAAAGATTTCGAAATTTATCAGTTACGTAGCTTGTTACATGATAAGGCGCTTTCTAAAATGTTCCCGGGTACGTTAAATGTTTAAAAAGGGTTAATGGTATTGTAATGAAGTTTTCCTTTTTAAAGTCATTTAGTTTTTATAGTTTTTATATAAGTAGGCGTGTAATTTTTGTAAAAACCAAGTGTTAAGATACAAATAATTTCGACTGCTACTGTATTCTGCTATAAGTATTCAACTTATATTTTCTTCTTTATTCTTAAGGTATCTACAGTCGACCGGGTCGGCCACTAATTATTATATGTAAGGTTTACAACCTGTTTACATAAAATAAGGAGGTAAAAAGATTAATCGTTAAATTGCTAGTTGTAATATAAAAAATAATAATATAAAGGAAAAGCATTTAAAGGTGTACGCTATAGTTAAGGGTCTATAAGCCCTTACCTAGAGCGTACTACATTAAACCGCTTCACGTATTGCCGTTCGGTTTGGTATAGTCATTCCAAACCGATTCATGCATGACACACTTTTGCGTTTTGCAAGAGTGCAGCCTGCAGCGTAACACGTTATCGTGCACTCTGCAGGAGTGCACCCTATAATATAGTGCACTGCTACTTTCCCTATGTATACTATCTATGAGGGTATTGAAGAGGGACTATGGCCGGAGCTGTCGCTCAAGGTGGTCGGATTCTGTATATAAACCTCGATGAAGAAGGAGAAGAGAAGTCCCTGCTAGAGAGCGGCTATGGAGCTAAAATGGTGCAACCCTCACTCCCCAGTCATGTGACGTGTGGTAGCGTGTTCCCAAACGGCTTCCTCCCAGCTTTAGAGCATGGCAAGAGCGTGTAAAACTACCAGGATTGGATCTTTAATAATACTAGCCAGTCACTAGCCTATAACATCACCCCTAAAGACACCCCTGTCGTCCCTTTCCTCGTTTTTTTTTATATGTAATGTTAGTAAACATAAAGCCGTTAGTATAAAGAAGGTAAACGTACCTTCTAAAACATGGTTTCATGTAAAAGATACCAGGCCAACGTTACGTAAAAGGCGTTCTAACGCCACCCGCTCCTTTCTATAAATAATCCCTAAAATTCCAGTTACAAAAATCGAACTTCCTTCGTTCTTTAACCTTTAACCTCTTTTGTATAGTAATAATACCCCTAGCTATTAATATAATATTTATCTTATAATATTAGTACTTCCTATAATCCTATGATATCGTTATAATAAACCTGTAATTCGTCTTTAAGATAAATAAAGCTATTAAAAATGTGGGTTACATATTCCGAAGCTGTTTAGTCTTTGTTAACGAGTATAAAGTTCCCTTCGTTAAAGGCCATTAATATATACCACAATAAAACTATCAAATGAAAATGTTTCGAATATATTTATACAATGGCGTATAACCTTAGCAAATTCTATTAAAAATTAAAGGTAAATGGTTTTGATAACTACGAAGGAATTATTAATAAGTAGTTAAATACTAAAGCCCGATGTCCCCTTTATTTCGTTGAGGCTATAAATCGTAATCTTAGTGATATTTATAGGTCGCTAAGCTTATATCTCAATATAAATAAGGCTATTGAAAAGTTGTTTAAAAAGTAGTTAACGTTCAACTTTCAAACCCGAAGTAAATTTAAGTTTTATAAATTGCTTTATAGGTGTTAATTAACGATTAAAAAGCGTGTAAACCTGGGTAATCTTCGTAAAACAGGCTATAAAAGTATATCGCGTTACGTAACATAAGGATAATACCCGAAGAGGGTTTTTTTTTATCCCCGTCACTCCTATACGGTTTAAGGGCTTACGAGCCGTGTAATTAATAAATAAAAACGTAGTAATTAGTTAAGTTATTAGTAATTAATGAAAAACGTAAAGTGTGAAGCTAATGAATAGCTACGAAACGTTATGAAAATCAATACATAAGCTTATTAAGGTTTTATATCGTATTAATATTAAGTTAATTTGTATAAATACCAAAATAAGCTAATTTGTTAAAACAGGTAAGAAAATAATAGGTAAGGATTTGGACTAGGACTTCGAGGATATGTTTAAATAAGCCCGGTCGTAGCCGTTCATCTTTCGTTTTTATTAATATTAATAAACTTTTTTAATACCCGTTTGTTAGCACCTTATACTTTGATCAATTTCGTAAAATAAAGTGTAAAATTATAACCTTCTACGAGTTAGACGTAAAGTTCAATTGTTATATTTCCCTAATTTATAGCGCGATTCGAAGGTATCAAATACTACGGTATTAAATAAATTTGAAAGCGATTTTTATGTTGGATATATATAACCTATTTACTTAATTAAAACCTTCCGTTTTGGTTAATTATTTGGTTAATTTTAAAGTTGGGTACGTCTGACTTAGAGTTTGTTATGGGTTTATATTATACTTTTTACTTCGTCTTTTGGTTTTACCTCGTCGTCATGATCTTTAATAATTATAATTTGCGGTTAAAAGTTTCGAATTTACTAACTTAAAAAGGGATTCGAAACGGCTCGTACCAGTTAATTGATATAAAATCGAAGGTACTTCTCGCTCGATATATTAAGTTTAATAATGTAAAAGTTGATCATGTACATTATTTGGTATTTATCATAAAGTTAATTTGCCCTTTTTGAAAATTCGTTTAACTTATAGTTTTGAAAGAAAGGTTAAACGTCGTCGCCGATTCGAAGACGTTTCGAGGGAAAGCTTCGTTTAGTAACGGCTTTTTCATACGTTATTACATAGATATTATTACGACTTATACGAATTTCGTAACTTCGTGGATCCGTTAAACAAAATTTCTCGTCTTTATATATAATATCGTAACCGAAATAGAAAAAAGTTATATAATTTATATAAAATCGACGTAATAACTATAGGTTTTAAATAACGAGTTAACATCGATGGTGATCGTATCTTCATTATTTAGTATTGATTAATAACCGGATAATAAACGGTTTTAGTCGAATGACATATAAACGACGAATAAATGTAAATACGTAAGGACCTTTCAATTTACGTATTCGGTCGCGTCGTTGATTTCGGAGTGAAAGGTAGTATTTGAGAAATACTTTACCTTAGTTAAATCGTAAGGTCGTTTTTAAAACCTATTCGTTTAATTCGAGCCGCATTTTTTGATAAACGCGCTCGAAAAACTATAAAATCCCTAATAATTATTTGACAACCGCTTTGCATTGGTTTTGGCGTTTATAATCATTATAGCGTCGAAGGTAACGACTTTATTTAGACGATCCTTGATAACTATACGGTAACGTAGATCATTAACGTATTACTAAGATAAACTAACTATAAAGTCGACAGAAAGTTCGTTTTAAAGCTTTTCGGAAATTGAAAGGGATTCAAAGGCTCTTTTCAACGGTGTCTCCAATGGATTATTCGACTGCAAACGTTGTAGTTACGGTATAAGCGGCGGAACGTACCATATAAGCCTGGCTAAAAATAGGTTTTCGAAAAAATAAAGGTAATAGTATCACGACCTAGGTAGTTGATAAAAAGTAGATCGTAGGTAACTTAAATTAAAGTGGTAATAAGCAGTTTGTAAATAGGTAATTAAATGCGGTTACGAAACCTTAAAACTCTATCGTCGTTAACCAACTATTTAGAAATCAAAACCTTTAACGTACGGCTGTCGTTGGTATGGATATCCGTTAAGAAATATCGGTCGCCTATATGTACCGTACTTACCAGTCAGTTGTAAGTGGTATTGCGTGTAATAGAGGTATTCTAGTAACTTTAAAGGTCGACTTTAGTAAAATGTTTATGGATTTTTGGAATTAATTCGCCGACAACAATTAACCAAAAAATGAACGTATGCGAGAGCGGTTCAAAATCAAGCAATTTAAAACTTAATAATTAGAGTTTTAACCTAGAAAACTTTAATTAAAAAAGCCGGTGAAAATATCCTGATCTCGTTGTAATAAAGTATCGAATCGCTTATAAGTTGCTATTTTATTATATACTGATCGAAAACAAAATTACTAAAGGCGTTTAAACTAACGGATTTATTATTCGAATAGCCGCCGTATAACTATAAAGTATTTTAAGTTTTTGTAATCCGTTAAGATTATAAACGGGCGCGTCGTACTTTAGAGCTCCATGTTTTATACATTTAAACAGCTTATAATTCCAAGTAACTTTTTGTTGTAAATTTCATGGTTATATTTAGCGAAGAACAGGCGATTGGAGTAATACGTTGTTATGCGTAGGTTACCGTAGTTGTTGCGTTAAAGAAGGAATCTTCTTAGGGCCTAGTTAAAATAGTCGGCTTCGAAACAGGTGTCGCGGTTAAAATCCTATTAGTAGAGTACAGATTCAGAAAAAAAGTTAAGGTTAAACCGTTCGAAAACAACTTCTTCCTCGGGTCCATAACGAAATAAAGTGCCTTAATGGGTTCACCAAAGTAATAATTCGATAATCGTCGAATAATCGCGAATAAAATAAGGATGAAAATTTACAGAACTAAAAAAACCCTACACTTTTAAAATTATCGTTGAAGTCGCTTATTCCCGAATAAAGCGTATATTTTCTACATTTATACATATACCGACGTTAGCTTTGATAACGAATTTCAAATATTGAATGCTTTAAATTCCGAATTCATATTTCAAAATATTTAGGTTCAATTTCATGAGGTTCAGAACGTTAAAAATTTACTTAACCTTAATTATACAATTGTCAAAACTACTGTAGAAGTAAACGAAGATATTGTCGAGGTAAACGAAATAGATAGCATTAAGAAAAATGCGTAATAAATTATCAATATACCGTTAAAAAGTAACAGAGGCGTTAAAAACGCCGAAGTAAATAATAAGCCACTCGAAAAATTCGCAACGTGTACGAAATACAGTTCTATATTCGTCTCCCTTTTTAATACGACGCTTATAAAAATGACTTTAATATCTAATTTAGTTAACCACTTAACTTATAAAATATTTATAAACGTCTTTTTCCTGAAAAAAAGCGGGCAACGATTTACCTTCGTAATAATATTAAGCCGGCGGTAATCGGTATAAAATCGTAACCTTTTTTATGTTTTTAAACGCAAAGTATTGAAACGCTCCTTACAAAGCTATTTACTCGGATATAACCTTGATTAAATAGTTTAATTAATGTCTCACGTAATATAATGAGCTTTTTACACGATATATCGTATTAAGAACCTTACGATACGTCTAAAGGTTAGTCTTAGTTATTGGTATGAAAAACGATTTCGTAATTCGCTTTAAGGCGGTAAAGAGGTAGTTTATCGCTAAGGGCTTTGTTAGATAAAAGGGCAAATTCTTAAAGGTTAACGGAAAATTTATCATAAGCGAAAACCAGTGGTTTAGGGGCGAATATTTTATTAATATCTTCGAGAAAAACGATCGCGCGTTACGAAACAACGGCTCGGTCCTTACGGGCCTATTGTAAAATAACGTGGAATACAACGGCGTTGACTTTTTTATCATTTTTCAAACGGGTATAAAACCCACGCATTTAAATATAGTAATTAGCGGTTCGTTTTAAAATTGATATATATTTCGTACCGTTATAAATAACCTATTAATATTTTTATGTGTTTCCGTAAGATAACGTTATATTACAATAAAGGAACGATATAAACTTATATCTTGTAACGGTATTTATTAAAGGCAACGTTTAAAAAGGTTATAAAAAATCGTAAAGGAAAATTCAACCTGTGATACGGCGCTTTGTCGAATTATTATAAAGCAAAAAAAAATTAGTAATTTTAAACAGTTGATAAGCTATTTATTCGTAACATTATAACATTAATAACCTGGATTTATTGAACTATAAATAAAATTTTAAAGTAAATATATGATAATCGGAATGTTATTTAAAATCTGAGACGAAGTTACCAGATCGAATTAAACTTTTATTAATTTTTATACGCGATTATATAAAAAAGTTACGCTTTTTCATCCTCGAAGTCGATCAAGGTTTCGGCCGAAGTGAGATGGATTTTTATGGCGACTTGGGTGTTAAAGTCGTTCGGGAGTTACACCGGATCCTATAGGAAGATACTGATCCGATAACCGTGCACACCGTAACGCAAACACAAACCAAGGTCTTTAATACAGGAAGGTTTCGCGTAGTTAACCCAGGCGGCACGCCGTTTGAAAGCAGCTCGAAAGGCGTTTACGCTAATTATAATAATATCGCCCTAGCTATCTCGAAAGAACGCATTACTACCGCTATTTCTACTACGGGAGGCGCTTTTGGCAGCAATAATACTAGTACCGGCGTAACGAATACGGAAATTATAAAGGAGCCCGTTTATAAGTTAAACGCGAGCAACCTATTTATTATAATTCGCTGGTATAACGACGGGTATTAATGTATTAATAAACGTATTATTAATAACGTTTTTTGAAATAACGAATTTAGCGGTGAATTCCTAGGGAATATCGTTAACTTTCGCAAATAACGCTTCCTAAACGTTTTAAAAAACGTAAAATCGTTTACGAACTACTTATTTTATACTTGTAAGCCGAATCATACCTATTTTAGCTCCGTTAAGGAAGTAGTAATAAACGCGAAATATAATTATAAAGGCGTCGAAGTCGTTAATACCGCTGTCGCCTCCGCGGGCGTAATAACTTTTTATAATAATCATTGCGAGGCCATTCAATTATTAAAAGATAACGTAAAAGTAATTCTTTTTAATACCGATGAAATTCCGATCCCGACGTAATTTACGTATTATCGTAAACATTTATATGGGATATCGTAATTTAATATCAGAAAACTTAACCGGTTAATTGAAAAGTTTGTATTAAGGTTGTTAACACTCGTCGAAAAGGGCGTTAATATCGTAAATAGAAGTTTTTAAAAAAATAAGTCGTCATTATTTAAAAAGCTAGTACGGTTTCCGATAAAAAACGGTATAACGACGGCGTTATTCGTAACATACGTAAAGAGGGCCTTTTAAAAAGGAAGTTAATTCGAGGATATAAATGTACCGGTAATTTCAAATTGTTGGATCATATTTTTTAAAGCGTTCAACGCGTTAATATTCCATTATTTTCAATATAAAATGTACTTTCGAACGGTTCAATTTCGTTTAATAAGTTTTACACGTAACTCGTCGGGAAAGTATTTGTATTAATTTGTAAGATAATCGTATTATGCTATTAAGGTGTTTTAAAGCTAATTTTTAACGCGTACGTTAAGGAATTTCTGTAAAGCTTCAGGTTTAGATTCGGTAGGTCGGAAAATAAAGATATAGCCTGAAGTTGTAACCGTTCAAAAGCAATTAGGATATCGTCAAGAAGAGATCTAGGTTTATATGTAAAGGGACTAAGGTCGGAACTATTGCTTAAAGTGGTCGGATTCTGTCTATAAACCTCGATGAATAAGAAGGAAAAGAAAAGTCCCTGCTAAGGAACGACTATAAAGCTAAAATGGTACAACCCTCTTTCCCCAGTTATATAAAGTGTGGTAGCGTGTCCCCAAGCGGCTTCCTCCCTGCTCTAGAGCATCGCAGGAGCGTGTAGAACTACTAGGGTTGGATCCCTGGTAATACTAACCAAGAAATAGCCTATAACAGGTATATATTAATATTCACAATATCCCTTAACTCCAAGCTGATAAACTACCTTACCTCATAATTATTACCAATCGTTGAAATTGTTTTTTTTTTTTGAACGATCAATAAAATAAACACTGCAACTTACTAAAGCGATCCCTAAACTATTATTGGGGATTTTATGGGTTCCTTCATATTCTTATCAGCGATCGAGCTTTAAATTGTACCCATAGGTTTTCAAAGCGCCTTTATAATTAGAAGGACGAAAAGTGACATCCAAATACAGTATTCCACTCCGAAACAAATTAATTTACCTCAGTTACTAATTAAGAGGTATCAAAATACTTATATTTCTTCATTATTTACAGCTAACCCAAATGAGACTACTTATTACCCGGTTTCTAATTAACTATAAATAATAAAAACATTACTATCATTAATATTGACCTGGTGTTTTAACACGAAGCTACCACGTCAAATTTATATTTCCTCGCTAACGTTTACTTATTTCAGTTAACAAATCACACATCAAAACGAAAACCTTCATTTACCATATTTGCAACGTTACGGAATTCACATAAGCCGCAATAATGGTTACATAATAACGTAAAAATAAAAGGGCTAATAAGCAACATACCCCTTCAAAATGGTTTCGAGTCGGAGATAACGTTTGACTTTTTTTAAAAACAATAAACCCAACCCGTTTTCGAAAGAAATAAGCTAACTTTAAGACAAATGAATTCAAGTTCGGTATCGTTATTATTACCTATAACGTAGATGACGGGTAATTAGTAATCGCGGGTTTATTAATTTGTAAACGGATCGAAAACGGTTCAAATAAGTAAGTTAATTTAAAAACAGGGGTATTTTCCTCATATAATATAAATTTTGATGAAGTGGAAATAGACGATATATGTATTACGGTATTTAAAGTCAAAAACATTTCGCAAACCAGGAATAAACCTTGGATAAACCGCTTGTGAATTGATAACTCCATAAAAAAACAAGTCTCAATGAATTAAAGAGATTTTATATACAAGACTTAGAAATTACTTTCTGTTTCTATAAATGCTGCGGCTCTTAACGCTTTCGAATTCTGTTATGGTTCGGATAGGAATAATAACAAGCCTTCCCACTCAACCCACCGATGGACTTAATTTAATCTTTTCTTTTACTAAGTACTAAATCTTTATAAGCTTCTATTTCGCAGCTTTTAAAAGATGCACTAATCAACCCACATCAGTCAATAGTATTAGTGAGTAGTAGTAGTAAAACAGTTCATCTACATAGGTTAAGTGAAAGAAATAGGTGGTTTAACCGACGTTAATTAAGATGGTCAGTGGTAATAACAGCAACATGAGTCCAATTATTCCACGTGAGTTAATTAAAGTAGTAGGCGACTTAACCTACATTGTTTAGGATAGTTATTAGCATCAGTGAGCTAGTTCACACACGTGAGTTAAACGGTAACAGTAGACGATTTGATCTATATTGGTTACGAAGACTAATATGTTTATATACGTACAAAAAAAAAAACAGGATGGTGGGGGCTACGGGGATAGGGATACGCCGGGAGTAATTTCACAGGCTAGTGCCTGAGCTGGTGGTCACCAGTGATCTAGCCCTGGCTGTTACCATGCCCCTACGATGCTTTAGAGTCATTATGTTACGTGACTGGGCCACCCCTTTTCTATATCCTGTAGCAGCTCCTTGTCAAATACTACATCCTTTCTCTCTCTCCATCGAGGATAATAGACAGTATCCGACCATTATAAGTAATAGCTATGACCCAGTCCCTCCATACGTATTGTTAGCTTTTTGTTATTAGCGCGAAATGGCGTAAGCAGGATAACTCGTAACCCCATTAAACCTAAATCCCAATATAAACACGTCAATGAAGAAATTATTTAAAATTTGTTTCGCGTTTAACGTCTAAAATGAAAGTAAACAACACGGTTTGTAAATTACTCCTTCGTTGTTAATTGGTAGTAAAATAACGTATGAATTGATTTAATTGTCTCGAAAAATGTTATAAGCTTCCGGCGCGTTATTTCACGTAATTCAGATATGTATAACAATATTTTCGTAGTTTAGTTAACGTTTATTAGGTCGTGTGGTTTTTAGATTATTGAGTGTTCTAATGAAGGACTTCAAATTCGGTAAATAAGATATTTTCGTATTGAACGTGAATGTAACGTCTAATGAACGGTCAAGGAACCTGGATGAATAAGATGAAGGAATTATTTGAAGTCGTTAAGAATATCAATAGAAACTGGTATAAATTATTAAATATGAAAAAAAGCTATTTGTTGATAAGGGTGAAAATTTAGATTATAATGATGATATTTTCGAATACGAGAAGATGATTAGATAGTTTTCAATTAATATCGGCCTCCAGGAAATCACAGGTATATAAATATTGTAATACATATCGGTAAAGTAGATGGGTTGGAAAGATTTGGTAGGTAACTAATAGTGTAAATGAAATCTCTTTACAAATCGAGTAAAATGATTTTTAATAATTCGGTCTATGCATAACGACATTGGAAAATAGGAAAGTTAAATATATTTTAAAGTTCAAAGGTTGTTTTCAAATTGAGTAAAAGTAAGTAATCCATTCAACCAACACTTTTTTTTTTTGGGAGTATCTATTCCGGTAACGGCAGACCTAAGATCAAAACTGGATTTATAGAATAATTTTAAAGTAACATTAGGTTTTGATTTTAAGATCGTTATTAATAACGTCTACTGCAGGCGGTAAGTAATTACTAATTTATTAATTTGAGAAAGAGTTGGTAGCTGTTTAAACGGGCTAATTGACGTGAAAAGGGGTTCCTTTCGACCTGGAGTATCAAATTTGATAACGTGAAAATCGATAATCCTTATCATACAGTATTCATAGTAAGATTAACATAGTTTTGTTTTTTGGAAACTGATACGATCTATATTTTTTTTTAAAAAAAGCTGAATATCATTTCCCACCTTTAATTGTTTAGATGGGAATTGGTAAATATTAATAGCTTCTCTTATACATTTTCACTTAAAATTGATTATAGTTTCTACGATTGTAATAACGTTACCAATACGTTAATTAAGCTTTTAGCTTGAATGCTAGATTTCGTAAAAGGGAAAATTAAACTTTGGATTGATAATATATTGCTAACATGATAGTTATACGTTATAAGAAATAGATGAAAACTAATAATAGAAATATTTTCATTATTTCTGTCTAATTAAAAAAATAGCTAATAAATAACTGTAGTCGAGTTAAATGTCAATAACGAAGAAAGATGGATACGTTAGAATTTTCTGTTTGATTTATTTGGTGACAATATTTGCTTTAGAGTAAAAATCAATGTTTCGGCGTTGTTTTGCCCCCTCTAAATTGTAACGGTGTTTTTAAAAACTACTTATCCAATTTCATCCTCGATCGCTGACAATAGTACTAAGCAACTCGTAAAATCGCTAGTATCAGGTTAAAAGCCTTACGCGAAAATTTTAACATCTATAATTTCCATTACTTTTGGGATAATATCTTTATATAAAATATCCGTAATAACTCTAATGTAAAAGAATTGAGTTAGTCCGCTTTTAGGGAAATTTCTGGAATAGTAGTAATTGTAGAGCAGTGGGGCAACTTTATTCCAAGTAAAGTTGACTATACTGTCTGCAAGTCAAGTATAGTATGCACTCACGTTACACTAGGGCACGGGCTAAACAATTAGCCATACAAATTACTGCGCTAACCGGCTAGCGGTCTGCTAACCCTAGAACAATACATCCACCACGTGACCTCTCATTACTACTGTTACTTCGACTACGATTCGAATATCCAATGTTGAGACGTCGAAAGCCCTATCAATAGAAAGTTAATAATATAGTCAACGGATAACTAGTTTTAAATTTTTCTTTTTCTTTTTTGAGAATCGATCAAGGTTTAAATATTTCCCTCTGACGATATAACCATTATACCATACGCTTATAAATATTATAATTACGATAAAAACGGCGAACAACACGGTATAACTCAGGTTAACATTACGATTTGGATAGTATAACGATAATAATATTACGGTCCAAGTGGCTGCTAACATTAAAATTGTACATGGCTTAGATTAACGCAGTAGTAAACTTTTTATAAACGGGGATCTAAATACGGTTACAAAATGTAAAACGCTATTATTATTTACCGTTAATTTATAAATAAAACCCTTAAGTACTCAGTTTTCGCTAATACGAATATCGGTGGGAAACCTACGATTACCTATATATATCGTACCAATTGGGCATAAATAGGTAATGTTCCGTGTGGTAACGGCGTCCCAACTACTTCAAAAGTCGTTATAGGTAAAGTACTAGTTCCTTTTCGTAATGGAATCGCCGGTAATAGTACATTATAAGACTCGCGAATTCGGAAACGGCGCAGGAACGACCTATTCGGAGCGAAAAAGCCGTAATTATTAGCCTAGAAGGCGATGATTAGAAAAGACTTAAGGGATATTTTAGTTTCTTTGTAATAATTCATCGGGTCATATATGGCTCGCCTCTTTATTTTTAGTGAACTTAATGCGAAATTGATAAAGATGATCACATTTGTGAATTTGTTTTGTAGAAAATCGTCGTGTCATCATACAATATTGCAAATTATTATAGTCCGTAAATATAGTAAAGCGGTGGGCCATACAAAGTTTTTCCGCATTATATACTTTCACGTAGTTTATGATAACACGAAGTTTCTTAATGTAAATTTAGTAATTATCCTCAGCTAAGAACAAACACTAGTATTAATCAGTTCTATAACCTAGTGTTGCTTGAGCGTTACGTTACAATAAATAAACTTTCAATGCTTATAGGAAGTATTCGATTTCAAAAAACGTTTTTCTTTAAGGGGGCTTTTCGGAAATATTATGATTCGTGAGGAATTGAAGTTTATATCTTTTGAACGTAACTTTCTATTCTGACCCTTAACAAAAGCATACTCCATTTCTTATCAACTTGATTAAGGGGCCTCTCATTACAAAATATCCTCGAATAAATGAACCGTAAACATTGACGAACTTAAGGAATATTTTAACGTTTGATACAGATATAAAAACCATCTAAATTTGATCAACGCGTAATATATCCGGATCAATACTAACCCTAACCCCGGAGTTGATAATGAGCCTCAAATATATAGTTTTCTAAACTCTCAACTTGTATTTATATATATAAAGGTTATAAGGAGTGGTTTTTAAAGCGTTTAATTCATCCAAATTTCGTATTATGGTTATCTAGTATATTATTCGAATAGATTATAACATCATCGCAGTAGACATAATTAAAAAGTTGGCAAATGTAAGTAAAAACTTATTAACGTATCCTTAAAAGATACGTATTTTGTCTATAAGGGCGAAAGAGATGACAAGTTATTTCAAAAGTTTCGAATCGTAAAAAAAATACGGTTTTCCACCTGTCTTTTTTCTTCATACAATACTTCTCCAAAAGAGGTTTTAACATCGAATTTTGAAAACCTAATGGTTTATGAAATATTGATGAGTATGTTTTAACAATAGGAACAGAATAATGGTTGGTTTTAAATAATAGCGTGAAGTTGTCGATAATCGACATGAAGACGTAAACGTTTGTGGGGGTTTGAATGAATTGTGTAAGGATACCCATTAAAGAGTCATTTACATGAATTAAGCACTAGTTCAATAATTTTTTTAATTTTTTACTTAATTCCAGAACCGTTTCTCGTAACATTTCGTATAATACATCCTAGAAGACTTTTTAAAGTTGGCTTCAATTATCGTTTTGATGAATATTTTTAAATTTGTTTTTCAGCGGTAAGGAAGCAGGTTATTCCTGAGGATTTCGTCGAATATCAATTACAAACTTTGAAGAAAGTTTCGAAGTTGGTTTTCGATAATAAAAATTAGTTTAAAGGCTAATATATAGTATTAATTTCCAAAAGAATAAATATAAATCAACTTATACCGGATTGACCTTTACGGGTATATTATATTATTTCATGAATAAAATAGTATAAACTCCTGCAGCTAACTTTTGTTGCGGAACGTAACCTCTTCTTTTCGTGGGGTAGTTACCTGTTAGTTTTGAAAAAAGTACATATTGGGGAATAGTGTATCATCTACGTGTGATTAATATAATGTTTGATTAAAATGCCATTATTTTATAAATGATGAATGATATGAGTGTAAATATATATTTGAAATTAATAACAGTAGATATTGAAATACGTTATAAGCGATGTAAATCATAAGCTGGTGACGGCAACGTGTTGGGTAATTTCGTTAAATCATCGAAGTAAACAGGAAATACGTGGCAATTTTGATCTATAAGTTAACTGTTTATGAAGAACGTTTTAACAATGAAAATATTTCTTCATTAAAACGTAAATAAATTCAATACAATTGTGAAACAACTTTATTATAAATAGCAAGTTGTATATAATTTATAAGAAAGTTATTCGGTCGAATAAAAATCTATTTTTTTTTCTTTTTATATGTGATTATGGACAGCAGTTACAATTTTTTATTTTAAAGGTTGATTAGCACGTAAACCTTCGTAATATAAATGCCGCTATTATCTCTGGTATTCGAGCCATATAGAAGTTAGGCGGGATTCAAGGGGCAAGTTAGAATCCGATAATTATTTGCGTTGTATCTTAAGTATAAGTTATGATCCTTATAATTTATAAAGCTAGTTTCATTAACTTTGGTTATTCGTCGTTTAATAACGGTTCTCAAGGTGTTTATACTCGTTACAATAACATTTTATTGTTTATAGTATCCATGTATACCGTTATCGTTAACCCTGTTTGTAGGGTTTTAGACGTTGCAATGTTGTCTATTCGATTGGTCGAATTAATAGTAGTATTACATAGTCAGATGTTAGATGTATTATTCTAGGTTCGGCAGACCGCTAGCCGGTTTGCCCAGTAATTTCTTTGGCCAATTTCTTTTTCCGTGCCCCAGAGTGAAGTGTAGCGTACTGCACTCGACTTACACTCAATGCGGTAAGTCTCTATAAAAAGCAATACACTTGCAGTACTATCAACTTTACTTATAAGTTAAGTTAACCTACTACACTGCATGCAATACTATTCTAATACTGGCGGCTTTTTAGTTTGTGCGCGCACGTCAGTGTGGCTAACCAATCTTTTCCGGTTACTATTAAATTGCCTCCTTATCAAATGGCTAGACCCCTGTGAATTCCAGTTGACTTCCATACTGAAATTCACTCAATTTAATGAAAATTGACCCTATTTGGACTTGAT
The DNA here is from genome assembly GCA_038502455.1 of Anisogramma anomala. Lineage (NCBI taxonomy): Eukaryota > Fungi > Ascomycota > Sordariomycetes > Diaporthales > Gnomoniaceae > Anisogramma > Anisogramma anomala. Next base: position 3,821,556 of record JASMMZ010000008.1, on the reverse strand, counting down.
TTTTCCATCGCTCCAAGGTTCGAATTCATTAACTCACACAAAAAGTTCTTCTGCTACAGGCCTTTACAAGCCTTTACTTTCACCGTTATACTTAAACAAATCACTATCATTAATCCCCTAATTGTCTTTTAATCCTCTAACAAATTCCTTTTCGCCATCACGTAATTTAAGATTATTAAGTGGCCTATTAACATAGCCTTCTATACGTATAATCAGTCTATTAATATCCATAACCCTCTTTAAGGCCTTATTTAACGATACTTTCGTCATAACGTCAATAGGATTATCCTTGCCATTTATACATCAGAATTCCTTAATTTACCTTCATTCGTAAGCTTTACAAAGTGCTATTACATAGAGTATCAGGTAATTTTTTCTAGTGGTTCCGAACTTCAAAAAGAATTTAAAAAGGATTTTGAAATCGGTATAAATTACCACCGGGATAATAGGAATCTTTAGCTGTCTGTTAATAATGGTAAGGGTCATTTATAATTCTATACCAATATTAAATCTAGCTATTATGCCGTAGATCTCTTAAACTAATACGTTTCGTGTGATTTTCCTACCCTTTACAGAGGTTTAGTAAATTAAGTTCCCGATAATACTAAATTCGTTTTCCCGCTTATCTTCGTTGACGAAATTTATTCAAAGGCCGATTTGTAAAGATAATTCGGTGTTATTTGCAAATTCCGTTCGTAAAGATTATTAGCGTAGCCTTTCAAATGTCGATTAGGATTATATTAATTCCGCAGTCCAAATTTCTTATTTACCAATCTAGCCTTTCATTCAGCTGGTTAAAATACTTATGAGTTGTCTTTTATGCTTACGCTGTAATAGATAGGTCGCAAAAGGCTTTCGATTAGTCTAAAGCAATAATATAACTACCACAAATACGTTATTCCAAGTACCATTAAGCTCTGACATCGTTAACATTGTTAATTATAGCTAAAACAGCGCCCTGTAACTTTTAGCGAAATTTAACGCCGGTATTAATACCAAATATACGGATTAACAATCTATTAAAGTTAGGTTGGTTGTCCTTGTGAACGTTGTTACCGGCTTACAATTTTAGAATTGAAGTATTTAATCTTTTTCTATTTTAATATTATAAAGCAAGCTGTTTCAACGTAAAAAGTATCATTAGTTTTTATAATTACCACGCTGAAGTTTTTCTGTCATGTTATGAGCAATTACGGGTCGTATATTAAAATTTTCATTATTAGCTGTAATTTCAAATACGATTATTTAATTAGGAAGCATTGACGTTTGTTTTAGCTAATTTGTATTACAGCTTAACACAACGTATTACCGTTTCTAAAAGATAAATTATACGGGGTTCTTATAGTATTTTTAATAGTACAATTAGTTCTAAATCCGTTACTAATTACGTGTAGGCTTACTTTATATTTCGTATATTAAGCGTAAATTTGCCTTTTTCTTTAACTAAAAAACTTGTTGCTAAAGCGACTAGTAAATGATGGCTAACTTTTTAATCGTTAGTTACAATATAAATATAAGGTTTTACCGTTCTTATTATATATTAAAACGAATGAACGTGGTTTTTCCTATGGCCGCTCCATAGTCTTATCTTTAACTTTGTAAATAATCCTCGATTTTTAAAATAGTAACATTTGTATTTTAAAAGTTAAGATCGGTCTTTAGCACGAATTATAATACACTTCGAAATAGTAAGCCGTTAATTTTGACCTTATCGCTTTTTTAAAAAGGTATGCTGGAGGATTTAAAATAATCCTTTGTATCTAAAAATTTAGTGTCAGCTTCCGTTATCAATCTTTTTCCTAATTACCCAATTAGTATTATAAATACAAACCGGTATATATTTCTCCTTTTTAACGTCCTTTTCTCTTCTCAGGGGTCGTTCGTATTAGCGGCGTTATATCGGCTTATTGATAACGAGTGGAAGAGAGTTATATTCGTTCGCTTATTCAACTTGCGTGTTTTCATCGTTAGTAACCCTGATGTATGGCTTGACTTAAGTGATTTGACAAGGTATAGAACCGTTAGCAGTTTCAATTATTATTTTTGAATTCGCGATACTTAATATCCCATACGGGCCCTTTTATTCGCCCGGCTTCTGCTACAAGAGGACTTTACTTTATAATGGCAAAGTAAATACTTCGATTATTAAGGGTCCGCTTTTGGTGTTGAGGGTGTTATTAATTTAGCAGCGTACCCATTCTCTTTGCATTTCCCTTAGAACTTTGCTATATGCCGCAGCGCGTTTTTAAGTACTTTCCGAGGGCATAGATTCACCCGTTAGATATGGATACGCTCCAAATACCAGGATTATTATTATTACTAAGCCGTCAAGGGTGGAAGTTCACTATATTACAAGGTGCACTCCGGTAGAGTATACGATAACGTGTTACGTTGCAGGATGCATTTTTGCTACGTACCAAGTGCATTATGCGTGGAGCGGTCTGGAATAGATATTCCAAAGTGCATGACAAAAAGGTTACTTCCCGGATGAAAGGTTTATAACCTTCCATCCGTGGCGTGAACTCTTTAAATGCCTCTTTCGAGTTGACAATCTATCTTTTACTATAATACAAATCTTTCTGATAACTCTTCGTTAACATTCAAGTGAATAAGAGACCTTACCAATAGCGGTAGTAATTTCTACAAGGCTTTAGTTGGTTTAGGTCATTGGTAACAGTATGGTTCTTAATAGCGATATAATCATTGATTCTTAAAAGGGTGTAATTATAAAAGTGTAAAGTGATTCTTGGCGTCACGTGTTTTAGGGTTAATATAAAGAGATATATCGTTGTCGATTTAAGTAAAACCTTTTTCCCCTTTAACGAAGCGCCCTTTTTTACACCATGTATCTCTAACCAGTTAATTGGCATATATACACTTAAATTAATATTTTAATTAAATTTTTACTCCTCTTCCATAGGTAAGTTTCCAGACGAACACGATATTTTAATCTCTTTCGAAAACACATAATACATAAAATGCGCTTTTTAAACACCGTTTAACGTAGCGACGCAAACGCAAAAAGGCTATTACCGCCACCGCCCGCTGCGTCGCTACCCCCCCTATCTTTAGCCCTGCCTCTTTATGTAGCATATTATTAATTCCAACCTTTCTTTTCGCTACCTCCTCCGTCGCCACCACCGACAATTCCGTTACCCTTTTCCCCCACCTAATAAGGGAAGGAGTGAGTGATTTTTTAAGTTATACACCTTACCTTTTATCTAAGAATAAAATCATTATCACTCGTAACGGCTATCCCCCCCTCTCCTTCCTCAGTCGCTGTAAATTTAGCCTAACGAAGCTATAATGCGGTCCGTATTACTAATCATTCCTTCGCGATATCTATGATTTTAATGTGTTTTCAAACGAAGCTGAGGGGGCAGAACTAGCCTGCCGCCTCGAGCTACGGATAGCTAGGGTACGTTATGAGAACTTTTTGATATGTAAAGCATTAAAGCGGCGTACTCGGGTTCGCGTCCCTGGGCTGTTAATAGATACGTCTTATATGTTATATATCGCGTTCGTTGATACAGTTAGGTCCATTAACGATTACTATTAAAACGGGGGTTGATCGGCCGGTTGCTACCGTTACGAACGGATTAGTAATGAGTATGCTTCCGTTTTGGTAGTCCTAAGGTTGTAAGCCAAAGCTTTATTACGCGCCTATCATCTTTCCGGTAATTTTACCTTAAATTCGTGATTTTAACCGTAATTAATGATTGCTCAATATTTTGATATATTATTCGGGTGATATTTTCAAAACAATTACTTTTACAATAGTCATCATAAACCAATATTAACTCGTAGTAAGAGTTTTCTACTAACGAAAACGGTAACATTTATTGCTGTTTTAAAGATGGGCGTATATAAATATTACGTAGGCGAATTCGACGATGTTATCACACATCGCAGTAAAAATAGGAAATACCCCCCATACCATTAACTAAAGGCATGTAGAATAAAGCACAGGGTCCCTCTTTTGGCAGCATCGGTAGCAGCGCCAATAACGGTGATGGCGTCGATACTAACAGTAATAGCAGCGGTGAGGGAGACCAGGGGAAAGAGGACAACGAAGACGACGACAAAGCGCCGCCCTTCCTCTCTCCCTTTCGCAACGAATAATTGCTCATTTTTATTACGCTAGTTTATCCAGCAATAATACAGTTCTTTACACAGTAATGGAATTTCGTTTTAGAAAAAAAGAAATCGTAACGCCAATAAAACATTCTAGAGGTAAGGTGTGAAAAATATATTTAGCAAATAATAGTAAGGAATTAGACTTTGCAACTTTGTCGATTCAATTGATCGAAGTAAAAGTAGTATTTCAGCAGTCAGATTGTGGATGTATTTTTCTATGTTTGGTAGACCTCTACCCGGTCTACGCAGTAATTTCTATGACCGATTTCTTGGCGCGAGCTCTAGTGTGAAGTAGGCGTTTACTGTACTTTCTTTGCAGCCTATATAGTAGGCTCGCTTAAAATAATATATTAACCTTACAGTCAGTATAGTCATCTCTCCTATAAGTAAAGTTAACCTACTATATTGCAAATACTACTATGTCAATATTGGGGACTTTATTAGTTTGTACGCATACGCTAGTGTGATTGGCTAATCTTTTCTGGTAAACGTTAAACTGTGACCTTGTTTACTGGCCAGACCCTGGTTAATTTTAATCAACCTCCACATTAACATACACCTATTTGAATGCAAATTAACCCACATTGCTGTTAGTTGCTCTATGGCTCTAAAGTCTAACTTTATCGACTCCTACACAAAGTTCTTTTTTCACTACAAACCTATGTAGTTTACTATTTAGCCGTATCAAGTAAACAAGTTTATATCGTCAATCCCCTAGAAATATTTTAGTTTCATAATATATCCATGATTATCGTTACGTAACTTAAGTTTACCGGTCGGCCTACTAACGTAGCCTTCGATGCGTATAATTAGTATATTGCTATCCATAAACGCTTCAAGGGACCTATTCGATGGTGCCTTCGTTATAGCATTGGCAGGATTGTCATTGTCGTCAATCTATCGTAATTTCTTTATTTACCACACTTCAAAGGCTTCGCGAAGTGTTATTACGTCGATTATAAGGAGTTTTACGCTAGTGGCTCCGAGTTTCGAAACGTACTCGAATAGGCTCTTCGAGTAAGTAAAATTACCACTGGAATTTAGAGAATTTCAAGCTGCATTATAATAACTTTAAAGGTTTCCTATAATTCTATATCTATATTGAAGCCTTCCATTATACCTCAAACCTTTAGAGTCAATACGTTTCCTATAATTTTCTTATATTTAATACATGTTTGGTAACTTAGGCTGCCGATAATGTTCAATTGTTTTTACCGCTTATCTTTTTCAATGAAGGTTACTAAAAAGCCGATATTGGAAGAATGATCGGGATTTTTTATAAAAAAACAATCTGTTAAGATTATTAGCTTTGCCTTCGACAAGTCGATTGGGATTATATTGATTTATTAGTCTAGATTTCGTATCTGCCATTGAATCCTTTTATGAAGCCAGTTAAAGTCATTACCTATTAAACTTTATGTTTGTGTCACGATGAAAAGATCGTAAGAGGCGTTCGGTTGACATAAGGTGGTAATATAACTATTACTGACACGTTAGGTTTAACACCATTACTCTAGGATTTTAAAGATAAAACTATAGGTACCTCCACTTAAAAGCAATAGAAAAATTTTAGCCGTTTTTAACTAGCTCGTCGGATTAGACATTAACGTTTATGCTAAGGGTCTTTTTATCCTCCCAGTAATGAATTAAAGAGGTAGAAGAATTAAGGATTTTGAACGTAATCGATCTAATGATAGTTTAAACTACCGTTTTCCCTAGTGATCATAGTGATTTTACAGGTCCGAAGTTAATTTTGGCTTCATTAGTATCGTCAAGATTAATTTCAGTAGCCTTAGTGGTTTCTCTCCGCAGTATCAAGTATTAATAATAACATCTTGTTTAGCACCTTACTGCTTTTGTATTTATAATAATACCTTAAAACGTATAGTCTATGTATCTATTACGAAGGTTAAAGGTATGTAAAGTGTCAAAAGCTTCCTTTAGGAAAATTTAAAGGTCTTCACCGCTTGAACGGTACAAGAAAACGTAATCAGCCAATTACTGGACCTCGTTGAAACCTATATATTTATCCCACTTAATATACTTGGGGGTTTCATCGCCGTTAATTAGCTCTTCGACTTCGAAATTTGTAACTTAATTGCAATAATCATATTTAGAAGTAATGGTATATTAGATATAATATATTACCTTTTTATCATTTTGTTTGGTAGAGAGGTGAGGAGTCAACTTATGACTAGACTTACCATAAATTCAATATGTTTTACCACTATTACGACAATAATGCTTGCTGTTAACATGTTTATTTAAATTTTGGCTCTATTGATGCCAGCGTGGCTGCTACCTCCAATCTGTGGTCGATTGGCCAGACCTTAAGTGTTGAAGGCGCCTGTAGCCGTACTTGCGGTCGACGTAATTAACTAACGTAAGATTTTTTTTTATCCACATCAGGGAAGTTGACGGCTTAGGGGTATATATTAGAGAGTTTGGTATATGCGCCTTTACAATTGTTAACAAGAAACTTAAATAACTAAAAAAACGTTTACAGATGGTATTTAGGCGTTGTAAAGCATATTGAACTTGTTAACGCCTATAATTACTAACCGTACCTGTTCGCGAAGTGTGGTCTCGCTAACGTAGGACTTTCCCATTATTGACTGGTATAATATCAACTTAATTAGCATATGGTTAAACACATCCATTGGTGTTTTTTCCTTTTTCTTTTTCGCTATTATTATGGTTTACCTTGTAGTAACCTAGTTTGTATGATATTAGGTAAGGTAGATATCGTGCTCGAAGTAGCTTTTCATACTATCGTAAACTTCGCTCAAGGTAGTTACTTGGGTTTAAAAGGTTAGATAATAGTTCCAGACATATCCTGTAAGAATTCCGGAGAATATTAAGTAAAAACCAAAAAGGAGAATTTTCATTTACTTGTAAATATTTAAAAAGGGCATTATCTTCGTGTTGAGAAAGTTATAGAACTTTCTGTCATATTTCTTTGCATCGTTTTACATTTTGGAGAACTTCGTTAAAAGCTTATAATTACTGTTAATTATTTTCATATATGTTGGAGGCAAGTCACGATAGTTATCCCAGTTTTTATTGGTGGTATTTCCTAGAAATTTAAGCCTGTTTGTCTTCGAAGCGCGTTGTTAAAGATAATTGCCAGTCGCCGAACCCGAGGGTTTGATTCTTATAATAATATTTGTAATGGGTTCGCGCATGTAGATAAACCTGTCATAAGAAGGCTTTCGAAAGACTTGGCAATTAGAGGGCTAGGTGGTAATGAGAACTTGAAGTTTTTAAAGGACTTAACGATTTTATTCAATTAACTAGTGTAAAGCGCCAACGTTAATACCTTTAGACGCATTGGCGGCTATTGCTTTACGTGCTCTGCTGCCTCTAAAAATGTACTCCACGCTATTACGTAAAGGTATTGAGTATACAAGCAGATTCATAGGTTCCTTATCTCCAACGAATAAAGAGGCTTAACCTAGTTAAGAGTAAAGGGGTGGTCCCCTGAATCGTGTATAAGGGCGTTAAAGTTTTTCAATCCCTTTTCCCTTAAGACGTAAATTTTAAGGGTATTTATCAAGTTGAGCGAAACTGTAAAGGTTCTTGCCAGCTTAACAAGGTTCTTTTCTGGTATATAAATCCCTTTTTGCTCAAGTTCTTCCTTTAATTTTGACTTGTCACCTTCTTGTATCCTTTTTCATATATTTATAGTTTAGTCGTTAAAAGTGTTATAGTATTTATCAAAATCAAGGCTGCCGCCATTAAGGTTTTCGCTTTTATCGTGGTTGATGATATAAAAGCTAACGAAGTTAACCAAGTCCCTTTCCGTTGAGTCTTCGTTATTGTCGCCCCCCTAAAGCTCCTTATCGAAATTCTTGGTAAAAAGGGGTCTTAGGGCTCCAATTGCCTCCATTTACTTCTAACTAAATGCTATATTAAGGTTTAGGCTTATGTAAAACTTAGTAGGTGTATATAGTGTCTAGGCTGAGGGACTTAGTGATCTTGAGCGTAGAGACTTGATGTTTTAGTGTAAATTCGTGTGGGAATTGGTGAATTTGACGTTAAATTGCGCGACGTAGCTTTCTCGGCGTGACTTGGCGATTTTTTATGTTTTCGATTAGAGTAGAGATCTTGACGATTGAATTGGTGTAGGGAAAGTTAAAGGGGTGGATTAGAAGCAAAGGTTTGGTGCAAAAGGTATGGTCGAATATCGTTCATTGTTGTAGGTAAAGGTTGTAGGTTATTTGTCATTTTGGCTGTAAGACTTAGTCGTTTCAATAGTAGTATCAACCGTAGTAATACTGACTTAGCTATTTACAAACTTGCTGAATCGAGACTTTCAGAGGTTGATTTTAATGCTTTTTAAAAAGGATCCGTAAAATTTCTTAGTGTTTTTAATAGGGATACCGTCGCTACTTCTAGACTGCCGTATAGACTGTCGCAGCCTAAAGGGTTTCTTTACGTATTGCCGTAAAGACCGACACAGTAGAAAAGACCTTTTATAATGTTTTTTTTCTTTCCCTTGGCCACCGTTATTGACATATGGCGTTACCCGAAGGTAGTTCTTTATTCTATTTAGTTCAAATGTACCTTAATTAATAAACACTGATCAGTATTATTATGGCTTTAGATATTGTAACGTCGTAGATTAGATTAATCGAATTAATAGTAGTATTGTAGTAGTTAGATGGTGGATGTATTGTTTTAGGTTTGGCAGACCTCTGGCCGGTCTACGCAGTAATTTGTATAGCCAATTGCTTGGCCGTTTCCTAGTGTGAAGTGAGCGCATGCTGTACTTTCTTTGCAGTCAATACAGTAGGCCCGCAAAAAACAATACATTGGTCATAACTTTAGTATAGTCAACTTTACTGTAAGTGAAGTTGATCTACTATACTACAAATACTACTTGTCTAACTGTAAAGTCGTGAATGGTAAAACAAAAGTGACAATATATCAAAAGCGGTATAAATAGTAAATATCAATGGTAACAAAATGTTATTAACGGTGTAAATAGGCAAGATAAAAGGGAATTGACAAATATAGGGAGTAAAATGTATAACTAAGAAGAGGTCGTAAAACCTTTCTAGTAACATTAACGAAAAGTGTAGTCGTTGATACGAGCGCTTTTAATATCTTATAATGGGCGTCCTTAGTTATTATTTCAGCTAGGTTTAACCTTCTATCAATTTATCATCTCTCCTTCGTTTCGCGGCATTCGTATAATTCGCGTAATATTCTAATATTGATTATTAGGCGTTTCTTGTTTATAATACCTAATTTAAGAAAGTATTCGTAAAATGAAAAAGAATAATGTAAACCATTAAAGTGAGAGGTTTTGAACCAAGTTTAAAAAGATTATACGAACCATTACCTATATAGTAATTCCGAAGTCGAATCCGCCAACCATGCCACAGATTTCCGAATTTAAAACGCTTTGGGTAACCTATTCAAACTTAGTAAATCTTGAAAAAATAATGTTTTTATAAAGGGGAAATTAATTTTAAGCTTGTATTTCATTGTTAAAAAATAAAAACGAATTTCATTTACGAACTGTTGTCGGTATTAATAGCAGAGGACATATTAATGAAAATGAAAAAACTTTATAATACGTATGAAGAGCGGTATGAATCATCAACCGCGCTTTGAATTTCTTATTTGTTACGTAAGGCGCTTGTTAAACACTTTGTATACATTATATGAAAAGCTGGTTTAGCATTATATAACAAACCAAAAATCAAACTCCGCCTTTAGATTACTTAAAATACGACTTAGGCTTCACAGATACGTTAACACTTGTATTATTAGTTCGTTTTATGCTAATTATGTTCATAAAGGTAACTTCATTCAATTACTCTCTTTAAATAAGGGTTATAATATCGTTTTACAGCGTGATTATTACGCTGTAAAAATCAATCATGCGGTTCTCCGTGGACTAAACTTTAGTTTCGCTTTGAAGCCGGCCTCCATAAGTTTTCTCACTTTCGTAAGCAAAAAAATACGTATTATACAGCGGTAATATATTGTTTATTGATATATTAATAAGCATAAATTCCCTATAATAAGGTATTGAACAAAGAAGTATAGGTCTAAAGTCGAATTAGCTATTTAAAACAGTTCTCTTCAATAAATTTCATAGGTATTTTATTAACATAACCTAACTTTAGCGAATTCGTAAAGTGCTTTTTAAATCATTCAAAATGTTTCGAGTAGAAAATATTTCTGGAGGTTCGCAGGTATATAAACGGTAAATGCGACATTTAAGACACTCTTTCAACTACTTATAAGCCTATATAATATTACAAATCTTGACACAAATGTTATAGGGCATACATAGGGAGGCGTTAAACGCGAAAATAAAGCTATGGATTAGTGTTTGTAAAGTAGGCGATTAAACTATAATATCGTTTCTAACGGCGTTATTATGACCTTCCATTATAACAAGCCTTTTCTTTAAGATTTGCCGGCTTTATCTTTTTGCTCGAAAACCAAATATATTAGAAAACCTTCATAGCCGTCGTAAATTGTTAATTTCAACCTTTTAACGCGGAAAACTCTTTACTATATTATGACAGAGATTTTCGTTTGGGTAAAGTATTTAAACGGGCTACCTGAAATAATGATAATACTTTTTCGGTGAAGTTTTAAGTGAAACTTACGGTTTACAGTTTCCGAGTACGTCATGAAGGTGTTCGTTACCAAGGTTTCAAAGGATTAAGCGATGTAAACGCCCTCGGCGACGTAATATTGATTTCTTTAGTATACGCGGACCCGTTTTGTTAGATGGTAAATGTTATGAAATACTGTTTAAAAGGTATATATTTTTTAGGGTCGGTTTGGATTCGTCGTTATGAAACTGGATTGTCCAATGTTACTCCTTAAAAATACATTTCCAGGCTTTTAACGTCTACTACTTTCTTTTTATATTTACGTATTATTGTTTAACATAATGAATTCGTGTCATTTGGTAGTTGTATTGGTACTTCGTGGCACCTAAACACGATAATTATTTCTAGTTCAGTCCATCCGTCCTTAGTTTCTTAAATTCAAACATTAAACTATAATAATAAGTCGAAAACACTAATCTCACGCGTGCGATTTTTTATAGCTCATATTTTCGAAACATTATTTCTAATCCGTAAAGAATATAATATTGATATAACTTTCTTCACAGCATGTATCATTTATATCGTAACTAGTAATAGTATTGAATCTGTATCGAGTTCAAGGTAAACAGTGAAGAAATATAATATTAGGATTGGAATATTCGGGCTGGACATGTCGTTTACGGCGTTAACCGTTATTTAGAGAATTAATTACTTAAAATAAACACCTTTTAAATTTTAAAATAATAATATATATACTCTTTCAAACGGTTTATGATATCGTTTGCTCTTTCTTTTACCCTATGGTGCTTTTACTGGTATTTTCCTACACTTGTCACCGGCGAATCAGACTCTAATATACTATTAAGCCGTGTTAAAAGTTGTGCCGACATCGTAATAAATTTGATTGAAAGGTTTTAAGTAGACCTTGAACTAACAATTGATCAAAATATTCCAGTAATCCATAACGAAAGCGTTTCGTATAAAGTCAGCGACTTCAAATAATATTACTACGTCAACGACATATATTATTAGCAAGCTGTTTAGATATATTGCGTGCACAATTCCCTATAAATAGAATCCACATCGTTTTAATAGCGGAATTTCAACTGCTGTAAATCTTACAAGTGTAATTAGAATTTGTGACACAACTTCACGATAGGTTTTAACGCTTTTCCCCCTCTATTTATATGCCTAACAATATAAAATAACCTTAAAAATGTTTCGCGACTTAGTGTTTGAACCGCTGGGGTACTATCATTGGTTTCGGTTACTTTAACAAAAGGACTCTAATTAAAGGCGGTTTAAGGGAAAACTATGTGTAGTTACATTTAAAACAGAACAACACGGATATGCTATCCGAAGCGCGAACGAATTAATTAGTCGAATTCCGAACCTTACTTCAGAATTTATTTATATCACCTAAGAATAATGAAAATAACGTTTTAAAGTTTATTATATTCAATTTGACCCGTACGAATCGAGTATTTTCAAGGACGGTACCAAGAAAAAAAGCTTTTCCTTTACCAACTAGAATTTTCTGATGATTTTTTATCTGTTCGAATTGAAATTTCGGTAATTTCGCCGCAAACGCATCAAATTATCGTTTTTTGGCGGTCGATATTTTAACTATACCGTTGTCGTACATAGTGCCCTAAAATAGATAACTTTACCTGTTAAAAACGTGAATTTAAATGCTATATAAGTGTTCAGCACTTTATTTTTCCAATCAAAGCCTACTATAGGTAAAAATGAAGTATATTGTAGGCTTGTAAAAATTCCCTGGTCGGGTTCCTTATCGTAGGCTATTAAGTATTTCATTTTTTTATTCGAAGCTTTCCTTTCTAGCGGTATATTCGTTAAAATAAACGTTAAATTCATCCCTTACGCTTTGGTAATCGGTTATTTATGTTACAAAATTGGCTTTAGTATGGTCTTCAGGTAGGAAATCGGCTTTAAATTAACGTCCAATCTAAATTTACTCGTATAACGGGTGATTGGTCAACTAATAATTAAATTTACCATATATAATACAATGTTTTTAAAAACCGGTAAAGCTTCATATATTCGTCCATAAGTATTATTATACAGGTGATAAGTTCCATGTTTAGTTATAAGGTAGTTTTCGTTAATATATGTTTCATATTCTGTTTCTGGAATAAAAATTAGTGTGTTTCGTTCCGGTAACCGTATTTAAAGCGTTTAATTTCTTTCTGAAACATTTGAATCGTTGGTTTAGAATGTGGTGGATTGTTTCGACTAGGTTCATTTTCGTCATTTAGCCCTCCACTTTGGTCGTTTTGGTTATAAACGCTAGTCAGAGGCTTATTTGACGGTGTATTGAAATTTGAAAAGTTATATTAAAGTTTATATAAAAACCCTTTTAGTTATCTTTTCGAATTTAAATAACGTAAAGTTAAAATCGTAATTTCCGCGATATGCTTTCGTAATTACTCAGATAAATAATTTATCGCCTTTATATTCTAGTTTAAAGGCCGTTTGGTATTTTTGGAATTTCGGTAATAAGGCGGTAAGTTTTCTTTACAGTGTTTTATTAATGTTTTTAAAATATTATTTCTGGAATTCTAAGTTATATCAATATAACCTCTATATAAAGGTTTGTAATTTTTTGCGTATCAAAATATATCTCAAAAAGGTTATAGCACCTCGTGAACATGTCTATTTATATAAGGTCATATATATACTACTATTTAACATTCCTAAATAATATACCGGGTAAAATAACGTAAACATGTAATAACTTAATATATAGTTTTATACACGGATTCAAAATTACACATATTTTATTATTAAAGACGTCGTACGGCTTGTTATTATAATTCTATTCCGTATCCTATAATCTGGCGAAATTGGTAAGTTTTGTTTAGTTAATATTTTTAGTAGAAAAACATTAAGGTAAGAGGTTTTGGTATAAGTCGTAATTGTTAGGCATTAGTCCTCAAGGTTCGTGTTGTCGTTTTAAGAGGTTGATCTTATTCTTGGGTCGGCCGTTTTCTTTATCCTGGCCGCTTTTGTTTCGGTAAAACGGGTTATTTACTATATCCTGAAAGTGATATTTTTTATATTTTTATTTCAAAGTATGTTGTGATGAAGGTCCGTATTCGACTCGAGTGGTAAATAATCTTTATAACCTTTCCTCATTTTTCATTAATTTCTCGAACTTCGTCTGTAATTCGCGGTGAAAGTTTAACCTCAATAAACGTTTTACTCCCTCTATTTGCCAAATCTTTTCTCGTTTATTATCCTTAATTTTAACGATCCGGGTTTAATGCTTTTCCCACTAATGTTATTTTAAGAATTTTATATGTATCGTTTCATCGTCGATTTAGCTTGATATTGATATAAGTCAGGACATTTCAGATAAGGATTCTGTAATACGGCTTTTATTATTACCGGTCGTATTAATACTTGGACTCCATAATCATCTTCGTAGAATTCTCAAAATTATATTATTTATTATACGTTACATCTTTGGCATCTCATCCGCAAAGTTCTCCTGAAAATTAACAAATTAATTACTAATTCGAATATTGCTGTTATAATAGTTTAAAATTCTATTCGTAATATATATATTTTCTGTAAGAGGGTTTGAATTCTTTACTGAAGCTTCGATCTTATTATCATATTAGTTAAGGTAGATATATTTAACAATATCTTTGCGAAACAAAAAGTTTTTCAACAAAAAGTTTATATATTCGCCAACATTTGCCAATTTCGTTATTCGTAAAGCTAAAGTTGTAAAAGTATAGAGTGTATTAAAACGGTTGGAAGGTGAGTTTAAATGTATATCGAGAATATTAGAGCGATGTAGAGTGTAATTTTATGTAGTGAATGGGATTCGGGTGCGCTTCGACTGAAATTTTTAAAAAGTTCCTGTTTGAATCAAAACGCCTAATATGTAAAATAAAAGTGAATAGAATATGAAAAAGCGTTTAAAGTAAGGCGTTTAGCGCTTTCTAACTCTAACGGAAGTTGAATAAAATACAAATTAAACGTAACTATAGGTTAATTAGGATTTGATAATTAGTATTTTAACTTTTCATAAACGTTACACTATCAATAGTGCTAGTAAACTTAAATATTATAAGTAACAAATATAGAAAACGGTGTAATTTAAGGTGGACGAAAGAAGGCGAACGGAAAAAGGCGAACGGGGTAATGGAAACAGGGAAAAGTGAATAGGGGAGTAGAAACTGAAAAGGAAACGGGGGACAAGATATTTAAAGGTATATATGTAAGGTTTAAATAAGTCTTGGTAACGTAGTAAGCGCTTCGAATGCTATATATCGTAGGCGGTATTTATTTGGTAGGCGGTTTGGATGTCGTTTTTTAGCCGTTTTTAAGGTTTGTAAGCGGTTTGGATACTTTGTATTAGCTGCTCCTAGAATTTGGAAGCGATTTGGATATAACCTTTAGATTGGAAAGGTTCCAACGAAAGATTCCAAAATTTATTGGTTTCAACTTACGTCGCCTCATATATAATAAAACGCTATTTAAAAAGTGCTCGGGTACATTGAAAACGTTAAAACTACTTAACGGTAAACATAACGGGGCTTATAGTAAATAGGGAACGAACCAAGTTGATAATATCGTACTAAAGTTATCCTTTTTAAAATCATTTCGGGTTTCACAATCTTTTTTCCGCTTTGGGTTTTAAAGGCGCTTGTACGTATTTCCATATTCCCGTATGGCTTTTATAAGTTGTATTGTTTAAGCACGGATAGTTGTAACCGTTACAAAATTCCGTTATATTTATTTAACTTAAGTTTATCTCCTTTTTCCTAACCTATTTTTTAGTCGACCGAGTTGGATACTACTGAGTATCTATATTGTTTCTGCCTATTTATGTAAACCTAAAGACTTAAAAAGCAATAGTAAATATTAGTAACGTATATTCAAGTAAATATATAAATAGGAGAAAAGAGGTATCCGGATAGTTTACGCCACAGGTAAGAACTTATAACCTCTTAACCGGGCAGTAAAACCTTACCTTACACTCTGCTAATCTCTATTCTAGGCAGTGTCTCTCTACGGTGCACTTTTCCAATGCCACTTTTAGGCAGAGGCACGCTATCATGAACTCTGAAAGAGTGTAACCTTTGAAGTGGCACGTTACCGTGCACTTCTGTAATAGTGAAACTTGCAGTGAGACCACTTACTAAATGAATAGATATCTAGTAATATCCACAGTTTCAGTCGACTACAGATAACATAATACAAAAATTATATTTTTCCTATATTAAACTGGCTTTTAGTCATTTGTAAATTCCGGTTCAACGTTCCTCTAACGTTAATATTTTCTTGTTATTAAATCAAATATACTTTTCGGTTTTTTCTTCATGTTTACTACACTAATTGTATACCGTCAACCAAATTATATGTAAAAGGTATTCAATTTAGTTTTATCAACATATAAAACATAGATTAGATGTTAACCAGGGTTATTAGATGCATTATCAATGAGTTGAATAGTCAAGTTATCACAGATTTACTTGCAAAAATGAAAAATTACGTTGTTTATTATTCGCTCTACGTGAATTACATATCAGATAAAGCTACCACTAATCCGTAATATTAATGTAACTACTACCTCTTGAAAATTTGTTATAAATTTAACCTTCGTTTTACAAGTTACATTTTTTCTTGCATGACCTATCTTCATTTTTGTTAATAAATATTCCTCTAAAAATACCTTAAGACTATGGTTTTCATATTAGAATAAAGACTCTTGTTTCTTTATACTGTTTATTGAAAGTTAAATCGTTTCTTCTACATTTCAACCATGAAACTTTAAGGAACATATTAAATAGGGAATATAAGAGTAGCTATAGTAATTGATAATAGCTTAAATATTGGAAAATCCGACTTCCCGGCTGCTTAATAAGTTTTATAATTTCAAAATAGATACAATATCTGACTACAATCATTAAAGCTTTTCATGGCGCATGTTGATTGCCCGCGTACTAATAATTATTTTGAACTGTTTTAATAATAACCTGATAAAGTATGATGAAAGTAAATTACGTTCTAGTTACGCCCTTTTGCTAATATTACTACTAACCTTTCGTGCAATAATGGAGAATTTGAGCAGTTTATCGAGGGATAATAACATAATTATCAAAACTTGGTATCGAATACGTTTAATTTACGAAATATCGGAATTATTCATTAGCGTTTTTTTTATCGCTTAGGTAGAAGTTGAGCCATGAAGAAGTTCAATGGAGCGTTGGAGCCACCAAAAGCCTAAGGTTCAACAACTTATGTGGGGATAAGGTTTTTACTTTATATAAGGATCACGTGACCTAAGGTACTAGGATAATAGTATATATGTAATTATTGGATTATTGGGCTAATCTGGAACAACGAATGACCAGGTTAATTTAAATCATCAAGTACTTTCAATAGGAATTTGTAACAATATAATGGAATAAGGATATATCTATACCATTTGCATCATAAAGATATTAATTACTTTATGACTGTTCAATCATCAAATTAATTATTATTCTCGAATAATCTTACAACTTTTTATAACCTAAGTTATAGTTTCAATATTATTTATATATTGTCATCTTTTATATTCTTTATTTATTTTAATGTATTATATATAAACACTTCTGTTTGACAACCTCATTTCAAACTAGAAGATTCTATTCTATATTCAGTAATATTAGTAGTATAGAGAAGTTTCATATCTTTACTGTTGCTAATATCGACACTACTAATTTCATATAATTTGAAATAGCTATATAATTTCTTGGTTCCAGAGAGAAATATTATTGTCCCAGATTCTGTGGAAAGGTCTATCTCCCACAATAAATCAACCGTATACTTTTAATGTAGCCAATAAATACTGTGGAATTATGTCACTTAATTCCGAGCTTAATTTTAGAGCTATCATCAGAAATTGAGTGTTGAAGTCAATGAAGTGGAGTTTTTTGTATATATTCGAAAACAAGACATTGATTTATTTTATAAATACACGACAGTAAATATTTTCATAAATGGAGATAACGGCTGAAACTAATATATCCAGAAAATAATTATGAAGTATGAAGTTTTTGTATTTGTCTCTTAAAAAATCATTTTTTTAAAAATTGAAAAAAAAAAACGCAAACAACAGAAGAAAAATTCATATATCTTAAGCAAGATAAATCATCATTTGAATAAGCCGCCAATTTTAGATAAATCTCCTTCCACGTGAGATGCAAGGATGAAACCCCTTTTCCCAGTTGGGTGAATGAGAAAGAAGCGACGTTGAATGCAAATAAACCAATGAAATAACCTCATTCAACTTATGATATAAGTTATAATAATACTAAGTATCTACAATTGTCTATATAAAGGTAAATGCACACGGTAACAGATTATATCTGGGAATAATTAAAGGTTTAGGAATACTTCGAACACAGGTAAAAGATACCAGCCTAGACAACTTTTTCATAAAAGTGCCGCGATGAAAGGAACAACGTTACCAGAAGTCATGGTACTCGACAAAACTAATTTTGAACGACCCTTTTGGTAAAACCTAAAGGGATATAATAATTGCGTACAGAAAGAAAATTTCACTAGAAATTAGCACCAGAAATAACGATAGGTGGAAACCAATCCCCAGGAAAATATGATCAGTGAACGTGTTTCAAATATAACAATTGTAATAAATATTGACGATTGACGATGAATTCTTTTTACATATAGACAGAAAGACATCGTGCATTAAGACTCGAGGCATGTAAAATATACCCAACATCCCTCAACAAATAAAAATTTCACGATTCGGATAACGTATCAATTTGGAATTAAATATCAGATTTTTTTCATTTGTCCAGGTATTGGACTCTTCATTATTTTGAAGATCGCGAAATATTTCTCTTTGAAAAATAATGTAGATTTTTTTTTATAAAAAAAAACGTCAGCGTATGTGACAATTTTCTATGGGAAACAATAGAACATTGAACTATAGAATAAGCCAAATAGCACATGAAATTAGTGGATCATTATAAATAGACACGTTGGATCGTGGGAGGATTTGTAACATGAAGGATATAATATATAAAAAAATTGTCCCATGATGAATACAAAATGCAATTTTTATATGAAGAAAATGTCGACGAATAACATATTCGTACTACATTATGTAATTACATAAAAATGAATATATTCATGGCATTAAATGAAAGTATCACTGTGACTATGATCATGTGATATTCCTTAAAACGAATCAATCTAAAACCTATTCAAAATTTGAAATTACGATAGATGGAGATTATGAAAATTTATGGATAAGATGTTTGGCATATTACCCAATTTATTAGGCTTCACTTGTTGAAAATATAAGCATCTCTGGTTTTGCCAAAAGATAATAATATTACCGGCTTCTTTAAACATTAGGGGAAAAAATCACCTAGATTTACATAACAGATGATATTTATAATTAAAAATTCTGATAATATGATGATAAATTTCATCACGTCCTTCTGGAAGTGAAGCAAGAAAATTGTTTTCATGTTTGCGGGAAATAATTAATTTGAGATTGACCAAAACCTGGACAAAAAGTTAATTTTATGAAACTGGCCGTCAATTGGCACTCCCAATAGGATCAATAACTAAAGATAATAAAGCTACCTGAGTTTCAAAACAAAATCTGGGTGAATATGAAGAAATGTGACCCACGAAAAAATGAAAGCATCGCTCGTGAAGTGAAAGAAAATTAAGAGTCCTAGATTCTAAAATTTGATTAACTAAAACAATCATGTATATTTTCAACTGAATATAAGTATTTAATCATATGATTATAACTCAATGCTATTGCGTGAAATATCAGGTCATGATATTTCACCTTCCGTTATTTATAAGGATAGCGGCTTCCGGCATAAAACGGAATATTATTATAAACTTAACACGGACGATAGAGTAGAAGATGGTAATGAATAAGAAGTAATCAATATGAAATCTAATCATTTTCCAGGTTAAATCACGGGATTAACTTTACCTAAAATTTCTGATATCATGGATACAATGTATAAAGATCTAATCAAACAATTTACTGAAATTAAAAAGAATGTTTTTCGGAATAATAGATTGTTGGCCTGATTTTTGAAGATACTGTTATATCCTAACAAGGGTTCTAATGAAGGCCGCAAAAATGATTCTCATAGTAATCATAGAAAGACAAAGGATTCAAAAGAATATTTTAAACATTCGAATTACAAAACGCGATATATGTTTTCAATTAATAAAAAGAATGTAGCTCGTCGAATCCCCTACGAGAAAAGTAAACAAAAACAGGATACAATGTGGTTTATACTGTACCATATCGGTAGGAAAATCACAACGTAGTATAAAGATTACTTTCAAAATGAATAGCAAATATATGAAGAGGAACGATGTTACGATTCTTTGATACTTCTTCAGAATATCGCTATTTTACAAAATATTTATAAAACACCCTAGATATTGGAATACTATAGTATATGATGGAACAGTGCTTAAGTGCAGTGCAGTCAAAGTTAACTATACTTCTGCAGGTCGACTGAAATAGAGTGTCCAATTCAATGTGGGGTACGGAACAAGCCATTGCTCATTCAAAGTAGCATGAAAACTAGCTAGCAGTCTGTCAAACTTGAAAGAAACAACAATCTACCACATAACTATGAAAATACTACTCTTTATTCGATCACTTCGAATCAATAAAGTTACAATTTCTTAAGGCCTATTAATATTATTCAGTGTTTAATAAGTTAAACACAGATAAGCTAAGTAGAATAAGAAGCGGCTTTCAATTGACGCTTTATATTGTATTAAAACATAATATATATATATATATATATTACAAAAAACCCTTGACTGACTGCGGAGGTTTTTACGGCAGTAGGTTAGTAAGATCTCTGAATTTCGAAGATTTATACTGAAATTTGAACCTAGAATTGACACAAAAGAAAATTCTCAACACTTTTTTTGTAAACCAATATTTGAATTAACCGTTGAAGAACTTAAATCGTTAGAAAACGACTTCCACATTACTAAAACCCCATAATGAACAAACGGCTACGTCGTTACTACTACTCCTTCAAATCGCAATTATAAACCGTTGGGTCAAAAATCTCTAGAAAAAACGATGATTTCAACAGCAAATAACCATAAACCTCACCTTTTATAACCATATTGTTTCCTCATATTATAAAATAGTTCAGCATATCAATGAATTTTCAAATTTTTATGCTTAGAAAAAAAACCAACGTCGTCAAGTTGAGAAAAACAGTCATGTCACGCTATTCCACACCCAAATCGTCAAATTCATAACTCACCGAACAACTACGTTATACCGCTCTCAGATTACTTAACATCAACCTAAATTGAAGTTAAATTCCCAGCTAAAACGTGTAAAAAAAAACTAAAAAACACAAGAATGACAAACCATCGAGAAACTTGGATCATTCTTAGCTAAGTGATACGACAAAGACCTCAGGTTGAAAAACATCAACACTAAATTAACGAAGAAACACCTAACTAACTTTGTCAGCTAATTGATTATGAACTAAAACATACAAAATATCAATCAAAGAACTAGGTCCTCGCAAGAGTCCTACGATTATTTTAACGATTAGACAATTAAACTGTGGAATGAAACACCAAAAAAAGTTAAGTTCAAACTGAGAACCAACCTATGTAACCGTAAAATCTTCATCTCTATCAGAAAGAAGAACCTATTAAATAACCTTTTTTAATTGGAACAAATGATTAAATACCTTTAAAACCCTCAAGTCGAGAACTTTAGGGGGGAAGGAAAATGTATTACTGACGACTATCATAACATACGTTTTAGAGAGCTTATCCTGAATCACTAGATAAATTAAGTCTTCAAAACTTATCCAACCGTTTATCGAAATTATTGATTCATTCATAAATTAAACTTCTACCTGTAGCAGTGTGGAATACGCGTTTAACAGGGTAAGAATAAATAAAGCAAAGGCTACCAACGCGGCTCGAGAAATTAACGTCAACGCTATCAAACAGTGAATCAAAAAAACCGTCAAAATCGTCAATTTTATTCTTGAGGTAAAACTACGCGTAACAAAACCACAAAAAACCTAAAATGATATGCTTAAACACGCAAACTCACTAAAATTCCCATCAAAAAGCTGTATTTCTTACGCCAAACCACGAGCAACTAACTTGACCACTGTGGCTCTAAAGGTCTTGGACTTAAATTCATTACCAAAAGCTCCACCGACGAAGAGGGTGATCAATGAAACCTATCTCACAAGCCTGTTACAATGGTTAACGATAATTATAAGCTCTTTATTAACTTTGTTCAAGTTTTAAATATAGTGGAGAACTAAAGCAGAAAACCTTATGATTTATTTAACACGAAAATGATATCATTTATCAGCATGTATAAATGAATAAACGTTAAACTTTCATGCTTCCATTCATTATTCCTAGGAACCTTCTTGGGTCACGCTCAAGATTACTACTTAACTTTACTAATTGAGATACATATTTTGTATCAAATTTATAACGGAATGAAAATTCACTTCGAATTAAACGTTAACATTCAGTAATAATAAAATGATTAGGAAGTTAAACTTTAAACAACGATAATGAACAAAAGGAAAAAATAGAAAGCAACCAAAAATATTCTTAACTAAATACTTGACAAATTTATTTTATACCTAAAGGTAATAGGGAAAACAACCTTAAATGTAACAACATTTGGAGAGAAGGTGCGAGCGACTATGAATAACGTCATTGAGTTTAAATACAGCTTATAAAGTCCATATACGACCTATAAAACCTTTTTGAACCAGTTTCGGTCCACGTTTACAAAGATGATAATATGTATGTTGAACTTGGTTGATAGATTACCCTAAATTAATAATTTATGTAATTAGAACGGTAGAAACCGCTTGACTTTATTTTACATCCATGGTGAATAAATCAAATCCACGCATTAATAATCCAGTCCACAGATACTTGAATCAAAGCTATCATAGAAAAAAAGAAACGGTAAGTCAAGCTCAAACGGATAAAATTACCACGAATACTATAATTCCAATAATTATGAATGTATTGAATCTATAGTGAGTACTTATATTGGTTTAGTCGTTACCCGGTTGTTTTATGTTTTAAACAACAAGTGATATATTACACTTCATACTCTATTAATTTTTAATCGAACTACTTTAATCGTGTCGCAAATGAAAAAGGCAAAAACTGGTTATATGAAAAAGATAATTCTTTGTAAAAAATCACGTGATACAAAAATACTACTCCCAAAGTAACTCATTAAGTAGATCGCCAAGCCTTTCTATACCGCCTAATAGGCCAAACCTCCTACCTCCGCTATAATGATCGAGTATATAACACCTTACACACCTTTCATTTTTGTAACTATAACGCGAAATACATATTTCCAAAAAAAAAAAGCCTAATACAACGATAACAACGTATTTATCAAAAAGGTATTAGTAATACATCGCATTATCATGCGAAAATATTAGAGTATAGAAATCAATCATCAAAACGAGGTAAAGTCAAAGTAAGCTTTAATCGTGGAAAATAATGATAGTTTCTAAAATTTAAGATTATATGAACCACTGTTCAACCGATGACCTTTTGCATCTTTAGGTTTCTTCCTTCATTCCTCCCTTTTCTAAAACACACTAAAATCTTCAGCGTTGATATTAATATTAACGTTAATGAACTAATTAAGGAATGTCGAATATTTTTCTTTCTATTAAATGATGATACCTAAGGTTTTAGTTATCAAGATTGAAGGCAACGGCAATGAATTTAACGAAGTCGTAAATACGTTAATTACATTGACGCTTTCATCACTCAATGCTTCATGAGATATGTAAAGTCTATAAGTCCTTAAAGTATTAAAATATTGAATAATTTTCGTTGATGACTAATCAAAAGCCTCACCATTATTGTGCAACCTACGCTTAAATGCCTCAAAAGTTTAAATTTACCTTAAACATGATGAGGAAGTTAGTTATATAATTTTAACTGACGTCTTTTACTTGAATTGAATACCGATTATTTACGTTAGGGACTCAGAAAAATTCATTCAAAACGCAAAGTTTCTTAAGTCGCTATCGACGAAGAATACCTAAAAGTGGTCGAGGATATTTTGGATTAACCCATACCTAAGTCCACTAAATATTATAGTCCATAACAGTGGTAACAAATTTTTAGCGGCAATATTTGAAACTAATACTAAGAGAATACAGATTTAGTATAAACATATACTGAAAAAATCTTATCAAAATATCAAAAGTTTTAAAGGGTTATGCGATTTACTTCGAAAAATATATGATATCTTGATGTAAAAATTGGGAAGCTTTACCAACTAAAAGATATGTTTTTCAACAACAGAAAAAAAACTAAATGTTATTAAAGACCTTGATGGCCTGGTACCAACCCTCTAGGCATTAGAAACTTATATGCTTTAAAGAGTAAACATTCTTCATTTTGAAATATTCGAAAAAGGTTACGATGTAGTGTAAAGATTTAAAGTAACTGAAAGAAGAATCTTCCAGGCGCTAAGTTGATAATACACTTTATACCAAATGCGGCCCCTAGAACAATTACTCATTGACTTTCTTTTCAATTTGAATATCTCGGAGCAGTACCCAATATATAACCCGGATTGTGCAGATTTTGCTAACATAAAAGGTATATATATCAGCGAGAAGGTTCCCACCTTGAGTGTTCCTACCCTACAACAACCACCTCATTCGAAAATTCATGTTTACAAGTTATGCCGTATTCGGTTGAATAAACGATTACGAATGAAAGCTATATCCTCAACTAAAACAAAAATACCAAGTTTAAAACCTAATCCTATTCACCTGCAGCTAATTTTCAAGCAATGTATTGTTTGTATATGTTAAATGCCGATGGCGTCCTATAATTAACCGTATTAGTCCTCACGGCGTGTTACAAACTAATCCAAGTTTACAAATAAGGATCATATTTGCATGAGTTCGTCTATATTCTACGTAAAATAGAGGGGATACCACTAGGTGTTTCGAGAAAGGGTTTCGAACCAATATATTTATAAAGAAAATTCTATCACCATATATTTACAACCTTCGTTTGTAGACGGA
The DNA here is from genome assembly GCA_038502455.1 of Anisogramma anomala. Taxonomy (NCBI): domain Eukaryota; kingdom Fungi; phylum Ascomycota; class Sordariomycetes; order Diaporthales; family Gnomoniaceae; genus Anisogramma; species Anisogramma anomala. Next base: position 3,796,703 of record JASMMZ010000008.1, on the reverse strand, counting down.
ATTACAAGTAAAACTTTTGCCAGAAATCGAACCTTAAGCCAGTCTTCTAAATGAAGCCTTAAGGAACCTTACAATTTGGAGACCTGCAACATTGTTCGGCGTAGAAACTATTACTTTTGCCGGGCCGTGTTATGCGGCCGTCTCAATTCCAGTTAAAAGCCTATTCTTATCGAAAATCTTATAGTCTAAGAATATTAAATGGCTTATAAAACACATATATCTTAGTTGGAAGCTCATGGCAATGGATGAGATATACTTCACAACTCGTTCAGCAAGTCATCTTTTTGTTACGAGCCGCAAATGCATAAATTGTAAAGATATCGTGAAAAAAGGTAAATTAATAAGCAGGTGTTGCGCGAGAGAAGATTTCTGTAGATAGCGAAGTATCCAAAGTGTACTTGAAAGCAATATCTCCGCTAAGCGAGCAAGGTGCCGGTATAGGTGGTAACGACGCGAAATAAATAAATAAATAAAGCCGCCATATACTAACCCTTATAACAATAGTCTTTTCCATAGATCTTGAACCGTAAAAAATTAGACATTGGTTGTGTCGTAATGTAAGTTTGAAGGGCCACGTTGGCACAAGTAACGAGAGACGGAATTTTTGTTTGTGAGGGTTGTTCTCTGGATACACCGCTGCGCAAGCCGTGCGCCTGGCTGAGGACGATCTTCATGGCTAAAAAAGGGTGGCCGGAAAAATTCAAGTGGTGGTAAAGCCGATTCGTGGTGTTGTGGTAGAAAAAGGTGCATAAGAAGTGATAGTGTTGAAAGCGGCTACACTTGAAAAAAAAAAAAAAAATCTCGATAGTGAGATTTGTTAGGGTTTACAATGTAAGCCCTTAACTTTGCTTATCAAGGTGGTCCGTTCACCCATGCCAAGAACGTTAATGTTAGGTCGAAAATGTGGACTTTTCTATAATAAAACGAAATCCTCGTATAGCGAAAGCCAGGTAAATAGAATAACCCATTTAAGATTTTGAATATCGGTAACTTTAAAGTAGTTATTAAAATTGTCAATAGTCCTGCGATATTCCGTTCAACTCAGATTCAACCTTGTATTCAGGCAAATTATCGTTAGAATCAGGCAATAAACTAATACAGCTCTTCCTATTCAATAGTTAACAAGCCTTTAAAGCAACGACAACGCGGCCTACCACATAAGAGGAGGATTACAAAAGATAAGGATAGGAAATACACACCAAAATACATCTATACAACTACTTAAGTTAGAAGAAAAGAAAAGAACAACTAAACCCTAACCATTAAATTCGGCATACCAAAAATCATCAAGATTCCAGAAAACCCTTTAAAAGAAAACAATTACATTGATATTTACGGACTTCTTATACGAACAGTTGTGTAATTCGTACCCAAATGCGACTTTGACTTTCACGACCCCAACTTCACGATTTTCAAGTCAAGGATTATTTACGAAGTCAAAGTAAAGACCAAGAACAATCCATACGAAAAGTTATATCTAGTCGCTCCAAAATACAGTAATAAAAGCAAAATCGGGATCTTTACGCAATCGCCAAAACTTCATTAAATCAGCTTATATCTTATGGTTGCACTGGCAGTAAGTTTATTGATAGGTGCTGATAAGAAGTTCATCTTTGATAACCGTAATATTTCTTAGGTATACATGTAATTAAAAGCTTATATACAAGGGATTATCTTACAAAAGTTTACTTTAATAACTTCATAACTAGTAACTATTGAAAACAGTTATAAAATATTTCAAAACACTATATGTACTGGTCGAAACAGGGGTTCATTGGTTTTCAACCTATCAGTTACATTTTGATTATAGGGTAAGTATAAATCAATAACCTGCAACCTATGCCTGTTAATTATGAAAGAGAATGACAACTTCAGCATGATGAGTATAGAAACTAACAATATACTAATCATCGGAATCAATGGCTTTGTGGTGACAAAACAACGTGCGATGAAGAACTTGAAGTTCTGAAATTGGCAAACGATCTCCAATTTGATTAAATATAGATATTTAGATTTTAATGAATCATCAATACGTATAAATACCTTTGACGACGTTGATGTTAAATTCTTCAATTTCCGTTAAAACAATGAAAGTATTGTCTTCTCCAAATTTGACAAAACTTAAATTGAAAAGGGTTAAGTTTAATTGAAATGATGCGCACGAAGCAACAATATTACGACATTGCACTAACTAGAGGCGTCTTATAACCGATTCATTGCGGCGGAAGCTTGGACCTCGATTAATAAGAACTACTATCGATTCAATAAGCAATTGAAATAACGAATGAGTAGCTTGGATCGAGAGATTAATATGGCCCTTACTTGCTAATCAAAGGCTGAAAAACAAAATTCACGGACTTCTCTTTCGCTAACAACACCAACCTATTTTATAAATCGGATTCTTTATGATAATAGTTCACGAAGAAAAATCACAGACTAACTAGTTGGTCATTACCTAAAATGTTATTCATTGAACTTATATTAAGTGTAAAAAGGTGATACGTAACATACTGACTTCCAAAGTCTACAATAGAATAGCCAACTTTCATATAGGTATATTTACATTAAAAACACTTTATATCGTTACCAAATGGGTAAGTATTCTCGCAATTTCAGTCCTTATATATACTGATTCTAAAATATTATTGTAATTCCTTTCCAATCTGAGAATTCACAATCAAAAACGTCTGATAATTGATGTAGTAGCTTTCTATGAAGCTTACAAAAGCATAAAATCAATCAATTTCGATAAATAGATGGTAAAGATAACCTAACCAATATTATAACCAAAATTACACTAAATTTGGCCATAGAAAGGTTCGTTAACCATTATTGGAAAATAATACGAATTGAGGGCTACTTCGATAGGCCATATTGTAAGGTATCATGTAACGATGAATAGGATGAGAGGCAAGGATACCCAGGTCAACTGAAAGACCACCAGGTTGTCAAGGCTATTAATAATACAGAACTGACTTACTGGTACGGTTAACTTGAATACATGTCAAGGAATTATATTACAAATGAAGTATAGTACCTGTTCATCAAATTACAAATAATAATAAATAGAGTGGTTACACAAATTTCAGCGGGGGAAAGATTGAGAAGCACTTACGTTTTTAGAACATTTTCCCTCAAGATGCACTTATCACGTAAATGAAAAAGCCGTCAGTGTTAAAACAATTCTCAAGTGAAATGTAGTCAAAGTTAACTATATTATTACCTATTAATTATAGTAAGGTACCAGATTAAAAATAGGGTACGGGCTAAGGTAGGACCTACGTAAAGTAGTATGTAGACCGGATAGCAATCTACTAAAATTAAAAAAAACAATAATCTACCACCTAACTATTTCAATACTACTGTATCTTGTAATACTTCGAATAGACCATGTTGCAACGTCAGAAGCCCTATCAAAAGCATACATGAAAATATCACAAAATGCTAATTCCAGAAGAACGACACCTACATTTTAACCAATTTATGGACTTCGCGAATACCAGTTTAAGGTAATTCAGAAGTAACGGGGAAAAGAAAAGCCGAAAATTCATATTTGAATTTAAATATCACTACCAAAATATAGGCTATTTGTGCATTTAAACAAATGAAATTCATGATTAGATGTAAATTATCGGCAATATAACGACATTAATTTGCAACATCGATACTTACAAGGAGTAATGAATGAAATTTGAGGTAAATTTCAAGACGAGAAACAATTCACAACTCGTAGTCTTCAAAAAATATATTAACTTATTCTAATAAATTCAAGAGATACATGTTAATCTTTATTTCGTGTTTATGAGGTCTACTAATACCAGATTATGAATGCTGGATTAGCTTACGTATCAGAATTGATTGAAGCTCTTCTTCACGAAGTCTTCTAGAAACAATGTCATGTTTTTGTTATCGTTGAACTTGACGACATGTTTAACTCTGAAACATTGAATAAACACCAACAACATATATAAAAAGTACTTTTAAAGATACAGAATGAGAAATATTAAAACAACTCTTTTTGTTTTCTGTTATTTTCTTGTTTAAAAGGTTGATATTTTCTGCTTCACCGATGAACAAGGATGTATTCATCTGTAAAAAAAAAAAATCGAAGTCATTAAAGAATAAGAAAAAATTATAGAATTTGAAAACATGTAAACAATCCTTCAATACGTTTATCAATACCGATAATTTATGAAATTTAAAATGGATTCGTAGAAACACTCACAAGCTTCGTTTATATAGGCTACACCATTTTATATATTAAACTTGTATAGAAGACTTTCTAAGATTTGAAATACCAAGTTATATTGGAAATAATTATTTTGGAAACCCTAAGTTCACTTAATATTCTGAAATGTAAGAATTTGACCAGAAATTCGCCCGTTGCATATAGTTAGGATAAAGACACAAGAAAAAATATTACATTCTATTATTAAATATTTTGAAAAACTCGATGAGCCATAGTTTCCTTAATTAATACATGACGAGAGAATACTGATACCTATTGAAATATTCCAAAAATGGCATCCCTATTTTATGGGGAAAAGACAATCTATTGCAATGAAGTGGATTTACGAAAACCTGATATCATTAACCCGATATAAGATATGAACAAGACTGTACACCAGAAAATAATAATTCATCTTACACGTCACACTTAAAATCTTTTATAGAAAGAATAAAAAAGGAAAACGAAAAGCGTTCAGCCAGAAATCAGATTATCAAGGACGTAATGAATTAAGTGAATAAAATATCTCAACCGAAAGTACATTCCAAACCCTCATATACTATGAAGGAAAAATAGACTCTGTAGTAAAATTTGAACTTAATACAAGAAAATAAAGTGATAAAACTCTCCTAATAGAGAATAAATTTGCTAGATAAATCTATAATACGTTCGCACACGGTTCTCAATAAATTACGCAAACCAACTACAAAATGAACGATAAGTGAAATCTATCAAACTTTCGACAACGAATGAATTATTCATTAAAAAATTCAAAGTCTATTAAGCTAATTAGTTGGATCGGATTCAACTTTATTAATTAATTAAACTATTACCAATGCATAACGTTGCATAAACACTTATAAACACAAACATCCGTAAGTTATAAGGTTTCTTCAGTAAATTTATCATCGATATCATCGTAGTCATATCTATAAACTTAATAAGTTTATTTATTTGTTGTACTATCAGACAAAGAATATGGTGCTAGACTTCAGAGGTATCTCTTTGCAAAAGCTAATTAACTATTATAATATGCCTGAGGAAACTATTAAGAACAAAGTCAAGCTTTACTGCTCAAATTTATGAAATTTCCTTTGAACATAGTTCAAATTAACGTAGATAATTCAAAACTTTCATGATTCATAAATTAATAGACAAACTGAATGGATCAACCACAACATAAAACAATATATTTGATGTTTTCTTAACTACTAGTAGATCGGCTGTAGAAAATTTCTGCTCTTAGCATTATTGAAAAATGATTATATACGTTTATCTGTGACCAAATAATACTTTCTTTACGTAAATCATAGATACAGGGTATAGGTTAACCACAATGAACTAATGAGATAGAATAGCTTCCAAAAAATGAGCAATATAAAAACTCCAGTGGGAATTTTAACTTCAACTACATTTTATCAGAATCTGAATGATTAAGTAAAAAAATCTTCAAAATATTGAGAGATAAATGTTGATGGAAGAAGATACATTTTACGTTTCTCCACAAAATATTCATATTCAAAGGTGAAATGATATATTGAACCATTTGATAATCGATAACTTTCATATATTACGAGAACTTGCAACCGGTAAATACTAACTATTAATATTTACATCAACTATATATACCTTATTCTGTTAATTATATTCCTTGAACTCAGTAGACAGGATGTGATAAAAATCTAAAAAAAAATATTTTTGGAAAATCACAAAGGAGAATACGAAGTCGAATAAAATGTCAACTTACGTAAACATAACATAGCATGCATCGTTGAATAGAACGAACAAGACTATATCAGAAACATTTAGGAACCGATTAGATCCTGTAAATTGTAAAATGTTTTTTTTCTATATTTCTATCACCGCGCAGTGTCATCTTTGAAGTGTAACACTAGCTGCTACGAAATAATCCTTTAGATACCGGCGTAAGGGATCGTAACTCGGGTTCTCCGAGGGCTTGTAACAGCCTCCGGGACCCCGTGTCATCCAATCAATCAAAACCTTAAATTTCGTTACAATTCAGAGACCTATAGGCGATCAAACTATAGCCCTACTTCGGCTGTTAAACGCGGCCTTTTTAATCCCCGCACGGCGCATATTTTCGCCAGGGATACAACTATGTGAATCTTTCAAAGAAAAGCCCTATGAATCATTAATATAGACAAATAGTCCATGTGAAAAGAGGAAGTGAAATGCGTTGGAGTCGCGTACACGCGCGTGTGTCATAAAGTGTTGTTATATGGTATTCTTGTTGGGGGACCCCGATACGTGTAACAATCCTTGCGTTGTGTCTTAAAAGAAAAACTTGATTAATATAAACCTTAATTTAACAATTTCCGTTATATCATAATAAAATACCACTTATATCAGTTAATATTCTTGGTCATCATTAGGTTCCATGTAAATTAACTAGGATTTTTATATTAATAAAAGTGATAGCATCATCTTAACGCGAAAAGACCTAACCATTTAAGTAACACCGTTCCTGAATCCGCGCAAAAAAAAAACACTAATCCCAAAAAAGGCTATATGCTCCCAAAACAACTCCTTCCCTCTTTCCATGCTGTTTTCTACCCTTATTTCGACCCACATAATCCCTATTAACCCCGTTTTTTATCACTTAGTGTATAACTCTATACAGGTTGAATACTGTCGTTTCTCACGAGAGTGAAAAACAGGGTTTATATTGCTATATGTGGGGACGAGAGTTTAATACTCTTTTTTCTTTCGTATAATCCATGATATTTCGATATTGTATAAAAAGATATAATACTAATAAGTGTTAATAATCAAATGAAAAGGCGGTTATATTTCCGTTAATGCCAATACCGCCGGGACCCTATCCCATTAACGTGTCGATATCGCCGGAAAAACTCCTTTTAGGCGTTAGAATACCCTCTAATGCCCCCTTTACGCCTCCGTTAAAACGGAGAAAGATAACGTAGCCTAAGCCATAACCGTGACATCATTTTCGCGTCGGGACTTCACTATTAGCGCGGCCGGAACCGGCGGCGACGACGATAACGACATCAATAATAGGATAGCATATTTTATTCTACACGAATACGTTACTGCCATCTCTATCGCCGCCCCCGCTACCTGTTGTACCACTGGGTTTGCCTTCGCTCACGGTCCCTCTACGAGCCTTACCTTATCCTGCTAGTAAGACCGAGTTTTTTGGGGAAAACACGTAAAGACTTCAATAGCGGCCGTGGTAAAGTTATTAGAAAAATAAATCTTTTAGTTTATTAATATAGTTGTTTTGAACTGGAGGGCATAAAGCGCGAATATCTCCAGCAGGTGTAAAACGTTATTGTTACCGGAGGGCGAGAATATCAACCTATTTAGGCTATAATTCCAATTCCCTTTACTTTAACAAAATCCATAATTCGAGTAAAGCTCGTAAATTCCCAAGGCTTGAAATGACACATTATATATAGGATTTATATATCTATGTATTCACGGGTTTTATCGAAGATCGTAACTAAACTTTCCAAACCTGTAAAAAAGCCAGGTAATATATAAAATAAACGAGGTCTAGCTGCCTATCAAATGAAATGTAGCGTCCGTACGTATTAACAAGGTTTAAACGCTAGTGATATAATATAAAGTCCTTATAAACATGCTTTATTGCCTAATACTGATATAATAAAGGCCAGGATAACGGAGATGAAGTTGAATAGGGGTTTATATACAAAGATGTGCCAAATTCTGGTTCAGGTTAAATTGAATACATAAATACAAAATGTTTATATATTAAAAATCTTCATTTTCTTTTTAATTGCAGGAATTCCCCTCGAATATTTGGAATTGGAATTGGAATATATATTCAACTTCGTGGATAAAAGGCTAACCGTTGTCGTAAAGGCGTATGAGAGCCCTAATGCTAATATTCGCAAGTTTATCTGCGACTTCGATATCGTCGGTACTTTTATACCTAGATCTCCATTTTACCGTTGGAAAATTAGGGTCAAACTCGATAACGACATAAAAGCTATCTAAATTCTATTAGGATAAGCCAATTAATTTTATTTTGAAGATTTGAATTACGAAGATATTATCGATATCCATTGAAATTTTACTTGACGAAATACGGGTAGCCACCTTGAAATTTCGTAACGCTTCGATAACAGTTATATTGACTAACTGGGGGGTAGGGTGAAACCCTCTACATCCTTTTACGATAACGTTACCGTTACAAAAACAAACTTATCTATACACCGCATATCGTTATCCATTAAAGCGTTCTTTGGATTTGTTAGTCAATATCGTAATATAATTCAAGTTGATGTTATCGTATTAATCCCTAAAATTGTAAGTGGTGATTTCTTTAGCTTACCCACCCGCAAAGTATTCGAAAGACCAAGGTGAATACCGTTGCGGTAATAGTACAGGTCGCAAACAGAAAGAAAACTCCCTTTTTACTAGATATAAAAGTAGATTGAACAAGATTGTTTTGTGATTCGTGCGACGTGGTCGTAATAAGTTAAAGGAATTAGCGATGACGTGTAAAAATGTCATCGTTTTCGTAAAAAGTCGTACGAACAGTCTGATTGCATATATAAGGGATCTAAACCCATTTTCACTTAATAATAAAATTATAGTTTCCTGATAAATAACCTTTAACGAAGAAAAACTTGATGATGTTATAGTACATTGAAAAAAGGTGTATTGGACGTGAAAGATTTTTAAATAAAATATAAATCGTAAACTTTATTACTTTAAGGCCACTTTTTCAGATATTAGGTTGATATTTTTAAGGGCGACAATGTTGGGCAAAATCCCAGAAAATGGAGCAACCGTTTTCGCCGCGAAAACCAACGGGATTGTAACCTATTTCTTCAAGCTCCTTTGCTTACGGTCGGTATATCAACTTTCAGCGCAATGGGTAAATGAAGTTATAATTACGGTAGAGATAGTAACCCAGAATAAATACGACGGGAGCCCGAATTTCATAAGGAAAAGTCCTTTGCAATATCGTACTACTTTTAAAGCGTTCGTTATACATTCGCTAAAGTATATTCATCTTAAAATAAATCGGTTAAACTCAGGTTTTCATTATCGTATACTAGGTAATTTTGGTATTTGGAAGGTAGTTTATAATCGGATTGACTGGATTCGCGACAAAAATAACAAATATATTTCCTCGTTTAATATAATTCATTGAGCCCCAAAACTCAATTATATAAAAATCTTTAGACTTTTTGAAAACTAGAACAACATTATTATCAGTTACCAATCGATTTTCCTTTAATAATTCGTCCTTAAACCTAGCAATATTATCATAAAAAAGTTTTAAACTTTAAAAACCATGTTGTCGATATATGTAATGATTCAGCTATAATTAAATCCGGCGCGGTCTAATATATAAATTATATATAGAACTCAGGAAATGGGGGAGCTCTGAAGCCTGATATAATCAAGGTGTGTAAACTATGTAGTCGTTATTCAATGTTGAATCCTTACAACTCTTCTTATTGAAAAACGCTGAGTTAAAGTAAATAAATTCCAACACAATTCTAAACGCCGCATTCTTTATTAAATGTTACTATGTAGAAAAACATTGAAAACTCTATATATATATCAAAAAGGGATTAAAGTAACTTTTTCATTGTTTGAGAAAACCCAATATTGTAGTTGAAAAACACGATAAAGTTCGAAACGAATCACCTTAACGTTCCCCCAACGTATTAACCGTTAATTAAACCCCGAGTAATAAAAATCGAAGATAAACTACATACTACTATGCATCACAATTCTTTGAAATACACTGAAATCAAAGCGATAAGCCTTTACAAACATGATTATAAGAAGTTCCAATTACTTAATTTTGGTATTATCAATCCTTTCGATTTTATCTAATCCAATAGAAAAACTTCTAACCGTACATACGTAATATGAAAGGTATGAAAGAGACCTATTATTAATTCCCAATATGTTTTGAATAAATAGATTGTTATATCTTGAAGTTTGACCGATATATTCTAGACGTTGACAATATTACAATGAATACTTTCGTTGTAGTCATCGGACCTCTAAGGGACGAAATACCTGAATCAGTCCTAATATTCCAAAAAAAAAAAAAAATCGATTAAGATATAGGTATTAGCGGAATGTCTACGAGAAATTTCCTTTCGTCAATTAAAACGAATAAACTATATCTAAAATAAGATGTTTGTTTACTTTGAATATGGGAGCATAGAACTGAAAGGGGGATTTTTGTTAGCTGATTATTTTAAAGAATTTCGTGAGGTTAGCGGTCATATCGAGTTTCATTTTTCATCAACTGTTACTGGACTCTTATAATTTAGGTAGAGATTTTTTACGTTCGACGTGCCCTATTTCGTGTAACCGTATCGCATAGCTTTTCTTTATATAATAGCGAAATCGGTCGAGTTTAGAAATCTACCACTCCGCCGCCTCGAAATGTATTATGACCGGTTTGCCGACCATGTATAGGGAGTTAGTGTACAATCGGGCGAAACCTCATATCCATGTATGTACTGCCGTTTAATTAATAATTTTAGACGCGAGTTGTAAAAAAAGAATTTTAATAACTATAAGGTCACTAAATTTCGGTAAATTGGTTTTCGGTACTTCAATATACGTAATTGGCATTAAATAGAACCCGCGGGCTGAAAGAATCATTAATAAAACATTATAATTAAAATCGTTATTAAGGCTAGGGCAGATTACTATAATGAAGTTGGTAGTATTAATGTAGATAAGATGGAAGAGCGTTTTAAGCGGTATATAGAACCTTTTATTTCGCTATTAAAATGAATACATATTACAAGAGCTTCAACTTCTAAGTTTCTTTTACCACAAGCATTACCTAGAAGCGATTTTACGCTATTATATAAAGAGTTCAAGTTTCTGTCAGCGATATTTGAAAAACCGAGGGCATAATTGAAGATATCCGTTAATACTTCAAGAATGAATTAATTACAGTATACATTAATTATGATGATCCCGTTAATACGCATTTACGAAAATTATGCTATAAACTCGGCCGAAAATTTATTACGGTAAAGAAACCATATTTTTAACATAGGAGAAAACCCGGGCCTTGAATACACAAAGTAGCTCTCACTAGCTTTTTCACATATAGGCGGGTTTGCTTTAATTTCGGATGGGTAACAAAAGATAATAATTTTGATGTCATTGTTTCGAGTCTTGTCCATCATACATTTTTGCAATATTAAATTTTTACATATTAATAACGTTGAAGCACTGATTTATACCACCTATTTATAATTTTTGGTACATAATATCTATTTTGTTTCTATTTGAATAAGCAAGTGTAAGCCACTTATTTCAATTCGGCGTTTGATAAAAATTAGATGCTTTATATATATTCAGTATTTATGTAATTGATATCCTGAAATGTTAGGATTAGTTAATAACAAATATTGAATCAAATTCTAGATCTTTGGGTAGCTGGAATACGCGGTAGTTCTTGTCACTTATTAATTGGCTATAACGATTAGAGAGGGTTGGAGCTCGGTCATAGATATTAATGAAACCGATTTTGACGTCGGAACGATTCCGGTATATAAAGCCTTTATCGAAATAGCACATATAGTTTAAACTTTAGGTATAAGTGCTTTCGTAACCTTTAAACTCACTTCTATAACCTTAAAGAATTTGTAGCCTTTTATGAGGGGTTTAGGATTAAAATCCAACCTGCCGATCATACGGACTTTGGCCTCTTCCAATAAGGCGGTTCTTTCGTACGTATTGGAAATGTTTATGCTTTTAATAAGAGAGACGATATTTCCAACGATTAAGTTCCGTATACCTATCTTTTCTTAAATGTTAACCATTTCACGAATTGTATACGTAATGTGGTTCTGCTAAGGGGTATTGTATAAAGAAGACGAATTAACATTCGTGGTTATGTACTGAATTGTTTTGAAAACGCGAGGCGAAAGTACGGGTTATATCGCGTGTTTATTAACAAAGTATCATCGTTTGTTATTTTTTCATTCTATTTAACTATCACTAGATCGTGTATATTATATAGCCAGTATATTGTGGCCCTCGATAATGTAAGAGGTACATATACCTGTGGGGAAGCATGCAACTAGAGTATGTTTACCTTATAACAATCACCCAATTCGAAAATTCCTGTTTTCAAGCTATATCGTACTATCGTTAGAACAAACTGTTGCAAATGGAATACTTTTGGTCCCCGACTAAAAAAAATTGCACAAAGTTGAAAGCCTAATATAATATACATGTGGACAATTTTGGAACAATGTGTTATTCGTCTATATTAAATGCTGATGGAGGCTTACAATTGACCTTATTGATCTTTACTGCGTACCATAAACTTAAAGGGTTTTAAAAATTTGGACTATATTTGAATAAGTTTGTCTACGTATTACATAAAAGAGGAAAAACACTATTAGGTGTTCCGAAAAATGGGTTCAACCTAATATACTTGCAATATAACCGAGTCAATTGCTTTTATATAACATTTATTTACAGAATGAAATTATAAATAAAACTTTATAGAAATCGAATCTTAAGCCAGCTTTCGAAATAATACCTTAAGGTACACTATAGTTTCAATACCCGTAACCTTATACGAGCAGGAAAACAGTAGTCTTGGCCGGTCCTTACTGTGCAGCCGTCGCAGTTCCCGTTCGACACCTACTAGCATCGAAGAACTGATGGTCCTGACAAAGTGAAAGGGCTTATAAAATACACATATCTCGTTCGAAAACCCGGGGCAATAGGGAAGATATACTTTACAACTTTAAACACATTTTTTCCATGTTCCGCAAACCTAAGAAGTGTAAAAGAACGTAGAAGGGTGTATAACATTAAGCGGGTGGTGTTCCGAGAAAGGTGTTCCGTAGACAGTCAAGTGTATCCAAATTAAAGTTGAAAGCGAGAGCTCCGCAAAGCGTGCGGGGCGCCGATAAATCTGGTGACGGCTTCGAAATAAATATAAGATGGAGTTAAAAATAGATAAATAAATGAATACGTAAAGAAAGAAATGAATAGAAATTACATGAATAAATAATTGATTGAATGAATAGAAATATAAATAAATAAAGACATAAAACAATTCATGAAGTAATGAAGAGATAAATGAATAGATTGTGCCGTAAAATGCTAGAGTTGATAATAAAGGCTTTTGAGGCCTTGAAACGTAAAAAAAAGGTTTTGTTTATACAGTAGTACAAGTTTAGGAGGCAAAATTGATACAAGTGATGAGGAACGGAATCGTTGTTTGTAAGTGTCGTTCTCTAAATGCACCGCTGTATAGGCGGTACTTCTGTCCGACAACGATCTTCATAAATAAAACGGGGTCGCCAGAAAAGCTTCAAGTGGTGGTAAAGCCGATTAGTAATATTATGGTGAGATCAGGTGCATACAAGGTGATTGTATTGAGGACGACTAAACTTGAATTTTTTTTCTTGGAAGAGAGCATTTTTAGGTTTTATAGTATAAGCTCCTCAACTTCCTTAACAAGGCGGTCCAAGCACACATGCCCAGAAAATTGAGATAAGGTCGAATATGTAGCGTATGTTAATGTAATAAAGTTTGGTTTCGCGGCCCCTTTTTGTTAGGCGAAATTTTGGTTCGTCGGGTTTAATTATGATAACATTTTTAGCTACGTCCTTTTCCTTTATCATCTTATTATAATGAGTTGTATCGAAAATTCTCAATTTTTAAACCGGCGGCCCGAAAAACAGATACATTTCTTTCTCTTTCGTTCAAAAACCGTTAGATCATTTATGCGGATCGAGGGGAAAGATCCGTAAAACTTTTGATATTAAGTCTACGACTTATACGCTTCTAGAGTTTGATCTGCAACCGAAATGGGTAACTTCGAAATTGTATAAAATATATAAACCGAAAATTAATAAGTTATTCAAAATAACTAGTTTTATAAAATCAAAGCTAGTACTGTTTATTTATCGTTCTTAATTACTCTTCATTATTAACAAAACGGAAAACCTCATTAGGTTTAAAAAAAAGGAACAACTTAGGTTATTAGACTCGTATTACTCTTTACAGGTATATCGATAAATGTGTATTAATTGTGGTTATTTCAGCCTAAATCATAATTTTGTTCTTTATTATTTTTTAAGTTTCCATAAGTTTTTTTTTTTTAAAAAAAAACAAAAAAAAACAAAGGCGCATAAATTATGTGAGGAGCTTCTATGATCACTTCAATATAACATCATCAATGGAATATATAGTAGGTTTCCCTCAAAAAGTATATCAATTCTAGTATCGTCTTTTCAAAAAAGGCCTGGTTTTTATGGAGATATCGGAATGAAGAATAAATAAATTCGTAAAGGTTATTTTTTTTCTCGATTTAATAACAAACAAATCAAGTTATATATACTTAACAAGGTCTTACAGGAGGTAGTATCCTTTAACGTTGCGTTTAAGGCCTTTTGAAACTCTAACAAAGACAATTAGGTCCGCCCTATATACAGCCCTTTAAAGGGTAATACGTTATAAGAGGTAATATTTCAGGTAGTTGCAGGCAGAGTCTTGAAGTACGCACGAAGTCGGCAGCGACTTTTGAATTATTAAAAGGACCGACATCCTATTAAATACTATTACGACAACCCACGTAATTCCTCAAATCAGAGGAGTAAAGGGTTTTATATAAACGTATATTGGAAATGTCGATACCGTAAAGTAATTTCAGGCGGTAGGAAAAGGCGTATGAAGGGTTTTTCGGGATTCTTCGATCTACGTAGAGAAAGAGGGAGCCGTAAACCTAGCTAATTGAGGCTGCAGATCCTTTCCCGCCATGTTATCAATAATATGTGTTGCAATAAGTAAATTAAAACGCATTGCTTAGGAAAATTGGGTTCGTAGAAACGAATGACGAAAAAGTTAATAATTTGTTCGTAAACCAAGTATAGGGATATACGGACTTCTATGTCGCACCTCTAAAATTCGAGTGCTGTTTATAAGGTATCGATATTAAAGCTTTGGTATTGGAATACAGATGAGTCATTTTCCGTCGGGGGTGATTCAGTAACTAAACGATTCTACTAAGACCCTTAATCGTTTTGCAAAAGTCAGTATTCCTTTCCAGACGCGCCTAGGGCACGCGTTGTTGATTTGACCCCTCTGGTATTAGCTATGAAGGGAGCTATTAAGGAGTTTTTCGGAAATGTTAAAAATCCGTATGCAGTGCTGGTGGTAGCACTAACAAATATGAGAGATGCCTATAAATATAATAGGAAGCATGTAAAAAGCAATTTCAATGGTATTATTATTAAATCACTAAAAACAATAATACATAGTCATTTGAACCACTTTTATCGACAACCTCGATTTCATCCTTACCAATTGAAATGATTGAAATAAAAAACGCTATCTGGAAAAATTGGTACTTGAGAAAAGAATAAGTGAATTACGCTGAAATTAAGAGTCAATAACATATCCACGAAAAGATAAAACTCGTCAGCCTCTACAAGGTGAATTTTAGAATATTGACTTTTTTATTCCTTCAATGCGCTTCAAAAATTCATCCGAACATTAACTCATTCCCTACCATAATTTAACAAGATTTATAGTTCAAAATAGATGCGGTACAATTGTCCTATCGCTTCTTTTACAGAACTATATACTTTATGAGTATCTTTGAAGACTTACTTTGTGAATAAGAAAACTCTTGACATTGAAATAACTCGAGAAATGAAAAAAAGGTAATACGTCAACGCAACAAAATAAGTTGCATCTAAATGATAAAACCTCCAATGTTAATCAATATAGAAAAACTAGCACATCTTTTAGGACGCCGAACCGAATCATAATAATCCAACATCCCTTTTAATATAAGCCAAAATTACCTCCACAATAAGTATAAAATACAAAGTGTAATCTCAAAGCCAAAATTTTCAATAAACTCATACGATGTTTGGGATATTAAATCTTCTCCGCACGAAAATTGTCTACTTTTTCAAGCGAAAAAAATTAAGTATCACATTTTCAAAGGAACAAGTTGAGTAACGAAACGATAAAAACGGCCCATAATATGTTCAGAACAAAGAACGTAAAACACAAAAAAATATTTTAAGCTATATTACAATTGGATTAATAAACGGTTTCTCAGAACAGTTCAACTACTAAATGCTCAAAATTACTTACCTCAGGAATAAAAAATGTGTCTATCTTGTATAAGGCATACGTAACCCTAATTACGTGATAAATTAAGCACAAGTCATTTGATACGACTAATCCTACCCTGCACATATTATTATGAAGAAACCCTTAATTTTTAACACAACCTAAATACGTTGAATAGATCGATATACTGAAAACTAAGATTATCACAACTAAAAGGAAATTTATTTCTAAATATTCATTTTTCAAGCTCAGTATTTATTTCAAATAATTTAACAAGTTTTGATGAACTAACAATTGGTACAAATATTATTCACTCCTTACGAAATTTACTATGTTGATGATAATATAGACACTATACTTTTTTCAATTTTCTCACAAGTATTTCGTACGATTATTCAAGTTGTAATTAATACTGAACTCTATATTATTTATCCATTCAACAGTTTTTGTTTGTTTAGGCTACGAACGCATAAAAGATGGTTTTTATCCTCCATATAGGTCATCTTGATTACATGTAGTACTTTGTTGTTTGTATAAAGACTCAGTTGAGTGTTATTATTTTATTAATGTGAAGAGATAATCTTATATGAGATGCGAAGCATAGAAGAACCCATACTATTGTTAAAGATAATGAAGAGGGTATAGAGAATGAGTAGTTATCCAACTGGGTAGTTTTCATTGCATGTAAGCTTAAGGGTAATTATGAAGCTAATATGGTTGAAACCGGTATATTATCTCCTGTTTTACCCCTTTAAAACAGATTTTGGTACTGTTTGCGCCTTATTATGTCGGTAGACCACATGAAAAATCAAAGACTATTTATGAATAAAAGTTTCCGACATCATCTTCCGTATTCCTATATCGCTATACCAAACAACACCTAAATTAATATGATCATATATGGAAAAGACCAATGGGACTACCTACTCAATTATTCTGAAACAATAAATATATGGTTAGAGAGGTATCACGCGTCAACCATGCTAATTATAAAGCTATAAACCGGTACAAAACATCCATATATCGGTTAAACTTGGTTTTACTATCAATCCTAAACTTTTCCCAAAACATTAGGTTCGTCTACGTTTACTTATGTACGAAATATTATTAAAACTCAGTGATTCGAAACACTAATATAAAGAACCAGCGCAAAATTTTCTAATATGAATAGCAGCTACTGGTCTATTAATATTCTTTTTGCTAAGGTCAATATTTCCCTCATAGCCTCATTTACTACGCTTAAAGTATTTTCTATTTGATACATTGAGAATATCTAGGGTTATTATGATGTATCTATTTAGGTACCATAGTAAGCATTCAAAACCTAATGAATTCCAAACGAATAAAGCTATACCGTTATAACTCTATCCATTGGGAAACTCTAATGGTCCTAAACACTAGTATCAAAAGCTTCCAAGATGTAGACCTTAACGAATCCATTGAATATAAAAACCTTTGAAATAAAACAGATATTACCTGCCTAATGTAAAACTTTCCTGTTATTAATACCCAGAATTCAACACTTAAATACAGAACCTAAAGGTATCTATCCTAACTATAATTAGGTAAATCCGAAAGCTATATATTTATATTTCAATTATATACTCATTTTAAGGCAATATAAATAATCCTTGTGAAAACCGAAACAAACACTTATAATCATATACAAAGACACATAACTGGAAGAAAAATGAAGTTTTTCCATTGAAGGTTTCATATATGAAATTACTACTTCGTTGTAGGTAGCGTGGCAGAGGGTTATACTAATATTGAAAAGCACGAAATTATATAAAAGAAAAACAAGTAAATGCGAAATTATATCACAAAGTTGAAATATTTAAAAAGGCTTTTGAATTATTGAAAAAAGACCTTAAAAGGTTGTTGTAATTTGTAACCTAGATTGCGCGCAAATTGAAGCGATTAGAGTCCATTTACATGGTTTTAATAGCTTTTAGGCTCGTGGAGATCCACGTAGATACAAACGATAAAGGACGGAATCGCCGCCTGTAAAGACTATTTGTTAGATGCACTGCCTCGCGAGAGTGTGACGGGCTGACGATAGACCTTTAACCTCAATGAAGTCGCCGCGAAAGAATCACACAGGAAAGAATCCGGTTGAAGATAAAATAAAGAAATATGAGGCAAATGTAGTGGTAGTGCTAAGGGCGGTTGCATTGAAAGTTTTTCAACTTAGTAGGTACTTTTAGAGTTTCCGATAGTTGTCTCTAAACATTCTTAACAAGGTTGTCCGCGAATATGTGACAAGAAAGTCGATGTTTAATCTGATTTGCACTTATAGTATTTTTAACATTCAAGATGTCAAGTCGTATTAAAAAAATAAAAATATAAATGAACGTATTTACGGAGTCCATATATTCTAAAGCGATGGAAGAAAGAGGGTATCGAATTATTAGCATGTTAAATTTATATTCCCCTAGCGTACGAACATTAGGCAGCTGACGATTATTTTTGACGGAATTTGACTGTGAACACGCTATTTAACATTTGAGTTTCAACCATATATAATTAGTAAAACTTTTCCATTATTTGGAAACGGGTTTGTTTTATTCTTTCCATCGAAAAAAACTGTTTGAAATGACGGGAATTATCGGAAATCAGATAATTGTGACGAGGACGTAGTTTCATTGGTTGTTAATCAATCTATGAGTTTTTATCAGGTTAATAGTTTTGATAAACATTTTGGTTGATTAAATTTGACTTGATTGCAATGAAAATAAACGTGCAACAGAACTTTGTTTCTTTACTTTTACAAGTAAATGCTATTAATTATGATTACGAAAGAAGATATAAAAGTTACGAAAGAGTTGATATGAATTAGAAGGAAATTCATTTTTTTTATAAATTCTTCATACAATATCAATTTACCAGATGAAAACGTTATCGAGTCTTCAAAAAGCTTCGTTTTTAAAATTTCAATTTAATAGTTTATTTATAAAGAAAGTTACAACATGATCAAAAGTTTAAGCATGGATGTTTAAGATCAAGACCCCGAAAATAATATAGAAAAATAAAATTGAAAACGTGAATGAAGGTAATGAAAAGAACCAAATTCAAATGTGAGAGTATTATACAGTACAGAATGTACAATGAATCAGAACGAATTATTTTATTGAATTTGATGTATAAAAAACAGTGAGTCATCAGCGTTATAGTTGGGCTATTTCAATAATATATATGCTTTAGACTGATTCTGATGCTAGCATGCCAACACCAATGACTATTGACTACTTTTGGGGGAGTTTCTGAGATTTTATTTGTATTATTGATCCAAATGATTCATTCATTTATTTTCATTGAGTAGAGGATTACTAGAAACACCTCTTTTCAATATGATGGCCTTTTTACAGACCAGGTTTGAAATGCATATCGAGAAGAAGGAATTTCATGATATAGAAGTTAAATACATTGATCTGATGATTATTTCAGGAGATATCATGGTGTGCTTGAAAAAGTTAAATAGTATGATGAACTGTAGTGTATCAAAATATTGAAAGATTTGTGAAAAAAATGATTTACAAGAATTTTAACACCCATTCCATGAAGAATATTTGAAAATTCAATTTTTATCAGTTCTTCAAACGTGATTTACTATGATATTATAGTAGGCACCAAAGTCTTTTTTTAGAAACTTATAGGTGTATTATTTATTCAATCATGTCTTGTGAAATTCAATAAAAATAAACACATTTTTATTTCTACAATAGATATTATAGGTTAAGGTAGTGTAGTGAATGTATCAAGTTTTTTCTATCAAAGATAGAAATGTGGAGACGATTTGGTATGGCCGATACTTCTGTAATAATATGTAAACTTGTCAAGTATTAAAGGTTATGATTGTTATAATAAAAAGCTTTAAAAACGTGTTTAGCTCCATAACGTCGTCAAAAAACTTCCTGGTCCTTTAAAACAATCCTTTGATAAAAGATGATGAAGTTTCAAATTAATATAATTGCTCTTGTTGTAAAACTAAAATTAGAAGTATTTGAATAACGGGTGAAAATTTGAACCCTATGTAAGATCCGTAAATTAATATTATTGATCTAATGAATCAAAGAATAGAATCATTATATGTTGATGATTCTGAAATACTAAATATAACATTTAACATAATAAAACATTCATACTCTATGAATTCCTAAGATACAAGAAGAAGAAAGAATTCATTCATATCTTAAAATGATTGTATCAAAATAATGAATATTATCACATAACATTATTAAAACAGATTTTTATTATTACTTCAAAGGTTTGTAATTTTTGCGGTCTCGGTTTAATTTTCCATGTTATAGTTTTCAGTTGTTTTGTGCCATTACATTCTTGAGGTCTGTAAAACATCGCCGGTTTATTATTGGCTACATTTCTACAAATCTTTGCTAGTTTTTCGGCGAGAACGTCCGAATAGGTTGATTATCTTGTGATAATGGTTATCTTGTAGATATGGAGGTCGAAATTGATCACGTCTTCCATATGAATATTCAAATGTTTAGTGATATGAATAGTTAAGCTGACGAATGTGGTTTATTGGAATACGTTGTGTGAAATTATTCTTTAGTACTATTGGAACCTATTCAATTGAAGGTTTTTTCTCACTAAAAGTTATAATTATATTAATGAATGAATGCATTTAAATATTCTTATAGTAGGCGATGATAATATCTTCAAATCCCTATTTCGAGATGATCATAAGGCTATTGTTGTTATGATTAATCATTGAGCAATCAATATTTCAAATTTCTGCTTTGGTAATAGCTGATTGATTGTGAAGTGAAGGTTGAGGAGTAAATTTCTTTTTTTTTAAACTCTTGTAAAATGATGGAAAACGTTGAACGGTATTAGATAAGTTTAGAAAAAGAATTCAGCGTTTCTTTTTCCTTATAATATAATGGTTTTATATTCAGCTTTCAATTAATGAAATTATTTATTTGTTTCATTCATTACGTTCATTAACATGATATGATTAATAATGTATATTCAATCATTGAAATATGAGAAAATCGAATTAATTCCACAATATATTACAATTTATTTGTTAATATTTGTGTTCTCGTTTGTAATATGATTCCATGTTTCTAGCGATTATTAATTGTATAAATCTCCCTTTCGTATCGAGGTGTCAGTTTCAGTAACCTTGGTCAAAAAGGTTCGTGGTTAAAACACAGATAAAGTAATGAGTAGCAAAAATTTAGAATGGGTTGGTAGGTTTTAATAAATAATTATTGGAGGTGAGTTTGATTCAAATTATTTATTCCATTAGTTTTTTTACATGTTATTTGAAGAATGTAACTCATCATTTTTTCATAATGAAGTTTATTTACTAAGTTCAACTGTTTACTTCCAAATTTTAGGTTAACAAGTTTTCAATCGTTGTCTTATGATATTTCAGTCTGTATTTTGGAAATTTAGATAAAGGTTAGTTTTTCCGATTCGAAATAATGATATCCGCATGTTTGTATAACATATAAACATGAGTTATCACGGTGAAGGCATAAAGTTTACAACAGTTATCATCATGAGGGATACTTAACCTATTTTAGTTGTGTAAGATATGATAAAAATGAATTCTTGCTCAGCAACACTGTAATATAAATATGAAGATAAAAGAGATAGTATGATTTATTTAAATTGATCGTTCCATTTTCTCATGAAGTAGTATATGGGTTTTAGAAATTAACGAAAGTCAATTGGAGCATTTTTAAGGATGATAAAGTTGATCATACAGGATTTATACTGTAATAATCCACGTAAATATGATTTTATTAGTAATTACGGGGAATGAGATTAATTCTTTAGTTACAGCTGGGGTAATTTAATATTTTTGTATTATAGTTTTGATATGAGATTTTGATTCGTCATTTCATGTTTTCATGTATATTCGTTGTACTCAAGTAATAAATTTTGTTGGAAAAAACAATCAAGTTTAATAATACAAAGTGAAGGGTTTTTTTTTCCGTGGTTACAGTTCAATTAGTCATGATTATATATCCAAAGTGGTCTTCATTCATGAATTAATCGTGGTGTATTATCATGAGACATTAATGAAGGCATTAATAATCTTTTATTCGGATAAAAAAATACCTTTATGAAAGAGTGGTAAGAGAAAATCACAATCTCGCTATATAAATACATACGTAAAAGAATACTATGTCTTTAAAAATATTATTTGATTCAAGTTTGAGTTTGGTTTTGATTGCTGGTAGTCAGGTCTTTAGTTTAAGTCATCCGGTCCAACGGCTACTCCATTGGTCTGGTATATGATTTTAAAATTAAATCCAAATGATCAAATGAATTACTGGATTAAATGTTGGTTAAGAAAACTACTTGTTGTAAAATATTTTAAATGCTTATCATGAACAACCAAAAACAAAATGAAAAATTTCGATTTTTTTTTCAAATTTAACGTGTTATTTCTGGAGAATTTGATAATACGTATTAATAAGTTACTGTGAATTCCATAATAATATGTATCTATTACGTAGGTTTCTGAGAAATATGTTATTGGGTGCAAGAAGTAATTGTTGTTATATTAGGGGAAAATATCAACGATTCTAAATATGAAAAATTCATTTCAGAATTGGTGCACTCTTCATAATGCAACGTGGAATAGAGAAATTAGGTGAATGAAACAGTACTTAAGTCAAAAACATAGCGATTTCATTTCTATCGTAATATCAAACTCCATTAAGGTTTAAAAGCTGGTGAAAAACATAAAATTGAAAAATACATGTATACAAAATCCTTTAAGAATCTTCAAGTTTAAAATTATATATGAATTATTAGGTTAGGAGTGGTCTACTAGTCCCTTATAGTGCTCGTGTTTCCACATTGTATTTCAATACTGTTAGATATTATAATGTGGTAGATGTATTGAATTCTGAAAGTTTTACATTTTTATTGATTGACATTCATTTGAACTATTTTTTACGGTCTGTAATTTATCGAAACCACGTATTTTCAGTATTATTAAATCAATGTAGAGTATATCAATGATTCATTCGGGTTAGAAATGGAGATAGCATGTTTTTTTTTGTATTTTTATATCACTGGCATGAGCCCCGTAATGTATTGTTAGGGGATCCCTATATGTGTATGACCCCGTACATCGCGTATTTAAAAAAGAAAGAAAAAATGGAAATCTTTATTAAATTAATAGTTGTTTATAATTTTCCCTCATATGTTATTAAATACCAAACTTAATTAGGAAGTAACCCTTATTTATTACAATCCTTCATCATGGTTCTTATACTAATAAGGGTAATAGTACCAATGGTGGTAGGTCTACCTATCATAAGCCTTTATCGTTGCAACGTAGTCGATTTGAATCTTTGTGGTTGAAGTAACTCGTGCTGCATTGACAGTTGTGATGTGTAATTTCTAAGTTTGACAGACCACCAGTCGGTCTGCAGGCTAATTTGTATGGCCAAATGCTTTGTCACGTGCTCCAAATTGAAGTGGGCACCTACTAAACGAGACTTGCAGTCAATCCCACAAACTACAGTCAATTTGTAGTCCGTACAATCAACTAACTTTAAGTATAGTTGACTTGAGTGTACTGCAATTGACTTCTATTCCAATAACAATCGAGCAAGAGAGAATTGATACGTTTTTTGCGTCGCCATATCCGAGCCCCTGTAGTAAGCTTAAAGGTACCAAAAATGCCTATATGAGTACGCACCCCACCTTCTCCTCCAATTTCTTTCCTTGTTTCACTTTCTCCGCTCTGGTTAGTACGACCCCTTTCAATCCCATACGGCTTTTCGGAACTTAACAGTATAGGGGTTATATTAGATTCCTTTGTACTGGGACAAATAATGGGATTCCTAATGATGGAAGTAAAACAGATGTAAAATACGTTTGTTATATTTATAAAAGTAATTATTGGTTTTACCTCAAGGAGCCCGAAATTTATCATCGGTAATAATAAAGCGTGAAAACGGTTGTATTACTGTCGTTATCGTTACCGCCGGATTTTTTAACCTTTTACTGCGTTAACGTTGCCGCAGAGAGGCTAGTAATGCGTTAGACCGCCTTCTGGCGACCCTTTCGCGCTGCTGTTGAGGCGGCGGAAGTCGGCGCTACCTAATCTATAGACGCGGCATTATTATCCGGCCTCTGCGTAACGTCGACTTGTTTAGGCTTTTACCCCAGTGAAGGCGGCGTCGACGGTGACAGCGATAATAATAGTGAAGGAAAGACGAACTCCACTAAAAATAAAACCGCCGCAGATACCCTAGTAGCTACCCTCATTACCCCCCCCCCCTCCTCCAAGCCGAACCCGTCGTCGTTTCTCGTCTTTACACAGTATTTACCCTCTTCTAATAAGAAAAACGGGTGCGGTAAGCGATGTTTATTAAAGCTTTTACAAATGTCATAGTAGATTTATTAGGTGAGTAAAGGCTTGTAATTGATAGTAAGCCGGCGGATGTGAAACGTAAGTATCTTTGGTGGGTGGAAAACAATATTATTGCCTATGGGTTTGAAACGGAAACCCCTTAAAATCTTTATTTTGTTTTTTCCACGTTAAAAATATTTCGTAATTTAGACAAAAGTCCGAAAATTCATGAAGTTTAAAACAAGGTTCTGTATATGAATTTTATGCTTTCGCCTATTTAATGGCATTTCAAATAGTGGTAATTATAATTTCCAACCTTCAAAAATACCAGGTAATATTTGAAGCGTATAGTGTTTCTCTTTCTTTGAAATTGAATATAACATTTTTTCGTATGCAAAATTTTGAAACTTCTATAACTTAATGTAAAATTCCTATGATAGTGCTTTATCATTGAAAATATGTATAAAAATAATCTTAATAACGGTGTAGAAAGGGAGGAGCGACTTCACCACCTAATTTTACCAAACTTTGACTCGGGTTCAGTCGAATATATAAGTTCTAACGATAATATAACAGGTATCACTGATCCTATTTTCAAATTTATCACTTTTCTTGTACTAATTTTAGCTTCAAGTTTAACTTGCATTTAGGTTAGTCAATTCAATGGTAATTATTATTGGGTACATAGGTATAAGTTTTGGTATCCTCGTTTACGATTTTATTAACAACCTCTTTTCCAGTAATATCTATATGTTCAATATTTCATGTGAAGATGATAAAGGCGCAATGAGTTTTGATGGCAACGTGGAGTTCGTTATATGTTTATGGGAACGAAGAGGTAGCATCGATTCTTAGATCTTAATATACGGTGATATTGTGAATATATATTTTGACTTTTTCCGCACAATTGTGTATGGTCCCTTTGAAGCCTCAAGCTGATCCGATTTCCTTTGCTTTACAACGTACGTAATAGATTAAACGCCGTTGAGCCCTTACACAATGATTTTATCGTAATCGAAAGCCGTATACTCGTACTCAATATACCTACACCCATAATAGTATTATTTCAATTTATCGGTAAAAAATGGTGATATTATTGGCAATAATGCTTCCAGATTTATTTTCAAAATTAAAGGCTTTTCTTTTATTTATTAAAAGTTTTGTAATATTTTTTAAATAATTGGAGGAAAATTTTGGCGGTAAAAATATAAGCTATGGAAAGGTTGGAATTCCCTGTTTACTATCATTAAACATGGTATAAATCAGTACGTCTTGCAACTTGTGCTAATAGGTCGTGGTAAATCGCTCAAATCAGAGGAAACATATAAAAATTCCGTTGTCGTCGCGCAGAGTCGTACGGATCGCGGGAGAATATATGTAGGATAGCTTAGTCCGATATCTCCGGGAGTTAAAGCCGCGATGTAAAGTCGCTTAGTCGTTAGCTAGAAGGGAATTATCGCCGTAGTAACACATCAGATAAAAGGGTGCCTAATGTTAGAAGTTTTGAAATAAAAGGTGAATAGAATTTGTTATTCCTTTAATTTATTTTGCTCAAGGATAGATAAGCGTTCTTAAGGGCGACAGTATTCGGAGAAGTGTTATACGACAGAGGGACAGCTTTTGTCGCTGTGATTAAGGGGATTGTAACTTATTCCTTAAAATACTTTTGGCTAAGTCCGATATATCATCTTTGAGTGTAATAAGTAAATATAGGAATAACAATAACTGCGACATCCTTTCCGGCATATTCATAGGTAGCCCCCACCTTTGTTAGTGCTGCCACTAGACATAAACATGATATCTTAATATTATCAGCGAAAAAAATTCAATAGATCCCTCCATAACAAACGCCACAAGGACCAAACCAACAACGTGCATTCCCAATACGCCTGAAAAGGTAGTCCGTTCTTTGCAAAATCCTTAAAGGTCTTAGCATAAACTTTAGGTTATTGGATCGCCCCCGGCGGAAGAGGACGTTGTTACGTATCTTATCCAACGCTTTAATATCAAGTGTCTTCATAAGGTGTGTGATGCATAAAGGCGTAGTTTTGAAGTTCTCGAATCCATTTACAAAGCCTATACATAAGTTATCAATACTTGAGTCATACGTTCTAACAAATCCGACTTTACCAAATACCGAACCTTAATATTAGGTATCGCGGCGTATACTATCGATTACCTCGTAAAAGTAGGCCTATAAATATAAATACAAGGAATTGTAATTATACTTACGTATAAACCTACATATTTCTCCTTCACTTCTTTTACCCAGATTAATCAGGTGCTAAAAACTCCCTAAGGAGCTTTTACACGCCCACCTCCGCCGCCTACATAACGACTCCAACTTTACTAACAGCACCGGAAAACGGGGGTTCCAAATCCACATCCACGCCGAATCCGATCATTATATAAGTTACGGTAATAGGTCGTAACAAGACCTCGGTCCTTTTAACTACGCAAAGAAACCTTACGTAAACAAAAGATCGATATAATTCCACTTACAACTATTAGAAATAACATCCCATAAAATATATTAAATCTTAGAAAACGGCGGAGGAGAAAAATCCATAAATCTTTATTAAAATCACCAAGGGTTTAAAGCGAAATATTGAAAAGCTTTCTTGCGGGACGTTTTCGTAAACCGAGTATAGTTCAATCAGTTCATTATTCAATCGGTAGACAAAACCTTTACGGGATTCTTCATACTTTATAATAATATTTAATTCAAAACAAAACTCGATTTCGAAAAAAAAAAACCGATTTTACTCCTTTCATTTAAAGAGACTATTATTATACTTTACTCAACCTAATACATATATACGGTTACTAAATTCCAGAATATTATTTACACACTCTTTGAGAAAATATTAATCGAGGTCCTGAAAATAATAATAAAAAAAGATTATTATTTAAACCGAAACCACTTCGATTGACGCTCACCTAGCAATATTCGGGAAAAACGTCTATACGAGCTTAACTTCTTGAATTATTTCCCCCTTGAATCTTATTAAGTCCTTCTACCATTTAGATATTAGCGAAGAATTACGGGTGATAGATAAACGGTATCGGTTTCAATTTTACGGTAATGAATACTTACAATAATATATTAATACCCGATACGTTCGCCGATTTAATTATCTAACAACTCGATAATAACAAGAGATCACGCCACTAGGATATATTCGGTGACACCCTCATGTTAAAATTACTACCGGCATTTTCCCTTTACGTACGTCGACAACCGAGTGCCCCTTAAGTAACAGGGCGGAAAATATATTCGCGTTTAGAAACACAGGTTAAAAAGATTGAACTATACGGCTGGACCCGGTATAATACAAAGGTAGCAGCGAAGACCCTAGTAAAGAACGCTTTTTTCGTTTTGAGGCCTACAGAGACGATTAAATGCCTAGCTAAAAGGGGTAAAACAATGAAGCCTTATTACACCAATATACGATAATAATTTACTGGTAAAAACGAGACGCGAATCGTATTCCCTATATATTCCCCTTCGACTAGGGGTTACGTAACCTCGTATATTAGCGTAGTCATTTTACGTAATCTCTCTTCTTCGAACCCCCCTCCGTATAAAGTAGCTGGGACTATCGCTGTCCCAAAAGGAGACGTTATACCGGATTCTACTGGTAAAGACCCTAATATTTTTACCATAAAAATCACAAACCCAAAGGCATACGGAAAATCCTTTATATCGGATAAACTTGGCACTAGCCTTATAGTTAAACTGGTTATAAAACCTAAATCGAACATATTTGAACAACGGGTTTTCCAAGTTATGAAACTAACTTTTAAATTTCCGAAGCTTCAACGACCAGGACCTCATTGATTTTGGTATCCGTAACTTGGACCTTATATAATAGGGGCCCCTCAACGTTAAATTCGGTCACATTTATATCCGAATTTCGAATTTTCACCGCTTCCCAGTACTCCTTTTATAGAATGAGCCCCGACGAGTTTTACGGATTGGAAAAACGTATCGGTCAACGGCCCTACGGCCCGTTCGGATTTAACTAACGTTAGAAATTAGAAATACTAAATTAGCCCATTTTGAATACATATAAAGCAACTAGGCGCTACCGAAACTCGAAAATAAGTACAGAATGAAGGATGATTGGAACAAATAAAATCAAAATCGCTATCTTAAACCAAACCTTGCTTATAAGTTATACAAACTAATATATTAACATTATTTAGATATGAAACCCATAATGCAGTAGGAAAGATAATGGCTAAAGGTTTATATAACTCAACAGGGTTTACAATCGTTTTTTTCTAATTAAAAATTGAATAGATTCCCCCCATCCTCCACGTGAAAAGTTCAACGTAAATTACTTTAACAATTCCTCCCCGGCTTCGGACATATATCGAAAAAGGGGTTTCGCTTACCGGTATATATTTAAGGTCTATCTACAGAAAATATGTTTTTATAATTACGTGTAAACGGAATCGAAATCATTAATGTAAAGAGGAATTGTTTTATAAACAATTGTTTTATTTTAAAATTACAATTTTTACCCGATTTTTGAAGTATTGTCTATAGGGGTTTTGACCTCATGTAAATTCAAGCGCAACCAACTTGAAGTAACGTATGCGGAAGGGATACCCTCCACACCTAAACCGTTGATATTGCTATACACTTTAATGGTAAGGTGAAAATCCCTACGTATCGTTTAAAATACGGTTTTATTTTTAACTTTTCTAATATAGCCGGGGTTATTACAGTAATACGGCCTAATTTTAACCACAGGTCTAATTATAAGGTTCTTCTAACGACTTTTCTGAGGGTCGGGTCCCATATTTCTTCGATTTCTCGAATTTGGGTATCGAAAACTAGTTTACTAAAGTTTTTAGACCTAATCTCCATGGAAATAATCTCTCTATTATACGCCTCCTATATTGAGGACGAAGTTATAGTATATGAATGGGTTGGGATTTTCGCCTGATTATACTTGAACGCTTTATACGTGATGGGATATCCCGTTATAACGTACTTTAAGGCTACGATTTAGTACAACCCCAAATTAAATCGGCTTATTATTATATAGCGATAGTTTATGAGGCTCAACCAATAGGCGCAAAGTTCATAAAACGCAGAAACCTTTTAGCTGAAGTATGATAAATACGTACTAACTTATATAAAAAAAAAAGCTCAAACAAACCGTCGACTGTATGAAAGTATACGATATTATTAACTGATATAAGTTTTCTTTACCTCTACCAGTTTCCCTATTCGAAGTAGAGGTTTACCTTGTTTTCGACGCTGGTTAATAAACCTAAATCTTGCTAAACGACATTTTTAATAGGTTTTATACCGTCAACGATATCGAGAACAACTCCTTCAACGATTGAAATGGTTCCGAGTATATTATCCTGTAGAGATCCAATATTTCCAACGAAAATTAACGGCGGAAATTATTGGAATTCGTTATACATTCGATAGGTTTACTAAAATGATAACACGCCTACTTAAATTTTATTATAGATTTATCGAGGAGCCCTTTTACTTATGTTTCAATGCAACTTTTGGTTTAGTGGTATTTATGCGAGTATTACGATGAATGGATGTTTTGATAATATTAAAATTAGGTGATGAAAACCTATTATTACCTCGTTCATAAAAGCCGATCGCTTTAATCCTGGTAAGCTCTAAGAGGCTTAAAGGTATTGTAGCCTAGTAGATATTTTGGTACCTTATTAATGAATGTTTTATTAACGCCCAATATAAAGGGTAAACGCTTAAATAATTCGTTGTAAACCTAGTTATATCCGTTGTTTACGATATAGAATCCGTCTTTACTAACGGAATGATCTTATAAATCTTTTCTTGCAACGTACAAAAGATATTCCATATATTACTCTATAATCGTCTTACCCAAAGGATAAAGGGTCTGGGGTTTAATCGAAATTTTCTTCCGTTTATTGAAGGCTTTTAAATGGAGAAAGTAATAAGATTTCGATACAAAATAACGCCCACGTGGTTTTCCAAATTTCATTACTAGACTCTATAAGACTTTACTCTTTCCCTAGTTATCTACTTAATATATATATCAAATCTCACCAGATATTACTTCAGCCGCGTTTTTATCTATGCCAACGACGTTTTTTTCTATAGACTCGTAATTTTTGAAATTGAACGTTATTATATTTAAAAACGCTTTTCGAAAGTCGGTTATATCAACGGGTAATGATCAACTAGTTTTCGCTCTAAAAAATATTTTTTTACATATTATTAGACGTTAGGGTTTTACCGACTTTGCGAAACGAGGAAACCCTTTCATCCTTACTGTTATAAAACCATGTTATCCGGTTACACACCCTTTTTCCAATTCCAAGTTTCCTGTTATACGGTAATTCATTTTTTATTTCGATTGAGCCTTAATAGAGCGAATATAAGTTGGAAAAAGCGTAGTAAGAGCTTTCAAAGTCGTCTCATACTATAAAGATTTTTCTAGTACAAGGTAAGGGCCCCCACCGTGCCTTTTATATACAACCGTTACCTCTGCGGTTATTCATATACTGAGTCAATACACCGAGAATTGGTATTTCAAATACAGGTAAAAATAATTTAAGAAACAGGTTAAAATTCCGTTGATCGCTACTATAAGAGCGGGAATCCCGTTATATGGGATTTCGCCCAATATCTTTACTATTAGGAACTCTGGTTTACTCTTTAATAAAATCGCCCTCGAATAATAGCGTATCTGTTTTGTTTAACGGTTAAAAACCTTCGATACTGGCCACTCCCTTATATAATGTATCGAGGCGGAATTTATTACAATTATTTTAAAAGCCTGGTTGCAAAGTTTTATAGGTTTACCAACCGATAGGCAGGCAGCTTTTCGCGCCGTTACTATACTCTGGCATTCGGTATAACTTTATATACATACGGTATAAAGCTATCCCATCGATTTCTAAAACCTGCCACTAACACTTCGCCGGCTTAAACATGTCAAATATCGTTGATATTTACTGGAAATTTACAATCCATTTCCCAATTTTTTACAACCTACTTTACTTAGTTTACGGGCTTCCCCTAAGTCTCTGTACTATTTTATAATCAGGTAAACTAAGGAAATTGATTCCTTAGTTTTTGAAGCCTAGTAAGTAGACTTTAATCAATATTATATTACAGTTTCTACTAATTAATCGGAACAACTTTCTGACGAGTTGAATTATTTTAGGTACGGATATCTAGTTTACCGTAATAAGCGTGTGGTGACTGAAGGGTCCGAAAATTTATTCCTTATTACATACGTTTTTGATACAAAGGTTATCTGTGTATTCCAAGGAATAATGTAAGCTTTGCGTATTATAATTAGTAAGGTAATAGTATGCGTTAATCATACCTTTATAATATAATAGTTAACCAGCGATCTAGCCACTTTTTGGGAATGAACCTTCTTGGGTTTCCACGTCATAATCAAGTTATTCTAGGACCTTATTATAATTCAATGAAGTTTAGGGCATATGGGTATCAATGAGAACGAAACCGTTAACAGTTCGCGAATTTTGGCGCCAGATTCTCTACCCGCTTTTACGAAAACGACTAACTTTTCGCCAACGGCGTAAAATCACTATTTCAATTTCAATTCAAGGTAGTGAGAGGGTAGTAATACATTGAAAAAGGCTAAAATATCCTTACAATATAAATATTACAGTTTTAACTATTCGAATAATCCTAGGCCCATATTCTGAATTTTTTATAACTCCAGTACCTTTTTTGAAACCCCATCATCCCGGCATTTTTATACCGATTTCTGACAATAAAAAGCTGATACAGAGATTTCACGTTATATTTCTGGAGATCAAAACCTTTAAAAATATAGTGGTATTACTTTCTATACGATCACAAGTAGAACTCCGCCTAATTAAAAAATTACGCGGCTTCGGTAAAAGTTTAGAAATTTTAGCTACGATCTTTTAGGAAACCATTTAGTGAAAGGATATGCGATATTTATATAAAAAGGGTTTTTTTTAAAAAAATCTGGGATATTTTCGGGTTTTAGCCTACGTTTTAATTTTGTTTTATTGAATTATAATCTTTTAAAGCCGCGTATTCCGCCCCCCAATAACGAATACATTTTTTACCCGACGACATTTACATATAATACGTACTAACCTTTACCTATATACATAATTTTATGACTTTTACATCATTATCTAAAACAATTTTTTTTTTCATTAGCTTCACCACAATTATTACTGAAGATTTGATTATCATCATCTGTCAAATCCGTTCTTCTCGAAAAGGGGTTATGGGTTCCGGGATAGGATTCGTGGTAGCGGTAAGGTGAGTAGCGCGAAAAGAGGTAAGTGCGGTAACGGGGAAATGGGTCGCAATCTAATGAGGAATTAAACCAGTATCCCTCTTATTACTAGTTTCATTGTCGCCGCCGACTATGCTGATCTCGGACTTCGTAATATCGAGTCCCAGTTGTATCACAAGGGTCGTTACAACGACCTGGTCCGCGTCGCTTTTTAGCGTCCTTACGACGGAATAAAAAAGCTGTCGCAAAATAGAAAAACGTCCAGAAGGCGCCTCCACCGTAATAACAATGCGATAGGCCTCCAGCGAATTATCGGCGTTAATTAAACCGAGAATGTACTCGTTATTACGATTTATTACTATTATTATTCTTTAAAAATATATTTTTACCCTCGCGGTTTATAAGGTTCACAAATACGTAACCAATACATTTCATACCCTCCCTTTTACCAACATAAGGCCCGTTGCTAAACCCGTTAATAAGGATTGTACGAAACCCTTACAAAACTATTCCCTATCATAAACGACGGGGCGAAATTCGGTTATATAANCGAGGAGGGGGGGAGGGGGGTTACGCCCAAGGCGCGCTTAACCTGTTATGGAACCAATAGTTTCTGCGTCTAGGCGCGCCGAGCACGCGCGCATACAACACGTTTTTTTCGCAATAATACAATTATATAAAGTTAATATAAGTGCCCTAATCAAAAGGTAAAATGATCTTAAGATATATAATAGTAGTTCCTTATCGAGTTACATTAATATTCATTTAAAAGAAAATTCAAATTTAAATGTTATAGAAAAAAAAGGGCCCCTTTTATACAATGTTACGATATAGAAACTACCCTGCATATATAAAGGATCCTTACTATTATAATAAACCCCGCAACGTTTATGCATGACCATACACGTGTTTTACTTTTACCCTTCACGCATGCTCTTACCTCGCTTTTGTAGCTTTACGAAACCCTCCTCGTTTTAAAAAGCCTAAATAGTTGTACCCCTAGCGCAATTAGACACCGGGTGGGGACTGAAAAATCCGTATGTTACGGCCCGACTTGAGCTGTAGTTTATATACCTATGGGTCTCTAAACTACGGGATACCCTAAGGTCTTGATTGGAAGGATGGCAACGGGAGAGAACTGCCCTTGAAGGAACCTGAGTCCCTCGTTACGATCCATCCCGCCGGTATCTACAGGTATATTTCGTAACCGCTAGTGCAATGCCTCGCGGCAGGTACTACCCAATAATGGTACAATACAAAAAATAACCAAATAACCGTGATAATTATTCCAATAAAGTTTGGCGAAGACTCGTGTTTTGGGCATAAAACGCCCTATCAATGACTTTCCCCTTGTCAAAGTACCGTTACATGTTCTCTAATGTAAGCACACCCTAATATAATCCGGTAAAATTAAAACCTTAATTGATGTGGGTAAAAAAAATATTAAAATTTAAAAAGGGGTTTGTATTCAAGTAAATCAACTTTACGCCGAATGAAACAGAGGGAGTGCCATATTTCATCAGATTAGCTGAACTCCGGCAGTAAATAATATATGAAAATTAAAACTTTTCGGAGCGAAAATAAATTTGTTATCATTGACTTATTGGTCCAGAATTCGTAATTCGTTTTCTGGCTTTCAAACATTCATTTTTATAAACTTTGATATTTATAGAAACGTAATATCGTTAAATTATATAAAAATATACCCGCAATAAAACATGTTAAGATCTAATATGTAAATTTTAAATAATAACAGGGAATGAGGGGAGTCTCAATTGGATTTATGATGAAGTTCCGTGAACTTTATAATCGTTCTTTGGTATCAAATAATTAATATGCTTTTAAATTAATGGCCGTGAATTAAGATACGCAAATTCAGGTAAAACCGTTGAAAATACAACAGGTAAAGTCTGTATTCAGCATTAGAGACAGTCAGAATTTGGTACGTCTCAACACCAAAAATGAGGAATACCTCGGAGATGAGGATATCAACCGAAGAACTAGTAGGAATAATAGTGATAGGACTAGGGAATAGTATACCAAGGTGTAGGAGGATGGAAATGAAGGGGATACTTGTATATTAGTACTCACTAGTACAGGGGTACTAGTACTTTCTAATACGAGGTACTAGAATTGAAGAGTATGAAGTCTCGATTGTAATGATCGAGATCTTTATAAGTATTCTCGTGATGATATATCAAGAAGTTATCCATATAGATTCTATGTATTATTGAATGCACAAGCCTATAAAACATGTTCCTTGATAGTAACTTCAACACATTATCAGTATGGTTGAACCCTATTATTCTATTTGAACTTTAGTTCTATATTTTCCTACAAACACAAATAAAAGATGTCTACTTCTTCCGAACCTTCTGATACCTTTAAGGATACCTCGTCTATCTCTTCACAATCACGTGAATCTTTCTTTCCACCACCTGGTCTGTTTTAAAGTAATAATAATGATGATAATACTCTATTATAAAGATCTATTATTGGTTCCAGCTTCTCAGTTCCCTCTTGACTTTTAGGTTTCTTTATTTACCCAACTGAATTACCATTCTTTCGTCTCTTTCCCATTATTGTAAGTCTTATTACCCCAAGGGCCTTAAACCCTGAATACCTGTTAAGAAATGGGCGAAAGGCTGCTTACGAGGCCCATAGTTCAGGAGTAAAGTAAGAATTACAATTTTTAATGATATTATTCTAGCTAATGAATAGGTAAAATCAAAAGCTATTAATTCCCAAAACCACACAAATCAGGAGGATCTCAAGATAACTATCAACCTATATGATAGATTGTTGACCAAGTTGGAAAGAAAAGAGTCTCTAGTTACTTTCTCAAATACTGATACCAAAGTAGAAATAAATAAAAATCAAGAAAACGCACTCTAAAAAAAGAGATGTATATAAAAAATCCCCATTATAATGACGAAGTCAACACGCTAATTCTAAAACCTAAGTTAAAAGCAATAATAGAATATAGAACATTAATCAGTTTCAATATGAATATATGTCTAACAGTAATCAAGGAATATGCTATTAGTTATAACTATTATAATATGTTGGAAATATCTTCAAATTGAATATGAATATAATTTTTATAGGAACGGATTTCTTTGTTTATATTGATCGAATATTATTTGATAAAAACGATGTTATTTGTATATAAAGCAATCCAGGCTTAGAATATGATCAATATTTATTCATTCTGAAATTTCTAAGTACTTTTATCTGTGTTAAGGGCAGGTATAAAGTTTTTTTTAAAGTTAATTGATATATGACAAAACATAAGACCGATGTATTATTCGAAATATTCTTAAGATACATTGTTTACTTCACCTTTTATACTCATCCGCCTATGATCTTTTTGTACTTACTTTTGGGAATATCAGAAGGATTTTCTTCTATTAAGGTTGTTATGTAAAGGATATTTAGTAATCTTCTCAGTTTTTTAACTGTATAAAGCTTGAATTTTATGTCAAGAGACTTCATACGCGAAGTGAATTAACAAAAGACGTTTGCTTAACACTTTGTAAATTGCAGTCATATTTTCAATATTGAAATCGTCTTTAAGGAGGAAAAGCAGAAAATTACATCCTCCAAAACCCAAAGAAAGATCCCATTAACCGAGACTACTAAATCGATTAGTCGAGAAAAAAGTGTATGGGAGAATGAAAAAGAGGTTATTGAACACAAAATTATTGCGTTCTTTATCCAAATTCACGATTTTTCCTTAATAGAGATCAAATTTTAAAGGGAAAAAAGCGGACATTATTATAATTATTAATGTAAAATCAATCCCCACAATAATTAAGACTATAATTTTATGGTGATCAACATTGAAAGATATTTAATTTAAATGGATTACCTTAAAATAGGTGTAACATAAAGTTATTAACCAATTGGAAGCTGTATTTCATACAGGAATTCCAGCTGTAGGGCTTTTACTTTGAACGTTAAAAAATACACTTTCAACGCTTAACTTTTCACTTTTAACATTAATCCTCCACAATAACCAATCAAAAGCCGTATTAAAAGCGCTTAGTACCGCCTTAAAATCCCTAATTTCAAAGTTAAGCTATTAAATTTTAATGTCAACGCTCATCAATTTTCTTCTTTTTCTCCCTCAACATTACATAATTTCGCAATTCATAAGCTTTGGTTTCGTAATATCACCAAACCCAATTCTTTCTTATATAATCATATTTTCATCGACGGAAAATAGTTCTTTGAACTTAAAATACTAGTAAACAACTATACCAGATTACAAATACAAGTTAATGTGGTTTAACCTAAAAAAAACGATAGGCGATACAAATTTCAGTTTCATCTTATCAAGGTTACAGTACCTCTATATTTTACCTTTTTTGTTACCGTCCTAAGTTTATTCTTAACTGAATGAAATGAATTGAATTTATAATTAATTTTAGTATTAAAATTCAACACCTTTTTAAATAAACTAGTTAAGTATTGAAACAATCATCACAATAAATTGTCATTCAAAAATTATGAATATAGTAAAGTGATATCAATATCACCTCACCGTTATCATTTTTGAGGTCTTCATATACTTTTCTCTAACATATCAAATTTGTTTCCAACAACCTAAAATCAATAGAGAAATCATTTTAATTATTCAATAACCTTAAAAAGAATTTAAAAAATATACTTTACCCACCTTTCTTATAAACCTTCAAAACGTTATCGATAACGATTAAGTTTTCATTACGGAATTCCGGAAAATGGTTGAATTATTTAAACCCATAATAACTTTCTGAACACAACAATTAACTTACAAGATAACCGCCTTGGCCTAATGATACCTAAGGTTAAATATGGCTTTGAAACTTGTAAAACAGCTATTATATCGATAGGTAAAAATCAAAAGAAGTTTATTGTATGTTAAACAAGATCATCATATATATTAAGAATACTGTCAACATTTTTATCTTGGATGAAAGCAAATAAGTCGTTCTTTATACAATTCGAAAAAATATTGATAAATCACGCTTTTTCTTCTAAGTTTCCCTCATCATACACCCTGAAAGGGAATGAGATTTCCAAACACTATCAAAGATGATATTGCGAAAAATACGGTTCAGAATCGTGACCAGAAAAGTATCAAATTATCTATAAATTGAATTATTTCAACTTACCATTGTCATAATCGATTCAACAGTTAACGATCAGAGCAGGATCTAATAAAAAACTCTTTATAAGAGTCTTTGCTTTGAAATAAATTGACATAAAATCATAAACCAAACATTAAATTTGCCTTTACTTCCGACTTTACTGTTATCGTTTACATAACCTAAACAAGTTGAGTAAAAACTTGAAAACCTTATTTAACCAAAAAGACGAAATCCTTCTTTCATAATATGTTTTCAATATTACCACTTCCTGGCACATCTTCACGGTCTACTTACCAAACCTACGAAGGAACTCAACTAGGAAAATCTTTGGCACCTTTATCCGGACTTTATTTAAACGTGCTATCACTGAACGCTGTAAATCTGAAGTTATAAGGGAATATAATACTAAAACCTTCGAGTTAAATATCATTCATAACATTTGAATAACTGCACCAAACTCCAAATGAAGAAAGAAATACATTTAATAGCATTAAAAACAGAAAATAGTTTGCCAACGAGTGTGCCAACAAATTCTATTGTTAATGACGACATTGTTCAATATATATTTTCAATAAATAAAAAGGAGAATTAATTCATTATGAAGACAACTTTGAAAATCCTGTATACAAAACAGTTGAAAAGGGCTCTTTAAAATAGAATAGGAAGCTTATTTTCTTTCCAAGTCTTTGAAGCTATTTAAAATCATTATAACCGCTAAACACTAACCACAAAGAAGTTACCAAGATCAAAACTAATAACCAATGTTAAATTCAAACATAAAAGGTCAAATTCTTTATATAAGGCTTTAAACAACGTTAGGATGTTCATTATAATGAAAAGTCAACCGTTATAGTATAATTTTATAAGTGTAAAATATTTATGACACTCGTTGCCTCTGATGACTAGGAAATAACCAAATCGATATTGATTTCGTTTTCATTAACAGAAGGCATAAAAAACTGGTAATAATAAAGATTTCGGATACCATTAAGAACTTTTTCTTGGAACATCCCAAAGAAAAAAACACGTTTTAATCGTATATTCAACCTTGTCTTTCAATTTTTTGCAACCTGATATTAACTTGAACGAACTGGAAAACAATAGTCAAAACGTTGAAAATTATTCTCGATACTGTAATGTTATAAAGGTTGAGCTTAAATAACGCAATATTTATTGATTGTAGCTGTTATCCTATCATTTATATTTACGTTAAGGACGTTTTGATTGAATTTTCCTATTCAAAATCTATCAAAGCCTATAGACAAAACATAATACAAATTTCATGTATAGGGATATAGGATAGAGAAAGTACTATCTAAAGGTAGGTCTCTGAAGAAATTGTGATAGATATAGAATCATTTCATCTTGATATGCCAATATTCAAAAATTATAAGACTTAGTATAAAGGAATTAAATACACTCCAAGCCTATGTAATTTTTCCAATAACACTACGTATTTGAATCATGCTGTTGAAAGCCAAGAACAATATATTACAAACTAGAAAGTATTTTTATATATTGGGGTTTTAGCTTGATATATTATTCCAGAATACAAAGCGTATTGTATTTTCTTCATCAATACTTTAACAGTTTAAATACTATTCTTTACGTGACAATATTATACTTATCAATGTAATCCTTGAATATTTGAGATAATATGAAAGCCATCGCATATAAGTTGAACCGAAAGTACTTTTAGCATTACCGAATTGAAACGTTACAAATTTTTCAAAAACGATTATGAAAAATCCAGACTTGAAATCTAGAGCTGGAGCGATTCCGACTAATAGATAGATGAAGTAACTTTAAAATATACCTATAGATACTCAATTCAAATCATTAACAGTACGCTCAACTGGTTTTTCAAACGGGGATACAAATTTTACCTTTATTGTATGGATTTGAAATCTGTAGCTGTTAAAATTGTCTTTTAAAACACCCTTGAGATGAAAACATTTACAAAGTAACGTATTCTCATTATAATCATTATATACTTTAATAATAATGGAACCACGAAATTTATAAACTGTAAGTATTACTAAAGTATGGAATATATTTCCCTGGGGGGATATTTTGTTAGTGATAAAATAAAACGTGATATTATACAAATCAGGTGGTTTTTCTCGGTTATATAACTAGTTAACAGGTTAATCACTCCATTGATGAGAGTAAAGGATAGTATAATAATGTAAAAGTTTGGCTTGATTTAGTTAACTTAAACTAAAGTCAAAAATTCATGGTTTCTAAACCTGTATTCTTGAAGTCACATTATAGTATTGCGGGTGAAAAATGTTAAAGTAGTTATTGATAATTTTTTTTAAATATTGACAAAGATTAATATGAAGGTCATCGGTTCAAATTAGACTACAAACGTCTTCTTATCTTTTGCCTTTACCAACTTACACCTTTTCAACATGTATCCTTCAACTTTCACTCTGTTTTTTATTTTATTTTTACTTCTGTCTTTTTTTTTTTTTAACTAGACATACAGTACCTTGTGATGGTATGTGTTGAAAATACAACAGTTACAGTCTGTACTCAGCAACAAAGACAGTCAGTATTTGGTTCGTTTGAATACAAAAGATAAATAATAATCCAGATATAAGGATATCCATCAGAGTACTAGTAGGAATACTAGAGAGAGGAATAGGGAATAGTATATTAAAGTATAGGAGGATCGAGATGAAGGGTATACCTTTATACTAATACTTACTATGACGAGATACTTTTATTAACTAGTACAGAGTCTCAATCGTAATGATCGAGATATTTATGAGGATTTTCTTAATTATATATCAGAAAGTTCTCTATGTAAATTCTAGGTTCTCTTGGATCTTCAAGCCTTTACAATATCTTCTACCATTATAACATAATCACAAATCTTGAAATCCGTATCTCTTATATAAGAAGATTGTGTTTAAAAGCGTCAAAGACTCTATGTACACTACGTGAAAAATTGATATGATTTTACCCTTTATTAGGACGGATTATATATCTTAGGTGATAGACGTTGAAAGGTATGTAACGGATCACTTAAGCGTCTTTCCGTCGTATTAGTAGTTAATTAGACCACGTATAATAAGAGCTTAAGATACCTGTGAACTGCGATATATTTTAATCGCTTGAAATAAACCGGGATTACGACGATAGGGTTTTAAAAATCCGGTTGTAGCAAGTTCCGATTACTTCATTTTGATGTTGTGGATATTTATAATTATTGTTATATTAATAAGACGTACTTAAAACATGAATACTCATTGAAAAATGTACAGGAAAACCCTTTTATGGATTTCTCAAAATTTATAAATAAAGGGATTATTTTATAGTTGGGCCCAGTCGATATACTTCATACCTCAATAATATTACAACTTACCTCCTTATAATCGACATCATAACCTTGAGGTTAATATATTCGAACCCGGTCCAATCATTCAGAAAGTCGTCAGTGGTATTATCATACTTTAAGTATCAATCAAAAATGTTTTTTCGTAATATTTTCGTTTGTTGGTGAATGTCGAGAATGATGTGTTTATTTATATTGAGTAGAGTATCGTGTAGTTGGGAGGGAAAACTTTGTTGATAATCATTCCATGAACCTTTGTGAGTTTGGCGGCACGTTTTATTTTTATTTTTCATAAAACAGTACGGGGTTGTTACAATTTTGTCAAATGAAAAGCTTTTACGTTGAATGGATCCAACGACGTGAGGTCCATTTGTAATCGCTTTTTTTATACGTATTATCGAAGTCAATGAAGTTTAGTAATTTACTATTTCATAGTTCTACAGTCAGCTGTAACAAATTTACCTATTTAGTATAGAGTGTTAACGTATAATCATGATGAAATGTTGAAGAAATATATACGGCGGTCGCATTCGTTATTTCCATCGCAGGCAGTAAAAAACCCATTCCGATATCGATTAGGTTTCATAATTTCGGTAGGTTAGTTTGTGGTACTTTAATATGTTCAATTGGGACGATATACGACTCGCGAATTGAAAAAGTAGTAATGATATTTCATGATTGGCATCGTTATCCAAATAAAATCGTATTATTATCATGAACTCGATAATGTTAATAAAGGAAAGATTGAGGACGTGTTTTGAACGGTATGTAGGAATTTCCACTTCGACTTTAAGGTGTATGCCTATTTCGAAGACTTAATTGTCTAAAGCATGATCTTTTCGTTCTTTAATTGAGTTTAACTTTACTCATTTATATACGAAATTAAAGTTTTTACCATCAATACTTTCAAACTTAGGCACATGGATTAAAATTTCGGTTAATATATTGTTAATAAGTTGATTTAGACGTCTGTTCATTATATCGTTTTCTTCAATACGTAATTATAATGAATCATTTGTAATGATCAGCTGAATTTGTATTAGGGTGAAAAAAATTCTTTTCTGACGTAGAAAAAGACCTGAATCCTCTTCGTAAGAAGTAGTTTGCGTCGGGTTTTCTCTTTGGGGGAGGATCCGCCTTGATTTGGAATGAGAGAGCAGAGATTGTAATTCAAATGTTATTGTGTTAAGCTTAAGCTATAATTTTTTTGGCATATTAAGGTTTTTATACATTGATAACATTAGATTCTTTATGAATGTAATCTATAAGTAAAGCTTAATATACGGTAATAGTTTTACTTTTATATATCTATATAACTGTGATTTTTTTATTTTTTGATACATGGTAGCGTTAAGCTATTGTATATATATTTAGCGTGTGTGCATTTAATCATCGGAGATAATGGTACTGGTTGATCCCAAGTGAGTAGCAGTGTTGGTAGGGCTTTAGATGTTGCAATGTTATCGATTCGATTAATCGAAATAGCAGTAATATTGCGTGGTCTAGTGGTAGATGTATTGATTTAGATTTGGCAGACCGTTAGCCGGTCACTACAGTAATTTGTATCGAAAATTTCTTGGCACATACCCTAGTGTAAAGTGAGCGAATACTGTATTTTACGGCCAATACAGGGGGCGCACACAAAATAATACACTCAACTTGCAGACAGTATAATAAACTTTTCTGTAAGTAAAGTTGACCTACTGCCCTGCAATTACTACAATTCCAACAAAAACTATAAATACCTTCACTTAAAAGTAAATGGAAACCTTGGGCCTTTTTGAACTATTTTATTAACGTTAACACAAACGTTAAGACTAAGGATCTTTATATATTCTAAATGAAGAATGAATGGGGTAAGGAACTTCATAATGTAAAACGTAATTAACCCTATAACAATCTAAAAACCCGATATTCTTAATAATTATAATTATTTGCTCAATCCGAAGATAACTTTAGACTCCTTAACATCTTGACAATATCTCCGTAATAGTAGTAATTTCCCTTTGCAGTAGCACATACTGCGGATAGTATCTTATTGAATAACTTTCTGCCCTTATGTCTGACATAATACTTTGAAACATATAATTCGCGTAAAGATCGCTAATGTTAACGGTATGTGATTGGTTAGGGGTTTACTTAAGTTAAAGGACGAGATTTTCATCACTAAAACATTATATTCAATTGTGATGGAAAATATCA
Source organism: Anisogramma anomala (assembly GCA_038502455.1). Lineage (NCBI taxonomy): Eukaryota > Fungi > Ascomycota > Sordariomycetes > Diaporthales > Gnomoniaceae > Anisogramma > Anisogramma anomala. The sequence goes on along the minus strand of JASMMZ010000008.1, from coordinate 3,753,049 downwards.
TTTTCATACCAAATAATTTACTCACAGACATCGTCCTCATTGTTAGCCTTTTTATCGTCGCAATCTACAATATAATCTAATTGATCCTACATGAAGGCAACGAGGTATTAAATAGAATACATTACTTATTATTTGTTACACTTGACTAAAAGGGATCGAGTTTAATTATGATCACATTTTCTACAAATTCAACACCTTTTACCACTATTACGACGATTTTTCTCATGGTCAGCAGATCCGTAGAAGTTTTACCTTCGTTATTAACGTTAATATAATTATGGCTTCCGATATAAATGACTTCCACCAAATTTTTAACGTTAATGTCGCCCGTGCTTACGATTAACATAATATATTAATACGTTTCCTTTCTTATCTATATCGCAAAGGTAATTAGTTTAAAATTACATATTAAATTATTTTAGCGTACTAGTTATCGAATTCTTAAACTAGGAACGTAATGTATTGAAAATGCCCTTATAGGTGGTATCTGAGCGTCATAAAGCGTATTTGAACTCGTTTAGACTTGTAACTGCTACCTGAATTTGTTCTTGAATCGTTATTTCGTTGATATAGGCCTTTTCATTACTTATTAAAATAATATAAACTTTGCAATCATTTTGTTAAAACATGTATTAGTATTTTACCCTCCTTTTTCTTGATTATCATTATCGTTTATCTCTTTATAGATTAATTCGCTTAATATTATACAAGTTGGACTTTGAATTCGAAATAGCTTTTTATACCATTATAAATGACGTGAAAGGTCTTATCTCTCAGAAAAACCGTTAGGTAATAGGTTTAGGCATAAGCTGTTAGTATGTTACGAAATAATATGTAAAAATTAGAAGGAGTGATCTTTATTTATTTAGAAATATTCCAAATTGGTATTATATTCATATCGACAAGGTTATAGGGCTTGGCGTCATAATCTTTTACGTTATTCTTAATATTTCCGAAATTCAGAAAAAGCTTGTAATTAATATTGCTCATTTTAATAGGTTTGTGGGAAAGGTTGCGATAATCGTCTTAATCTTAAGTAATATTTCTTAATACTTTCGAATCGCGGTGATAGGGGTAATGTCCTATGGCCCGACCCAAGGGATCTAATAATATGGTAGGACCCTTAGAATACTCGCGCATGTAGATAAATATTTTCCGTGGAATATTTCGCCTTAAGGGGTTTAGCGATTTGAGGAAAGGGTTCAAATACAATGAAGACTTAACCAAAGGAAGTCTTTTGAGGGTAATGGTGTCTTATTCCATTAACCGGTTGATAGCGCCGATGTTGATACCTTTTGAAGCGTTGGTAGCCCATATTTTACGATTTCTACCACCGCTGAAAGCGTACTACACCCTGTTACATGGAGATGTTAGGGTGTTGGGCAAATTAACATGTTTTACATTATAAGCGTGAAACAAGGCTTTACTTAACTGGGAATTAAAGGAATATATTCTAAAGCGTATGTAAGGGCGTTAAAGGTCGTTAAATCCTTTGAACATCCCTCGAAATTCTTTAGGATTAGGATCTTAAGGGGGATTATATTTTCAAACTAATTTGAACAAGGTCTTTGTCGATATCAATACAGTCTTTTCTAGAATATAAATGCCACGGCTAATTAACTGCTTCTTTAATTTATCATTGATGATAAATTGGATCATATTCGACATATCAATTGTTGAATGGTTGTAAAACTTGAGAAAATCGTGAAAAGAGCGAACGCTATAGCCAAAGTCTTCGTCGAAGTTCGCGTTGAGGATATACCAACCAAAGTAATTAGTTAGGTGTGCCTTAAATAAAAACTTGTCAACGTCTTTAATATACAGTGTTTTATTATAATAGTTGGAAAAAACAGTTTCGAAGGCCTTAATTGCCTTTATATACTCTTAAATGAGTGTCATTTTAACGTTTTGGTTTGCATAAGGTTTGGTGGTTTGGAGTGAAGTGAATTTAGCGATTTGGTAGCGTAGGGACTTGATGTTTTGGCATCAAGTTGCGTGGAGACTTGGCTAATTAGCGTCGAATTTCGCGACGTGGCTTTCTTAACGCAACTTGATGATTTCGATCGGTGTAACGATCTTAACAAATAAAATAACATAAAAGAAGGAAAAAGAGTGAATTAAAGGGAAAACTTAGTATTAAAGGCAAAGGTTATATAGAGGGTAAAATCGAGTCTAGCCTAACATAACAATAAACAACCTTGATGTGTAAAGGAAAACATTGCGATATAGTTTATCTTTGAAAAATTTCATTTATATAGAACACCTACTTATTCAAGCTCTCTAAAATTATTCGAAAGAAGATTGAATCTAATATTATTATCAATCATTTTACCTCGCTTTGTTTCTCGTTTATTTAAGGCATATATAGTACAATATGATGCTGGTAATTTTTCATTCAATTGAAATTAATCAATTGATACATGTAGTACAGTTTATTGTAGAAATTGAATCATTGTTATTATAACCACAATATATAGTTATACGGGGATCCAAATATTAATTTTTTCCAATTAAACTCCGAACTCATATTTTAGTTTCTGAAACATATTTCATATCAATTGAAGATCACAATTTAACACACATTATCTTAGTTTCAAGGAATGAGTATCTTGTCTAAATAAGTCAACCATATTATTTAACAGTATTTGAGTATTTTTTTATTTTTTTCCCAAGCAAGTAAGATTCAGATTGATTTTTATTACAGGTTTCCTTTTAAATCCTATTTTAAAAATCACTTACTTATTTCCGCTCTACTCTTATTAAGATTTTTTATTAAATTGTATTATTGAGCTTGTATAGTTGACTCTGCCTTGATTGATGCTATAAAATATATAAAGCTTTACTTCGATTATATTGCTAACAAAATGAACTATATTATGCCATTCTTTTAAACGCTTCTATAATAGACTATAATAACTGCTGAAGCTGAATTACATACAGGTAAAATGAATGAAACATGTTATCGAGTTGGTTACTGTATTGACATTAATATAAAGTACTTAAAACACATATCCATAATTCGACAATGAATAAATACAACGATCGTAGAATTTTGAAGTTGATCATTGGATTGATGATCTTGATTAATTATGTACAATCGTGATATTTATCATAGTACATATATTTATATCAAAATTATTAAGTTTCTTCCGTCCTACAACGGATTAGTAACCGATTGATAATGTTCCAACGTGTTGTACTCGCTATAACGAGTACAAATATAATAATTACAACTTGAAAATTTTGAAACTATGGAAATATTTTAATATTTGAATTCTTACAACGATGATTATATATATTGCATTATATAATAATATGATTTTACCCTTTCCCAATTTCCTACGTTCAATTTCCAAAGCTTAATACAGGTAGGTTTTCATACCACTATGGTGTCGATTCTAATTGTTGGTGAATGTAACAGGTGTATCATTGATAATGAAGATCATTTTAAGTTGATGAGAAGACTATTTATTTCCTACCTCACTTGCCATGGATTAACGTTAGTACATTCCTATTAGAGAAATAGACGATTCAATAATCGCATTCGCATACGCCTCGATAATTGGTTTTATATCATCCAATATAATTGTACCTACATTGGCGGCTTTTCAATTTTATATACATGTTATTACTAATGTGATCACTGAAAAATTGCAAAATAAAATAAAATTGTCGTCTATCTAGTTGAACCGTTGACTTATTACATGAATTCACCTCGAATCCAACGCCCAAACCAGTTTTTGAAATGAAAAATCGGGCACGAATAGAATTATAATAAGTAATCATAATGTATCGAAACGCCGAAAACATATTTGTACATTACTACCCAACTTTTTCAACGACGATAAACATGTCCATTTGAATTCCAAAACTAGGTAATATTATATTCAAATTTATTTTTAAATTCATACTAATTTTCGATAAAGAATCGTACTGTTACGTTGAGTTTATAATGTTGTAACATCTATAAAAAGCTCTCTGACCCAAAAAGAACGACGAGGTATATAGGTCTTCATGCATTCTACCAAAGATGTAAATTACTATACTCGCCAAGTCGAATAAAAATACTTAATTAACAATACTCAATTTTAGGGGTTCTATAAGGAACTACAATAAAAAGTCCTAGATTCTATTTCCATTCGTTGCGTGAAATTTAAAAACTTACAATCAAAGCTCGCGTATTGGAATATCGTGTTACTGCCCACATATACTATTTTTGAACATAATTATTTTCTAGTATTTTTTCCAACTAGCTCTTCCTCTTTAAAATTATTATTCACGTTATATGTAACGTTACCCGTGTTTTATATAACACTATATTCTATAACTAAAAATGATTCTTCTTTTTTACGAATCATTAATTGTCATATTAACAAACTTAATCTACCTTTTTTCCGAGTATTTAATGGTTGTTAAATAACGAACGGTCAAGACATATCCCCTAAAAAAATTCTAAATATACTATCTGGCAATGATTATTAGCACAACCGAACTGGTTATTTTTACATTTTTCGATGATTTCAATAATAATTATGATTATCTCCCAGCGTAAGGCCATTAACGTTAATTAACATGTAACATAAAATGTTGCGTAATTTCCAAGGAAACCCCCATATATGTTTAACAAACCGTTTATGACATAGCATTTATATATAATAGCTTGGTTTATCGTATATATTCTGTTATTCTAACCATATATCATCATTTATATAATATTTGTTAAGTCGTATCCGGGTAATATATCTTGTAATTTTATATAGTTCTACATATTACTACTTTCTATCGACTTTTGCCGCCTTAAGTATATTATACTTCATCTCATATACAGTTTTCACTTCATATTTACGTACATTATCCTTTGTACTACCGGGTAATCCATTTACATATAACATGATTCAATTAATTAACTTATAATATGGATAAATAGTATTCGCCTTTTACTTGATATCACGTTTGTTATAACGTTCGTCGAATTATTTTCACCTTTGATGTACCCAATTTCTTCGACATATCCAACATTATACGCTTTTCGAAGTTATATAAAGTTCATGATTAAATATTCCTCGTTGATTCTTTCGAATTTTGATAAACACTTATGTAGGTTATAAGAACCTATATATAGAACAAACGTCAACTAATAAGGTCTAAGTGATATTAATAGCTATTTCAATGTTGAAACATACCATTTTACCATAAATTTATAAGTAGAGACGCTGTAACATACTTTCAACGTTTGATCCCAATGAAATGAATAAGATTTCAAATACTCATAGATTATCTCTTTATGACTTATAATCAATCACCATCCTTTTTGAAAGAATGTATAGAAATTTAAGTAGGCATTTGTACAGAATGATTCATTTACGAAATGTATCACTCCCGTCGTGCTTGAATTCACTAGAAACATATTCAGACTTGCATCAAAGTTATTAATTCATCATTTGAAAATCTTATTTAATTTACGTAATTTTCTGGCCTTGAATTTTACCCCTTTCTAGCTAAACGTGGTTTGTACGTCTTCTTTTTTCAACTTATAATAATAATATCAAAGTTTTGTAATCGTTTTTAGACGTATAATTACGACTTTTCCGAATTCAATTCATTTATTTTAGTCTAGTTAAAATACTATGATTTTGGACTAACATTGAATTAGATATTATTGATATTTTCGTGAAAATAGATGCGAATTGTTTAACCGATAAAATTCCATTACATATTCATCCTTAACGTCACAATAGACCTATACTTCAATTTTAACGTTTTTCATTCATATAATAATGTTATCTTAGATGCGTAAATGATCTAAAGCATTATATTATTGATTTGAATAATCATGATACCGAGGTCTTCACAATCTACCTAATTTGTTTCTCTCAATATTTATAATATTATTTCGAAATTTTGTTTAAAACACATTTCATATATTTTAATTCCACATATATATATATTTTTTCGTTTTGATCATAGTTTCCCATATCGTACTACCATTCATATGAAATATATCCTATAGTTTTTTTTAACTAACTATAACAAAAAGATTAGTTACAAATTTATTCTAAATTGGTTGTACGTTTATATCATTTCCCGTCTATTAAAGAAAACTATGTCGTTTGGTACGATGCTAATAACGATAACAATCATGAACCATTAATAAATCTTTTAAATTGTGAGTAATTATATAAAACTTGAATTTTTCCCTTTGTCGCCATAATGAGAGGCGATCAATCAGAATTTCTCATAAAGTATATCTGTTATTATATTAGTGGTTTTTTAATAAATTATGCTCCCAAAATCATTGGAGTCTTATTCATCAAATACAAAAGTAAACGAAAATTCAATAATTCACTAGTCTATAAAACTATCGATTTGATTTTCATGATTTATCTTAAAAAATTAACCGGGTATCTTGATTAACCTATTTCTTTATAATTTGGCATCAAATTCATAAGTGTTTCTTTCCTACAAATTACAGTTATTGTATATGTATAACTGGATTTATAATCATTCTCTCCGTCCATCGCCTTTCGTTTCTATGGTAGATTCCCTCAATATCGTCGTGTTATCCGTTTATCTATTATTTTTGTGGGTGGATAATATTGATTTCACTAGGGTAGTGTCAATACAGTATGGGAATTTAAGTCGAAGTTATCGACATCTTCTGAATATAATTTGACTTATATCTTATTAAATGTCATTAATATGTTCTTGATATCTACCATCTCTTTTGGGTTCGTAATAGTTCAAATTTTCCAGGGACTATATCAATAATCCAGATTTTATAACAATCAAAATATCACTTCTGTTATCAACATATTATCTTTACTATTAAAGAGGTTGGTCAGCGTCCATTACACTAACCTCTTACACAACTTTATCAGGGCTACGATATACTTTATAACTCATTTGAATTCTGAAAACACAGGTATAAGTCTATATATTACACAAGGATATATTGAAAAAAGGAATAACGTTGCTACGAATCCGTCCGACCGAATATTATCTTTCAATATTTTATTTAAATTTAGAGCACTGTGTATTAATCTTTTAAACTTAAAATTTGACAAATGGAGATATGATACGTTTCCACAATCAATACATAAACCTTGTCAATTGAACCAATTCGTCAATATAATTTAATAGAAACCTTTTTACATTATATTCCCACAAATTTAACGTTCCTGGAAATTTCATTACCGTAAAAACTATTTTTCAATCGTATATCATTATGTTTATCTGTGTCAAATAGATATTGATCCATAAAGTACGTGGAATTCCTTGTGATTTTTTTTTTACAATGATATTTTCAAAGAATTTAACGCTATACGACATATAGCAAAATTGTTGTTAAGGTCTCTGCTTGTTCTTGTGAACGTAAAAGAGTAGAAGAGTAATCGTAAAGATTGGTATTGTAGTAGTGAAGATAGATAAGTTAGGGAAGAAGCATGAACAGAGTGCACACCACGGATAAGAGGTTATAAACCTCTTATCCAAGCAGTAGCACTTTGCCATACACTTTGGAACACCCCTTTTAGACCGCGCCACGCATGATACACTCTGCAATAGTGCATCCTACAACGTAACATAGTATTGTACACTCTGTACGAGTACACCTTACAATATAGTGTAATGCGACTTAACCTATGTATACTAATTATAGGGATATATAATAATATTTATGCAGGTAATCTTTTTTTATACGTTTCATACTTATAGTATAGTAGTCATGGTATAATGATAATATAATTTGTATCACAAGCTCAATAGTAATAATATAGTTGTAATGAAATTCATATTCGAAGTACTGATATAATTATAATATAATCTATATCCGTAGTTTTATAGTAACAGTATAATTATAATATAGTCCGTGTTTATAGTTCTATATTAATAATACAGTTGTGGTACAAATTACAAAAGTTTGAATTTATAGTTTCTAACAGGAATGGTAATAATAGTAAAGTCTTAATTAGTATAATTAATTGGTAGCAATATGGTTATTAATAAGGTCTTTTATTATTTCGGAAAAAGGTGTAATTACGTAGGTATTATAATAGTAATTAAGTAAAGTTATGTATGCCGTTACGTGTTTTAAATTAATATAAAAAATTTATGGCTATCGGTAAAAACAAAACCTCTCTTTTCCCCTTTTAATATCGAGTACTAAAAATTAATATAAGTCTCTATTTTAATTAAACCTAATTCCTTATTTCAATTAACCATTTCCAACCGCTCCGATAGGTAAATTATTTAACTAATCGCCATATATCAACCTCGACTTTCAATAAATGCCGCGTAATAATAGGATTGTTAAACGCCGTTTAACGTATAATCGCCGATGCGCCGTCACCACCGCTGCTGTTATCGTTAGCACCGCCGCCACTGTTAATAGCCCCCTTTCATTGGACACTATCTTCTCGATCCCCGCTTCGACCTCCCCCTCGCCGCCCGCCGCCGCCGCCGCCGAAATCTTCACCATTTTTCCGCCTCTCTTTTCCTTTCTTTTCCCCCCTATATCCATTAACCTTACCCTTTCCCCGCGGATAAAAACCCCTTATTCACGGGGATCCCCTTACTCTTTAAACGCAACCTAACGAAGTTACGCCGCGGTTTGTATTTATTAAATTTACCTGTTTATACGCCTTAAATATTTCTTCAAATGAGGAGTTTGAAACGATCCTTTTTGTCGCCCTAAGCTACGTATCGCTAGGGTACGTCGCGAGGCCTTGTTTAAACATAAAAAGTTAAAGTAATGAACTCTGGTTCATAACCCCAGACCATTAGTAAATACTTTTTACGTATCATATATCGCGTTTGCAGCCGCAGGTAAGTTTATTAATGATTACTAAGAAAACAGGGGTCGTTTATTCCATTACCACCGTTGCATACGAATTAATAAAAAAATAAGCTCCCATTTCATTAAATTTAGGGCTGTGGGTCGAAGTCATATCACGTTTCCACCGACTTTATATTGAGTATAAACCTACAACAATGACTGTGAATGAAATATCTTTACTTTTGAAATTATATCTTTTAAACTATTCCTAAAATTAATCGTTTCCGTAAATGAATTAAAATAAGTCAATATTAATTTATAATAAATGTTAACTGGCGAATAAAGGAGTCTGCAATCATTATTACCGTTTAAAAATTAGGCTTGCGTATGTACTATAAAGGTAAGTTTGATGATGTCATTTCGCGTCGCTGTGAAAAGAGTGAAGACCCCCCCGCATCTTTGTCTAAAAGCATGTGCCCTAAGGTGAGGGGGCACCTCCTCATTAGCGCTAATAGCGGCGTCGGTGACGTTAATGGCGGTGGCGCTAGCACAAAGGAGAAGGGCGACGGGGAGGATAGTGTGGACGCGACGGCGTCGTCTTTTCCCTTTTCTTCTAGTAGTAAATAGCTGCCCCTTTTGGCCGAGCCGATGCGCCCGGCTTTATTGCAGTACCTTACACAGTAATAAAAATTTCTTTCTCCAAAAAAATCGTAATGTAAGTGAAAAATGTAGAAGGCGAAGTAGGCTTGAATTGTATAGAACAAAAAGTAACAATATGTTAGAAGTTGTGTAAAATGGTAAATTCAAACAAAGAAGGGTACAGAGTCAAAAATTAGTAGGGTTAAAGTGTATAAAGTCAAGAGGGACAGTATGTTAGTAACGATACGACATGATCCAAACAGGGGTAAATTCGTAAGAGCGGTGCAGGTACAAGTTGTATACTGTGGTACAATGCAGGGACCCCCGTATATAGTCGGTTTCGGACCGTTTCAAATCATCGAAAGTGGTATAATAATGTAAAATAAAAATAATAGTAAGGCGTAAAATTTCAGCTTTATTGTGATTGTAAAACTTTCCTCACAATACCAATAAATGTTGTTTTGGTCGATATTAACGCCTTTAATGTTTTGTTCCAGGTATTTTTGGTTATTAAATCTGTTAGATTAGATTTTTCATCGATCCACCTCAATTCCTCGATTTTTAGGTGTTTTTATAACTTAAGTAAGGCTATAATATTGATTATAAATCGTTTTTCACTCATGGTACCAAGTTTGACTAGATATCCGTAAAACGAAGAAGAATTAGTATATATAATGAAAGGGATAGGTTTTAAATTAAGGTTGAAAACAATTTTTCGGATCTTTATCGTTGTGGTGATTCCTAAATTAAAACCTTTAATTATACTATAAATCTACGAGGCCAGGACGTTTTTTGTAACCCGTTTACACTTTATCGCACTCCAATAAATAATGTTTCACGGAACTTAAACACGATTCAAGCCGGTATTTCGTTACCAAAAACTAAAACGAACCCTATTTTCCAGCTGTAATTAGTATTATTAGCACAAGAGCCGTTATTAAAAATGATCAGCTTTGCTATATATTTTTTAACTATATACATTATAAACCGCGGTTCAAATTGTATGTTTCCTACGTAAGGCGTTTTTTCAACGCTTTATATTTATCGTCTGAAGGTGTTGTCTAACATTACGCGGTGATTAAAAGATCGACATCCGCTTTCGGTTATACTATTAAGGTAATCCAAGTGCTATGTGCGTGCTGGCACCTATATTCGTCCGCCCGTTTTACGCTATTTAAAACGATAAGGGTAACTTTATCCAAGTTCCCTTTATATGCAACGTAAAAAACGCCGTTTCGAACAGTGATTATTACGCTATTCAAGTCGATTATATGGTTTTCTATTAAATAGATCTTAGGTTTCGCTTTTAAGCCGGCATCCAAAAATTTCCTCTCTTGACATATAACAAAACACGCGTTACACAACGTTATCATATTTTTCGTTTACTTATCTGTTAGTGTAAAGCCGTTAAAATGAGCCATCGAAATTAATAAACATAGGTTAAATGTCGAGGTAGCTACTCCGAGCCGTTTTTTATAATATTTCTGGTAGGTGTTATAACAGTAAATACTAATTTTGGTAAGGTCATAAAGCGGTTTTATAATACTCAAAATCGTTTTAGGAAGGAAGTATTTGTAAAGATCCGTAGATATATCGGCGTATATACATCGTTTAAGCCGATTCTCAAAATATATATGAGCCTGTTTAACATTATGAACTTTAATATATAGGTTATAAAGGTCATTTACAAAGGTTATAAACGTAAAAATGAAATGGGTAATAACCTGCTATAAAGTGGTAACTAGGTTATAACATTCTTTTAACTATTATTATTATACTTTTTCATAATCAGGCGAGTCTCTTTACATAGTTTTTCAGCTTTTATCTTTAACTTCGTATATGAAACAAGAAGGAAAATATTTATAAGCGTCGTAAACCATTAGGTCGAACCGTTTAAGATGAAAAACGCCTTATTCGATTAAGGCAAAGATTTCAGTTTGGGTAAATTGTTTGAACAAGGCGTTTAAGGTAGTAATTATACCTTCGCGGCGGAGCTTTAAATTGAACTCGCAGTTTTACACCTCCTTTTAAGTGATAAAGAAGTTTCGACAGAGTTTTTAATGTGTTTTTTTTTGGTTTCAAGTTAAGGGGGCGGCCCTAGCGGCGAAGTGTTGGTAATAATGGTATAAACGGACCGCTCTCATATAGTAATAATGGGTAGGAAGTTCGATTCAAGGGGTATATTAAAATCTGATGTGGTTAGAATCGGTCGTTATAAAATTCATTCCGTCGGTAGTATTGATCGGATTATAGTTTCATGTTAACTTGTTGTTCACTTTTTTTTATACTCCCCTACTAATATTGAACTAAACAAATTTATACCGTTTGGTAATTTGACGAATAAATTATAACCTTTCAATCTGTCAGTTTTTAAGGGCTTATCCATTCGTTTCTAGTTCTTTAAATTAGGACTTTGAACTGTATTGGTAGTTTTAAAACGTTAGTTTTATGTAGGCCCTTCCTTGTGGCTAACGCTTTTGAAATATCGTTCACATCCCATAGAGAATATAATAATGTCATGGCTTTCTCTGTAGTATTTACCCTTCATAATATGTTTGGTGATAATGCAAAGTTTATATTGATTCTTGGGTAAATATGAAAGATAAGAAGCGAGGGAATTAGTTTATTCTGGCTGAAAGTATGATTTACGGCGTTAACCGTAATTTTGAAAATAGATTCTTCAAAATTACTACCATTAACCTTTTTAAATAATACTGTATACGCCTTTATAAGAGGTTCATCATACCGTTTAAACTTTTCAATGCCTTATGGTATTTTACTAATATTTATTTACATTTGTTGTCGGCGATCCTAACTTTGGTACGTTACTCAATGGAGTCGAAAGCCGTGTTATCATTATAGGTAATATGATTTTGAGACATTACGTAGACGTTTTATCAGCAATTAACTAAATCGTCCTAGTAATTTGTATCGAAAACTCTTCGTATGAATTTGACGGCTTGGACTAACATTATCGAGTTGACGGCGTATAATACTTACTAGCTTTCTTAGTATATAATATCGATAATTACCTCGTAAAGAAAGTTTACGTCGTCTTAAATGCGTAAACCAAATTGCTATAAACCGTCTAAGTATAACTGATATTTTTAATAAAACTTTTCGATAACTTTGAAAACATTTTTTATATCCATGTAACCTGCGGCTTGGAGTAGCGGTAAAATGTGTTTCACAATTAAATGTTCGAACCAATGGTATAGTATCTGTAATTCTGGCCACATTAAGTAAATAACTTTAATTATACGTATTTTCAGGGGAAATGAAAAGTATTTGAATGTAATCTGTAACGGTATGGATACGTTATCTGAGACGTAAATATATTGGTTAGTCTTATTCCATATCTTCATTTCGAGTCCATTTATGCTAGTTAACGAAAATAGGAAGAACGTTTTTGAATCCATTATTTCAAACTTAACTGGTTCGAATCATAAAATTATCACGATTATGCTAAACGACGACGTTTTACTTTTTTTGAAATAGAAACTTTCGATATTCCTTTATATGGTCGAGCTATAATTTCTAGAATTTCGCTATAAACGCATCGAATAATCGTTTTTCGGCCGTTAAGATTTCGGCCGCGCCGTTATCAGGTATAATACCCTAAAATCGGTTGTTATATCTGTTTGAAAACGTGAATTACGATGCCACATAAGCGTTTAACAATTTATCTTCGAAGTCTTGGCCTATACTATATAGGAAGGAGACGTTTTATAGGCCTATAAAAATTCGTTGGGCGGTCTCGTCGTCCTAGATTATTATGTGAATATTATTACCTTTAAAGCTTTTTTTTTTCCGGAGGTTTATTTGTAGGGGTAGGCGTGAAGTTTATCTTTTACGTCTTTGTACCCGGTTACGTACGTTGTAACATTAGCTTTTATCTAGTTTTCAAATAGGCAATCGGCCTAAAATTGTCGTTTAATCCGAATCTGCTCGTATAGTAAGTGGTTAATAAATTAACAGCCAATTTTGCCGTATATAATACAATGCCTTTGTAAACCTTTAAATCTTTGTATACCCTTTCGTAGGAATTACTGTAGTCGTATTACGTTTCGTCCATAGCTGTAATACGTTTCTTCCATTGCCGTATAATCGTCCTAGCTCTCTATTGCTAGAGCTTCCTCCCTGGTTACTACCTCCCTAATAGCCGTAATTTAGGCGTTCGTTTTATTTTAGATATACTTTGAATCTTCTATCCAAGACTTTATAAATGGCTTCGGTGAGGTTTGCTTTAGTAATTTGGCTCTTACCTTTGGTTTCATCGGCTACGAATGCTATTCCAAAGCTCGCCTATCGGCTTAGAATGGTTTCGAACGATGTTTGAAAACTAGTATAAAAGGCCTTTAAGTTATTTTTGGGTTTAAATAATATCAGGTCTAAATCTTAGTTTCCGCAACATGTTTTTATTATTATTTGGATAAACAATTAATTACCTTCATAGTTCAGTCCAAAGATTGCCTAACGCTTTCAGAACTTCGTTAACAAGGAAATAAACATCTTTTATGGGGTTTTATCAACGTTTTCACGCTGATCTTTTACGGATTTCTAAATAATATGGGTCTAATCCCTATCGTAAAGTTTATAGTTAATTTCCGTATCTAAATGTAATTTTAGAGGGTGATAATACTTCGCAAATATATCTATTAACGTAAAGTAACATATATACTACTTCTTAACTTACCGGAATAATATATTGGGTAAAATGACAAGAAATTGAAATAGTCAAATATCAAACCTTGTATATATATTTAGTATTACACGTATTCTATCGACGAATATATCATACGGTTCGACGTTATAGTTTTGGTTTTTATTCTAAAATTTATCGAAGTTAGTACACCTTATATGATCGCTTTTATTAATGGGAAAACGGTGCGATAAAGGGTTACAGTAAGGGTCGTAACTAATGGGTATTAATACGTAAGTTACATATTAACGTTTTACACCTTTTATATTTTTTAAAACTGGGCGTTTTCTTTATCCTTGCCGCTTTTGTCGTAATTTATCTGGTTATTAACGATATTTAAAACGTAGTCTCTTTTTGGTTTCTATTAAAAATTACGTTCTTGGGTGGGTTCGTTTCCAACTCGCGTTATAGATAATATTTACGACACTTCCTTCTCTTACATCTATTTCTTCAGTTATGTTCCCACTTCTCTACGGGTGTTCAGTCATGTTAAGCGCCTCTTTTTTATTTGTTAAGGCTTTTATCATTCCTACTCTGTCATTTCAAACAGGCGATCCTAACGTTTTTTCAGCTAATATCCCTTTATAAACTTCACTTCTATCACTTTATCATCCGTTCACTTTAGCATTTGTATAAATTAGGCTGTTACTAACTGAGAATTTTTAATAGGGCTATCATCATCACCGATCGTATTAATACTTCTACTTCGTAGATGTTTTCGTAATATTCTATAAATTTTACCATTGACCACACGTAACATTTCCGGCATCCAGTATGTAAAATCATTCCTAAAATTGTCGAACAAATCGCGAGTTTTATAACGTCTATATAATAGTTGAAAATTTTCTTAATAACATATGTATTTTCCGCAAAAGGGTCCAAATCCTTTATTACTAATTAGATTTTAATATCTGATAAGTTAAAGTCTAAGTACTTCAAAATACTACTTCGAAACAGTATACTCATAAAAAAGTAGTTTATACATTCGTTAGATTTTATCAGGTCTATCACTAACGGTGATATTAATGTAGGATAAAGTGACTAGGGATAGTAATTCCTACGTATACCTGTACTATTAAAGCGGCACAAACTATTGGTTTCACGCTGTAATTGGGATTTGGGTGCGTTCTGTGTTTAAAAATAAAGCGTTTAAATACTTAAATACAAAGGAAATAAGGTATAACAAAACGGTGAAAGTAAGGCTGCTAGTGTTTTCCAGTACTGACAAAGTTTAAATAATACGTAAATAAAACGTAACTATAAGCCAGTAGAGCGTTTTAAATTAGTTTTGTTAACGCTTGCTAACTCTATAACTTTTGAGCGGATAAGAAAACTTGAACGTAGGAAATGATAAACATAAAACACGCGGTATAGGATGAGCGAAAGGAGACGAGTAGAGTCAACAGGAATAATTAAAGGGGAAGATTTAAATATAAGGAGGTGTATGTATATTTAATCCGGTGTAAAAGGCTCAGTTCGTTATTGATAGGCGATTTAGATATCGTGTTATAGCTGTTTCGGTTGGTTGCGAGCGGTTTAAGTGTTGTATCCGTAACCGCTTTTGAGTTTCGCGAACGGGTTTAATATAGTGTTTGTAACCGTTTTTAGATTTTTTAAGCGGTTTAGATGCCATGTTTAGATCAGATAGATTACAACGAAGGGCTTAGAAACTTGGTGGCTTTGGCTCGAGTAGCCTAATACATAATAGGAGGTTTTTTAAAAATTATATGAGTGCGTTTAAAGCGCCAAAATTAGTTGACGGTTAATGTAACGGGGCTTTCAATATTTTAAAAACACTAACCGAGTTGATAAATTCGTATTAAAGTGGTCTTTTTCAAAATCACTCCATATTTTACAGTTATGTTACTCTTCGAGTTTCAAAAGCGCTTTCGCGTAATTCCGCATTTCCGTATGGTTTTTTCAAGGCGTAGTAATCAAGCACAAATAGTTGGGACCACTACAATATCCCTCTATATGTATTTCACTTCGATTTGTATTTTCTTTCCCAAGTTACCTATAATCGACCTAATAGGCTAATGATTAGTATCGGTAAGGTTTTTGTTTATTCAAGTAAACGTAAAAGAGTAAAAACGTAATCGTAAAAATTAGTATTATGGTAGTAAAGGTATATAAGTAAGGGAAAAATTTTTAAGAGAGTGCACGCCACAGATAAAAGGTTATAAACCTCTCATCCGAGAAGTGGCACCTTGCCATACATTCTGGAACACCCAGTTTAGACCGCGCCACGCATGATGCACTCTACAAGATTATAGCCTCCAACGTGACACGTAATCGTTCACTCTGCAGGAGTGCACCTTGCAGTGTAGTGCACGACCACTTGACCTACATATACTAACTATAGGAATATATAATAATATCCACAAAAATACATTAAGTACAATATTTGCCTTTCATCCAGGGAAAATATATTAACAAAAGTGTTGACGTTGAATAACGTACTATTTTGTGAGGTAAGTTTAAGTTTTGGTAAGTTTTGGTTTCATATTCATCGCTATTAATGAACGTTTTCGATAATCCTTAAAACAGATCGGTTTATATCCTTATAACCTATTCTTTTTGATTACTTACAGCGTACCTACAGCTGGATAATAACTCTTTTTGTATGCCACACGTAGCTCTAACATTTTTAAGTTTCATTGGGCTTTATTTCACCTGTAAAAATGAAACTATAACTATTGCCATTTTCAATAAAATAGATATTTTGTCCTACTCATACGATTTCGTTTATATGCACGTTCATATTCAAGATACAAGCCTCGATATCTCTCAAATATAGAGAAGTTATAAATATTTTCAAAATATATAAAAAAGGATAGACTCTTTAATCACAAACATAGTAGTAGTACCAGGAGAAAAACAATATCCTGGTTCAAACCTAAATTCGACTTTGCCAATATTCTAACGGTACAACTTCGTAATTATATAGCCCTTTCAACACAACGGAATATATTCCAAATAACCTCTTATTAAGTATCCAGCTTCTCTCATTTTTGATTTAATTCTCAAAAACGCTTTTTTATAAATTATTCGTGGATTTCACATAAATTTATGGGATTTGAGTAGACTTAACTATAATACTGATTTTATTCTATTTTTATATATATAAAGACAATATTATCTCATTATTATATCGTTATTAACTCTATATTATCAAATACTTCATTTTATAAAAATGTAATACTTTTTTCAAGTATCAAACGATCTGTTTCATAATGGTTCCTCGTAAACCATTGGGTCCCTCATGATTTACCAAGAATATACCATGCTCCTTATCCAATATATTGAGATATTCAATAAGGAACATATTTCTTTAAGCTTAGCATTCCGAAATCCTACAACAAATGGATCAATAATTAAGCTTATCTTACACCAAACACTTTTTATTAATCTGTTATCGAAAAAAAAAATTGAGCAACTTCTACGAAAGTTACTGCTCTATCTACCACCACATTTCTCATCCGACGTCCAATTCGTACTCTTTTCACCATTTTTGAACCTTCTGTACTTATGACTGATATAATACTCGATTGAATGATCGTCGTTCACTTTACCATATAAGTTAATGCAAACCTATTCAAACTACATGATCAGTCCTATTATCTATATCATTATAGTGGAAAATAACAAAATAAAATAATGAAAAAATCTATAACTCATCACATTTGAGCTTTCTAAAAAGTATTTATTATCTTCGACCTTACATCAACATTATTGGCATATGTGTACAGATCACTTTGTGAAGGAAGGTATGGGAACTACACTGTAAGTCCTAATAGTGCCCACTTCCAAGAAAAGTTTTCAAGTTTAGTCGTTCTTAACACCATCAATTCACATGCATCCCATTTCACCCCAACATCACCAATCGGTTTTACCATCATTTGAATCTTTTCCGATGACCAATTATTAGCTATAAAGATTATTGTTGGCACGGCGTACCGCCCACGCAGCGGTACATCCAGAAAACAACCCTTACAAATGATGATTTTATCCTTCGTTACTTATGAGAACGTGACCTCCCAAACTTGTAATATAATTCAATAGAATTTGATTTTGCGTTTCAAGGTCTTAAAATCTTGATTATTAACACTCGTATACGACGTATTTGACAATCCGCTAATATTTACGTCGTCGCTTTGCACGTTGAACGGGGCCTTAGACTTTATTTTGTATAGCTTTGGCGTTTGACGAAGAACTTTGCTTGGTATATCACCTGCTTAGTAATATATCTCCTTACTTTTTTTCACACTCCTCAAGTTCGCCACCCGAGGTAAGGGAAAAAAATGGCTTGCTGAACAAGTTGTAAAGTAAATCTTCCCTATTGTTATAGACTTTTGACTGCGGTATATATGTTTTATAATTCGTTTCACTTTTTTTCGACCGTTATCAAATTTTTAACGGGAGTTAGCAACGAATGCGGACTATAACGGCCGAATATCATGGCCCAGCTGAGGATACAATTTTCATGTCCGTATAATGTTACGTGTTTCTAAATTATAGGATACCTTACAACCTTATTTAAAAGGTTGATTTGGAATTTTATGGGGTTGAATAAAATTATCAAGATTGTTTCAATAACAGCATTCAAGAAAAACCCATCCTTATAATATCTGGATCCCATGATATCTTTACTTAAATTATAAAATATAGTGTGTTCCTCCTTTTCTTTACCGAGACCCCTTTCTCAAGCATCTAATGCCGTAAAACCTTTACCTAAACCTCTAAAACTTGGAAAAATTCCGTATTCGTCGGTGAGGTTTATTGCCTTCTCATGTTAACGTAAAGGTTAGTATAAGAGTAATCGTAAGATTGATAGTATTGATGATAGATAGTTAGAAGGGATAAGAGGTATCCAGAAAGTACACGCCTCAGGTGAGAGCTTACAAGCTCTCATCCGGAGCGTGGCACTCTACCATACACTCTGCTAACATCCCTTCTAGGGTTCGGCACGCAATCACGTACTCTGTAAGAGTGCACTTTGCGGAGTGAAATATTATCGTGCACTTTTAAAGAGTGTATTTTATCACGTGGCATGTTGCCGTATAAATTGCAAAAGTATCATTTTCAACGTGACCATTTAATAATTATAAGGATATATAATTATATTTACACAAAACAATTGTCTTTCATACGCTTCGTAAACCTCATTTACTAGTAATACTATAATTTTCACGAACCCAAATTAGTTGTGTAATCGTTACAGTACAATTTCATCCGAATTTTTCATTAGTCGTTAAATAGTAATACTACAAATTTCCCGAATTTGAATTCATTTTTAATTAACAATAATATTAATGGTTTTTTTTCCCATGGTTTCATTAATTCAAGTAACGATAGTATTATATGCTTTTAAGGATTGTTGTTAGGATAGTATGTAATTCGTATAGGGATGTGATTGTAAAGGTGTAATTATCTATATTAGGTATTTTTGGAGTTAACATAAAATGATATATTGTTAGCTATATAAATACAAATTTTTTCTTTCTTTCTTTTCATAATATATCTTTACCCATAAGGTAAATTAACAATTCCTTAATTGGCGTTTTTGCGTTTCAATTACTCGTTTTTAATTATTTATTCGGATTTTTCATATAAATCTATTGCTTAAATAATATTATATTTTAATTGTGTTATAATAGCAGTGAAAGGCAGTACAGCTAAGTCAACTTGACTTGTAGCGAAGTTGATTATACGTATTTCAAATTGACGGAAGTTTGAGATTTGAATACACTTCACTGCAAGTGGAGTGCAGTACGTACCCAATTCAAAGTGGGGCACAAGCCAAAGCTTTTGGCCATACAAATTAGTGTGCAGACCGGTTAGAGGCCTGCCAAACTTAGAACTTGCCACTCACAACAATCAACCAACTTCAATGCAGCACTAGTTACTTCGACCATAGTGATTCGAATCGACTACGTTACAACGATAAAAGACTACCAATAATAATCTTTAATTATTAGTTTAAGCACAGATTAACTAAGTAGAAGAAGAAGTTGCTTTCCGTTTGTTATACGTTATTGAATTAAGGTAAAGGAAATATTTTTTCGAATGACCCCTATACATTATATTAGTTTTCGTGGCATCCATTGGAGAAAGCGATTGGATTGTACTAGTTTTAGCGGAATTTTTTTTTTAAAAAAAAACGATGATATCATTACGAAAAACATTAAGAAATCTTTATTGATCCTTTTCAAAGGTGTTGGGATTAACCATCTAAAAGTCTTAAAGATTATTATTCTAGCAAGTTGGTAAACGGCTAAGTTAATACTATTACCGCTACTATTACTGCGAGTACTATTATTGTAAATTTCAAATCGTATAAACGATTTAGTCCTAGAACTTCAACTTACACCAACTTTAATGGCAAACTTACGACCCATTATTTTATACTACTTTATTTTCTCTTACAATGTTTAATTTTCGATGAGATAGCTTCAAAATACGCCGGAATTGATACCGTTAACGACACTAACAGAACACATATAATTAAAAACCTCAGAGCTATTTTGAAAAATTATTACAATGAGGACCTTTGGTTTACAGACTTCGATGAATACCTAATCCTCGAGTACCTTATTAACATATTTAGGCGTTATATCCTTGATATAAACACCACTAAAAACATTTAAATACCCCGAACACTCGGTAATTTTCAAAAATAGTTTAGACACTAGAATCAAGTGGGTATATAAAGGCAAATTAATAGGCTAAAAGAAGGTCGAAGGCTAAACTATATAACCGAGGTGTTGATTTCCCTGCGAAAAAAAAAAAAGAAAAAAGTAATTTAGAATATATCTTTTACGAATACGCTATAAATAAAAACAATTAATGGACAAAAGTTAAGGGTATTGATATTATTAACAACGGTATTCCTTAAAGCCCTTACATACGTTTATAAAGACATACCTAAGTCTAAATGTTTTTTCAGATCCTCGCACGTGAGATTCACGGTTTAATACCACTGTCGATAAAGTATTGATGAACCTATACGCCGTAATCCCTAAAATTTACTAATTGAGTTAGCAGGAACCTTGACTTAACCCTTAAAACTAATAAAATTATCACTAAGTCCCACGCGACGAAAATCTTTAAGCTTCGTTTCCCCAAGATTTTTAATACGATTAATTTTAGTAGATAAATTAAAGACAGACTAGTTTTATACGAGAGCCTATTGTAGGTACGACTATTATCATTTTCCCTTTAAACTCGACTAATAGTAATTATCTTATTAACTATTAATACAATATAAGGCTCCAATTTACGTTAAAACAAAATTAAAATTGTAATTTTGAAGTTCTTTTAAACGTGTTCTACCTGAACAGTAAACCGATACTTTACGTTATGTATTTTGTTACGGATTTTCACGGCGCTAGGATAAGTACAATTATTACAGTGAAGGAAACTTAAAAGGTATTGCGTACTTTGTAAATTAATACGTACCTTGATTTTTCTTACGTATTAGTTTACGATACCAGTATAAACTTTGTTACGATAAAATTTTAGGCTAATATTAAGTCGATAGGAACTTAGTATAAATAGGTCCACGTTATGACTTATTAAGGTTTTGGTAAACTCGAAAAAGCCTACGAATTTTTACCAAAAACCTATATCTTTACATTAGAAATCAAAATCTTTATGAGCTAATAAGCACGGCTTTCAATATCGGTAAAGGGCCTTGACGATACTACTGGCTTTAAAGACATTATATTAACTTTGTTGGTATTTGGACTATACCTTTATATAATGACTCAATTGCTACTATCCCCAAATACCTAAAAACATGTTTTTTAATATAATAAAGCTTTCAAGGAATCTAAAAAATAATAGGCACGCTGCCAAGTTAACGATACCCTTAATACCAGGAACAGATTATTCATTGTAAACGTGTTATCTTTTCTACTTTTAAGTTAAATCGTTACGTAGCGCGTACATGGTAATTGAAATAGGCTGTATAACATCTTAAGTATTATTAACTTAAACTTAGTGGTTCAAAATAGTAAAGGTATTATAACTTTTCGAGTTACATAGGTTAAGCCGTATAAAATAACCCTTAAGTTCGAAAAAGATTCTAACGTTGATAACCTTCGAACCGAACGTATTAGCTAATAGAACCCTTTTGAACCGATTGTTAATAAATTAATAAAACGTGAACGTCATAAAATACCACTTGAGAAGTAAATACGTTAAAAGATAGGATGGTAACAAGAATTTTAAACCTGGCAAGAAATATAAAATGGCGTGTGTTTCTTAAAAGAAAAAGTTTAACAGAGAACTTACCTTTAAACTACGTACTGAAAGCATTAGTAATATGCTAAGTAATCCCTTTATAGAATGCTAATAAGTAGATACTAATTTATTTTTATTCTAGAGTTTATATAATTTGTGTATTAGACGTAATTTCAAGGCTTAAACTTTACCATTTTTAAGTGGAAAATATTTTACGAGGTTACATGTAAGATAGTAGATTGGCTGTACGAAAAACTACGACTAATTGCTTAAGGATACGGTAGTAAAGGTATGAACTAGATCCTTATTTCATCGCCTATTATCTAGAAATTTAGCTAACGTTTAATCATCTTCATTACTACCAATTTGACTATTAGAGTAAAAGGTTACTTTACACTTAATGGTGGTAATATCACATAAGCATATGTATAGTTTACCACTGATTTTAAGCGGATTATATAATTAAAATCCCCCACAAAAAACAATAAAGGATAAGTTCTGGCTGGTACGATAATAATTTGTATTGAACCATTAGGCATATTAGCTGAAATAGGTGAGTATTAGTCTCTAGCGCACTAAAAGTATTTTAGAAATAGTCCAAGCATAAAGATCTCAACGTTTTACCAGTCTCTATTAATTATAAAGGGTGAAAACTTCGATAGCGTAGGTATATAAACTAACGATACCCCTTTCCTCGGAAATACTAGGTTTGTAGTGACGGAATATCATGCTATCGAAAGATCAGGTGTCTAAAAATATAAGTTAATCGGGACTTTAGCTAAGGCATACAATTTGACTTTAATAGATAGTAAATCTGTATTTATATTGTTAAGACTGAAATTGGCAATTGTATTAACTTACGCTGAAAAGGGAAAATTACAAGCCTAACCATTATTAATAATGTCGACGGGGTAAGATTACATAAATAACTGAAGTAAAGGGTCCGTACGTCTTATATAGCCACTTTATAGCAACCGAAGGAATCGTACGATCTTTTTATTACGGTACATGTAATGGTTCTAAAAGATAAGGGTTATGATAGGTAAAATAGAAGAATTTGGTTGTCATTAAACTGCGTGAAACAGGGAATTAATATAGGTTTCGTAAATTTAATGAAGTCGAAGCTAATAATTCCTACGGACGGATTATTTATTAATAATACTAACATTACATCGCAAATCGATTTCCTAATGATATTCGTTAACGAAGAAATGTTTAAAAGGCAGTTTAGAATCACTAGAAACCTTATATATTAGATATCCGTTCATTGTAAGCGTATAATACGAAACGTGTTGGCTTTGAAAATTTACGGCATTATATCAGCCTTTAACATCGATATAATAACTAACGGCATAATAAGGATTATGAACAAATAGCTGGGATTGCCTCTGATACCTATAGTAATATGTACAAACTCCTGGAACCTTTCCAAATACCATTTCAAGCTAAGTAAGACTAATAAAAACACGTTGAATAATAAACGTAAAAGCTTTGAGCGAGGCATACAAGGCCCGGGAAATTAATAAGTTTCGGTAAATTAACGATAAAGATAACGCTACCGGCGTTATGACTAAGGCAATGCCTAATAGCACCCAGGAAAGGTTTGTAGACAGTAATAAATTATCTATACGAATCGAAGGCTATGTCAACCGCCCAGCACGTTACTTAAAGGAATAGGATTGCCCTATCGTACTGAAAGACTGCCAGGGTAATAATGTTGATGGTAAAGGTAGAAATTCAATTAGTTCAAACTATTGGTGAAAGGAACAAAAGTGATGGAATATATAATGCATAAACGTTTGTGGAGAAAAACCTATATACAGAAATTAAGGAACGAGAGTCTCGGAGGAGAAGAGTAAAAGGGCCACGAAAGGCCGTAATTAAAATCGATTTTAATATAGATTAATCGTAATTAATAAGGGTTAAGCCAATTGTTGGCGTGTGAATTAAGGATGGATTGCAGAGGTTGTTACTAAGTGGTGGCAAGCTATGCAGACGTGTAAGCACAAAACAAAAAGCTTCCATTATTATAATAGTAGTCAAATATAGTATAGCCAAGTCAACTTTACTTACAGTAAAGTTGATTATACGTATTGATAATTAACTGTAGTTTGTGGGATTTAAATATACTGTACTGAAAGTGTAATGTAGTACGTACCCACTTTAAAGTGAGACACATGCCAAAGCGTTTGGCCATACAAATTAGCGTGCAGACTGGTTAGCGATCTACCAAACTTAGAACTTGCAACTCACAACAATCAACCAACTTCAATGCAGCACTAGTTAATTCGACCACAGTTATTTGAATCGACTACTTTGCAACGATAAAGGCCTACCAAAAAATCGTTTTTCAAAATGAATACCTGGTAAAATTAAGTTTTAACGGCGTCGTTTAACACGTTAGCAAAAACATGATGAGCTCGTCTTTATCGTAACCCGCCTTCCGTCGATCAATAATCCTATTGACTTTACCAATATATCGTATATTCTGGTCTTCATTTTTCATTTCCCGGCCGCCGCCAGTGATTCAGTTAATAACTTTTTCCCTTTCTTTCTCTCACCTGTCGCTGCCACCAACCAAATCGCTACTCTTTTTTTTTCTCCCCCCTTTTTTCTTTTTCCCTCCTTCCCTTACCCCTTAAAAGGAAAAGCGGAGGTCGTTTAAGTTTATAAGCCTTACCCTTTCGCTACAGGTAAAAACCCTATTACTCGTAACAACTTTTCATAGCTGCAAATGTAATATTACCGAATTGTAACGCGATTTGCAATACTTATTTCACCTTTGACTTATATTAGATTAATTTTCTACAAGCGAAACTTAGGTGGCGGAATGGGCACGTCGTTTCGAGTTATGGTTCGCGAAAATACGTCGCAAGGTCCTTTTAATACGTAAAACCTTAAAACAGCGTACCTAGCTTCACGTTTTCGAACTTTTAATAAATACGTTTTACGTGCCATACATTACGTTCGCCGCCACATGTAAGTTTATTGTCGATCATTATTAAAATAGGGGTTCTTTATCTAATTAATATCGTTATAAACGAATTAGAAAGGTATACAACTTATTTTCGATGGTTTTAAAACTATAAATGAAAGCTCAATTACGCGCCCTCTATTTCTACAATAAGTAACACTTTCCTTTAATTTGTAATTCTAGCCGCGACTAATTATTTACTATTTTTTAGTAATTTACTAAGGGCTTCCCGAAAAAAGAATACTTTCGCAATACATAAAACAAATTGAAATTAATTGTTGTCAAACGTTAACTTGTAACTAAAAAAACAAAATGATTATTATCGCTGAACGGATGGGTTTAAGTATATATTAAGTAGAAGAGTTCAACGACGTTATTAGGTATTATTGTAAGGACGGTAAAGACCTCCTACTATTTTTAGCCATGGGTATATAGATTAAAGTGTCAATCTCTCCTCCAAACATTAACACCGATAATATCGTTGACGATAATAGTGGAGGTGACGTCAATAACAACCGCGGCGACGATAGCGACAATGCGGAGAACAAGGACAAGGAAGAAAAACACGTAACCCTAGTCTTCCCCTCGTTATTGAGCAGTAAAAAACTACCTTTTTTATTATTTTAGAGTTTACACAGCCTTATATTCGTCAACTGTATAATGTTAAATTTGCTTTTTAATAATTCGAAAGTAAATAATAAATATTAAATATAAAGAGTAAAAATGTGTTATTAAAGTTGTATATAATAAATTGAAAAAGTAATCACATATGGAAAACTATGATAAATAATTTATTCAAGAAGGAAATGATCAATAGGATTTTTGAAATATTTAATCAAAGCAAAAATTTAAAACGTTTGAAATAATTTGAATAACAAACGTTTTTGTAAATATAAATACCTTGAATACCCTATTTCAAGCAACTTGAATTATCCTATTCTCTCAGTTTAACTTTTCGTATATTAACCTCGTGTTCTCATCCGATTTCGCGGCGTTTATACGATTCGCTTAAAAGAATAATATCAATTACAAAACTCTTTTCATTCGTAATGTCGAGTTTAATAAGGTATTTATGAAAGAAAAAAGTTAGTGTAAATTTTTAGAGGATGGGGTTATATACTAAAGTTTAAAATAATTATCTGGACCGTTATCGTGATAATTATTTCGAAGTCGAATTTTCTAATTATATTATTAATTTAAGAGGCTAAATTCCCGTGAATAACTCATTTTTATTTCGTTAAACTCTCATAAATCATATTATTATAAAAGGTTAATTCATTTTTAACATATATTATTAGAATAGTAGTCATTGCAGTATTGTCGGTCAATTTTACTTACAGTAAAGTTGACTATAATAACTGCAAGTTGAGTGTATTGTTTGTAGGCCTACTTTATTAGCTGCAAGTCAAGTACAGTATGCATCTACTTCATACTAGGGCATGGGCTTAGCAATTGACCATACACTTTACTGGGTAGACCGGCTAGAGATATACCAAACCTAGAACAATACATTCACCCCTTGATTACTGTAATACTACTGTTACTTCGACTAATAGAATCGATAATATTGTAACATCCAAAGCCCTATCAACACTAATTAGTGCTTAATAGGTTGAGCACAGATAATCTAAGTAGCAGAAGAAGCTATTTTCTATTTACGCTTTGTAAAAGACTAAGTTAGAGGAAAGATTTTTGCGAAGGGTCTTTACTGCTGCGTCGGATTTTACGGTAGTAAGTAGAAAAGACTTTTAGGCTGCGTTGGTTTTTACAGTAGTTTAGAGGTGAAGATGGTATCGTTATTGAAAACACTAAGAAATCTTTACGGATTTTTCTTAAAGACGTTAAGATTGATTATTAGAAGTTGTTAAGTTCAGAAAGTTGGCAAACGGCTAAGTTAATACTATTGCGGGTATTACTACTATGAAAACGACTAAGTCTAAGAGCCTATAACTTTTTACCTCCAATCTTTACCAATAATAACAAACGACCTTCGACCGTACCTTGTATACTAAACCTTAGCTCTGATTCCGCTCTTTTTTTCCCTAACATTAATTTAATCGTTAAAATTTCTGCCCTAAGCAAAAGTACTACGAATCACCAAGTAGCGCCGAAAAATCCATATCGCGCGACCCAACGCTAAGTTGCTATGTTTCCATGCGACTTTATGCCAATACACCAAGTCCCTACACCTCATATCTTCAAATCCCTATACTACCAAGTCCGATGAAAGCCCTAACTTCATGATGAGACCAAGTCAAAAATATATAAAGGCAGTTAAAGCCTTTGGAACTCTTTTTACTAAGCACTACAACGAATAAATTTTAATTGCGGATGTTGACTAAACCTTAATGAAGGCTTATTTAACCAATCACATTGGCTAATATATCCTCGACGTGGACTTGGTAATGATTACAATCGAAGCGCTCGCGCTCTTGAAGATTTTCGTGAGTTTTTAACTATTAGACTCTTGATATATAAAAGATAATCTAGCGTATAGTTAAGTCTATATTAAAGCAAACAGTTACATGCCGTGGTATCTATATCCTAAAAAAACCCTCATAGGACTGGTTGAAACTTTTTTTTAGATTGGCTTAACGAAGAAAAAAGCCTTTAATATCCTAACCCTTAAGACTCTTAAGGGAAAGGTAAGGGTGTTAAAGACCCTTAATGCCTTTACATATATTTCCGGAGATCCTCCCTTTACCTTTCGTTCAGTGAAGCTTTTTTACACGTTAATAATAAGGAACCTATAAATTGGCTCAGCTGTCCAACACCTCAAGGTAATGATTTGGAGTACGTATTTAGAGGTTTCCAACGCGACGAAAGGTATTAACGTTAGAATCCTCCACCGGTTAATTAAATAAGATCGTCCAGTCCCTTAAAACATTTAAGTTGTCGGTAAGGTTTCAAGCCTATAAGGTTCACGTGAACTAAGGTTTTTGAAAAGTAATCAGAATGATTGGTATTTTAGTATAAAAGATGATTTATTGACCAAGAAGAAGCATCCAGAGGTGTACGCTACAGGTGAGGGCTTATAAGCCCTCCACTCAGAGCGTATCACTCTGGAATACTTTTTCTAAACCGATCCATGCATTGCCGTCAGTCTGGAATAGTCATTTCATACCGATTCATTCATGATGCACTTCGCGTCTTGTAAGAGTGCAGCCTATAGCGTGACACGTTACCGTACACCCTACAGAAGTATACCCTCTAATATAGTATACTGTTATTTAGCCCATGTATACTATCTATAAGGGTATATAGTAATATCCACACAAGTAATCTTTTCTTTCTTCCTTATATACTTCTTATTTATAGCCTAATAGTAACAATATTATTTATATTATTAATTGTAATAGGTTTAAATTAGTAATTTCCGTAGTAATAGTATTATTGCCATATAAATCGTAAGAGATTGAAATTAGCAGTTTCCGTAGTAATAGTTTGGTTACCGTATTAATCGTAAGAGGTCTAAATAATAAGTTCGGATTAGATAAGTAAAGTCTAGCCGAGGTGGTGATTGTAATTCGGGTTTGGTTTGTATCGCCAATTAGGGGCGATATGATCAGTAATGGCGCTTTTCATGATTACTAATAAGGGTAACTACGTAAGGGTGATTACGTAATTACGTGTTAGGTTAGTATAAAAAGATGTTTTATTATTGGTTTAGGTAAAACGTTTTCTTTTCTTCTTTTAAAGGCGCGTAATCTAAGCCGATATAATTCCTTACCCTAGTATAACCTTTATTTCCCATAATTAAACAAACGGCTTTAATGGGTAGGTCTTTGGTTAGCACCCATATATTAACTTATTCCTTAAATAAATAACGCGTAAAAATAGTATTATAAGGCGCCCTTTGACGCGAAAGCGTCGGCGCGTCGCCGCCATCGTAGACGCCGTAACCGCCGCCCCTAATACTAATATTACTAATAGCAAAAGCCCGCCCTTATCGGGTACAATTTCTTATATTTCCGTTACGCTGCGCGCCCCTGTTACCCCGCTCGCCGTTATGTCATTAAGTCTCACCGCCGCCACATCACCTAACCCCGCCGCCGTTACGTCGCGCAACCCTGCCACTGTTTTCACCTCGCCCCCTTTTACCCCCTCCTCTTTCTATCCCTTCCCCAACTTCGAGGGGGAGGAGTGGAGGGCTTTTAAGGTTATAAACCTTATCCTTTCTCTACGGGTTAAAACCCTATTGCCCGTAAAGGCCCCTTTACGCCGTAAACGTAGCCTGGCGTAGTTACGTTAGGGTATTCATATCTTAATTCCTTCCTTGATAAGTTTTAAACCCCCTTTTTCGTAAATAAAAAGTACAAGGCGGACTTTTTCGCCTCTTAGAACTTCGTATCGCTAGGATATGTTGTAAAGTTTTCTAATGCGTTAAACGTTAAAGAGGTGTTCCTAGGTTCGTAGCCTCAATCCATTAATAAACACGTTTTACGTGTCGTATGTCGCGTTCGTAACCGCGGGCAAGTTTATTGGCGATTATTATAAGAGTAGAGGCCGTTCGGCTTGTTATTATCGTTATGAACGAATTTACAACACATGCGCTCCCGTTTCGATAGTCTTAAGGCCGTAAGTCGACGCCGTATTACACGTTCGCCGGCTTTTGAGTAAGTTTCAACCAAATTTTCAAAACTTTTTTTTAATAAAAATATATCGTTTGAGGCCATCTAAAAAGCGAATCGTCGTAAATAACTAAAATAAGCTATTATTAATTAATAATAAACATCAATCGGCGAACTAGGGAGATAGTAGCCGTTGTTATCGCCTAAAAATGAGGTTTACATATATATTATGTAAATGAGTTCGACAACATTATCGTACGTTGTTATAAAAAGGGTAATCCCTCCACTACACTTTTTCCCAAAGATATAATTGATAAGGTATAGGGCTAAATCCTCGCTAACTTTAATAATGTCGTTAACAGTAGTGGTGGTGGCGTTAATATAAAAGATAAAAACGACGGGGAGGATAGTAGGGACGCAACAGCGTCGCACTTTCCCTTTATTAGTCGAAAATGCCCCTAGGCCAAGACGGTATACCCGGTAATAGTATAATATGTTATCTAGTAATTTTATAACATTTTAAAAAAAACAATTGTTTAAAGTAACAAACGTAATTTGAAATGTAGAACAAAAAAGGAAATAGGCTACAATATGTGCGAAGTCATAAAATTGAATAAAAACGAAGAAAAAAAATCGTAAATCAGTGTGAATGGTCGTATTAAATAAAGGTAAAATCGGTAATCGGTGCGAATGATTAGTTTAAATAAAGGTAAAATGTGGATCGACGCGAAAGGTATTAATACGCCAATTCGAGTTGGCGAAAATGAATGTGGCGTAATAACTTAATAGGGTCGTAAAACCTTTTTAATAACCCTAATAAATAACGTACTTATAGATATAAAAGTTTTTAGTACACCGTTCGGTATAGCCTTTATTACCGCGTTTTCTGAGTTCAATTTTCTATTAATTTATTTGGTCTTCTCGATTTCCCGTCATTCGTACGATTCTCGTGATATTATATTGTCGATTATTACCGCTTTTCATTTGTAATGCATAATTTGACCACGTAATTATAAAGCAAAAAGGAGTTAATGTAAACGATAAGAGAAATAAAACGTAAGTTAAGGTTAGAAACGATTATCCGGACTATTATTATTATAATAATACCCTAATAGAAGCTTTTAACTATATTATAAATCTAGGAAGCCAGAACACTCCGTATAACTCTTTTACATTTTGTAAAGCTTTAATAAATATTGTTTCCTTGAAGCTTAAAGCCATTTCGAGCCGATGTTTCGTTATCTAAGATTTAAACGAAGCCGATTTGTAACCTATAGTCGTTATTATTAAAAAATAAGTTGTTAGTAAAAATAAAAAAACTTTGTAGTGCTTATATCTAACAGTACGAATTGTAAGCCGCGTTTCGGATCATATATTTGCCACGAAAAGCGTTTATTAAACTTTTGGCACGTATCGTCCATCGGGTAGAATTAGCACTACACAACGATTAAAATGTTAAATTCCGCCTTGAATTGTATTATAAAAACAACCTAAACACTGCTTATACGTTAAATTTGTATTCGTTAGCCCGTCTTACGTTATTCAAAACGATAAAGTCAACCTTACCCAGTTATCCCTTTTACGTAATGTTTCAAGTGCCGTTACAGAGGGTAATAGTGGCGTTATTAAAATCGATTACGTTGTTTTCCGTTAGGTATATCATAGGTTTGGATTTTAATCCAGCCTTTAAAAGTTTTATCTTTTTAGATGCGGAAAACAAGGATTTACACAATTTTAGGGTGTCGTCCGTCTATATACCCGTTAGTACAAAACCCTCCAAATGGGCTGTTAATACTAATAGGTACGAGTCGAAGGTAAAGCTGGTTATTTCGAGTCATTCTTTATAATATTTTTAACAGGTATTAGACCAATAAATACCGGCTTCAGTTAGGCCGTGAAGTGGTTTTATAATACGTAAAATCGTATTAGGCAGGTAATATTACCTAAGATTTTTTAGGTATGTCAGCGTAAATTCATTGTTTTAGCCGTTCTTTAAATTGGGTGTAAGCTTACGTTATATTTCGAAATTAAACATATAAGTTATATAGATTGTTGAAGAAGGTAGTGAACGTAAAAATAAGGCGATGGCCAGCCCGTTGTAGCGTAGGTAACTAGGTTATAATATTCTTTTTACCTTCGTCGTTTCATTTTTTTACAACTAAATTGGGTTTTTCATAAGGTTTTTCGATTTTATCCTTAACTTCGTAGACGAAGCGGGTTGGAAAAATCCTATAGGTATCGTAAATAACTGGATTAAAACGTTCAAAACGAAAAACGCTCTGGTCGATTAGAGTTAAGATTTCCATTTAGGTGGATTATACGAATAGGGCACCTAAGGTGGTAATAATGCCCTCGCGACGGAGCTTTAGGCTAAGCTCGCGATTTTCCATTTATTTTTACGTAAGAAAAGAATTCGTGACCAAGTCTCTAAGGTGTTTATTTATTTTCGAGCTGAGGTGATGCCCTTAACGGCGAGGTTTTAAAGGGGTTGGTACAAATGGGCCGTTTTTATATAACGTGGTCGGTTTAAATTTACGTTTTAGGGGTAAGGATAAAGTTAGGTTCGGGTTAAATTCGTCGTTTCAGGTAATATTTCGTAAGCGGCTTTTTTTGTCCTACGATTTCAGGCAGTTTTTTTCCACCTTTCTCCTGTATTCTCGTACCATTATTCAGCGAAACGAACTTGTACCGTTTGGTAAGTTAACGAGTATAATATAGCACTTAAATTCGTTAATCTTCTTAATTCCAATCCTTTAATTCTTCGTTTTTTAATTTCAAACTTTAAATTATATTAGTAGGTCTAACACGTTTGTTTTACGTGGGCTATTCCTTATAACCAACGCTTGAGATACATTATTCTTTACTCACAGTAAGCGTAACGCCACTATGTCTTTAGCTGCAGCATTAGCCATTTATAATATATATATTAATAGGGAAAATTTTATATAGATCTTAGCGTAGGAATTAAAGACAAAGATCGTGGTGATATGCTCACTTGTGCCAAAAGTGTTATTAATAGCGTTAACCTCTTTTCAAAAGATATATTTCTTAAAATCAATACCCTTTCTTTTTCCCAATAACACGGTGTACGCTTTTTTCAGTAGTTTATAATATCTTTTACACTTTCAAATACCCTATAGGTCTTTTACTAGGATTTATTTATACTCGTTACCGGTTATTCGAACTTTTGTACGCTATTCAGTGAAATTGAAAACCGTACCGGCGTCGTACGTAATCTAGTTTGAAGGCCCGAAATAAAAATTTAACTAACAGTTAACTAAAACATCTCAAGTGTTTGTAACAAAAGTTTTCCGTGTAAATTTGGCGGCTTAAAATAATATTTCCGTATTAACGACGTGGAGGACCGGATAATTATTTAAATATATAATATTAATAATTACTTTGTAGTCAAATAACACATCTTCTTATAGGCAAGGGTCAAACCGTTTTAGGGCTTATAAGTAAAACTAACACCTATAACAAACTTTTCGATAGATTTAAGTTCGGTTTTCCCTATATTTATATAGTTTATAACGTAAAGCTAAAGTAATAAGTGTTTTACAAATGGATGTCCGAATCCTCGGTATAAAGCTCGTGATTTTGGTTAAGGTAAGTAAATAACCTTAATTATACGTATTTACAAAAAAAAACTATAAATAGCCGAATTTAAGCATCAACGGTACAGATACGCTATTCAAGGCGCGGATAAGCTGGTTAGTCATATTCCGAACTTTAATTCCGAGCTTGTTTACATCAGCTAATGAAAACAAAAATGACGTTTTAAAATCTATTACGTAGAACTTAATCGGTTCTAAACGCGTATTTACGACGACCGTTTCGAGTAACGTTGCTTTACCTTTACTAAATAGGACTTTTCGGTATTCCCTTATTCGACCTAGTAAAAACTTCGGAAATTTCGTCGTAAGTACGTCAAATTATTGTTTTTCGGTCATCGAGATTTCAGCTACGTTGATATCAGATATAATACCTTGAAACCTGGTTTCGTATTTATTAAAAAGGGTAAATTGCGACGTTATGTCGGCGTTGAACATTTAGTTTATACAGTTTAAGCCTGTAATATATAAGAATGAGGTATTTTATAGGCTGGCGAAGATATTTTAGGCGTTTTCATCATCGTAAGCTAATAAGTATGTATTATTTTATTTAAAGTCGTTCTTTTCAGATGTATTTTCGTAAGGATATATATCGAATTCGTTATTGATACCTTTGTATTTGGTTACATAAATTGTAAAATTGGCTTCTATTCCATTCTTAAAATTATATTAGGCTTATAATTGTTGTTTAATACAAATTTACTTGTAAACGGGGTAGTTTGTAAACTAACAGCCTATTTTTCCGCATACGATATACCGCTTTTACAAACCTACAAGGCTTCGTATATCTTTCCGTAAGTATTATTGTAAATTCGGTACGGTTTTTCTATTTCTAAATAATTGTTCTTGTATTTTGTCGCCAAATTTTCTTCCTTAGTACCTATACTTTGATCGTTTGTTTTTCTTCGGTTAAACTCTAAATCTCTGTTCCAAAATATAGTAAATTATCTCGGCAAGGTTTTCTTTGGTAATTTAGCCTTCATTTTCAATTTTATTAATCATGAATGTTAATTCGAGTTTTACCTGTCGGTGTATAAAGGTTTCGAAAGATATTTTAAGATTTACATTAAAGGCTTTTAAATTCTTTTCTAGTTTAAAAAGTATAAGGTCTAAATTAGAGTTCTTACGGTATTATTTTATTATTATTTAATTGAATAGTTTATTGCTTTTGTATTCCGGTCAAGGATTGTTAATTTTTTTCGGAAATTTATTAACAACTACCTAAATATTTCCTATAGGTTTTTATCAGTATTTTCCTACTTTTTCTTTTTATATTTCCACGTTATACTAATTTAATTTCTATCGTATAACTAATGATTAATTTCCGTGTTAAAGTGGGATTTCAAGCGGTTATAATACTTTACGAATGTAATGACTATTATAAGGTAATCTATATACCACTTTTCAGTTTTCCCGGAAAATATATCGGGTAAGATAACGTAAAATTACAATAACTCGATATCTAGTTTTTTTTCCGTATTAAGTACAACGCGTATCTTATTGTTAAGTACGTCGTACATATCGCCGTTTAAATTGTTATCCCTATTTTATAGCTTGGTAAAGTTGGTTAACTTCGTAAAGTAGCTTTTATCCGTAGAGAAACAATATAGTAAGAGGTCGCAATAAGGGTTGTAATTAAAGGGTATTAGTCTATATGGTACGTATTAGCGTTTTAAGACGCTTATTATTTCCTGAATTGGGGTGTTTTCCGTATTCCAGCCGATTGGTTTTTTTCGGGGCGGGTTATTCTTTACGTTTCGGCCGATCCTTTTATAGCCGAACGGGATGTTTCCAGCATATGGTGTGTATTTTTATATTTATATCGATTTAAAATTGCGTTTCAGGGAGGTTTTGTATTCGACTTTCGATGTAAATAATCGTTACAGTGTCTCCTCCTCTTTTGCAGATGCCTCTAATTCCGATTTCCTTTTCTAGTAGGCTTTTATTTTTGCTAAACTTCGTATCTTAATTTATGGTAGCTTTTTATAACCCTGGTCTATTACCTTAATTCGGTGTTTCTAGCGTTTTTTTAGGTAACTTCCTTTTACAAACTTTCCTTTTATTATTTCCTCGTCCGTTTCTTTCGGTATTTGTATACGTTGGGTCGTTGTAAATAGGGCTTTTACGATACAGTTATTGTTCCCACCGGGTATATTAATAACCTTGTTTCTTAATTATCTTCGCAGGATTTTTGTAATCATACCATTTATAATTCTATATATATCTAACGTCTAGTCTGCAAAGTTTTTTCTAAAATCTTCGAATAAGTTGCGTCTTTTAATTTCGCTACTGTAATAATTAAAAATCATATTCGTAATATAGGTGTTTACCATATAAGGGTTTAAATCTTCCACTAGTATTTTGATTTTGTTATTTTGAAGGTTAAGCTTTCAATGTTTCAGGATATTATTGCGAAAAGACAGGTATATAGAAAGTTACTTTATATATTTGTTGGCTTTTTTGAATTCGTTACTTGTAAAGGGTAGTTTATATATAATATATGGTGGTTTAAAGTTCGGGATAGTTTGGTAAATATAATATAAATAAGGTAATTAAAACAGTTGGAATAAAGTTTTGTAAGGGTTACTAATATAAATGAATTTTAAACCATACGTAAATAAGGCGTAATCAAAAATTAGTTAATCGTTGAAAATTAATTTCATTAACGTTGGTAACGTCATATTGACTAAGAGCTAGTAAACCTTAAAACGTAATAAGTACTAAATTTAAAATGTATAAGGCAAACGTAAGAAAATAGGTAAGGTAAAGGAAATATAATTGTATAATCCGGTATTTAGTTGTCGATTTGTATTTACGTGTCGTAACAAAATTTGGTAAAGAAATCGGTCGGTTATTTGGTGTATAACCGATGTTATTAAGGCGGTCGGTTTGGTTATTTGTATGTAACAGATTTTGGTAAGGCGATCAGTATGGATTATTGAAAATAGAATGGATCCTAACGAAGGGTTTCGAAACTTAGTGGTTTTGGCTTATGTGGCCTGATACTTGATAAGACGCCCTTTAAAAAGGGCCCGGGTACGTTTAGAGTGCTAATGAAAGTCGACGGTTAACGGAACGGGGCTATTTTTTTAAAGTTATTCCAGATCTAATAGTTCTGTAACGCTTTGAGTTTCTCGGCGTTTCCGCGTAATTTTACATTTCCGTATAGTTTTTATAAGTTGTCATATTAAAGTATAGGCAATTGAAACCATTATAACATCCCGTTTTAGTCATTTTACTTATATTTGTATTTTTTTCCCTAACTATTTATAGTCAACCTAATCTTCTACTAATTAGTGTCGGTAAGGGTTTAAACCTATAAGGTCTACGTAAACTAAGGTTTTGAAAAATT
Source organism: Anisogramma anomala (assembly GCA_038502455.1). Classification (NCBI taxonomy): domain Eukaryota; kingdom Fungi; phylum Ascomycota; class Sordariomycetes; order Diaporthales; family Gnomoniaceae; genus Anisogramma; species Anisogramma anomala. Next base: position 3,716,180 of record JASMMZ010000008.1, on the reverse strand, counting down.
GATCAGAATTATTGGTATTATAGTATAGAAGATAATTAATCAACCAAAAAGAAGTATCTAAATGTGTATACCACAGGTAAGGGCTTATAAGCCCTCCACCCAGAGCGTATCACTTTGGAATACTTCTTTTATACCGATCCACGCATTGCCGTCAGTCTGTAATAGCCATTCCAGACCGATCCATGCATGATGCACTTTGCGTCTTGCAAGAGTGCAGCCTGCAATGTGACACGTTACCGTGCATCCTGCAGGAGTGCACCCTGCAATACAGTGCACTACTACTTGGTCTATGTATAATATCTATAAGGGTATATAGTAATATCCACACAAGTCCTTATTTCCCTTTAACCTCATAATTTCAATCTTTAACCCCCTTTAAAACATTTCCACGACTAGTATATTTACATATGTAAGCCTATCACAGATTTTATCACAAGATTTTACCCTTCGGGCTAAGTGACAGGAAATTAACCTTAATACTGTAGCTCGGAGGCTTTGAGGTTTAAATTGCAAAGAAACATTAATAAATACTGTAACAATTATCGCAACCTTCCTCTTAGACCCGTTAAGATGTTTAATATTAACTATAAACTTTTTATGGACTTCGCTAAGATCTGGAATAACATAAAGAAGTATGATGGGAAGCCTTATAATCTCCTCAATATGAGGATATTGTCTTTCCTAAACATTTACAAGTGAATAAATGTTTTCAATTCTGATTTTCACTTAATTTTCCCGGAAATACTTATAGGATATACCAGGGATTACTACCTGACTTTCCTAACCCAAACAACCAATATTTGCGAAATTTATGATAATATAAAGAGCCACTTCGAATATAATATCCACCTTACATAATACTTTACGAATTGGGCCACTACAAAATAGACTACGATACTAGCGAAAAGAAGAAGAAAAGGAAATACTAATTGATGTGTTAAATCAGATGCTTGATAAGCTTATGTAGTGCTCATGAGCTATAGAGAAAGCCTACGCTGGTGAAGCCACATTTCGCAAATAGGTACGCGCAGCCGTCACGGGTGTTATCGACTTTGATTACGCTATTTAAAGTTTAGATGCCACTTACGAAGGCTTCTTTAGCTGGTTACGTTTTTTGTTTGTAACCATAATAGCACGTACGCAAAATTTACTTGGTATATACCTCTAAGTTGCCGAATTTCATAACGTGGATGAAAAAGAACGTAAGTACAGCTATAGGCATCCCTAACGTTTTAAATATGTTTTAATAGCCATGGACTAAAGGTTATAACTACGCTGGTGCTAATAAGGGTAATATTGAAAAGAAACTGTTAACCACAAAAATTATCGTCGTAATAGTGGTAAAAGATATTGTATTTGTGGAAAGCTCGGCTATTACTTAACTCGCCACCCTTTTATCGAACGTAAAAACAAATAGATGATATAACATATCTAATACTCTGATGCTCCTAGGAAATACTACTTAAACTATATCGCCAACTTTAAGGTTAAAGAAGCTTTAGACGACGATAATTCCTTTGAGAAAATTAAGTGGCATAAAGATATTGCTTTTAGCGCAGCCTAATAAGTAATTGACTATGCCTTTTTATATCGCTTAAGTGTTGATAACCCTTACCTTTATCCTAATTAAGCTCCTGACCCTTTATATATCTTTAACCTTCATAATCGTTAGGCGAATCACATGTTTTAAGGTATTATGCCAGACATGTGGGTAATAAGGTAATTAACAGGAGGCTATTCGCAGTATATGACATTATAGAGGGAAAGTACTACGGCCACCTAGATTAATCGTTAAGATGTTAAAAAGGCCAAAATTGGCTTCAGCTTAAATGAAAAACTATCGTTACTAGTAATAATGGTAGTTTAGAATGTTGTTAGGCCGATTATGTTTTATATTTTGAATTACTTCATACCTTTCCTTTTTTGCTTCAAGAACATAAAGACCCTCTGCGTTAATGTTCAGTTTAACGCCTATAAGCTGGTTAAAAACGGTGAAAGGTTTCCCTTTATCTTTAAGTAGAGGTGTTTATAGTTTTATCTTGAAGACCTGAAAACCATAGTATTAACTTTAACGGAGTTAGAAATACTTTAATCATACCGGCATTTTAATTACCTAGGTATTTACAGGCTATATAAAGTTATAAAGTTCGTAAGGCATGAAAATATAGAAAATTTTGCACTAGAAGCTATCGAATAGCTTTGTCACTACTACCAAATGTATACCTAAACCCCCCCAAAATTTAAGTTTGCACCAAAAGACGATAAAGATTTTCATTTCGAGGTCTATATTAATTTGGTTTACTTAAATAATAAGCTTATCCTTTACGTTGTTAACTTTATAACCTTTTTTTACGAAACCAAATTCCTGAAGTCTTTATCGGCTAAGGATATGTGGGAAATATCGAGGATTTTGTGGATTAACACGTATTTAGGCTTACTTAAAGTCGTCGTCTACGATATCAACATTAATTTTGCGGCGGTAGAGTTTTGGGAAAATGTTAAGATAATAGGGATTTGGTGTAAACAGGTACCTATGAAGGCCTACTGGAGTATTGGAAAGGTTAAAAGGGTATACGTACTGTTTTTCCGAGCGTATAATATCCTCACGTTGGAGATTAGAAGCTTTACAGATTCAAAAGCACGCCTTCAAATGACAGTAAAGGGCCTAAACTATATAATAGGCCTTAACAGCCTTATACTAACACTGCTGGTCTTTGTAGCATATCTACGTCTAACTAGTGAATCTCCGCTATTAACAAATACCTAAAATCTAGTTATAGTATATGGAAAAGCACTAAAGAAACTGCGAAATGAATCGGTACGCCGCTACATTAACGATGCCCTTAATATCATGAATAATCCTATAATAATCGACGTATTAGCTTTGCCATTGTAAGATAAAGTCCTCGTGTGGTGGAAACCGGGCGAATGGGAGGGTTTATACAAAATTTAAGTATTGTCAACTTTAAAGTGATTTTTGAAACTGTTAACGGCCCTATAACGTTTTGTACCACCCAGGTTAAGCTCTATATAAGGGTAACTGACGATGAAACCTTTAAAGCAAAACGACCGAGCTAATATAATCCTCCTCTACTTATTATCAACAAGTCGATAGAACGCTGTCGGCGTAGACAACCCCCAAAAAAGAGGAATATTAAAGAGGAGGAATATATCCCGGGTTGTATCTACAATGCTATTTAAGTAAATACGAATAAGAAAGATAACGAAGACTTAACACTAAAGATTCGAATATAAGGTATAATTAAAACTTCTGGCAAAACTTTTAAAGAAAACGATAGGGTCGAGATTAACGTCCTTTCAACTCGAATATTTAAATAATTCGTACTTAAAACTAATTTTGACTTTTAAAAACCAAATATCACAATTTTGAAGTCAAAGATTATACACGAGGTTGAGAGTAAAAATATGAGGCAGTCGTAAAAAAATTACGTCTAATCGTTTAATAATATAATTATAAAGGCAAATATTGAATATTTACGTAGTTGTTAACTATTTAGATAATTAATCAATATTTAGTAGTTATATTAGTAATGATTTTGTTAGCTAAGACTAAGGGAAAGTTTACACTTAATAGCCAAGATATAATACAAGTATATATGTAATTAGCAACCAATATACACCAAACTATCTTATTGGAGTTACCATGGAAATTACTTGTTATATACCCTTCAGGAACAGCAATAAGATATATTAAGGTTCTATATGAATGAGCCGAAATAGGCTTCTATTAATTTTCAACCTATTAATCGTCTTTTACGTTACAGCTATATATGAAGTCGTTAATATGCGACCCGTATTTTCTATTAACATGAAAAAAAGATTTCGGTTTGTTGGGAATATAAATTAACGATACTCTTTTCGTTACAATAACTAGATTTATAACATCTAAATAACAAGCAATCAAGGACTTTACGTTTTGGAATTACAAGCCGGTCACAACTTTGGAGAAAGGCAACCAACTTAACTTTAATAGATCGTCAATCCGTATAGTTGGTATTTATACCGGCTTTCAGTTTTCATTCAAAGGGTTAAGATGTTAATTTAACTAGAATAGACAAAATTAACGTAGCTAAAGCCGAACTGTTCTTAAAATAAAGCGCTCATAACAGCTACATCGCCACCGTATGTTAACCGGAAGTTTTTGACGACTGATAATTACAACATAGGCACAATATCTAATAAATAACGATATTAACCTGTAAAATGGAAGGTTTAAGTAATAGATGTGGAACTTAGACCGAGGAATTAATATAGTTTCTATCGAACTGTTAAAAGCTACATTTATAATATTTACAGATATGTCTTTTACAAATAATACCGACTTATCTTTGTTAATCGGCTTTTTAATAAACCTCGTTAATAAAAATAAGCGGAATGATCAATTTAACATTATCGGTAATTTTATTTAGTACACCTTTATCAAATATAAAAGGATTATACAAACCGTATCAGCTTTAGAGGTTTACGGCATAACAGTTGGCTTTAATATAGTTATAATATTATGAAAAACCCTTAACGTTATCACTAGGTAGTTAAATATTCCTCCTATTTCAGTAGTAATTTTCACTGGCTCGAGGAGCCCATTAGAATGCCTTTCAAAGCTCGCAACTATCAGTGAAAAACTCCTGATAATCGACGTAATAGCACTCTGCAAAGCCTGTAAAGATATGAAGATCAAGGAGTTCTCATAGATCGATAGGAAAGACAACCTTACTAATGTTATGATGAAGTCATCGCCAAACAAACCCTTAAAAGATTGGTGGATAGCATGGTCTGACCATACGTATCGGGAGCTACGTTTATAATCTATCTGGTAGGGCTAAGTCACGTGCCGGTAGATAGGGGTGTACTGGTAAATTGGAAGACTGTTAGGAAACTAATGATAACAGCCATTTTAATAATCATAACTGAATTAAAAGTTTACAAAAACCTGTGAGGGAAGAACTTATTGTGGAAATCAATAAAGACGGACCACGGAGCCGTGGGGCAATTGAAGGCAAATAGGGTTAATTTAAGTGTAAATATGCTTAGGTTTGCGTGGAAGTCAACTAGAATTGACAGTGGTTTAGCCAGTCAACGAGGATACAATTCAACGGTTACCGATAAATATTGGTTAACTACATTGGCGTACACGCACAAAAATAAAAAGCCGCCAGTATTGGAATGGTATTAATTGCAGTGTAATAGGTTAACTTTACTTACAGTAAAAGTTGACTATACTGACTAAAAGTTGAGTGCATTGTTTGTAGGCTTATTTTATTGGCTGTAAGTCAAGTATAGTATGCGCTTACTTTACACTAGAGTACGTGCCAAGCAATTGGCCATATATATTACTGTGCAGATCGGCTAACGATCCGTCAAACCAAGAATGATACATCAACTCCTTAACTACCGTAATACTATTGTTACTTCTACAAATAGATTCGACAACGGTGCATCGTTCAAAGCTCTTCCAATAGGTATTCCGTCATAAAAAATAAATATACATCCTATTTATAAATAAAATGGGTAATATCTATGGAGGATTTATGTATAAATACACACTGCTTTATCATATACATATCGAGTGGTATGAAGAAGAAGCCTCATTTGAGATTATTAATTGACTACTCAAAGCGTTTATTAAACGCTATATGTATAGTATCTAAATGGTTTATCCAATATTATATCATAATGAAAAAGTGAAATATATTCTACGATTATATAAGCGATACAACCTAAGTTTGACGTATATGTTAATGCTTGTATTCGTTAATGCGTTTTATATTAATTCATAATCATAGGTAATTGTGTCCAATTTCTCATTTTATATACGTTTTGAAATATTTTAAATTTTATTCTATTTTACCGTCAAGTTAATGAAGTCGTCTTTCGTTAGGTATATTTAAAGTTTTTCTTTTAAGCCCAACTTTTAATGTTTTTTCTCATTTGTAACAGAAATCGACTCATTATATTATATAAAATATTTTTTTTTAATATTTCAATATATACAAATCCTTCAAAACATAATATTTTAACTGATAGGTCTGAGGCTAAAGTTGAATTAGTTATTCCAAGGTGTTTTTGATGATGTTTTAATAAAAATTATATGGATATACTTTAACTTCAACGATGTTATAAAGTAGCTCAAAAATAAGGAAGATTGTCTCGGTTAAATAATGCTTTACATGTGGTATAAATATATAATCGTAAATATAATGTTTTAAATATGCTTTTAATTATATATCTACTAATGTAATATCTTGAAACTTAGACTGAAAGTTGTAAGAAATACGTAAAGAGATAGTAAACGCTAAAATCAATCAGTGGCTAGCCTTTTGCAAAATAGGTATCTAAGTTATGATATTTTTAACGTATTTAACCCCTTGACTATAAAGCGGCTTCTTCTATAGGGTTCATAGGTCCAATCTGTTAACATATGAACAAATTATGTAGGATGAAAATTATAATCGTTGTAAATCATTGAGTTAAACCTTTTAGAATAGAAGACGTTTTATTGGATCAAATCAGAGATTTAATTCTGAGTCAATTCCGTAAAAGAGTTATTCGGGGCTGCAATAACGGTTTTTTGTTTATATAAAGTAGTCTGTTTTATCAAATTGCAATGGTAATAAAATTGTATTCGAAAGGTACGTGAATTTCGTAGGATACTTGCCTTAGTTATCATAGAAATAACGTTATTAACACCATTCATAGGATTACGGTTCCGAAGCTTTATCGTTTTTTTTTTCATATAATACTTTTATATTATTGTTCTACAAAGTAAATTTATGATATTTGAGTAAATTGATAAATATATTATACCTTTTCAAAACGTTGAATTTTGAAAAGCTGATTTGCCTGTTTTTCGTTTTCCGAACTAAAGCTTTCAATTTTAGCAAAAGGTGGAAAACACTCATTTTATGCGAACCTTTCCTTATTATCATTACTTTTAAAATATCATTCCTGACTCATAAAAACTGTACAAATATCATAGTTTGCGTTAGAGTATTTATTTATATGTTTATTGAAAAAATATTACGAAATTTATATCAATTTTAAAATAAATATCGGACGTTGAAAAATATAGGTATCAGGCTATTTGGGCTGAAATTGTCATTTGCGGGGTATACGGCCATTTACAAAATTCATTCCTTTATATTTAAACATTTCCAATTTTTCATTAAATTTATATATTCCTTTTTAAATTGTTTGTAATATTATTTGTATTTTCCCATATTTCAAGGCGCTTTAACCAATATTTTGTTATATTTATTTCCGGTGATTTCAACCTTTAGTAGTCCTTCAATAACCTTAAAATTTATACTTATATCGTAAGTAATCTAATTGAAAAACATAAAAATAATGCTTATTTAATCATTCAACAAGGTATTTAAATAATTCGTTGCAATAACATTCTGGATAAATTTCAAGGTTTGAGATAATATTATGATATCAACAACGTATATAAAAAGTATTCGTAGAAATATATAATATTTTCAAGAATATTGTAATGATGATTTACGTTTTTTTAAAATCGGATTTGAAACCTTCGTAAAGATTATAAGTATAATTGATATTCGCAACAAAACCTTTCGAAAATTCTGAACACTTTTCCCCTATATTTATATAGTTTACTACGTAAAAAAGCTGCAAAAGATGTTTTGTCACAGTGTAACCAGATGGTCGGTATAGTATTCATAAATATAATGATATTGAGTAAATGGTTTAAATTATACGTATCTTTGAGAAGAACTATGAGTACTTGAATTTTGGGTTAATCAGAACGAATATATGAATTGAAATATAAACGAGGTAATCAATCATATTTCGAACCTAAATTTTCAATTGATTTGTGTAATTGAAAGAAATTGAAATAAAGTTTTAAAGTCTATTATATGAATCTTGACCGGGTGGAATGATATATTTATCACTATTATACCAAATAATGACATTTTTCCATTATCAAATAAAACTTTTCGGCATTGTTTTATTCGGTTCAACTAAAACATTGAAAACTTTTCCGCAAAAACGTTCAATTTTTTTTTCTCATGATTGAAATATTTATTACGCTAGTATTTAACATAATACCCTAAATCGATTACCATACCAAGTAAACAACGTCAATTACGGCGATACGTAAACGTTCAATACGACGTTTTAACCATTAAAAACAATATGATATAAAAATAAGAGATCTTACAAACTTATAAATATTCGTTAATTTTTTTCTTTATGTTAGATTATTATATAAGTCTCTTCTTTCTTCGAATTGTCCTTTCTCAACGTATATTGGTAATAATAAACGTTGAAATCTTTTTTAATACTGTCTTTATCGTTTATATATATATTGTAAAATCAATTTCCATTCATTATTTAATCGGATCATCGACTCAAAATTATCGTTTATGTCGGTAAGGTCTTGACCTATTCACGTGAAAGTAAACGAGTAGAAGAGTAATCATAAGATTTGTATAGTTGCAGTAAAAAATAGATAGATCAGGAAGGAGTATTCCAGAGAGTGCATGCCACGGATGGGAGGATATTAACCTTCCATCCGGACAGTGGACCTTTTTCTGTGCGCTCTGGAATACTCAATCCAAACCGCCCCATACATTGCCGTGCGGTCTGGAATATCCATTCCAGACAACCCCATGCATAATGTACTTTACGGCTTGCAAAAGAGCAGCTTGCAGCGTGATACGTTATCGTGCACTCTACAGGAGAGGACCTTGCAATACAGTATACTACCACTTAGCTGATGTATACTATCGATGAGGGTATATAGTAATATACACACAGGTAATCTTTTCTTCCTTCCTTATATACCCATAACCTAGTAATGATAGTGTAGTAAATCCGTATACATAACCCTATAATGATAATGTGGTTATGGTACAAGTTATAAATATCTAAATCAACAGGTTTTGTAGTAATAGTGTAGTTACGGTACCAATTACAAAGGTTTGAATTAGTAATTCCTGGCCGCGGTGGTGATTATAAAGGTTTAAATCAGTAATTCCTGGCCGCGGTAGTAATTGTAATAAGGGTATGGTTGGTATAGTTAATCGGTAGTGATATAGTTATTAATGTCGTCTTTTATTGGTCCCGATAGGGGTATGATTACGTAAGCGAAATAGGGGTGATTCCGCAAAGGTAATTATGCCGTTACGCGTTTTAGGTTAGTATAAAAAGATACATCGCTATTGGTCTAGGTAAAACTTCTTTTCTTTCCTCCTTTGAAGGCGCGCACTACCAGTCAATGCAAGACCCTATCCCAATTTAAAGTATGACGATATGTCAGGGGCGGCGCAAAATGGTAGATCCAAACAGAGAAAGTAAAAAAATGGTAAAATTCGACAAGATCGAGGTATATAAAACAAAAAGTGACAGAATTTTAGGAGCGACGCAGAGTGGTAAGGTTAAACAAAGGCTCAAATCGGGGAGCGGCGCGGATAGCGGATTTCGAACCGCTCTAAAATGGCGAAAATAGTGTTATGGCTTATTAGGAATAGGTTACGTGGCCTGCCTTGTAACATCTTTAGTCGTAACAGCTATTAAAAGTAGCGCCCGTATTTTAAATACATAAACCATAGCGTTTAACTCAAGTGTAAGCGGTGTTAATATGTGTTTTTGGACGTTTGATATAGGTAGGAACGGTATTAATATACCTTTTTAAGTGGTTCTCTTTCGTGAAAATAGCTTTGATGCGGCTCTTAAAACGTTTCGTGGTAATAGGAACGCTCCAAAGTCGTTGGTTATTACCGTAGAGGGAGTTTCTTACGAGATAAACCAAGAATTCGTTATTTTTTAACCATTTTGGTTCCCCAGGTCGCGTCTCGATATACTATTACGGCTCGGTTTGTTCTTAAAGTCGAAGGCTGGATAGCTAAGGCAGCTCGTCTTTGTATTAAGGTTTAGTTAATGATGCTACCTATAAGTCTTTCTCTTTTTAAGGGTGCAGCTTTAATAAAGCATCTGGCCATTCCTCCTCTTAAAGTTATGTCCCGAACTATTATGTTATAGCTGCTCCTACTAATACGAACGGTATAGTTATTTTGGTTGTAACTACTTTTGAAATTTGTAAGCGGTGTAAATATTGTATTCGTAACCGCTTCTGGGTTTTGTAAGCGGTTTAAAATTACGTATCTAAACCTTCCTTTTCCTAAGGATACGGCTTGGATTTTGTACTTAGCCCTTCCTTTTCTTAAATTTGTAGCCCGGACTATATATATAGGCCTTCTTTCCTTTTTGGTTGCGGCTTTGATTACGTGTCTAAACATTCCTTTTCTTAATCTCGCGTTAACCTTTTCTTGTCCTAAAAGCGTATGGAATACGCTTTTAGTTCTTACTTCTTTCAAGGGTACGGTTTGAATTATGGATCCAGACCTTCCTTTTTTTGCAAAACTTTACCTCCTTAAGGCTACACCCCCAATAGAGTTCCTCACATTTTTTTTTTCCGGAAAGCGCGTTCTGGAATACGCGTTTAACTCTTTTTTTAAGGTTTCATATCTTATAATCATATACTCCGTTGTTTCGTTCTTATATTCCTTACCACCTATCTTTTGTATTTTGTTATATAATGCCTTTTTACACATTCCGTTTAGTATATATCCTTATCCTTCCAGTTTAACAAGTCGACTCGTTGTGTTGTTTCGAATAAAACTTTTATAAAGAGGTTATTCCTGCCGTTGAAGAATTAATATCCTTACTTTTTAGTTAAATTTGTAAGGCTTGGGAAATAAAAAAGTTTACTATTTGCTATATGCTTAACTTACAGTTCGGAAATATTTTATCAAAATCCTTCAATATATCTCGTCTTTGGGTTTTCTATTCCTAATAGCGAAAAATTACAGTCAAAATGTACGTGTTTATCGTATGTGGATTTAATTCATCAACTTGTAAATCGATAGTATTGTTCCAAAGGCCTAGATCGATTTCGTGTATTATAGCCTTCCTGATTCCCATATGTTCGACCAGGAGGTCGAAGTAAGCGTTGGCTTCCTTCGGTATCGTTAGTGTTAGGGCCATAGCTGTAAGTGTCTTGGGCGGTTTGGGTTAGATATTCCTACGTATACCTGGTATATTGGAGCGACGTAAATTGGTGGTTTCGCGTTGTGGTTGGATTTAAGTGTATTTAGATTTCAAAGTTTAAAGTGGTTAGTTTTACAAACGGTAAATACAAAATGGATAAGATAAATAAAGCGGTTAATGTAATTCTATTATCTCGTGCCAGTACAAATTAATTTTAAAAGATACGTAACTAAAACGTAACTATAAACTAATTAGACGTTTTACGTTAGTTTTATTAACGCTTGATAATGTTATGTTATCACCGCGGCTAGGAAAACTTAAACGTTACAAATACTAAACTTAAAACACATAAGGCGAACGTGAAAAGACGAATAAGGCAAAAGAAGTGTGGGTGTAGGGAGGTATAGTGAGTGATCCGGTATGTGGGTCGTGTTTTGTATTTGGTAAGCGGTCCGGATTATTGTATCGTAACCGCTCTTATTAATGCAAACGGTTTAGTCGTTCCGTTTATTGCCACTTTTAAATTTCGTAAGCGGTTGAGATAATATATTCGTAACCGATTTCAAATTAAACGAACAGTTTGGATACTATATTCGTAACAGCTCCTGTATTTCGCAAACGGTGTAGATTGTGGATTTCAAATCGGATAGGTCCCAACTAAGGATTCCGAAACTTAATGGCTTTGTCTAACATGGCATGGTACGTAATAAAACGCTTTCCAAAAAGTACCCGGGTACTTTAAAACGCTGAATAAGGGTTAATAGTAGTATAACAGAGATTTTAGTAAATAAAACGCCAAATAAGGGTTGATAATATCGTACTAAAGTTATCCTTTTTAAAACCCCTTAACTTTTACAGTCTTTATACATACCTCGTATAATTTTTATAAAAACGTAATGTTGAAGTACAAACAATTAGGACCGTTATCACATCCAGTTATAGGTATTTAACTTATATTTGTCTTTTCTTTTTTAGGTTGTGTGTAGTCGATCAGATTGCATATTAATTAGTGTCGGTAAAGTCTTTACCAATTTGCGTTAAAGTAAAAGAATGAAAAAGTAATCATAAAATTGATATAGTTATATTAAAAGATAGTTAAATCAGGAAGGAGTATTCCAGAGAGTGTACGCTACGAATAAGAGGTTATAAACCTCCCATGCTAACAGTAGCCTATTTGCCATACGTTTTGGAATACCCAATACAGACCGCTCCATGCATTGCTGTGCGGTCTGGAACATTCATTCCAAACCGCTCCATGCATGATATACTTTGCGTCTTACAAGAGTGCAGCTTGCAGCATGACACGTTATCGTGCACTCTATAGAGGAGCACCTTGCAATACAGTGTACTGCTACTTGGCCTATGTATACTATCTATGGGTTTATATGGTAATATCCATGGTTTAACTCGAATTTACTTGTATACCGATTAGTTGATAGATCAATTACCAGATTTAATATATAAAATATAAAATTATTTTAAAAACAGTAAAGTTCCGTATTTTCTTCATAAATATAGTGATATACTTAGTAAATTACTCGCTTAACTATAAATATATCTTTACTAAGAACTAATTTATATTCGGTTTACAAAAAAAAGTTAATATTTATTACCTTTATAACTGTTGGAATAATATTACATGTTGTGCAGTAGGTTAACTTTTCTTTCAGTGAAGTTGACCGTACTGCAAGTGTATTGCTTTGTTCGAACTTACCGCATTGGGTGTAAGTCGAGTGCAGTACGCTAAACTTCACTCTAGGGCATGGGCCAAGAAATTGACCATACAAATTACAGTGCAGATCGGCTAGCGGTCTGCTAAACCTAGAATAATACATCTACCATCTGACCACGTAATACTACTGTTATTTAGACCAATCGAATTGACAACGTTGTAACGTCTAAGGCCTACCAATACTGATCAGTGCTTGCTTACTTATTAGGTTAAGTACAGATAAGCTAAGTAAAAAAAAAAGCTACTTTTCGGTTACGCTTTAAGTTAAACAAGCGTTGGGGTAGAGGAAAGGTTTTTACGAAAAGTCTCTATTAGTATTACACCAGTATTCCAATAGCAGGAAAATAGAGAAGACTTTTGGGTTGCGTTAGTTTTTCAACAGCAATCTGGAAGTTAGCGACGGTATCGCTATTAAAAACACTAAGAAATCTTTATCAGATCTTTTTTGAGGATGTTGAAATTGACTGTTAGAAGTCTCAAAGTTCAGCAAGTTGGCAAACGGCTAAGTCAGTACAACTACGGGTATTACTACTGTAAGAAAAACGATTAAGTCATTCGGCATATAACAAACAACCTTCGCTTTTTAATATTAATAATGACCTTTGACCTTACTCTTTACATTAAACCTTTGCCCTACTTTACTCTTTTGCACTCCCTACGCCACGCCACCCGTTAAGCTTGCTGCTTCAAGTAAAAACTCCAAGTCGCGTAAAAAAAAACACGTTACGCAACCTTTCGCCAAGTTGCCAAGTTCTCACGCGACTTTACGCCAAAACACCAAGTTCCTACGCCTAAAATCACCAAGTTCCTCGCCATATACGCCTGTTAATATGTCTGTCGCTAGCGCCCGCTTTAAGGCTATTACCGACCTTAATTGAAAAAAAGCAATTGAAAACCTTGGATTAGTTTTCGTTAATTAATATAGCTACTAACTTTCAATTAAGAATGTTGACAAAATCTTAATTAAAGCTTACCTAACTAATTACGTTAGCTAGTATATCCTCGAGATTAATACTGGTAAAGAGTTCGGTAGCAGTGCCCGCGCCTTTCAAAACTTTCGCGAGTTCTTTAACTACTAGACTTCTAATATAAAGAAAACGATCCAGTGTACGGTTAAGGCCAATTTGAAGAAGGAGGTTACACGCTGTAGTATTTATATTCCTGAAAAAACTCTATTGGGATTGGCGAAAAACTTTTTCGAACTGGCTTCATACGAAGATTACCTTAGAAACCCGGACCCTTAAAATCTTTAAGAAAAAGTAAAAGGCGTTAAAGGATATTAAAGTTTATATACACGTTTTAGGAGACCTTTACCCTAACCTTAACAGCTAAGTTAAGTTTTTTCATATATTGGCGATAAAGAGCCTGTTAATATATTCGGCAATTTAGTATCTTTACGTAATGCCACAGAGTACGCTCTCAACGGCGGTAAAGCACGTAAAGTGGCGGCTGTTAACGCGGTCAAAGGKATTAATGTTAGCGCTTTTTACCAGTTAATTAATCAGGATCATTAACCTTTTTAAACCCTTCAAGTACATATCATTTACCAGTAATTTAATCGTTAAACCCTTTAAAACCCTTCCTCATTTATATTTGCCTACACGCAGGAGCCTACTAAAGGACTTACCATAGGACTTCACCCTTCGGGTCAGGTAACTGGAAATTACCCCCACTACCGTACTTCGGAGGCTTTAAGGCTTAAACTGTTAGAAAATACTATTTATAACTAGGAAAATTATTACGATCTTTTTTAAAGGTTTGTCGTAATGGTTAATATTAACTATAAGCTTATAACAGATTTCGTTAAGATTTGTGATGACATGAAAAAGTATAATGGGAAGCCTTACAACCTCCTCAACACCAAAATAATGACTTTTTTAAATATTTCTAAGTGGATGAAGGTTCCCCTTTATGGTTTTTACTAACTTTTTCTCGGAATCCTTACTGGATATACCAAAAATTACGACCTAACCTTTTTAACTTAAGTAACTACGTTTCGAGAAATCTACAATGACATAAAATGCCACTTCGAATACGATTTTTACTTGCCGTAATACTATATAGACTAGTCAACTACGAAATAAACTATAATAGTGGCGGGAAAAAAGAGTGTAAATACCAATAGACGTGTTTAGATGTTTAATAAGCTGATACTTTGTTAGAAAGTAATGAGGAAAGCGCACGTTGGTGAAGAAACTCTTTGTAAGCAGATACGGGCAGCAGTTACGGGTGTTAGCAAGTTCTAATACGCTTTATAACGCCTAAATACCACTTGCGAAGACTTCTTTAGCCAGTTATAGTCTTCGCTTATTATAGTGATAGCACGTATACTAAATTCGCTTAGTATATACCTTTAATCTGAAAAATTTCCTGAAGTAAAGGAAGAAGACCTTACGTTGGTTAACTACGTCGACTGTACGTATGATGACGGGCGTTTATAACGTTAAAAGTTTGGCTTATCGACCTCGGCCCTAGATTGGAGGCAGCACCTATGTTGGCATTAACAAGGCTAGAATTTAGGCGGATCTGCTAGCCGCCAGTACTATCGTCTTAATAGTGGTAAAAGATGTTGGATTTGTAGCAAATATAACTATTAGTCAACTCGGTACCTCCCTGCTAAGCGTAATAATAGGAAGACAGTATACTACGCCTAATACTCCACTGCTTCGAAACACGAATACTTGGATTAAATTAAAAACGTTAAAGGTGATAAGCTAATTGACGTCGTTAACGCTCCTAAGCAAATTAAGTGGTACAAAGACATTGCTTTTGGTACAGCGGCTGAGTAATTTGCCGACTACACCTTTATATATCGTTTGGGGTGTCAAGATCTTTACCTTCACTTTAACCAAACCCCTAATCCCTTATATACTTTTAATCTTTGCGATCGTTACGTAAACCATACGTTTTAGGTTATTATGCTAGATATAGGTGAATTAAGGTACTTGATAGGAGGCTATTTGTAATATATAATATTGCGAAGGGAAAGTATTATAGTTATTGAGATTAATCGTTACTATATGGGTAAGATTAATTTTGGCTTTGACTCAGGCGAATATTTATCGTGATGAGGGATAACAATAGTTTAAACTATTGTATGAGTGATTACATTTTATATACTTAAGTCCCCTACCCTTTTTTTACTTTGTTTAAAGGATATGAAAACCCTCGACATTAACGTTGACGTTAACGTAAACGAGCTGATTAAAAACGGCTAAAAGGTTTTACTCGCCTTTTAGTGGAGGTAATTATGATTTTATCTTTAAGGTTCTGAAGTAGTGGTGTTAAACCTAACGGAGCCGGAGATATGTTAATTACACCGGCGTTTTAACCACCTAGCTGTTAACAGACTATATAGAGTCCTAAAGTCCGTAAGTCATAACGATATAGAATACTTTGCCCTAGATGCTGTTAAAAGACTGTATCACCACTGTTAAACGCATACCTAACCTTTCCGAAGATTTAAGTTTACATTAAAAGACGATAAGGACTTTAATTACGAAATTTTTATTAATGCATTTTACTTGGAAAATAAGCCTGTTTTTTAAGTCATTAATTTCGCAACTTTTTTTACAAATTTCAATTTCCAAAGTCCTTTTCGGCAAAAGATACGTGGAAAGCGTTAAGGATGCTATGGATTCACATATACTTGAGTTCACCTAACGTCTTCATTTACGATACTAACACCAATTTTACGGTGGGAGAATTTTAAGAGGATGCCAAGATAATGGGTATCTAATGCAATAGGTACCTGTAGAAGCCCACTAGAATATTAGGAAGGTTAAAAGGGTATACGCCTTACTTTGCCGAGCGTACAATATCCTTACATTGGAGATTGGAAGCTTTAAGGATATGAAGGCACGCCTATATATGGCAGTAAAGGGCCTTAACGACACTGTAGGCCCTAAAGGCTTAGTGCCAAAGCTTTTGGTCTTTTGAACTTACTTACGCCTAACGAATGAATTTCCGCCTTCGGAAAGTACTTAAAAACGTGTTGCAGCCTATAGTAAAGCCTTGAGGGAACTACAAAGAGAATCGGTACGCCGTCAGGTCAATAACGCCCTTAACACCAGAAACGGCTTATTAACGATCGACGTACTTGCTTTACCAATGCAAAGTGAAGTTCTTGTATAGCGAGAACCGGGTAAATGTGAGGGACTATATAAGATATTAAGTATTATAAACTTTGAAATAGTTGTTAAAACTACTAACGGTCCTATACCTTTCCGAATTACTCAGGTTAAACTTTACATTAGGACTACTAAAGATAAAGACCCTTGAGACCTTTAATCTAAGCGATCGAGTTAATACGAACCTCCTTTACCCGTTATCAATAAGCCGATAAAACGCTTCTAGAGCGGACAACCCCCAAAAATGAAGAACGTTAAAGGGAAGAAATACATACCGGGTCGTATATATAATATTGCTTAGGTAAATAGAAAATAGAAAGATAACGAAGACTTGGCATTAAAGCTCCGAATATAAAGGATTATCAAAAATTTCGGCAACCCCTTTAAGGAAAGCGATAAGGTCGAGATCGACGGCTTACTAATTTAAGGAGTTGTATAATTCGTATCGAAAACCGACTTTAACTTTTAAGACCCGAACGTTATAATCTTTAAGTCGAGGATTATTTACGAGGTTAAGGGTAAAATTATGAGGCGGTCCTATAAAAAGTTACAACTAATCTTTTAAGGATACTACGATAAAGGTAAGGATTGGAACCTTAAATAATTGTTAATAATTTAAAAATCAGCTAGCGCCTAGTAGTCGTTTTGGTAGCAAGTTCGCTCATTAAGCCTAAAGGCAAATTTACACTTAATAGCCGTGATATTGCGTAAGCCTATACATAATTAGTAACGGATTTATAAAGAATTTTACTATTAAAACTACTATAGGAGTTACGTATTATTTAACCTTAAAAAATAGTAATACGGTGTGTTAAACTATTGAATAGATTGGTTAAAACAGGTGTCCACTGGTTTCTAACCTATTAGTCGTACTTTAAATCTAGGTTAACGATAAAATTTCCGACATACGATTCGTAATGATTGGGAACGTAAAAGAAGGACTTCGGTATAGTAAATATATAAATTAACGATACCCTTTTCATTGAAACAGCTAGTTTTATAACGTTGAAACAACAAGCAATGAAAAACTTCAAGTTTTCAAACTGTAAGCTAGTAACAATATTAACGAAAAACAACCAACTTAACTTTAATGGATTGTTAATCAGTATACTTGGTATAAATGCCGGCCTTAGATATTGCTAAAAAGTCCAAGGCGCTGTTTTAGCTACAATTAATAAGACTAACGAAACCAAGGCTTAACGGTATTTGGAACAACGTGTTCGGGGTAACTATATTTCCACCTTATATCAACCGGAAGCCTTTTAAGATTTATCTATTACGGTACAAGTATAGATACAAATGGATAAAAACTTTAACCGGTTAAAAAAAAGACTCAAATGGTAGATACATAACTTTGACCACAGAATTAATGTAGTGCTAATCGACCTTTGAAAAGCTAAGTTAATAATCTTTACGGACGAGTCTTTTACAGATAACACCGACTTGTCTTTATAAATTGGTTTTCTAATAACCCTCGTTACCGAAAATAGACGGGAAGATCAATTTAATATTATCGGAAATCTAATTTACTGGTTTTTCGTTAATTGTAACAAGATTACATAAAACGTGCTAGTATCGGAGATTTATGGCATAATATCAGGCTTTAACAGAAGTATAGTATTATAGGATACCCTTAACCTTATTACCAGACAATTACGAATTCGTTCTATCCCAGTGGTAATTTGTATCGACTTAAGAAGCCTTTTCGAATAACTTTTAAAGCTCAGAACCACCAGTGAAAAACGCCTGATAATCGACGTAAAAGAATTCCGTAAAGCCTACGAACGGAGGGAAATCTAGGAATTCCTATAAATCGATAGCAAAGATAACCCCGTAAATACTATGACAAAGATGGCATTAAAAAAGTCCCTAAAAAGGTTTGTAAATAGTAATGGACTAACTATACGTATCGAAAGTTACATTAATAGGTCGCCCGAAACGCCTCAATTACGTAACTATGGACAGGGATATGTTAACAGATTGGAAGACTGCTAGGGAATGAATAATAGTGATTTGTTTAAATAGCATAATTAATGTGATGGTTTACGAAAAGCTGTAGCAAAAAAAACATTTTATAGGAGTTGATAAATTTGGATCTCGGGGTTAACGGCGTAATCAAGGTTGAATGAGGTTAATTTGCATGCAATTGGGTATAATGTAGTATGGAAGTTAACCAGAATTGACAGGGGTTTGTCCAGTTGACGAGAAGGCAATTCAATAGTAACCGGAAATGATTGGTCAGCCATACCAACGTACGCGCACAACCTAAAAAGCCGCCGGTATTGAAATAATATTACATGTAGTGCAATAGGTTAACTTTACTTATAGTAAAGTTGTCCGTATTACAAGTGTATTGCTTTATATGGACTTAACGCATTACGTGTAAGTCGAGTGCAGTATGCTGCACTTCACTTTAGGGTATGGGCTAAGCAATTAACATACAAATTACAGTGCAAACCAGCTAGCGGTCTGCCAAACCTAGAACAATACATCCGCCATCTGACCACGCAATACTATTATTACTTCGACCAATCGAATTGACAACGTTGCAATGTCTAAGGCTTATCAGCAATAACCCTATTTAGGGATTTTACATTCGTTATACCTTAGGTATATTTCAAATCATCGGTTTATGATGTAATACATAATTTCGTCAAAGTTTGTTTGCCCAATTTACGGGGTTTCGTTTTTAACTTTTCCGATTATAAATACTAATCTGAGGTTCACCTATCGATATACCGAAGTATTGAATAACATTTCAAAACTGGTGTTGAAATCTTTTAATATCTCCTCAGGATTAAATAATATGAAATCAAAGTTCAGATTTATCTAATATACCTTCATAATTACTTGAATGATCAATTTATTGACTTTATATTTTAACCCAAAAGCTTTTTTGAATTTTCGAAACCTAATCAAAAGTTCGGTAAACACCTTAAATTGAATTTCGTCGATATTTTTGCGTTTATTTCCAACTGATTTCCAAATGATACTCGTTTCATGCTTTTTTTCAAGTTCATAATCAATCTCTGTATTGAAATACATTTTGAAACAATGATAACATTTCATAAACGTATTTACTTATATGAAATGATAAATATAACACTGTTTCAATGATTCAATTCATATGGCTGGTAAAGTCATTGGAAATTCAAAGGGTTACGTATTTAATTTGGTACAAGTATTCAATATCATTCGGATTTTATTATCAAAAACGTTGGAGGGTTTGCTATTATAATTTTCGCTTCTTTGAAGAAAAAAAATTGACAAAATTCTTATATTCTATAAGTTTATTTTTATTTATTGGGAATAAGTATAATAAAAAATTGCCTTAAAGGTTATAATTCATCATTATCGGGTCATAAGATTTATATTATTATTTATCGCCGCTTATGTTACGTTCGGAAATGATATTTCCTTCATTTGAAGCGTTTTTACTATAATTGAAAAGGGTGTTAAATACATTTGTGAAATAATTTAATTTTTATTTCTTTTTAAAATCAATTTTTAAAGAGAATCCGTATTGAACCAATGTTACAAATTACCTTCGTGGTCATTTTTACTTTTCCGTCGATTCATTAAGTTTCATTTGTGCCTTGCGGGACGCGGTTAGCCTTTCGAGATATTTCAAACTTTATGTATATAAAGTATTTTGAGGCCTTTTCCGCATTTTTTAATAATCTATGTCTTATGTTCTTCTAACCAATATCCTGTTATAAAATCCACTTATAATACCTCTTTATCTTTCTTTTCTGGTATTTCTTCAAAATAAGTTATAACAAATGATATTTTTGTAATGTAGCTATTTTTACCACCTAAGTGTAATGATCACGCTAAATATCCGTGAGTATATAGAAGGTGTCAGAGGGTTTATGTTATCAAGAAGGTAGCTGAGGTGCTGAGTGAACAATATCGCAACCGTGCAAGTAATGATCAAAAGCCGTGAGGCTATTCAGAATATACTGAGACTGAATACTTAGATTGACAACTGAAGCGTTATGAAGGAAATACTATCTATGTAGTGCTGACCGTATCCTTATATCCTTTATACTTCATACCATCTTCAGTACTGTCCTGGGTTGGATTATACTGGATCGCTATGATCCTTCATGATCCATCACGTGACTTTTCTTAGTCATCGTGACTGACATAAGAGATGTTCCCCGCCTGATGTGTTAGACTTCAGGCTTCTCAATGGCGCAGTTGCATACTGGCCCATTTCCTGACCCAACCGCTGTCTGGGTCATGACACTAAGATATTAATTCTTACGCTCTATAATTATACCTGTAGTACTTTCAGAATAGAATTATTTATTATATGTTATATTTCAAACGTCCAATTGGTGAAATGTTTCTCGGATATCATCAGATTTACCAAATCTTTAAGCCTATTTTTCCCAATAGCAAAAAATTAGGTTTATAATGTATATATCCGCCGCCTAAGGGTTTAAAACTTTGACTAACGTTTTAATAATATTATCCTATGTATTCAAATTCATAAATTATAAAACCTTTTTTGAAGCGTTATGTATTGTAATATAAGGTTTATGTATTCACTGACCTTATGTAAATCTGTAAAGGTTAATATTATGGAAACGGGGTTATTTTGTATAAGGTCGTAGTATAAAAAAAAAGAAGTAATAGGGTATTCAATATGTTGAATATGACATATTTGAAATGGTTTCTGAACGGAATATCAAGTAAAACCGTATAATGAAAGAATGAAATATAAATTACATATTTTGAGGCGATTGAAATGAATACCATAACGTTCATTGAATAAAATAGAATACAAATGAAGTACAACTATGAACTTATTAGACGTTTTAAATGAAATGTGTAACTTTTTAAACGTTATACTGAATAAGTAATTAATAGGCTTATGACGATGTAAATGATTATTTAAATAAGCGGTATAGTATAAGGCGAAAGGGAAAAAATTAATCGTGATAGGATAAACGGGACAAAAAGTGGGGAGGTGTATGTACAAAGGTTGAAATAATGTGTAAGGGTGAGAAATAGTAATGTGGCTGTTTTAAATTGAGTATTGGGTATTCGCGAAATATATTGGATTGTTTCGACAAGTGACTTTTGGGTTTAGTATGTTTTTGTATAAGTGTTTCGAATATTATTTTAGGAGTATAGTGTGAATGTAAAAGCGTTTCGGAAATTAGTTTAAAAGCTTTTTAAAATTAGTAAATCGTTATAAAAGTGGATTCAAACGCTTTTTAAGATTACCGAAACGCTTTAAACGTTATTTTCGATTAGGTTTTAATGAAGGGTTTTGAAACTTAGTAGCTTACGTAGTCGATACTTTATAGAACGTTCTCTAAAAAGTGCTCAGATACGTTTAAAGCGTTAACCGTGTTAATGGTTAGCGTAACGGTGCTTTTGATAGTCAAAAGATACTAATCGAATTGATGATTTCGTACTAAAGTAATCCTTTTGAAAGTTACTTTACTCCACAGCTTTTTTATATTTCGGTGTGTTTTTTATAAAATGTAGTGTTAAAGTACAAGTATTTAAGACTGTTATAATATCCCGTTATAAGTATTTAACTTAATTTGTTTTTTCCCTTGAATTCTTTGTAATCAAAAAAATCGATGAATAATTAGTATTGGTGAGGTTTATTACCTTTTTACGTTAACGTAAAAGGTAATAAACGAGTAACCATAAAATTAGTAGTAATAATGATAGATAGTTAGAAGGGAAAAGAGGTATCCAGAAAGTATACGCCTTAGGTAAAAGTTTACGATCTTTTACCCGGAGCGTGGCACTTTTCCATGCACTCTGTCAACGTCCCTTCTGGGGCGTGGTACGCTATTATGCACTCTGCAAGAGTGCACCTTGCGGCGTACCACGTTATCATTCACTTTGAAAAAGTGTATCTTGTAGTGTGGCATGTTACCATGCATTCTATAAGAGTGCACCTTACAGTATGACCGCTTACTAACTATAGGGATATATAATTATATCTACAGTATTATTCTTTCCCCTAGATTATTTGCACTTGATCAGATTAAACACTCATCAGTAAATATATGTTTTTATGTGGTTACTTTATCGATTCAAAATATTGGTTGAGGTAACAAGTATAACATTGATGATAAATATTATTCTAAATTTATGGAACTGCCAGTCGGTTACCACCTAATTTGCTTTGAGATACCTTTGTTTATACTCATTACGTAAATGAAAATTTAAATGATCGCATGTGCGTAACTCTAGACAATAAGTATTACATTAACCAATATAATAGTACCAATACCAAGATAATATCCTTGAAGGATTTTATACAATATATCTCAATAAGTTAATCACATTAATGTAACTTCGATTATTATTGAAGGTGCGACTATTTTAACTGAAGACTATAACAACTACGATAATTATACTGAAAATCTAATCTAATCGAATGTTTATTTTAAAAATCGACTAAAATCTATACTGAATTAACTCGCAACTTTTTTGCAAATTTAGACTGATTTAAATATGTAATAAAATAGGAAAAATTAAGGTATTTAGGTAGATTACAAGGATCGAGATATCACAAGTTTCAAACTTTCAAACCAAAGAAACGAAACTGATTAAAAATACGTAATATAACCAATGATACCGGTTAATATTTTCAATGTAAGGGTAAGCCTATCACTTCTATTACATACCAATATATTAAAGATTCTATGTTTTAAACACGTAAGACTGTTATATTATATGAAAAAAACACGTTTCATATAGTGACCATAATATTGAATTCATTCATTAATTATATTAACTACACCGTAAGGTATAAGATCTACAAATCTACACGCTTGTTGAACGTTTTAGCTTTTTGGTTTTCAATATTACAATTTTTGTGAACTATATTTAATACGCTTTATTTCTACGCTTATAGAGGGAGTTTTTAGAAGATTAAGACCTCTTTTTTGCATCGTTTGGGGGCGAAACGCGCTTTTAAAGCGGGGTACTATCACGGGTTTAACCTTTGCTAATCAACCCACTGCTATACTAGTGCAGTCCTCTATGCCACGCCTACTCATCTTCACTTTTCTCCTCTTCATAGATAAATCCATATACATCAACCACACTACTGTAGTCCGTATCAATTACTTATCTCTATAACAAAGGTAAACTAGTTCATTTTTTTGATAGCTAAAGGCCTATATGTCCTGTTGAGCTATAGTTTTGTTGAGGTATACGTGGAATTAATACAAATGAAAAAGTTTCAACCGGAATACAATAGAATATATCTCAATACTTCATGACCTACAAAGCAACTAACTTGTTTCTTAGGGTGCCTAGTATTCGTGGATACACAACTATACCATCAGTCCGGGACCTCGGAACCGGGCCAGCCTTGAAACATGGACAGGGTCGCCATTTAGCCCGATGTGAGACCCTGCAAGGGACTTTGCTCGTTTTTGGCGTCCATTCACATGATTGCATGAGCTCTGCCTTGCCGATTAGTCTACCCAGTCGCCTTCGCTTGACAGAGAACTATGTCAGGTGCAGGCGGGTATGCAAGTGTGGGTTCTGAAGTGTATATTGTTCTAGCAGTCTGATAGTAGGTGATTTCCAATCAGAAAGACTCGCCTCCGGCATGCACCGCATACAAGCAAGTCAACGTAGCATTTCATCTGTACAGTACCGTATATGACCGTCCACCCACCCACTCGGCCGCCAGGCTCAATTGCCGCGACTATGAGTGCAATCACCATGACGCCTGAGACACTGGCCAGTATTCCTTGCCCCTGTTCTGATTGATGCATCACCACATGTGGAACAATAGTCACGGGATCGCTGCCGTCGTTTCAAACGTCCGATCAATTAAGGGGCTGGGCTCGAACGGCTCACAACATTATCACTTCAGCTTGCGTATATCAGACTAGGCTGTGGCGTTGTGGCCATTGGATTTAACGGGCCGTGATCTTTCTACTTGAAGCAGAAGACTGGCCGGGGGGCCAAGGATGAACGTTTGCAGTTCTTCCCCCAAGTAAATATTAGTGACATACCAATCAAGGATAATTTATGACTGCCGAGTAGTGGTTACATGCATGAATGTATGCCATCAAGTGTGCCAACCGTTGCACTCTTCGGGAAACGATGGGCAGACGAATCGTTTCCATTTTTTCTTTCCAATACCACCTTGGACTTTGTTGACACTTGCTTGATGATGCCGGTAATTTGCTTTCGGATCTGTCAAACAGGTCACAGACAGGCCGAGTGGTCTTGAGGTCCGATCATGATTCTGTGGGGTTCTCAATGGCGATATCGTACGAGACTTAGATCCGATGACCCTGACGACGACTCACGAGAGAAGGAGATGGCAGCCCTGGCCACTGGGAGCATGTTGTGGTCTCGCCAGGAGATCGATATGGCGAACAATTGCGTGCCCAACCTCCAGTGAGTTCATACGTCAACCAGTATCACCGGCCGGGGAGAATATCACATATGCTGTGAGGTACATAACCGCCTTCACGCGAGCGTGAGCCGGAAACCGACCTCGGGATGCTTTCGTCATCAGACAAGGAGAATCACGTTCTTTGAGTTTCCGTAATTGGTAGTTCCCAGTCAAGCCTAGATCGCCTAGACTGTGAGCTCAAAAGTCAAGACACTCGCGAGAGGAGACACTTGGGGCCGCATGAAATTGCGCCCCGAGGGTGAGGTACCCAGGTATGCATTCATGCCCACGTCACATTGCCGTGCAGCGGAGTATAGTTCGCGTTGCGTAGGTAGGAGGGCGTGAACACCGTGCGGCAGTCTTTAATTATGTGGTTTCTTTTGGCAACGGGGGAGTCGGGTCATTGGTGGGAAACAAGGACATGTTGAAGATCATAACTGACTCTGGAAGGTTCACGAGCCTAAGAGGATAAATCATCTTCAACAGAGTGTGCTTGGTGGTCAAGAGCGTTGCCGGAGGTACTGCGGGCCCCAGTATACTCTGTTCCCGTATTTACTTAGATAGCAAGTATATATCTAGCGCCGCTCCCCCCAGTGGCTCTGCAGCTCTGTCAGATCCCGTCTTCTTCATTCTAACTGCATGGGAGTGGACCCTGGAAGGTGAGCGGGGGGCTATTCATCCACCTATGTGTAATCTGCACAGCTTGTATTCCGAGTTGCAACAAAACCCCCAACTCGTTACGTCCCATTGAGGTAAGTATACTTGGAGTCGTGGGTAGAGTACCTCTGGGGCCGTATGCCACGGATGGCAAGACCATTGTTCCCTCCCCCTTGGCATAAGGCATTATAACCTTGATACACCTGAAGAATCGAGAGAAATCGGTTCATCGACTGTAATTTGCAACAGCTGGCTCCTCATGCAACACACGCGGCGACAATCAATTGTTGCAATGCGCAGGCCACTGGACTGTCCCTACGCCGTTGGATCCATGCACGGAATCTGCAACTAAGCTGGCTCCATGGATAATATATAGTGATGGTGGAGGGGATTCACAGAGTGCTAAGGGGTGTGTGGTGACCTAGGGAATGATCTGCCAGCTTGGACAATCTTCCGCCGACTGGAGTGGCCAACATCGTACCAATTACGCAGCAACAGGCAGATAGAAGCTCACAGGTTTGAGGAGAAACCGATTCATGATACAGACGTCAATGATAATCTGAGTTGACGGTTGAATTCAAATCTAGTATGGAATACCTATCAGTGGCTATTTTGCATACTGAATGGGAAGTCGTTCTGTTTTGGGTTGAGGTCATCTAGTCATGAAAAAGTATTTTGACGCCGCACCGTCGCATGGCCGGCGGAACTATTTGCTACGGTACCATATAACCCCATCCTCCAATACCTCAGATTTTAATGTTGGGAAGTTATGCGGACTTGGTTATGTGGGCGAGTATGGTGGAGAGTAAATCTGGTGGGTTGCAACAATTCCCACTTTTCGAGGCAGTTCTGAAACCCCCTACCCTAACCCTACGAGTCTGCGCCACAACCCTGAACACCAAATCTACTAGCCAGCACACCTACTCAATTAGCCACCATACTCGTTTGCGCCACGAATAAACACTTAAGTTAAGGGACGTAAAACAAAACCTATCTTTAGGCGACACGTACCTCTGGGCTTCATAAAGGTTGATAGTTACACACATGTTGAACTTTTTTGCCACTTTACCACAATTTTCAATTTTTTCTGTATTTTTAAGGTAATAATAAACAAATCAAGTGTTTCACTTTCATTGTGTTCTTGGTGCGGAATTCACTGTGTATCTCACAATAGCCTATTGTTCGACAAAAATTGCAATAATATGATTGTTTTTAGGGTTATTACTACTTGTTTATAATAACGTAATTGGGTGCGTAATGACGCATAACAATTTATATTGCTTTATTTATCTAATTAGTGACTTTGCATGTTATTATATTCTTCATATAATGTTATGTTATTCTCATTGATTCTTTTAATACACTGGGAAAAGTCGGGTAGCATAGCTAGCAACGAGTAGGCGTCTTTATAGTCAATTGAATATATATTAAACTTAAACTTATTATTAAAAGATTAAAAATTTGCAGTTAGTTTTGTTTATAAAGAGGTGGCTACTAATATGCAGGAGGGAAGCTTTCGTTATCGAATCAATTTAGTGAGTCCAATATTTTATAAGATTCATTATAACTCTTGTAAGGTTTTGTTTACAGGGACAGTCTTCAATGAGTATTGATAGCCTTGTTTCGGTTATTTAAAAGCTAGGGCGAAACAATTGTTTCAACCCTGAAAAAAGAGCGCTCTCGTTTTTGAGTTTGTTTTATTTCATTTATCATAAATAATCATTGTAACTATTAGTTAGTCGCCTAACATTTGTTTTAGTTATATGATTATGTTAATAAAGTTTGGTATTATTATATTGGTAACCTAGTTCCTTTCAAACCTTACTCCATTTTTTGTTGAATTACGAAAGTAATCTGTGACGTTTGGGTAAAAAATAAGGTTAACAATAGAACTACTTATAAGGGTTTATCTTTTTGGGTTTCAATCTTATTATAATTAATCTGTATATATAGTTGCTTTCTATAAATACCTTATTTATAGGTAAATACAGGTAGATATATTTCTATATCTTTACCAATAGCATGATAGTAAGTCAATAATTATTTGGTTTTATTTTATCTATTACTTTTTTGATGTTGGTGGTTTTTTATTCTTTATGGTATAATATTTGCGGGTTTTCGGACGTTTATTTTGTTTGGATGGTTTGGGATGATTTTTTTAATTGATGTCATATTTGTATAAAACGCACCTTCAATCCTTAACTAATGCAATACTGATAGTCCTTTTAATAGTTTTTTTCATCACTATGTTTGTTGTCATTGACCAGTTTAGTGTTTGCGGTTTTACTCGACGAATTATATATGAAAAGCTTCGTATCATGCAACGCGAATTCATTACCGCTTATTATCCTAACAGCTTTTTAAGTGTTAATACGGATGAGAAGCATGAACACCTTTGGATGTGACAATGAATTACACTTCAGAGGTTTTTTGTTATAACTTAAGTCTTTGGGTACTTGTTATCGAGCTTGAGTCCTAGGCCAAACGTAAAGGTAAGTAGTTTACTCGTCCCACGTTTTCTTTAAATCTTCCTTTTTTTTTTTTTTTGCTCCGTTCAATCGCATATTATAACTCCAAGTATTTTTCAGGTAACTACTATATCTACTGCTACCAATTATTTTGTAATTTTTGAACATCTATAACGTCTTATTGTTTTTTCATGAACCGAAACCTACTTTGAAAATTATAATATATATTTTATCGATAATAACTATAATCAAAATGTTATGAAGAAAAAAAATATAAGGTTTACATATTGGGATTGGGTGGTGATAATAATAATTTTATCTTTTTACTAATAAAAACGATCTTATAGTTTGAGATTGATGAGATATACCTAACTTTTAATGAATATGAGGTATTTAGTTGTTTATTGTAAAGACAAAAGGTTGATGTATGTAAAATCCGTAATTTATGAACTTTGTATTGTATTTATTGGATGAAATAATTTTTATAGTAGTTGATTTCGTAACACCATTTAAAAGATCTTTTCCGTTACATGTGTAGATAGCTTCTACAATTGTTAACGCTCCCACCAAACTTGTATACAATTCCTTCATAATCAGCGAATTTTTTTACAACTGCTCCTGCTATTGCAAAACAATTACACGTGCCACTGGTGCGCTTACGAAGGGATTAGTCCAACCTTTGCAAAAGATTTAAAGATTTATGTAAAAACTCTATATAATTAGATCTCTCCCGGTGGAAAATTATTCTATTTCTTACTATAACCATCGTTTTAATGTAAAGATCTTAAATAAGGCTTTTAACACATAGAGATATAACCTTAAGGTACGTAGATAAGTGTACTAGGTATAAGAGTAGGTTATCAATGCCTTTATTGTTAGCTTCAACAGGTTATGATAAGCTGAATATCTTGACCTCGTTTTAAGTATCGTAAGATAGGAAACGAGAGATATCGCGTGTATAGCCCCCAGATTTCATCTAGAGTACAATTTATTAAATTATTTATCTCGTACAGAGATAACCTTCCTGAGCTAGGGTTTTATTTCTTACTTCAACTAGCTAACTCACAAGGTTATATGTTTATTTTCATTTATTATGTTAACCTTAACATGGGCTGTCGTAACGTGTCGTTATAAGAAACTTATTAACTTGATTTTAAGGGATTCTTTTCAGCTTTTACAAAAAACCAAAGGTTTTCAATCATAGAACTCATTAAAATACTATCTTTTTTAGCGAATTTCCCTTCAAAAGGTGGAGGAAGGCAAAAATTTGTCAGTGTTTGTATGGGTTCCAAAGGGTTATAAATGCGACGTTAAAAGGTTTACCTTTAGCTACGCCCTCGTTCAATTTATGTAATTGAAACCAACGGTGGTGGATTTGGTGCATGAAAATTTTACTGGGTCCGTTGTACATTGTAGAGACGTTGCTATTCGAAATAAAATCCGTTTTAAAGGGACGTAACTTGCGTTTTTCTAGTTTTTCTGAGGCTTCTTCGATATAAAACATTAGTTATCGTATATATACGCAGTGAAATGATTGCAATCTGTGACTTAATTATCATTTGAAAATATATCAATCAAGGTTTTCAAGGATACAAAAAACGATATCGGTGCGTAATTCGGGTTTGTTTCGGTAAATATTTATTCGTTGATAAAGGAATGAGATGTTTACACTGGTTTTACTATTTGGATGATGATTTTTTAAAAGCTCGATAAAGCGTTCCGTTCATTCAATACTATGAAATATATCAGTAGAATCGACAACTAGTCAAATATATGATTCTATATGGAAAAATATTTATAGTGGTGTTAGAATTAGCATTACGCCTGCCTGTATAGCTATCTTAAATAAAAAATATTTCAAAGTAATTACCATCCCAGAATTTTTATAACGTTTTTTTGGTTTTTTAATTATTATAGTTTGTATTTTTAATATTACGTTGATTGTTTATGATTTGTTTGACGGGAAGAAGGTAAGTTAATATGGCTTTCGTAGTAGTAAGTAAAAA
The DNA here is from genome assembly GCA_038502455.1 of Anisogramma anomala. Taxonomy (NCBI): domain Eukaryota; kingdom Fungi; phylum Ascomycota; class Sordariomycetes; order Diaporthales; family Gnomoniaceae; genus Anisogramma; species Anisogramma anomala. The sequence goes on along the minus strand of JASMMZ010000008.1, from coordinate 3,685,752 downwards.
GATTTGTATTGTTGGTAGAAGCCGATATAAGTTTAAAATGTAGTTAGAGATTTTGATTAAGGGGGACTCTGTCATATTTATATCGATTACGACGGTTATTCTTTTAATCAAAAGGGATCGAGATAACGAACCCTTTTCAAATCGTATAAGTATTAGTAGATGTTTCATTTGAAGAGGCTTTTCAACTATTTTTAGAACATCGGAAGCTTAGCTTTCTACGAGAGACGCCTCCAGCCCCCCCCCCCCCTTTTTTTTTTATTTAAGTTTACGTTCACAGCCTTCATTATCTTCTTTGATGTACTTATATTAGCATCGAGCACAACGGAAAATATTATTAATCGGGGTTTATGTTATACAACTCTTATGGGTATAAAGGTAATTAGTGTCGTTTAGGTTATGAATCGGTTGGTAAAGTTTGTAATTAAAGTTAACAAAAGTTTAGGAAATTTAGGAATACATATTATTTATAACCTGGTTTCTATAAATATGAATTTTATGGAATATTAAACGGACTTATGTTGATTCCAAACGAAACGATGAAATGTTTTGTTAACGTCGAATATAAATACGGTGTTTATGATAGTATGGTATAACGTAGGTAAAAGGGAGGAAATTTATTAGGTTTCATGAGTAGTCTTTGTTTTCGAAAGGGTCGACGTAGTTAATATATAGAAACCATAGTAAATTAGGAGTGATAACAGACCAAGAATTATATAATGATTCTCTAATTGCGATTTGTTACCCTTGATCTTAAACAGAGCGGCAACGCTGTTATTTGAGATACGGTTTTAAGTTTACCTTTATAAATATTAAAAGTATTACTATACTGATACGGCTTAGTGTTAACAACAGTTTAAACTATTAGGTTTTACTAATTACTTTACCAAAGCATGGGAATTTCCAATTATTAATAGCTCGTATCCGGTTATCAAATGTTAATTTGCCGAGATTGAGTAATACCGTTATAATAGGAATAGATTTTATATTACCCGAAAAAAAATTTATATCTTAGTATCTCTAGGTAGCGACCTCTATAAAATGTAACATTTTCTATTACGAAGTAATCCTGTAGTTTCCGGTGGGAAGAATCATAACCCGAGTCCTCATAGATTCTATATAGGTCACAGGGCCCCGGAGCTATCCTTCTAAGTAAGACCTTAGGATACCCTACAGTTCAAAGATCTGTAAGCGTGTGAACTATAGCTTTAGTCGATCTGAGAGAAGCGAACTAATCAGTTCTCGCCCAACACCTGTTTACGTCGGGGATACAACTGTATAATCCCTTAAAATAGGTACGCTATAAATTAAAAATGTAAAGAAAAAGCCTGGAAAAAAAGCGGAAGTAGAACGCGTTATATTCGCGTATATCATTAAGTTCCGTAAGGTGTTTCTAGGGGATTTTCATTTTCTAGGTAACCAATTCTTCGCATGCCTAAAAAGAACTTTACTAAAATAAAAACCTATTAGTAACCTTTTTTATATTTCCTGATACAAATTAACTTTATAATAGTAAAAAAACCTTATATCCTATAATTTTCAATTATAATAGTTTTATTTTGTATTTGACTTTTGGCGGGTAGCGCCCTCTATAATGTGGGGCACTCGCTGCTACGAAATACCCTTGGAGATACCGGAGGGAATAATCGTTACTCGGGGTTTTATGGGTCTTGTATAGGTCATAAGGCTTCGAAGCTATCCCTCCAAATAAAGCCTTGGGGTATCTTACAGTTTAGAGTCTTGTAGACATGTAAACTGTATGCTTAGTTAGGTTTAAAGAAGCGGTTTAATTTGTCCCATCCCGGCGCTCGTTTGCGTCGAGTATATGATTATGAAGTCCATTAAAATAGAGACCTTGTAAAACAAAAATGTAGAGGAAAAGTTTTAATTCAAGTGCGAAGATAAAAATCGTTATAGTCGCTTATATTTTTAAACTTCGTAACTTGTTATTGAAGAACCCTAATCCTTTGAATAGCCTGTAATGATCACACTAAATACCCGTGAGTAAATAGAAGGTATCAATAGGTTTATATTAGTAGTAAGGTAGCAGAGGTAATAAAGGTGCAATATCAAGAAGCTGTGTGTTCGTGCTGTAAGATGATTATTAGCCGTTAAGCTATTTAGATATGTAGACTGAATACTTAGATTGAAAACTGAAGAGCTATGAAGGAAATACTATCTATGGTGCTAACCGTGTCCTTATATCACATTGCCTTCATACTATCTTCAGTACTGAATCGTTTAGATCACCGTACTGATCCTTACTAATCCTATGTAGCCTTACCTTAGATCAGTAACTGATCCATACTGATCCATCACGTGACTTTCTTCGTCACCTTGCTTACATAAGCGATGTTCCCCGCCTGATGTATTGGGCGACAGGCTCTCCGTGGCTCAGCTGCATGCTGGTCTATTTCCTGACCCAACCGTTGTCTTGGTTATAACATAGCTCGTGTATAGAGTACTTGAAAAATTATAAAGCAAAACCTTTCATAAAATACATCTTTTTAATAACTTTTACTTATATACTTCATTAAATACTAACCGTATAATAGTAAACAACCTCTGTATATTATAATTTACCGTTTATAACTGTTTTTATATCTATGTAAGTAATAAAGCATCTAAAAACAGCAAATAGCCCGTCTATGGTCCAGCATTGTACGCGTTGCGCATTATCACCGTTACACGTCTATAATTAACCCTTTAAAGTCTTCAAAACTTAAACGCTCTCTCGGGCTCCCTCCATTAACTTCGGGTTTTTTATTTTCAGCTTGCCGGCTTTTGTTTTCTCGTCTGTCAACCTTATTTCTATTCCCGTTAATTTTGTTTTGTTTTTTGAACCCAGTATCAAACGGGTTATATCTGATCCATTTTCATAGTATAAAACGACGGGATTTACATTAATTAAAAGGAAATGGTCGTAAAATACATTCATTACGTTCATGAAAAATCGAAAATTTATTATATAAAGGGTCATAATCAATAAAGAGTCATTACGAAATATAAAAAGTAGTGTATTCTTGTCGTCGCCACCATTATTAAGTCTTTTACTACTTATCGCGTCGACGTAGTTTTTGAAACATCTGTCAATTACCCAACCGATTTTTGGTGGAAACTATAGCGGCAGCGACACGGGCTCAATTAAAAATGAGCCCGTTGTGCATACCCTCGCAGTCGCTTTCGCTACCCCTTTTCTTGCATCAGCTAGTCCCGCCGCCACCCCCTCTCCCCCCAGCTCTACCTCCTTTTAATCGAGTTAGGCGCGGCGAACAACAACCCTTAAAACCTTTATAATCTCCGTAATGAAGTTTCTAAATATTTAAAGTCAGTAATTCATAATAGAAAAACGTTAATAGGAATTTTGGTAAATATATAATTGGTGGACTTGAACCGTAAGATTATTAATGAGCGGAAAACGTTAATATTACTAGCGAACATTTAACGCGAGTTTAACTAAGCTTTAATGTAAATGATTCGTCGTTTTAGAAATGAAAAATTGGTTATTTAACTAAGGAACAGAAATTTTCAAGACTCGAAAAAACATAAATATTTATAGGTTTCACGTATTTTCCTATATTATTATCAATTTCATTATACCATATATCATTTAATAATACAAATTATCCAAGGAAATTGTTAAAATCTCCAAGTATACTAAACTTGGTACGATAATAGAATATAAAGATTCGGTATATTTTTATATCCATTGGAACGCCGTTTTAAAAACGGTAACTTGGGCCAACGGTTCAGTGATAATCTTTTCGTTAGTAGCACAGGTTATGAAGTTTATTTAAGGTCATTATATGAGAAAATCTACGTTTTTTTAGAATTCTTAACATTCAATCAACAATCCTTAGGTTGGGAATCAAATTTAATATAGATACTTGTATTATTTATACTGTTTTGACTAGAACTAAAACTTTTAATAAACTTTTATGGATTTAAAAACGCTTATTTCATTTACCGACATTATCGTTTACCTAGTATCAGCTAAACGAATTTTGAACGAAATTGAGGAAAATAATAACATTCTTCGTATATTACCTCATTTATTCAACATTGAAACTCTTAATAATATACCTATAATTTAAACCTTTCAGGGATTTTGTATTAATGCCATCGATAGGAGAACAGCTTTATAACTTTAACAAATCTGTAAGCAATTCCCTAAAGTATCAAGAGATATAGGTTTAATTAAGGTTTCAGAAACCCTCATAATGAGGGTACTTTTACCAAAAGATAAATAATATACCAAGTTAAGTTATGAACTTTATCCGGTTTTTAAACGTGATGAACAACTTTTTGATTAATAATTCGATGAACTTGATAAACAAAATCGTATGAAATACTCTAAGAAGATTTTGCACTTTATTATACCAGGCTTTATTATTTAGCGTTCTATACATAACGGTTAGAAAGGATGTGTGGTAATAAATTTCAAATTACTAAACAAATAAAGTATTGCAAATAACTACCTTTCACCACTTTAAAGCCAAATTATCGATTTTTTTCGTAAAAATATGTATTTTTGTGATATATACAACAAAGTTGTTATTTCAGCCATTGGTTAATCTAACTTACCTAGATCGCGTTATTATAGCCACTTATCGAAATTTAGAACGTTTTAAGGTGACATCTATAGGTTTTTGAAATTAACTATTTCATATACAGAAATATATCGATCGCATGCTTAAGCTCTTTCGCAAATTTTACGAAGCCTTTATCGATAGTATAGTTTTTTTTTCCAGATACGTTTAATATATACTTCGTATATTTAAATTAGGTATTTGCCTTATTTTTACAAAAAGAGTTATTTTTGTTACCCTACAAATCCTATATTGAATTCCAGTTAGTAGAATTACTCGGATTTTACGTCAATGGTCTTAATTTTTTCACTAATTCAAAACGTACTTAAGGTTTTCTCAAATTTTGGTTCCTGGTAAATTAAGAAGCGTTAAACCCCTACTTAGGAGCTATTGGACTTTTCAAGATAATAATACGCTCTTTCGTTTAATTTTTGAATATTTTACAAACATTCAAGACCTATTTATCGTGAAAGGCTGTTATAAAAAACGTTTCAAGGTTGGAAATCGTAATTAACGTCAGTATTTTACGTTATCCACGAAAATTGTCCTAAGACCTCAATAATAATATTCTTTCGATAAACTTGATTAATTCTTATATAACCATCTACGCTTGCATTATCCTGACCTTAATTTCCCTTTTCCGCTCCAAATTCATCGCAGTTTTGAACGTACCTTTGGAATCATACTTTTCCAATTAAAAATGATTATATTTGGGTTTTGGGCTATTATTTTCCAGACATAAGAATTGAGCCTATTTTCTTCCTAAACCAATGTTTTACTAAAGTTAAAATATATTACAGTACTTTAAAGTTCTAGGTGGTATACCTCATAAAGGTTTATTGTCGCCTTCGCATATTTTATATTAATAATACATGTTTCATTATCATGATTACAAACCATAAATGAACCAAGGGGATAGTGAATCAAACTTTACTCAACGTAATGTTTACAGACAAAGGAAATATAAAATTAATTAATGCTTTTATTTACCTTAACACCTATAACTTGGAAGTTATTTATCTTTTTGAACGTTTTAATATTGTTTCTAATATCTTGTCGAAGCTATCAAACCCATTAGACAAAAAAGTTAGTATATATAATGATTTTCCTATCCTCGACCAAATATTCGATGACTATCCAGTAATTTCTAATAAATCATATCTTATTATATATTTCACTTTAGCTTAAACCAAAATATTGGATGCCTTAAGGTTACGCTCTTATTTTGATACCATATTGATTTCGTATAAAGTGTCATTTTATATAAACTACGATGAAAAAATAAAAACGAAAATGCTATTTAAATATTAAAATTCGGCCAAATTTTCAAATTTTCAAATCGCTTGCTTGATAACCGAGATTTACTAGGTTGTAAACACCTAATTTTGGCTTTATTTTTCATTCGAGAACTTCTCGCAAATACTTATTATAAAAGTTATTATTTCGATTCTTAACGTATAATAGCAACATGAAATAGCCTTTATCTTCATTTTAGGCGTAAGCTCGTCGAAAATTCATATCGAGATTACCCATAATATATTTAATAGAAAATTATAATTAAAAACATATTGGTAAACTTCAACCAATTCAAACTTGAAAAAAACCAATATTTTCCATTTACATGTATTTTATCGTCGCCTTACAACAATCTTTTCGTCTAAAACGCCGTGAAATCTGCCTATACGAAAATAATTTAATACTATTATACCTTTTATTTACAAAAATTGAAGAAAATACTTCTCTTATCAAGTTATACTATATATATTGTTATAAAATTGGCTATTGGTTCGGTAAAAAAATAATTATAATTTAGTTAGCTTTATCTGCGACATATCATTTTCGATCGAAAACCTTAATTCTTATTAACATTTTAACAAGGTTTTTATAAATTATTTGATATGAAGTTGATAATAATAAACAATTTCCAAAACATATAAAATAATGCAAACTTCTAAACAGAACAACGTAAAAATTAGCAAAAGAATAACTTTCAAGCTGTTTTACGGTAGGCATTAAAATTAACTAAAAATTGTTTAATCAGCTTTTGCTCGTTTGTAAATATGTCGAATAGAACTGTAGTTCTTTGATGTTAAACTATATTTAGACTCGAAACCATTAAAGGTAATAAATAGTCAATTGGAAGTTTTACTATTTCATACTTTAATTTAGTTCTATACATTATGAATATTGTTTGCGAAACGAAACAAATACAAATAAGATTTCTTTGTGTAAACACACCTATTTTTGTTATACTTAACTATAGCTACCTTAAAATACTTAAAATCAATAGGTTTGGTCTTTCTCCACTACACTTGAACAAATGACATAGGACCAGTAACAATTGTTTTCTTTGCAACTGATTACTTGTACATGACAGTAAAAACCACCCAGCCGTCCAAAAAGAAAACAAGTCGACTCAAAAAAACGACCATCATGGGACTCGAACCCACAGCCTTCCGCTATGTAAACCTCTCATTTCTATGTAGGAGGCGGACGCTCTACCATTGAGCCAAACGGCCTTATGCTTCTCACGTCGCCCGTGTTTTAAATAATATACTAGCATAAAAATGTTCAACAAGTCCCTTATTCCACCACAATCATCGCGAGGCAAAAGCCCACGCCTTTGTGAAACCCAATTTCACTCCTAATCGCTCCAGGATGCATGTGGCACGCCTTGATATAACTTGATACAAACGGAATGAAGGAGGGAAGAAAACGGCGAAGCGTGTCGGTAAGCAAGCAAGCAACGGAAGTGCCTACGTGTTTAGGTGCCGGCAGTAAGAGCATGTCAAAGTTGATGTCACGAATGAAGGCCCTGTTACCGAGCAACATACCACTTGTACCCCTGGAGACGGTGACAGTGTCATGAGGTTCTTTGTTGAGTGAAAGCTGCAGCGAGTCTACTTCACTGCCTCCCACGCCGGGGTCGCCTCCGCACACTCCATCCTGTGCTTCTCCCAGTCCTTCTTCTGACACTCGACACAGCAATAATGCGCCTCCAAGCACCGCGTGCACTTCTTGAGCGCACGCCCATTCTTGCCGTGGCTTGCCCCGCAACTGCGACAACGCGGCAGGCTGTCATGCAGCCCCAGCGGCTTCTCTGCACCCTTCAGCCCCGACAGGTCCACGACCTCCTCCACGAACGGCACCGCGTACGTTGGGCTGATCGCCATGCGCGTCGCGAACTTGGCTGCTGTCTCCCACTCGGGCACGCCGACGAACTTCTCCGGCAGCCTCCCCGTGCCACAGCTGCAGATGACTTGCTTGCCCGGCTCGGTGCTCAAGGGAACGGTCGCTCCGGGACGAGCGTACTCACAGTTGCGTGTGTGGCTCCAGGTCCGGCAGCGTTCGACAAGTGCGGGCAGGACCTTCTTCCACAGGACCAGCTCGTCGTCGTCGACTGTCACGGTGCAGCACTCGAGCGTGCGCAGGACCAGCAGGAACGATTCCAGCGCGCCGGACTTGATGGTGTCCACCGTCAATGGTATCACGGCCGCGTCGAGAGCGACGCTGGCGTTCGCACCGTCGAGGCGGATGGCAGATACGAAGATCAGCATGTGGATGCCGCCCTTCTCAGGGTGGTTGATGGCAAACAGGCCGGTTTGGCCGCCCTGGAGACCGGATGCCAGCATGAACATAGTGAAGAGGGACTCTTTGAAGTTGAGCCGTGCTGAAGGGGGCAGGCCGCTTTGGCTGGATCCGACGGTTTGTTCACGCAGCTTGCGCTCGCGGTTGGAGAAGGTCCATGAAGCCAGGGTGGTGAGAAAGCTGAGTCGCTGCTTGTCCGAGGCGTCGAGGATGGGCAGGCTGTCGAGGTTCAGGTGTGGGATGGTAAGCGTAACGGGTATGAGCTGGCCTGTGGCAGAGCCGGAGGGTGCGAGCGTGGTGGGGTAGAGGAAGTCGTCTAGGCTTTTCGTCCTACCTGGGCTGGCTGGTGGTGCGATCACCTCCACATACCCAGACGCCCGGGCAATTCGTGTTCGACTACCGCCCTCTTCCACAGGAACCGGGAAGCGAAGGCTACAGAGTGTGTCTCCGTTTGCCACGTCCACTTGGAACGCGAACGGCGAGGTTTGATGGACCGCAATGTCGGATTTGTTCTTGAGAAGGTCCCGGCCTTCGGGGGCCACGATGTCGAAGCGACTCGTGAGGGAGGTAATGCGGCCGCTGGCATCCAAGCTGGCCAAACAGTGCGAGCTCCCCTCCGCATATTCGACATGCACCGGTTCTGTAGGCTTGAGACTGCTATAGCGCGGAGGACCATTCTGACCAGGTGGACACTTGGTAATGTAGACTCTGTCCCTGTCTTCCAAAGCGGCGTCGCTGATTTGCATCTCTTGTCCAAGCCTGCCCTTGGCTTTGAGCTTGGCCACATTCTGGACCCCGTTCTGCACACAAAGACCGACCCGGGTGTTCTTGGGGTCCAGCTGGACTGCGACTGCAGGTACACGGAACGTCGCGATCATGGAGGAATCGCCAGCCCAGCCAAGCGTGTCCTCTTTCACAGACACTGACAAGGCTGCGCTGTCTCGCGCTCCGGACGTTTCCACGGTCCCGAATATGATGTGAACGTCGGGAAAGAGGTTGTACCAGGCTGCGATACCGCCTTGAGCGCATCTCATACTCCCCTCGACGGCGAAGCCGATCCCGTCGGCGAGAGCGGCCGAGCACACCCACTTCCATGAGTCCTTCGGTACGATGGTCGTGATATAGACCCCCTTGGGAATGTCGGCCCACGTCGCAAGAACGCCAGCGCCAGGTCCCCGGCGAATCGCCTCAGTCAGCCAGTCTTCGCTGAACAAGCCGCTGTCAGAAATCTGCAGAGACAGTGCCTGCTGGAAGTTGGAGCCGAACATCAGTGTGGCGTCGGAAGAAATTTTGGCCAATACGATCTTGCATACGGACTCGGTGTTGGCATCCACAGCCTGTAGCAGCCGCTTGATAAATACCACAAGGCTTCCACGGTGGTATCTAGGATATGTTTGCTTCCTCACGGATTCCAGCTGCTGCTTCTTGGATAAGCTGAGCACTGCCATCGGATTCTCGTTGGGAAACATGCCCTGGTAGACCTTATAGATCAGCGCCGCGAGATCATCCTCGCTCACTCTCAGTCGCGTGCCGGAGCGATGCCCGCTCAGGTGGGAGTTTGACTTCCATGCGAAGCGCCACTGTATACTGGGCTGTTCGGATGGTCTTTGCGAAGTAGCAGCAGCCAGCATGTACTCGTCTATGTGAGAAGTTGCCGTCGCGTTTGTCCAGTACTCAGCGGGGCTAATGCCGAGAAGACTCGAGACTGTCTCTGCCGGTCCGCAAAGAAGCTCGTCGAACTTGGACTTCTCGCCATCGATTCCCTTGTCCATCGTTTCCGTATATAGGGTTGCCCAGTGGGCCTGCGGAAACGAGTATGTTCAGTGCACCGAAGTAGTCGCACAGATTGGAAGTATCGATCACGTCGAACTTGGACGGGGCGCCTCCTTCCGAATATTCAGCCGCATCAAGCTGCAGACGCTCAGGGCTGAGCTGGCGCTGGTAGAAATTGGCCGAGCTGGCTCCTTCTGCGGCCTGGTGCTGAAGGGTGTGGCACAAAGCAAAAGCATCGGCTGCGATGAAACGAATGACTATGTTTGCAGACGTCAACTGGACGAATGCCTTGACCCATTCGGAAAACTGAAGTTGTGCAGTTGCAGCGAGACTCGACGCAGCTAGGTGCGCCTCGCCAGCATCCGGGAGCTTCAGTGGCGAGACTTCAGCGAGGTGGGCCCTCGCTGCTGCAAGGTGGAAGCCTATGAGGGGTTCCGAGCCACCATGGAGGAGGAAATTGTCTGAAAGGGTGGCGGCGAAGAGTGGATTTGGGGTTCTGGCCGTGTCGCACTGGCTGCCTATCGTCCCTCGCTCCCACCAGGTATCCAGAACGGTCTTCATATCAGCATCCGCCAGGACAGGCACCCCCAGGGGCGCAGCAGCGCGGACGGCGGCATATGACACAGTACCCTTCGCATAGCCTCTCGACTTCCTGAGGGCAGTCTCGACGCGCGACCGGTACCGGGTGCTGTCCTTGTCAGACAGTGCCGTGGCATACTCGGACCAGACGCGGCGTGCGGAGCGAAGCGTAAAGTTGTCACAGAAACGGACGATTGTCCCGAACTTTCTCTGTCTCCACTCGTCAAGCGACGTAGCCAGTCCACAGAGCTTGTTGATGTGGGTCTCGAGGACGGAGACAACTTGTTTTCCGAGGAAAAGATGGTAATAGGCGTCCCAGAAGAGATGCGGACTCGTGGTCGTTCCCTTTTCAAGCAGGAGCGTCAACAACAGAGCGTTGCGGGCTGTCCAAGATCAGGTTCTGATTCAGTTTCAGTGTCTTGAATGTGGCTAGAAAGAAGGGGGAGCCGCACCAAGGATTGCATCTTCGATATCACAGCAGGTGATGTCGAGCTTCCTGGCAGCTGCAAGTACCAAAGAAGGGTGTCAGCACTCAGCCGAAGTGATGGCGGAGCAGATGTGATGGGAGGACCCACGAAAGCCCTGGTTCGAGTGTACCGTGAACAAAATATTCCTCACATCACCGCAACCGAGCAGCAGGAGGTCGGCATCGGCTCCCTGGGGAAGATGCCGCGTCAGGCTGGCGGCAGGCGTGTTGCCCACGGCATAGAAGCGTCTGATGACAGCAAGGATCGACGGGGTGAGCATCACGCTTGCTGTACTGGTTTCCTGGTGTCCTGGTGTCCTGGTGTCCTGATGTCCTGAGGTCCTGTACTTGAATCCCAAACGCGTGCGCAAGTCGACGGAAGAGGAGGCACATGCACTTGCACCTGCACGTGCCCCTGTTCCTGCCCCTGCCCCTGCCCCTAATTTATTAAAATAGTATTTTAAACCCGTACTTTCGTCTTTCTCTTCCCTATTTCGAATGAATACTCTCTATATAACCTTCACACTGTTTTATATGATTTACATAACATCAACTATTTATTTGCTTCCAAATTAATGCTTGTCTATTACAATACATTTATTTTAACTATTGATACACTACTAATAAAAATACTTTTATCTCAGTAGATATGAATGAATTCCACAAAGAAAATAGCAACGGGAACTAGATTATGAAAATGTAAATAATATATCAACGAATATAGTACTCCGCTTGAAATATATATATATATATATATATATATATATTTGAAAATAAATAGATCTTCAATTGTTTAGCCTTTGTATAATGATCACACTAAATACCCGTGAGTAAATAGAAGGTGTCAGGGGGGTTATGTTAGCAGTAAGGTAGCAGAGGTAACAAAGGTGCAATATCAAGAAGATGTTTGTTCGTGCTGTAGAATGATCACTAGCCGTTAGGCTATTCAGGTGTGTAGACTGAATACTTAGATTGACMACTGAAGAGCTATGAAGGAAATACTATCTATGTGGTAATGACTGTGTCCTTATATCCTATGGCCTTCATACCATCTTCAGTACTGGACTGTTGAAGTCGCTGGTCGCTTCCTGCGGTCCTATGTAGTATCGACTGGACCGCTCTTCGGTCCTTGCGGTCCCAACCCTAACCCTGGGTGCTTACATAAGAGATATCCCCGCTTGATGTGTTGGACATCAAGCTTCTGATGGAGCAGCAGACCGCTAGCCTGTTCCATGACCTGCAGTTGGTTCTTAGGTTATAACACTTTGTTGGAATAGTAGTAATTGCAGTGCAGTAGGTCAACTTTACTTATAGTCAAGTTGACTATACTGACTGTAAGTTGAGTGTATTGTTTTATGTGGGCCTACTATATTGGCTATAAGTCAAATACAGTATGCGCCTACTTCACACTAGGGCATAGGCTAAGCAATTGGCCATACAAATTACTGCGCAGACCGGCTAGCGGTCTACCAAACCTAAAATAATACATCTACCACTTGACCAATATAATACTACTGTTATTTCAACTAATCGAATCGATAACGTTGTAACGTTTAAAGCCTTACCAATACTAATCAGTGCTTATTAGGTTAAGTATAGATAAACTAAATAGAAAAAAAGCTACTTTCTGGTTACGCTTTACGTTAACAAACGGCGGCTAAGGTAAAGAAAAGATTTCTACGGAAGGCTTTTATTAGTACTACGCCAGTCCACAACGACAGGAAAACAAAAAAGACTTTTGGATTACGCTAGTTTATAACAGGAATTTGAAAGTAAGCGACGGTATCGCTATTTAAAAACATTAAGAAATCTTTACAGATCTTTTTAAACGACCTCCAACCTTACCCTTAATACCATATTTTTCCTTTACTTTACTTTTTTTTCACCTCTTTTATATTGAATTAATCGCCAAATTCGCTATTTTAAACCAAGATATAAAAATTCGCCAAATTACGCCGAAAAAGCCATATTATGCGACCTAACGCCAAATCGCCTAATTCTCACACGACTTTACGCCAAAATACCTAGTTACTTACTCTTCTCTAACCCAATTTTACACAAACTGAAACTTCAAAATAATCATTTTCAACACTTACTTTAAAACTATTACCGATGCCGTTAGGAAAAAAACAATTAAAGATTTCGGACTATTTTTTAAAAAAAATATTACAATAGAAAAGCTTCAAGGGTACGATATTAATAAAGACTTGAAGGGTAAATACTTAGTTAACTTCGTCAGTAATTAGATCTTTGATTACGATAGAAGCGAAAACCTCAACCGCGGCTATTATACTTTTCGTAAATGTCGTAAGTTTTTCGATAACTAAACTATGAATATATAGAAAAAAGTTTAAAAGGATATTAAATCGAAGTTAAAGGAATAATTTTAGCGACGAAGAATCTATATATTAAAAAAAAGCTTTACAAAGTTAGTCAAAACCCTTTTCGACCTGGCACAATATAAGGAATACTCTTAAGACTTATACCCGAAAGGAAAAGGCGTTAAGGAACCTCCTTTTTACGTGTTGACGATAAGGAATTTGTTAAACAATTCGGTAGTCTAACACTTTTATGTAATAACACGGAATATACCCTTCACAGTAGTAGTGTACATAAAGCAATAGCTATTAATACGGTAAAAGTAATTAACGTTGATGTTTTACACTAATTAATTAAGTAAAATTGGTAGGTCCCATAAAACCTTCAAGCTCCCATTACCCTTCAACCCCTGAATTAATATAGCTAAACCCTTTATAACCCTTTTTACGATAAGTTGACCTATACGTGCGAACTTATTGTAACTCCTACCACAAAACTTTACTCCTTAGGTTAAGCGACTAGCAATTACCCTTAACACTATATTTCGAAGGCTTTAAAGCTTAAATTTCTAAGAAATACTAATAAAAACTAGGATGATTATCATGACTTGTCCACAAAACCTATCAAAATGGTTAATATTAATTACAAATTCCTTATAAACGTTGTCAAAATCTGAAAGGATACAGAGAAATATAACGGGAAACTCTACAACCTCTTTGATGCAAAAATAATGCCCTTTTTAAATATTTTTAAGTAAATGAAGGTACCTCCTTTTAGTTTTTACTTACAATTCCCTAAAATTCTTATAAAGTACGTCAGGAACAATTACCAAACCTTTATAATTCGAGTAACTACCTTTTGCGAAATTTACGATAATATAAAAAGTTACTTCAAATATGACGTTCACCTTACCTAATAATATACGCATTAGACCATTATATAGTGAATTGAGATAATGACAAAAAGAAAAGAGAAAATACTAATAGATATATAAACTTAGATACTAAATAAATTGATGTTATACTAGCAAATGATAGGGAAATCTTACGTTAATGAAACCACACTTTCTAAACAGGTATGGGCAGCTATTACGGGAGTTAACGAGTTAAAATACGCCTTATGACGCCTAAATATCACTTTCGAAGGCTTTTTTAGCCAGTTACGCTCCTCGCTAGCAACTATAATAATATTTACACCAAAATTACTTGGTATATACCCCCAAGCCAGCAACTTACCTAAAGTAAATGAATAAAAAATACGGTAATGAATTAAGTCGACCGCAAATACGATTATAGTTCTTTTTTTAAAATCTTTGTTTTAGGTATACTATCACCGGGCAGTGCCCACTATATAGCTAGTATAGTACGACCCTTGCTAATGTGAAATACATACATATACCGGCGGAAAGGCTCGCAACTCAAATATTTCGACCCATAACAACAACTCTATTCGAAAATTCCTATTACTTTCAAATTGTACCGTATAAACCATTTAATAAACTATTCAAAGTTATATCCCAAACTAAACAAATAAATGAGGTTGAAAATCCGATGTTATATATATGGCTAATTTTCGGGTAATATGTTATACATATGTGTTAAATGACGTTAGAGTCTTATAATTAACCATATGGGTCCTTATTATGTATTACAAACTTATCGGAGACTACAAATATAAACCATATTTGTATAAGTTTTTCCACGTATTATGTAAAGGAGGGCAGACACTACTAATTGTATAGTAAAAGGATTTTAACCAAATATACTTATAAAAAAAATCTACAGTTACAACCTTTATTTAAAAAACAGAAGACTATAAAGACAAAAAGAAAAGCAAAAAATCTAAGTTTAAGGTAACTTCACAACTTGAAGACCCATAATATTGTACGGGCATAAAAGCTATGGCCCTAGTCGGGCTGTATTACACGGCCATTTTAGTCCCCGTTCGACGCCTATTTATATCGAGGATCTAACAGCGGTTGAAAAGAGTAAAAGACCTATAAAACACTTATATCTAAGTAAAAATCCTATAGCGGTAGAGAAAATATACTTTATAACTCGGTAAAGGTATTTCGAAAGAAGCAACCTGGTTGATTCATAGAGGAGAGTACTTGCATGCATGGTGTATGCTGTCTCGTACCTTCTCACGAGACTGCCTACTCATGAGTGCACCTTCTTTTCTCATGAGTCATTCTTCTCATAAGTACTTATTATTATTATGTTAGATTCCTATTTTGAGCTTAGTCTTTACCTTAAAATACAGACCGAAATATCATTATACGTTCGAACGTATAAACAGTATAACAAATAGTAGTTATAAGCTAAAATTTTATTTGGTATTAGATCGATTAATTTTTGTAAAGTAATTAAAATGAGTTACTAACGCGGAGTTATAACTATACAGTATTGCCACTAAGAAACACTAACCTAATTCTTATTTCCCTTTTCCTTTACCATATATTACCAGCTTTCGTTTTACGAGTTTCAAATCTTAATATATAAGTTAGCGAAGGTTGTAAGCGCTAGGTAATACACCAAAATGAGCCTTAAAACCCTCGCCGCACGCGCTAACAAACGTGTGTACAAAAGCTTTAGAAAGAACCTACACTTTCTACACCAAAATTAACTATCACTTTCCTTTTACTTTTAATAAAAGCCGTTTTTCGCCTGAATGTATACCTTTATTTATTATATTTTCGCCTACGACTTTACGCTATTACAACCCTTTAGCCTATTTTTTATCTAAGCCGATTCTTCATTCGCTTATCTCTATCGCAAGTTTTATACCTTCTGTTACTATCGCAAGTTTTACATCTCGCGTTACTATAGAATCAGAACAAGTATCTCAAGTAACTGGTCCCGTTTCTGGTAACGTTAATACTGCGAAACTCGTGGCAAACCTGCGCCGCGAATTTAAGGAACGCGATGCTACAAGACGTGCGGAGAATAACTCTATTATAAAGCTCCTCAATAGCTTGGTTTTTAAAAGTTTCTATTCTCGTAACCTTAAATCCTCTTCTCGTCATTATTATCGCTAAACTTCGTCCATTTCCATAACCTCATCGGATACTTCTGAGGGTAGTCATTATCGCTCTTATTATAAAGGGAAAGAATGCGAGCCCTTTCGCGACCATCGAAAGCATAGATCCTTTTGTCGCCGCCACGAGCCCTCCTACAACCGTTGTATACGTGGGTTCTCTCGCCGCCGCCACGAGCCCTCCTACGACCGTTGTGTACGTGGGCCCTCTCGCTGCCGCCACGAACTTTCTCGCGACCACCGCGAGTATAAACCCTTTCGACGCCGTCGCTTTCGTTTTCGAACCCGTTGCGATCCTTTCCGAACTCTAAATATGATAGCCACCCAATATTCGGCTGGTAACACTCGCCGCCTAAAGCGTAAAGAAATTGGGGTATTTAACTTCGAGTATTCTAATCCTTAGGATATAAGTATTATTATGGTAGGGGAAAATATAGTTTTAACAAACGTATAAAGCTGTTAATAATGTTTAAATACTTTTGTAAATACCTCTTTAGCCTTGTGATAGTCAATCGTAAAAATATTCTCTACTTTGCTATCGGGATTGGCTATATATTGGTGAAATATCGAGATCACCTTTTACGAGCGTCGCACAATGTCTCGCCGCGATTTCGTATATATTATAAACATTCTAGTCGATCTCATTCATATATACCTAAAACAAACTACTATGAAGTTTAAAAGAGCCAAGTTTTTATTACGCGACTTTCTAAATAATAACTATAAGTTATGTAAGTATGTTGAAACAAAAATACGTTACGTGAGGGCTATAGGTATATTAAATCGTTTTAATAATAATTAGTATAGTGTTATAATTGATATATGGTCCGTATGAAATTTAAATATTTATTAGTACTTATTGCCTGTATATTGTAAAAAAAACTATAAATAAGTATTTGGTTA
Organism: Anisogramma anomala; assembly: GCA_038502455.1. Classification (NCBI taxonomy): domain Eukaryota; kingdom Fungi; phylum Ascomycota; class Sordariomycetes; order Diaporthales; family Gnomoniaceae; genus Anisogramma; species Anisogramma anomala. The sequence continues at coordinate 3,668,502 of JASMMZ010000008.1, read as the reverse complement.
AAATTTAAAGGTCAAAAACCTTATTATTAACAGTAGTAATACAACGTTATTCTAATTACCAATCTTCTTTAGGAGATACAAGCTAGAGGTACGATTAGCAGTATTTTCGTAAATACAAATACCAACCTCGTAAGGACGAATACCAGTCCCATAAACCCGAAAACAATACTAAAACGTACGAAAAACGCCTCTTGCAGGAATATAATCATAAGCGTTATAATTACCGCCCTCGCGAGAATGCCAACCAAGACTGTAGTCGTAATAAACGAAAACGTAATCTTAATAAACGGGAACGTGATGAAAACCGTCTTCGTAACTATCGAAATCGCGATCGTAAACATAAGGTTAATAATTGGTAGTCGGAAGCAAGCGATGATAATTATTTAGATTTAAACTATTTTAATTACTTACGAACGCCTTTATAAATAAGTTCGTATCACTCGGGTGGTAAGATGGATTATATAATAAAGCCTAACCTTACGTCTCCTAATCAACGTATTTGTATATATTATAATGAAAATTATAATTCGCATAACGCTTTGTTTAAGTATTTCAAGGCTTATGTCTGAAAAAATAGGGTTTCCTTTAACGATATAAAAAGATTTATATAATAACTAAACCCTATATAACATGTAATTATCCTAAATAATGTCGTAAATAATATAGAAAACCTTAATATTATTATGGCTAAGCCTGTTAGCAAAAAGGTAACATTCGCTATAAATGGCTATCACTACCTATAAATTGTTGTACGAGTTAGCTCTACGGGTAAAAATCATATACTTTACCTCGATATAGGCGTTATTAAAGACCTTTCATCTAAATTTTGGCTAAATATAAACTTTTCTAATTATATTACGATAGATATGTCTGTGACCGAACGTGAAATAATTAGCAGAGTAATAGGTCTTTTAATTTGCGTTACTACTAAAACGAATTAAACCTTTTATATTAATGGGTATAAATCTGACCGCACTCCTGTATTACTATAAGAAATAGCTAAAGCTTAGCTTCTCAATCGCCTAGATGTTGGTGTTTTATTAATAAGCCACTGGGTAGAACATAGTAGCATGGATATACTGATGTCTAGGAATGTAGTTTGTTTTAAAAATAGCCACTTCTAGATTCCTTTTTTATTATATACAGTAGCTACGTAACTTATTATACATAAGGTTACTTTTAACCCTAAAGTCGTTATTAAACATGGATAAACGATATACGTCATTATTGAGTATATTTCCCCCTTTAAAAGCAAGTACTTTATATTTATAATTCAATATCTATATGACTTTGATACTTTAATCGATACGAATATTCTTTATATAATATAACTTTATTATATTACTGTGAAGGCGGTACGCATCGCCATAATTACGCGTTTGAAAACTATTGCAAAATTCGAAGACAATGCTTATTTTTAAACAGATTGGACGGAATCTATGCAAGTTCTTATATAGGCTATACTATCGGTAACGTATCCTTTATAGTGGCGCAACTTACCAAATGGTTATTGGTAATTAGTAAGTTTCTTTTGTTCCTATTGGAGCCTTGGATATATTTACCCCTATTTCGGCAATAAGTATTAAATTTAAGTTGAATTTTCCAACCTTTCACGTTGTTGTCGCGTTTACGAGTACTGCTTTTTCTACCAAAGCTTTGTTAAGCTTTAATTAAGCACTACTTTTCTGGATGTAGTAATGTATTTGATATAAGAATCTGGGGTTTCTAAGGTAGTAAACCCCATTAATAATAAAACGGATCTCGTTAAACCTCGCGACAAGCCACATTATCGAGATATTTCGTTAGGTATAAAGATACCAAAAACTATGCCTATAGTGAAAACTATATAAGGCACCCATATTAATACGACTGACCCGACGCAATCTATTTAATTTTAACGAATTTAAAAACGATAACTAGCCCTTTGAAAAGATGCCGATCCAATTAAGATACCTATAGATTAAATAATAAAGGTTTTACTTAGTAACGATTAGTAATATGTTAAGCTTTACTGTTATTCTTATCTGGTATCCAAACGAAACGAAAAGCTCTTCGATTGATGGTTAGATACTTTATACAAGAAAAAACGTATGGAAGTCTCTAACGACATATCTATATTTACATTACCAGTATTCTTTATATAAATAATTATGTAAATAGTAGACAAAGATTGAGTGGTAATGAATTTACAATTACTTAGTACATAGGCTATCATAAACTCCTATTTATTACCTTTGTGAAAGTATGTTATTAAGTTTATTTGCGTTTAAAAATAGATCACTATTATAGAACCTACCAAGTTTTTTGTTTTTTGGACTTTTAATATACTTAGATTTCCGCGACCAATTTACTTTCATTAGCCACCGCGGACTCGAACGAAGTAAATTTACTCCTATAGGCTTTCGAAACTTACTATCCTACGACTAACGTTTTCTAAACCGAATATTGAAAGAATTTCATCCTTTTTATCGTATATTTACTGACAATATAATCATTATTCTAATATGTTCGAAAAATACCTTACTTATTTAGGGGCAGTATTTAATTTATTCGCTAGCAAAAACGTCGCTTTATTTCCGGAAAACTCTTATATTAGCTTTTAAATAGTGGAACTTTTGCTATTTTACTAAAACGCCTTTGGACTTTCAACTACTAAGGAGAGAATTCAAGGTTTTCGAAATCTTTCTTTTCCTCATAACTTAAAGGTATTCGAAATATACCTTGGAGTAACAGAGGTTTTAAAGCTAATAATACCCTATTACGCCTTATTATAAGGTTTAATTTAAAAACTCAAACACATTTACTAGTATAAAAAAGAAAAGAAAGATAATTTAAAGTCGGTAATTATGAAAAGAAACTATATTATACGCAGTTTATATTGATTTATTTTACGCCTGAATAATAGAATTATTTCAAGGCCACTGAAGCCTGTTTTTGTAAACAGCTTAATTTATATTACTCAAATCCGACACGCTAATTCTTTCTTCAAATTAAAAGTCTTAAACAAGGATTCGGCGTTGTATTTTTTCACCTTAAAAAGAGCTATTCCTAGTAAAGGGAGCAACCTATTCCAGTAATTTTGATCGAGTTAGTAATATTTTTAAATCTTCTCCTAACTCTCGTAAAACTAAACCATAGTCCTTTAAAACATAAGGTCGCTTATCTTATATAGGTATATAAACGCCTCTGAACGACCTTGGTTAACAACTTTTTACCAACAATTATCATTATTGATTATAAGGCTAGTAGGGGTATTATGAACCAAACTTCACTCAATATATCATTGACTGATAGGTTAAATTGATTATTAGTTAATACGTTCATTTACGTCAATATATATTTTTTAAATATAGTTTACTTGCTAGGACGCCTTAATTTGGTACCAAATACCCTTAACCGCTTGCTTTTAAACGAGGACCAACAACCTTACAAGACTGATATACCAGTATTGGATTAGATCTTTAATGACTTACCGACGGTGGATTTTCAGATAATACATCTTGTATAGATACAAATCCATGATGACATACAAATTCACTTTTAGACTAGTAATATAAGGATACCGTTTAACGTGAAGCCCTGAAAGATTTCGCGGATAATAAAACCGATAAAAATATAACTTTTAATGTTTTTTTTAGTTTGGATACCCATTTAAATTCGTTAATCGCTTGCTATAAAATAGTAATGCCAATGATTGTAAAAATATTCATAATTTCAATAATATTTATAAAGGAATTTTTCGCCGAGTTACATGATTAGAAACACCATTTTGGACCCAAAACATAATGATAACCTTAAACGGAGTACATTTTCGCTGGAAACGTAAGCTTGTAAAAGTATACGTCAGAAATTGTATATATTGCGGAAAATTGCGTAATAACAACCAAAAACAACTCTGCCACCTCAAACCTATTAAAACAATTTAGGAACCAATATATATAATCTACATAGATTTTGTGGTTGCACTATCAACAGTGCCTATTAAAGGCACACCTTGGATATTACCTTACAAGGAATTTTTTGACGCCGTAATGCCTATTATCTACAAAACCTCTAAACGAATACTCCTGATTCTTAGTTATATGACGTATACGGAAAAAGATTAGGCAGTTGTTTTGGTTAGACAATTTTTATTATACGACTAGCCTTATCCACAGAAAATTATCTTAAATAAAGACATTAAATTTATTTTAGCCTTTTGGCAAAATTTATAAAAAGGATTTAGAACAAGTTTAAAAATAAAAATAGTTTTGGTAGGCCTTTATCGTTACAGCGTAGTTGATTCGAATCACTGTGGTCGAAGAAACTGGTGCTGCGTTGATATTGTTGTTTGAGATGTGTCATTTCTAAGTTTAGCAGACCGCTAGCCGGTTTGCACACTAATTTATATGGCCAAACGCTTTGGCCTGTACCCCACTTTGAAGTGGACACCTACTGTACTACACTTGCAGTGCAGTCTCACAAACTACGGTTAATTTTCAGTACGTACAATCAACTTTACTGCAAGTAAAGTTGACTTGGTTGTACTGAGTTTGACTGCTATTCCAACAAATAGCATATTATTTACAAGTTGATGGACAAGTAGAAAAAAAGAATCAAGCAGTTAAATTATCTTTACGTCACTTCGTCACCTAATATCCCAAGTAATATTAGGTTAATATTATACCAGCCATATAATGAAACTTTAATAATAGCTACTTATATATCTTGAAAACTAGTCCTTACGAGTATTCATTCGGATTTAAGCTTACGGTACCAGTAAATAATTTTACAATAATTTTACCTCGTTAGTAGGCAGAAATTCGTTTCATATAAAAACTGTCGGTAAGGTCTAAAACCTTGGTTTCACGTGAAATAAGGTAAGTAGAAGATTAATCGTTAGATTGGTTTTGTAGTAATAAAAGGGATTGTTCAAGAAGAAGCATCTAGAGGTGCACGCCACAGGTGAGGGTTTATAAGCTCTCTCCCAAAGCGTACTACTCTAGAATACCTCTTCTAGACTGATCCACGCATTGCTGTTTGGTTTGGAATAACCATTCTAGACCGCTCCATACATGATACACTTTTTGTCTTGCAAGAGTGTAGCCTGTAGCATAACACGTTATCGTACACTTTATAGGAGTGCACCCTGCAATACAGTATACTGCCACTAGGCCTATATATACTATTTATAAGGGTATATAGTAATATCTACACAGGCAATCTTTTCTTTCTTCCTTATATACTTTGTACCTATAACTCAGTAGTAATAGTATGGTTATAGTTGTAAAAGTCTAAATTAATAGGTTTTATATTGATATTGTTATAATAGTATTAATTGTAAAGGGTTTATGTTAACAGTTTCCGTAATAATAGTATAGTTGGAAAGGTTCGAATTGACAAGTTCGGTTGTAATTAGTAAGCTTTGTCACGGTTGTAATTATAGCTCCGTTAAAATTAATAAGGTTTAGCCGTGGTAGTAATTATAGTTCGAGCCTGGTTGATGTAACTAAATGTGGATGATATAGTTAGTGATAGCGCCTTTTTTGGTTTTTGACAAGGGTAATTACGCAGGGGTAATTACGTAGGAGTAATTACGAAATGACTTATTAGGTTAGTATGAAAAGATGTATCGCTATCGCTTCAGGCAAAACTTCTTTTCTTGTTCTTTTAAAGACACATAGTCTTGACTAATACAAATCCTCATCCTAATTCAACCTTTATTTAATTTAATTAGTCTAAGCTGCTCTCATAAGTGGGTCACTTGACCAATACCCATATACTAACCACTTCTTCAAATAAATACCGTGTAAAAACAAGATAGTAAAGCGCCGTTTAACGTGAAAACGTCGGCGCACCGCCATCGTCGCAGCCGCCACCGCCGCCACCACTATTAGTTCGCCCTTATCGGGTATAATCTCGTTAATAACGGCTACTCCGCCCGTCGCCACTATCTCGCCCAGCTCCGCCGCCGTCGCCTCATCCCCTTTCGCCGCTACCGCCACCCCCCTAAGCCCCGCCGCCGCCGTTACCTCGTCCTTTTCCACCGCCATCGCTACTACCCCCTCTTTCCCCTCTTTTCTCTTATACTTTCCTAGCCTTTGAGGAGGGAAAACGGGGGTATTTTAAAATTATAAACATTACCCTCTCTCGATGGGTAAAAGCCCTATTATCCGTAAAACTTTTTTTACGCCGTAAACGTAACTTAAAGTAATTACTTTAAAGTTTTGAAATCATAAATTTACCCGTTCGTTTATCTTTAACCTCCATATTTTAAATAAAAAGTATAAGGCGAATCTGCTCCACTGTTTCGAACTCCATATCGTTAAGGTACGTTGCGAAGCCTTTTTAACGTGTAAGGTGTTAAAATGACGTACCCGGGTATGTAATTCCGGGCTGTTACTAGATACGCGTTATGTATCGTATGTCGCGTTCGCGGTTAAGAGTAAGTCCATTAACAATTATTACGAAAACGTGGGTCTTTTAACTCGTTATTACCATTATAAACGAATTGGAAATTCGTACGCTTCCGTTCCGGTAATTTTAGGATCGTAAGCCGAGGCCATATTATACGTTCTCCGGCTTTTTAATAAGTTTTAACCGAATTAAAAAAAATCCTTCGATGAAAATACACCGTTTAAAACGTTTCGAAAAACGATTGCGGTCGCAAATAATTCAAATAAACCGATACTAATTAATAATAGGCGTTAACCAGTTGTTTAGAGATTCGACAGACGCCTTCGCCTCTTGAAAACGGGATTTAGGTATATACTATATAGGTAAGTTTAACGACGTTATCGTACGTCGTTGTAAAAAGGGTAATCTCCCCTTTACGCCTTTGCCTAAAGGTATATCTCGTAAAGCGCAGGGTTATATCCTTGTTAGCGCTAATAACGTTGATAACGGTAATGAAGGTGGCGCCAGAACAAAATGGGAAAGCGACGGAAAGAACGGTAAAGACGTAATGGCATCGACCTCTCCTTTTAGAAGTGGATAAATACTCCTCGAGCTAGGCTAACGTATCCAGTTATAGTTTAGTACGTTACATAGTAATGTTATGACATTTTATAAAACAATAGATTAAAAGTGATAAATGTAACTTAAAGTATATGAAACAAAAAGAGGTAAAATGCTAAAAATAATATGATATTATAAATAGAAATAAAGTAAGGTAAATAGTAAAAAAATTAATAAGGTTAAAGTGCATAGAATAAAGGGTAGAAGTACGTTAAAAGCGGTCCGGAGTTATTTTGAAAGAAAACGTGACGATATGCAGAGAGCAGCTTAAAATGTTAAATCTAAGCAAAGGGGAAAAAATAGGTGAAAAAGATAGGGTTAAGGTATGTAAAACAAAAAGAGGTAGAATTTGTGAGATGTGTGAAATGATAGGGTTGAATAAAGTTAAAATCGAGGATCGGCGCGAATAACGTGATACGGGTCGATTCAAATTGGCAAAAAGTAGTATAGTAGCTTATTGAAGTTGTAAAACCTTTTTAGCAGCCGTGATAAACAATATATTTATCGATATAGGTATTTTTAATACTATGTTCGGTATAACTTTAGTTATCGTATCCGCAGGTTTGGATTTTCCATCGATTCACCTTGTTCTTTTTCGATTTTACAGCGTTTATATGATTCGCGTAAAATTATAATTTCGATGATTAAACGCTTTTCGTTTATAAGACCCAATTTAAATAGGTATTTATAAATAGAAAAGGAGTTAGTTTATATATACAAAGGGATAGAGTGTAAATCAAGCTTAAAAATAATTATCCAGACCGTTATTATTATAATAATACCCGAATTGAAGCTTTTAACCATATTATAAATATAGGAAGCCACAACGTTTTTCGTAACCCTTTTATACTTTATAAAGCTTTAATAGATAATGTTTTTACAAAGACTAAAGCCGTTTTAGGCCGGTGTTTCGTTACTAAGGATTAAAACGAAGTTCATTTATAAGCTATAGTTGTTGTTATTAATAAAATAGTCCTTAGTAAAAATAAACAGTTTTTTTAACACGTGTGTTTAACAATATAAATTGTAAACCGCGTTTGAAATTGTATATTCATTATAAAAACGTTTGTTAAGCGTTTTTCATATATGGTTTATCGGGGCGGTTTGGTATTATACGGAAATTGAAAGGTTAATTAACACCTTTCATTATATTGTAAAAGCAACCTAAGTGTTGTATACGCGTTGGAATTTATACTTGTCGGCCCGTTATGTACTATTTAAAACGAAAAAGGCATCCTTATCTAATTTCTTCTTTTACTTAAGGTCTAAAACATCGTTTCGAAAAGTAATAGTAGCATTATTAAAACCTATTATATGGTATTCCATTAATTACGTTTTAGGTTTCTCTTTTAAACCGGCTTTTAAAAGTTTTCTTCTTTTAAATGCAGAAAATGAGGCGTTATAGAACTTCAAAGTATCGTCTATCTATATACCTGTTAATGTAAAGCCTTTCGAACGGATTATCGATACTAATAGGTATAGGTCGAAGGTAGAATTTTTATCTCAAGAAGTTTCTTATAATGCCTTTAATAGGTGTTATACTAATAAATACCGGCTTTTATTAAGTTATAAAGTAGTTTTATAATACGTAAAATCGTCTTGGGCGGGTAATATTACCTGAGATTTTTTGAGTATATCAGTGTAAATTTGTCGTTTAAATTACTTTTTAAATTAGGTATATACCTATGTTGTACTTCGAAGTTCGATATATAAGTTATACGATTCGTTAAGGAAAGTTGCGAATGTAAAAATTAGGCGATAATTAACTTGTTACAACTTAAGTTATTAGGTTATAATATTCTTTTTACCATCGTCAATATATCCTTTAATAATTCAATATGTTTCTTTATAAAGTTTTCCGGGTTTATTCATAATTTAATACATAAGGCAGGTTAAAAATATCTTTTAGGTATAGTAAACAGCCGGATCGAAACGTTTAAAACGAAATATGTCTTAGTCGATTAAGATTGAAATCTCTATTTGTGTAGATTATTCGAACGAGATACTTAAGATAGTGATAATTTCATTCACGAAGTTTTAAGCTTAGCTTGCGGTTTGTAATCTCCTTTTACGTGATGAAGGAGTTATGACAAAGATCCTAAGACTTTTTTTGGTTTGGAACCGAAAAGGCGTCCTCAGCGGTAAGGTTTTAACGGGGTTAATATAAACGAGCCACTTTTATCTGGAGTAATCGGACCGGAGTCGTATTTCGAAGGTGAAGCTAGAGTTATAATCGGTTTAAATTCGTCGTTTTAAGGGATATTTCTTTGATGATTTTATTCGTCTTATGGTTTCAGGTAGTTTCTTTTCATTTTCCTTTTATATTCGCGTATTATTATTTAACAAAACGAACTTATATCGTTTGGTAAATTCACGAACATATTATTTCCTTTAAACCCATTAATATTATGAGGGCTAATCTGTTCATCTCTTGTTTTCTAAACGAAAACTTTAAATTATAATGATAAATTTAAAACGCCAGCTTTATATAAACTATTCCCCGTAACTAACGTTCTGGATACGTCGTTTTTCACCCGTAGGGAACGTAATGCCGCCATGGTCTTCGCTACTAGATAGGCTCTTTATACTGTAAACGTTAATAGTACAAAGTTTGTATAAATCCTCAGGTAGGTACTAAAAACAAGAAGTGTGAGGATAAGCCTATTTAGGCCAAAAGTGTTATTAACGGCGTTAACCGTTGTTTGAAGGATAGATTATTTAAAGCTGGTACATTTTAGCTTTTACGATGGTATTAAGTACATTTTCTTAAGTAATCTGTAATACCGCTTACACTTCTTGATACCTTATAAGGCTTTTACTAAAATTTATTTATATTCGTTACCGGTTATCCGAGCTTTAATACGTTATACGGTAAAATCGAAAGTCGTATTAACGTCGTATATAATCCAATTGGGGGGCCTGAAATAAACGTTGAACTAATAATTAACTAAAGCGTTTCAATAATTTATAGCGGAAACGTTCCGTTTAAATTTGGCAGCTTAAAATGATATTGTTGCGTTGACAACATAAATAACAGGTTATCTATCTAAATATATAATACTAATAATTACTTTGTAATCAAAGTATATATCATTTTAAAGGCGGAAATTAAACCGTCGTAAGTCCTATAAGTGTAGTTGGTATTTACAACAAAACTTTTCAATAGCTCTAAATACGTCTTTTTTTTACATCCGTATGTCCTATAGCGTAAAGCAAACGTAAAAGGCGTTTTATAATCGGGTATCCGAATCGTTAATGTAAAATCTGTAATTCTGTTTATATTGAGTAAATAGCCCTAATTTTACGTGTTTTTGGGAAAAACCACAAATAGCCAAATTTAAACCGAACGGTACGAATATATTATTTAGAACGCGAAGAAGTTAGTTAGTCGTATTCCGGACTTCAATTCCGAACTTATTTGTATTAATTAATGAAAAGGAAAACAGTATTTTAAAGTCTATTATATAAAACTTAACCGGTCTAAAACGCGTTTTATAACGACTGTTCTGAGAGATAATGTTTTGCCTTTACTAAATAGGATTTTTCGGTGTTTTCCTATTCGGTTTAGCTAAAAATTCGGGAACTTCGCTGCAAACGCATCGAATTGCCGTTTACCAGTCGTTGAAATTTCGGCTACGTTAATATTAGGTATAATACCCTAAAACCTATTTCCGTATTTGTTGAAAAGCGTAAATTACAACACAATATAGGCGTTAATCATTTTGTTTACACAATTTAAGCCTGCAATATATATAAAAGAGGAGTTTTAAAAGCCATCGAAAATACGTTAAGCGGTTTGATCATTTAATGTTAATAAATATATATTATTATATTTAGGGTAATTTTTTACGGATAGACTTTCGTAAAGATAAGAGTTCAATCTATTATTTATACCTTTTTACTCGGCTACTTATAATGAAAAATGAGCTTTTATCCGATATTTAAATGTATAATAGACTCGTAATTCTCGTGAAATTCAAATTTACTCATAAGTTGTGTGATTTATAAACTAGTAGCCGACTTTGCAGTATATGATACATCGCTTTTGTAAACTCACGGAGCTTGTTATGCCTTTTTACAAGTATTATTATAGTATCTATGCGTTGTTTTCATTTACAAACAATCGTCACTATCCCTTATTGCTAAGGTTTCCTCTTTAATATCTATACCTTGGACGTTTGTTCTACCATAGGTAAAATTCAAGTCTTCGATTTAAAACGTGGTAAACAGTTTCGACAAGGTTTAATTTAGTAATTTAGCCCTTTCATTTAATTTTATCAATTATAAATACTAATCCGAAGCTCGCTTATCGGTGTATAAGGGTTTGAAACGATTTTTTAAGGTTCGTATAAAAGGCCTTTAGGTCCTTTTCCGGTTTAAAAAGTATAAAGTTGAAATCGTGGTTTCCGAGGAAAATTTTCGTTATTACTTGGATAAACAGTTTTTTACCTTTATATTCTGGTTTAAGGGATACCTAATATTTTCGAATTTTAGCTAATAAGAAGGTTAAGATTTCCTATAGGTTTCAAGGACGTTTTCCTACTAGTTTTTTATGCATTTCCAAGTTTTACCGATCTAATCCTTATCGTAAATTTCGTAATTTGTTTCAGTATCGTAGTAAAACTTTAAATAGTTATGATACTTTATAAATATATCTACGAATGTAGAATAAGACATATATAGTCTTTTAATCTATCCGGATAATATTCTGGGTAAGATAATATAAAATTAAAACGGCTCGATATCTAGTTTCTTACATGTGTTAAGTATAATACGTATCTTATTATCGAATACATCATATAATTAGCTATATTTATTCTCGTCCTTATCTCAAATCCTAGCGAAGTTGATAAGCTTTATAGGATTGTTCTTATTAGTAGAAAAGCGGTATGGTAAAAGGTTACAGTAGGGGTCATGGTTAGCGGTTATTAATCCATAGGGTACATATTAACGTTTTGCGCTATTTGTTGATTTTTGAAGCGGGTTATTATTTGTATTTTGGCCGATTCTAGTATGGTCAATCAGGTTATTTTCGGTGTTTCGGCCGCTCCCGCTATAGCCGAACGTGTTATTTACGGTAATCGGGGTATAACTTTGTCTCCACGTTGGTTCGAAATTGCGTTTTAGGGAGGGTTCGCGTTTAACCCTCATTAAAGATAATCGTTGCGGTGCTTTTTCCTTTTCCGTCGATTCATACAGTTTTGTTTTCTCTTCGAGGCGAGCGTTTAGATTTATTAAACGCCTCACCTTAATTTGCGGTAGCTTTTCGTAACCTCGGCCCGTTGTCTCAAATAAGCATGTTCAACTTTTTTAAGTAATATCTTTTTATCAACTTCCCTTTTATTACTTTATCGTTTATTTACTTTGGTACTCATATAAGTTAAGCCGTTGTTGATAGGGTTTCTACGATACGGTTATTATTTTCACTGGTAGTATTGATACCTTTATTTCTTAGTTATTTCCAAAATATCATTGAAATTGTATTATTGACTATTCGTTATATATCTGGCGTTCATTCCGTAAAGTGTTTTATAAAATCGTTAAATAGGTCGCGTTTTTTTATTTCGTCGTTGTATTAATGAAAGATTACATTTATAATATACGTATTTTTCGTATAAAGATCCAAATCCCTTACTAGTACCTCGATTTTATTATTTTATAGGGTAAGGTTCAAGTACTTTAAGATATTATTGCGAAACGACGTGTATGTAAAGAGGTACTCCATATATTCGTTAGTCTTTACCAAATTTGTTATTGGTTAAGCCATCGTGTGTTCGGTAAAGGTAATCTATGTATATCTGTAATATTTAAGGCGATGCGAATTAGTAATATTTCGTTATAATTGAATTTGAGTACATTTAAATTTCAAAATTTAAAGTAGTTTAATGTTCAGGGCAATTTAAAGTTTAAGGTAGCTTGAAAAAATTGATGTAAATGAAATAATTGAAGCGGTTAAAATAAGGCTTATTAACGTTTGGTAACGTTACATGAACTAAGCGTCTATAAAAACTTAAATATCGTGAAGTTCAAATTAAAAATATATAAGACGAACTTAAAAAAGCGAATAGAGCAAAGAAAGTGTCAGGCGAATAGGGCAAAGGAAGTGTAAGGCGAATAAGGCCAAGAAAGTGTGATTATGGAGAGGTATATTACGTGGTCCGGTGTTAAGTAATCGGTTTGGATTAGTGTTTCGTAGTCCCTTTTGGTGGAGTGAGCGGCTTAGTTGGTTTATGCGTAACCGTTTTTGTCAAAGAGATCAGTTTTGTTGATGTATTCGTAACCGTTTTTGGATTGAGCGAACGGTTTGGATACTTTGCTCGCAACCACTCCTGTGTTTTGCGAATGGTGTGGATTGTCGAAAATCGGACGGGTGCTAACGAAGGGTTCCGAAACTTAGTAGTTCTAGTTTACGTAATATGATACGTAATAAAACGCCCTTGCAAAAAAACCCCGGGTACGTTTAAAGTGCTAATACAAGTTAACGATTAACATAACGAGGCTTTTTAGTAAATAAGGTATTGACTGGTTAATAATATCATACTAAAAGTATTTTTTTGAAATTTTCTTCAGATCTTACAGTTTTATTACGCTTCGGGTTTTTCGGCGTTCCCGCGCAATTTCACACTGCTGTATAGTTTATATTAGTTGTAATAGTGAAGCATAAACAATTAAAACCACTACAATATCCCGCTATAGGTATTTAACTTAGGTTTATCTCTTTTTTCCTAGGTTATTTGTAGTCGACCGTATCGGCTTCTAATTAGTGTTGGTAAGGTTCAAAACCATAGTTTTACGTAAAATAAGGTAAGTAAAAAAGTAACTATTAAATTGGTTTTGTAGTAATAAAAGGGATTATTTAAGAAGAAGCATCCAGAGGTGCATACCATAGGTAAGGGCTTATAAGCCCTCGCGCAGAGCGTACCCCTCTGGAATACCTCTTCTAGACTGATCCACGAATTTCGTTCGGTCTAGAATAACCATTTCAGACCGCTCCATGCATGATGAACTTTGCGTCTTGCAAGAGTGCAGCCTGCAGTGTAATACGTTATCGTGCATTCTATAGGAGTGCAACAATACAGTGCACTGCCACTAGGCCTATGTATACTATCTATGAGGGTATATAGTAATATCCACAAAAACATTTACAACGAAACGCATAATTAACAATGAATATTGTTACTGCTAAAGAAAAAAAGCCATACGATCAGAATCATCATTGGTATAAAGTTGCTGTTGGTGATAAGGTGTAGTTAAATCTAGGAAAAGCTTACAAACCCCTTTACAAAAAGGTATAATTGTTTCCACCGCGTATAAGGTTATATACAATTGTAAAAAAAGTTAATAATTTGGCTTTTACCTTCAATTTTCCACCAAGCTTACAAATTCACCCAATTGTTAGCATTGTTTATTTGCTACCCTTCCGAAACCTAGTAAATAACCGATTTAACAGAATTACACCACCGCCTAAACCCAATAAATACGAAGACGACGGATCAGATGTTAAAAACTGGAAAGTAAAACGTATATTAGCCAAACAAGTAGATCGACGCCGTCATAAAGGAGATCAAGTTTAACATCTTCTCAGATAGAAAAGCTTTACAGCTTATAACGACAAATGGAATCCGGAATCAAAATTAAATCACCCAAAATTAATTAAGACCTTCAAGAGGAACAATGGGAACATTTCTGGGACTTGACTTAAATAATAAGAACATCATTATTTCTTTTTTTCCCCAGCATTTGTTGATTTACAAAGGGGGATACTTACATGCATGGTGCATGCTGTCTCGTGCCTTCTTACGAGACTGCCTACTTATGAGTGCGCGTTCTCTTATTATGAGTTATTTTTCTCATGAGTACTTATTGTTATAATACTGGATTCCTACCTTTATTTTAGTTTTTACCTGAAAATAAAGACCAGGATACCACCATACGTTTGCACGTACAGACAGCATAACAAACCTAAGCTACCTTTTTTCTACGGACTGTAAGCCTAAAAATTGTAAAAGAATCGTAATAGGGGTATATTACTAAGCCGTTGGTATGCCGTAAATATTCTTTTGTGGATAGTCAAAGAAAAGTATTTAAAGTATAATCGAAGGCTCCGTTAAGCGGACGGGGTGCTGGTGTAGATAGCAATGACTTAAACATAGAAAAATAAATAATTCGATCAATAAAGCAGTCAATTGGGAACGTTTATAATAAATTCATTTTTTAGACTTTAAAACGCAAAAAGAATTATACTTGTAATGTACAAGTCTACGTTTAAAAGGCCACGTTAGCATAAGTAACGAGGGACGGAATCGTTCGTTGTAAGAGCTGTTCTTTGAATGCACCGCTACGCGAGCGATACACCGGGCCAACAACGATCTCTATAGCTAAAAAGGGGTCGCCGAAGGATATTGAAGTGGTGATAAAGCCGATTGAAGATTTTGTGGTGAAATAGAATATATGTAAAGTGATGGTGTTAAGAGCGGCTGGACCTGAATTTTTTTCTCCGAAGTAGGTACCATTGGAGTTTACAATGTAGACCCCCTACCTTCCTTAACAAGGTGGTTTGTGCACCAATGCCAAGAAAGTTGATGTAAGTTTGAAAATATATAGGCGCTTTTAACGCCTAAGGTCTGGACTTACAGACTCAAACTAAAGGTAATAACCAAGTTGATGTGAATAAGATCAAGATTTTAACGAACCCACTAACCGTAAAAACTATTGTCTGAATAATAGTAAGGGATATTGTATTTGTAACAAGTTCATATATTAGTTTACGCGTATCTCTCCCGCTGAATATAATAGGAAAAAAGTAATGTATTATATCTAATACCTTATTACCATAAAATAGGATTACTTGAATTAAATTCTAAATTTTAAGTGCGATGATTTCATTAACGGTGACGATACCCTTAATTAAATGAAATAATATAAAGATTCAGATTCTGGTACAGCCTAGTAACTAGCCGACTACGCTTTTTTATGCCACTTGGGAGGTAAATACCCTTACTTTTACCTTAACTAAGCCACCAACCCTTTATGCACCTTTAATCTCCGCGATTGTTATGCGAACCATATGTTTTAAGGCATTATACTAGATATAGGGGTAATGAGGTATTTAATAGGAGGCTATTCGTATTACGTGGCATTGCGGAGGAAAAGTATCACGGCTACTGAAATCAACCATTAGGATGTTAGTAAGGTTAAAGTTGACTTTATATTGGGCAAATAACTATCTTTATTGGGGATAACGGTTATTCAAACTATTATTATATCGATTACGTTTTTTATCCTCACGTCTTTTACCTTTTTCCTTTCTTTACTTAGAGGATATAAAGACCTTCGGAGTTAACATCAACGTTAACACCAACAAGCTAGTTGAAAACGGCTAAAGGTTTCCCCTCGCTTTTAAATAGGGGAATTTATGGTTTTATCTTTAAAGCCTAAAGGTAATAATATTAAACCGAACGGAATTGAAGATACGTTAACGATACAGGAGTTTTACTTACACAACCGTTGATAGGATATATAAAGTCTTAAAGTCTATAAAGAATAAGAATGTGGAATATTTTCTATGAAACCTATCGAAAAACTTTATCACCACTACCAAATATATGATTGAATCCCCCTCAAATTTAAATCTTTATTGAAAAACTATAAGAACTGTAATTATAACGTCTTTATTATTTTGTTTCATTTGGATAATAAGCCTTTTTTTTACATTGTTAACACCATAATCCGTTTTTATGAATCCAGGTTTCTAAAGTCCCTCCCGGTAACGAATACGTGGGAAACTCTAAGGATGTTATAAATTAACACGTACTTAGGCTTATTCAACGATTTTGTCCACAATATCGATACTAAATTTACGGCGGAAAAGTTTTAGAAAGACGTTAAGGAAATGGAAATCCAGTATAAGCAAGTGCCTTAAAAGGTATATTGGAGTATTAAAAAAGGTTAAATAGTTATATATATTACTTCGTCGAGCGTATAAGATCCTCAACTTAGAAATTGAAAGTTTTATGGATTCAGAGGTATGCTTTTAAATGGCGATAAAGGGCCTAAACAATATTGTAGGACCTAATAGATTGGTACCAAGGCTATTGGTCTTTAAAACGTATCCACGCCTGACAATTGAATTTCCACTATTAGTAAGTACTCATAAAAGAGTTGAAATCTACGGTAAAGCATTAAAAGAATTACGGAGGGAATCGACACGCCGCTAGATTAACAACGCCTTTAATACTAGAAACGGTTTTACGATTATCGACGTACTTTCTTCACTGTTGTAAAGTAAAGTTTTCGTATGTCAGGAGCCGGGTAAATGGGAAGGCTTATACAATATATTAAATATCGCTAATTTTAAGGTGAATATTAAAGCTATTAACGGTTTTGTAACCTTTTTCACCACCTAGGTCAAACCTTGTATTAGGATAACTAATGATAAAGATCAAGTTAAACGACCGAGTTAATATGAACCTTTTTTACTATTTATCGAAAAGCTGATGAAACGCCATCGGCGAGAAGAATCCCCGAGAAAAAGGAACTTTAAAAAGTATAAATACATACTGGGTCATATTTACAATACTTTTTGGGTAAACAAGGAAAAAAGGATAACAAATACTAGATATTAAAGCTTCGATTATAAGGTATTATTAAGACTTTCGACAAACATTTCAATGAAAGTGACAAGGTTGAGATTAACAGCTTATCAATTCGAGAAGTCGTATAATACGTATTAAAAGGGTATTTTAACCTTTATACCCCAAATTTTACTATGTTCAAATTAAGGATTATCCACGAACTTAAGGGTTAAATCACGGGGCGACCGCACAAAATTTACGTTTAATCGCTACAAAATATGATAATAAAGTTAAAAATTGGATATTTATATAATCGTCAACGATTTAAAAGATTAGTTAACGCTTGATAGTTACTTCAATAACAAGTTTTTTTTTTATCTAAAATCAAAGCCAAGTTTAAATTTAATAGGTGAAATTTTACTCGAGTATATAAGTAATTAATAACCGGTTTACAACGGATCATTTTCCTGTAATTATTATAGGAACTACGTATTATTTACTCTTTAGGGACGGTAATACGATATATCAAGTTACTGTACTGATCGGCCGAAATATGTGTTTACTAGTTCCTTACCTACCAATCGGACTCGAAATTATAGCTAGGTATAAAGTCTTTAATATACGACCCATATTTATTAGTGGCTTAAAAGAAAGACTTTGGTGAAGTGGATATAGAGATTAACAATACCTTTTTCGTCGAAACAACTAACTTTATAATATTGGAATGATAGGCGATTAAGTATTTTAAGTTTTGGAATTATCAACTAGTTACGATGTTAGTAAAAGTTGACCAATTTAACTTTAACGGATTGTTAATCCATATATTTAGTATTAATACCGGCCTTAGCTTTCGCCAAAAGTATTGAAGGGCTAACTTAACTATAATCGACAAGACTAACGTAATCAAGACTTAATGGTACCTAAATTAACGTACTTATAGTGATTACATTACTATCTTATATTAACCGAAAGCCTTTTACGACTTATCTATTACGATTTAAATATGAAACCTAATAAATCCCGGCTTCAACCGGCTAAAAGAAAGACTTAAGTACAAGAGACGAAACCTGGACCCAGTGATTGATATAATTCTAATATATTTGTCGAAGGCTAAGTTAACAATCTACTTTGTTCTAGGGCATGGCCAAAACAATTGGCTATACAAATTACTACATAAATAGGCTAGCAATCTGATAAACCTAGAACAATAAATTCATCAATTGACCATTACAATACTACTGTTACTTCGATCAATCGAATCGATAACGTTGCAACTTCTATAACCCTACCAATAGCCTTCAAATAAAATGATTTAATCCTATTCGTTTTTGATAAAATCATTGCAAAGAAGTGATATATTACTATTCTATCGTATGGATTACTACATACGGAAACCTATTTATAATATTGGGTGTTTGTATCAGTAAATTGAGAATATAGTATTTCTTCATGTTACATAATCCACAAACTATTGAAGAATTTCAATATCGTTCAAATTATGCATAATTTACTTACAAATGTATTTTAAATTATTAAATCCTTTTGATCGCGTAACAACGCATTTTAAAATCCGTTCTTTTTCACCTGAAAATTTGAATATTATATCAACGAATTATATCAAAACCTTCATATCTAAATTAATTTTATCTTTGATATATCGGCATTGAAAAATCCAATTGGTGTAATAACAAAATTTAAAATGACAAATAAAACAAAACTTCACAAAAAAGGTAACATTTATCTTTGAACCCATTGAATGTATTGCCCTGAACAAATCATACTTAAATATACTTGAAAAATGAAACATGAAATCAATTCGAAATATTTATTCTCGTATTTTAACAATTCAAACAGTTAATAGTAATCTTTACAAAAAAATTCAAATCCAAAAACCATCACAGGTAAACGTAATTATAAGTACATATACAAAACAAACAGAATTTCGAACATGTAAAATAAATTTTGTAATTTCAGGTACCTCGATAAACCATGTTTCATCAAGTAGGTGGAGTTAATAAGCATCTCATAAAGCTACCTCAGTTCTTGTAAAGCCACCCCTGTTTTTATAAAATTATTGCAATAAAATCTTACTGTTGTTAAAATCTCTATA
Organism: Anisogramma anomala; assembly: GCA_038502455.1. NCBI lineage: Eukaryota > Fungi > Ascomycota > Sordariomycetes > Diaporthales > Gnomoniaceae > Anisogramma > Anisogramma anomala. The sequence goes on along the minus strand of JASMMZ010000008.1, from coordinate 3,648,822 downwards.
CGTTAACGTAAGAAGAAAACAGTATAGTATTTCAAGTAGTAAGGTGATTTATTAGATGTAAGATCGAGAAGAGGAATCTGGAGAGTGCACGCCTAAGTTGAAATCTTAGAAGCTCCCACTTAGAGCGTGGCACTTCACCATGCACTCTACTAACATCCCTTCTAAAGCGTGGTACAATATTATGCACTTTTTAAGAGTTCTTTTTACAGCGTTACACGCTATCATGCACTTTGTAAGAGTGCTTTTTGTAGCGTGACACGCTATTATGCACTTCTTAAACATAATCCCCCACGTTTGATTACTATGGTGTTATTAAATAATATCCACAAAATTAATCTTTTTTACCTTGTTGATGAGTTTCGTATTTATGATTTAGTAATGATAGTAGTGTAGGTTTTTAAGCTTTTGATCGGTTGGTTAGTAGTGATAGTAGTATAGACTTTAGTGTATTGTTTTGGAAGCTCGGTGGTTCATATAGAGGTTTGATTGTAAAGGTGTGATTGTAAAGGTGTGATTGTCGATGTTGCGTGTTTTGGAGTAAGTATAGAAAGGTGTATCGCTATCGATCCAGGAAGAATTGATTTTTCTTTTCTTTAACGACGTATTATTACCTTTAAAATAAGCCTCAAATTAGCTATTCTGTATTTGTACGTTTAAGCTACCCGTTTTCAATTGGCCATTTAACGATTTCGTATAGATTAATCACTTGATCAATATTATATCTTAATCATTTTTTAAATAGATATCGCGTAAAAACAGGTCAGAGAGGCGCCGTTTAACATGTTATCAGCGCCGTGTCGAAGCTACCACAGCCGCCGTATACCACACCGCCGCTAATAACAACAATGATCTTGGTAATACTAGTGTATCATCGATCCCGGTTTTTATTTTCCGCCTTACTTTCCCCGCCGTTGCCGTAATTGCCACTCCCTCTTTTCCTTTTTCTTTTTCCTACTTTCTCCACTCTACCCACTAAAGGCAGAAATAGTGGTCTCTTCACATTATAAACTTTACCCTTTCTTTATGAGTGAAAATTTCTTGATCTATAACGGCTCTTTATTGCCAGTAGCATAATATTATAAGATTATAACGCGGTAAGTAAAAATTATCTTTTTGAATTTTATTATATTAATGTTTGTTAAAAGAAGCAGAAATAGCGGAGGGAGCTTGCCATTTAAAGGCGCGGTTTATTAGGGTGCGTTGCGAAACCGTTTTAGCGTGTAAAGCGTTAGAACAACTTACCCGAGTTTATAATTTCAGCCAGTTAATAGATATATCTTACTTGCGGTACGTAATATCCGTCGATACGAGTAAATCTATTAGCTAATTCCGTTAAAACAGGGGTACCTAGTTCCGTTATTATTGTTATAAGTGGATAGATAACAGGTATACCACCGTTTCGGTAGTATGAAGGTTGTGGAACAAAACCCCATTACGTACCCACCGTCTTTATGGTAAATTACCTATTTTTTTCATACGTAATTTCGGGTTCAATTATTTGTCGTTTACTTTTTTTATACTTTTGTCGGGGTTTATTCATTTACCATCTACCTTTCTATAATGTAATCTATGGTTTAATCATTTACTATTAATCTTTTCAATATTTCGTTTAATGTTTGTTTATATAGTATTCACTTTTCTAATACATCGTTGAGGGCCACCTTTATTAATGATTACTTTTCAATATGTAAAATAAACCCAAGGTTAATATTTTCTTAGGCGTTAATCGGTGATTAACGGAGAAGGCGACCGTTATTATCGCTTAGTAGGCGGGTTTTCGTATATATTACGCAGGTAAATTCGATGACCTTGTTTTATATTGTTATGAAAAGGAAAAACCCGTCACTCGCCTTCTACCCTAGGTTATATAGCCTAAGGCGCGGGGAGAGCCTAGCCCTCCTCATACCAACGACGTGAATAGTGGCGTCGACGGTGGCGATGGCATTAGCGGCGATGACGACGGCGATGATGATGATAATAAGGACGAGGACAATGATGAAAAAGTAGCCCCCGCCTTCCCCTCCCCTTTCGGAAGTAAGTAGTTGCCACCCTTTATATTTACCGAAATTGATAAGTTAATGTATAGATAGTTATAGAAAATTAAAATTGTATTTGAAGAGCCGCAAATTAAGTGATAAATAATATATGAAAGAGTGATGATAAGCTAGTAGAGTAGCAAATAACGAATGTAAAAAGTGAGAATATATTAATAGAGTGGCAAATGGTAAATGTGAAAAGTGGAAATGTATTATCAAAACGGTAAATCGTTTATTCAAACAGTAAGATATATTATGTAATTTAAGCGATAAATAAAAAAACACAATGCGTAAAACATAGATAAATATTATAAAAATTTGTATTTTAGGGTTAGGTTATATGATTTGTTTAGCGATTTTAATGGAGGGAGTAGTGGTAAAAACAAGCGTTTTTAATGTGCTATTTAGAGCGCTCTGTTTTGGTTTCATTTCAAATGTGCCATTTGCAACGCCGTTTTCGTGCTTCGCCACTTTTGCGCCATTCAGGGCGCCCTTCTTTGGTGTCGTTTTGAATAAATTATTCAGAGCGCTCTGGATTTGTTTTCGGTACCCTAATATCCGTATACGGGGCTTGTTTTTGTAACCTATAGATTTTTAGCCTTAGTTTTTCCATATAAAAAAATACTTTACCGTTTTTGCTAGTGGGAAATCCATGTGGCTGGAAGTATGGAGTATAGTATACGGGTATCGGTTTGTAAGGTTTTTATAGTTTCTTTTCGTTTTTTATGCTTTCCGTGGGAGAGTTTTTTTTTTCGTCTTTTAAGGTATACGTATTTGTGGATGTCGAGCAGGTTTAGGTTGATATCGGTACGATTGGAAGGACTGTTTTTGTTTGTTACAGCGTTATTTATATATTTTTTAGAAGCGACGTTTTTCTTTTTCGGGGTGTTTTTAACGTGGTCGGAAGGGTTAGTATTCCCTGTTGACGAGTGGATGTTATTGTGGATTTCGAATTCCATTTCCGTTTGGTAGCCCGATAAAACATTAGTGGAGGAGAACTTTTGCGGCCCTTTCTCTTTTTGAGCTCGATTAGGGGATTATATTTTCGGCTTTTTTATTTTTGAATTCGAGTGTTGGATAACCCTTGTGACCCTTCTGTTTTTCTTTAAAAAAAAAACCGATTGAAGAGTGACTTTTACGGTATTTCTTCTTTTCCAAGCCAAGTTTCGTATGACTTTTGCGGTATTTTTTCATTTTTAAACTCGAGTGCCATATAGCTTTTGCGGCCCTTTTTTTTTTTTAAGATCGAGTGCAGGACGATCTTTGCTGCTTTTTATCTTTTCCAAGTAAGGTAGAGAACAACTTTTACGGCCCATTACATTTTTTTGTTGGTCCATCAATTTGCGTATGCGATTTGTTTTTAAATATATTTCTGACGAGTTATTTCTTATGTATAGCCTTTTAATTATATTTCATGAAGTTTAATTTAAATATCTTTTCCTTAGTTTAATTTAGTATTTGTTTGAGTTGGGCCGTTGCAATCAATACTTTTAAAATACAGCCGTTTTTGCTAGCGGGTGTATTAATTCTTTTTCTTCGTAATTATACCCGTTGTTTGTAGGCCTTTTATCGTTGCAACTTAGTCGATTCGAATCACTGTAGTCGAAGTAATTGGTGCTGCATTTATATTGTTGATTGGGATGTATAGGTTTTAAGTTTGGCAGACCACTGTCCGATTTACACAATAATCTGTATGGCTATACGCTTTGGCCTTTGCCCTACTTTAAAGTAGGCACCTACTGCATTGCACTTGTAGTGCAGTGTATTCAAATCCCAAACTGCAGTAAATTTGCAGTACGTATAATCAACTTTATTGTAAGTAAAGTTTACTTAACTTTACTGTACTTGACTACTATTCCAATATTAGCGGCTTTTTGTTTTTGTGCTTGCACGCCAGCATGGCTGGCCATCAATTGGTGGCAATCTCTGTAATCCCTCCTCAACCCACAAGCTAATAACAATCTAAACCCTTATTAATTCAGATTAATCTGTATTGAAATCAACCTTAATTACAACCCCTTGTGTCCCTTTTGCTTTACTCCTCCGAGGCATCCATTTTTTAATTCCCGTGTAAATATCTTTCGCTATAACCCTATTTATATAAATTACACCACTAATTACATACCTTTTTCCAGTAGTTTAAATTGCTTCTATTGCTACTTTTGTCACCGTTGTCACTAACGTCACTACTCTAGCAGTCTTATAGTTTGTTAAAGCTACTATATTCCTTTAATTCACATGTCTGGAGATCTATATAACTTTCGATTCGTATTATTAGCATATTGCTATCTAAAAACCTTTTTAGAGCGTTATTAGTCGCGGTCTTAGTTATTTCGTTAACAGAATTATCTTTGCCTTTAATCTACCTAGATTCATCGATTTCCCGGGCTTCTTATTCTTCCTTTAAAGCTATTACGTCTATTGTTAGGCGTTTTTCATTGGTCGTACCTAGCTTGAATGAACATTTGTAAAGGTTTCGGAAATTATTATATACCACCACAAGTATCGGAGGTAATCCCAGTTATTTAGTGATAATCCTTGATATACCGTTAATTATCATACCAATATTAAAGTTTGCTATTAAACTGTAAAATTGTAAAGCTAATACACTCCAAATTAAACGATTATATTTAATGGATAACCAATATACAAGGTTTCTGGTAATTGTTAATTGCCCTTTAGACCTATCCTTGTTATCAAGCATTATTAAAAAACCGATTTACGATATAAGATGAATATTATTAACGAATGACCTGTTCGTAAAGATCATTAGCTTCGCCTTCGCTATATTTACAAAGACTATGTTAACTCTTTTTTCAACGTAATACATTTGTTATTTAATTCGTTTATTAAATTTGTTAAAATCTTTATGTTGTGAATCTTACGCCTATACTGTAATGGAAAGGTTGTAAGATGCTTCCGATTGATATTGCGTCGCGATGTAGGCCGTATAGATCCCTTGTTTCGAATATCTTTGTAATATTATCCCATTGACTTTATTCATGATCGTTAGGTTTGTAGCCTGCTCCTTTTAACGTAATCTAATATAAGTGCTTTTTTTAACTTTAATACTGTAGATGCGGATTAAAGATTTATTAAAGTTAAGTTGTATACCGTTAGCTAACGTTTCGACTAACTTACATTTTTGGAGGCCTGATTTCTCAATAATACGTTGTTCCGCCATTATAAACCTAGAATTTCCGAAGAAGATGGTATCGTTAGTTTACAAACCTACGATGTCGAAGTTTTTATCCTTTATAATCAATAGGCACGGGTTATATATTGAAATCTTTATACCTAGCTTGTTTTCAAAGTACGTTTGGTACGTTAAAAACCAGTGGAAGTTTACTTCAGCTAATCCGTATAAAGGCTTGATATAACGAATTATCGTGCCTGCCGGAAACTTGTTCTTTAAATTTTTTTTAACAGTTTTAGCAATACAATTCGCTAAAGATTGGTAGCAGACTATGTTTATGTTTACGTGATATCCTGGCCAATAAGTGTGAATTAACCTTTCATGTTAGCAGTTAAACTGAGAAGATTTGCAACGATTGAACGCTGGGTAATTTTTTTAATAATAGGCGATATAATAAGGATCCAGTCTTTACCTTTATTACCGTATCCTTACATGATTAGCCGTAATTTTTCGTACAACCGATCTGTAATCTTACCTTTAACATCGTAAATTATCCTCGACCTAAAAATGATAATGTTTTGGCCTTCAAATCATGTTAACGGTATAAATTGCATAACCCACCATTAAAGAAGGTTGTTCATTTCTACTTGGTCTCTTTTGTTAAAACTCTTACTCAGTGTGTTGATAATAAGTCCAGCTCACATTTAAAAGACTAATTCTTGATTTAACCTTTCCTTCTAAAATATCTACGTTGTTATATACGCCTTGAAAAGCCTATAATCCCTATCGCCATCCTCCCCTTTAATATATATCCTCATTTTAGGTAGTCGTCCACGCCGTCGACATTTTATTAGCTTGTTAACGATCGGCTTAAAAGGGTTATATTTACTAATCCATTTGACTCAGAGGTTATTTATGTTAAAACCTTTATTAAAATTAAGGGGTCTTCAATAAAGCTTAAATTATATAGTTTGAAAAGGTAGAGGGCCGTTATTAATTTAAACCACTACGTTTAAATTGGTAATACTTAAGATTTTATACGGTTTCTCCTATTTTCTAGTTTTGCGTTACGTAAGAATTTTACTTCAACGAGGGAAGAAAAATACGTTTATTGTTAATAGTTCATTCTTGGTGTTAAAAGTATCATTAACTTATCGGCGGGCCGATTCCTTTTTTTAGTTCCTTTAGGATTTTGTTGTATACTACATTACGTCTTTAAGTATTTATCAAGAGCGGCAACTTAGTTATTATACATGGGTAAGCCCTCAATACCAGTGAAGTTGGTATAAATTCGTTAGGGATAATAATATCGTTAAGACTCTGTACCGTGATTTGAAGCCGTATCTTTTAATTTATAAAGCTTTTAATTTCTAGTATAAGGATATTATAGACCCTTTTTAAAAGGGCGTATGTCTTTTCGATATTATTAATACCTTAGAAAACCTTAACGAAGACCTGATTATATTAACCTTCTATCAAGCTGATATTAATTTAAAACTTTATCGTAATAAAGTTGATACTAGCGTCGTAAATTGGTATATTTGGCGGCCCAAAGTACGTGTCAATCTATAAAACGCATAGTGTTTCCCATGCTTCCTTAGCCGTAATAGTCTTAGGAAATTTGGCGCCATGAAAAGCCGTGGCGAAGTCTATAAAGTCTAGTATTAACTTGCCATCGAGGTAAAATACTTTTACGAAAACTTTCAAATTGAAGTTATAATTTTCCTTTCACGTAAATTTAAATCTTAATGGGATTTGGAAGTGTATTTGGCAGAGGTTGTAAAGTCTTTTAATTACCTTCAGTACTAACAAATCCATTTATTCGTAACTAATTGTCTTTAAAACCTTATAAAGTCTTTCAGTCACCGGGTAGTTAAACTTATGATATATTTGACAAAGTTTAGCTTCCTTCAGGTTTCATACCACTGCCTTTAGCCTTGAAAAATGAATTGAAGGTAACTCTATTTAAGGTTAAGTGAAAACATTTTACCGGCTTTAACTTGTATCAATTTGTTATTTTCAATATTAACATTAAAGCAGAGGTTTCCTTTATATTCGAGGTAAAGGAGACAGGGTATAGGGGATTGAAAAATATAAAAAACAATCAAGCTAATAACAATTTTAACCGTTGTTGATCCTAGTAAAAATAGCTCTTTTCTAAGGCTAAAGCTAACCTTAGCTTTGCCAACATCCGCGTAATCAAGTTTCGTAATAATATTAGTATACCTTCGTAATGAGACGTATTACGTATAGCCTTCTTTTAAGTACCGTGCCGCTTCTATATCTAGTATAATCCTTTAAAAACCCTATCTCGCATAGCGATTTTAAATGTTAAAAAGGTATATAAGGCTAGGGTTTTTATCTTTATGTCGGCGATAAGGGTTTTTACCTATAAAGAAGTATAAAAAGGCGTAATTAGGTAATTATTATGTTTTTTTCGAGTTGGTGCTAATATTTTTATACCAATTGATAACTTTAGGTTTATTTTCCTCCTTTTTAATTTTAATACCTTTATGGTTTTCGACAGTATTAAGGTCATCGTTAGTAGGGGTGGATAGTATCTATATAAAATACCTTACCCGCTTATTTTTACGTTCAGCGGCAATATGGCGTATAAACCAACATATTTATTTGTCTTAAATCCAACATTTTTTGATGTTTGAGGTAAATTTGTTTAGCCAATTGAAAAACTTGAAGGAAGTGAAATAACTTTCGTTATGGTCTCTTTCCCAGTTCCTGGCTTTTTGTTAGCCGAATTAATTGGGATTTTCGTATATCCGATCGATATAGTACGTTTCGGAAGAATTTTCTTTATCGTTGGTAAAGTATGGGGCTCAAGGGTATATACCAATCAATTCGGAAACTTAAATTGTTATGATAGCTAACAAGGAACGTAATTAGCTAAAAAAAACCTTCGTAAATGGAATTTAGGTATTAAAGACCGTATTCGAAGTCATTATAGCCCATAACGTTTTGCTAGACCTATTAGCGTAAAGTGCCTTCGCTATCTCCTATGTTCTCCATTACCTATTAGTAAAGTATTAATCTATTAAATATCTAATTAAAGAGGTCCATTTTACTTTCCGATTCTTCTTTATAATTTAGCATACATGAATATTTAATAATATTTTAGTCGGTATGTTATTGGGTGAAATTAATATCGTATTCGAAATAACCCTTGAGGCTATCGTAGATTTCGCGGAAGGAGGAACAATTTGTTAGGTACCGGAAGTAGTAGTCCTCGGCTAAGCAGGAGATAATACTAGGAAATAGAGAGTGAAAACCTGGCAATTTAATCCTTATTTGGCGGTAGATATTAAAGAACGGGCGAAAATTAACATCGAGGATATTATACGGCTTATCGTTATATTTTTCATTTTTTTTTCTCTAAATCTTAACGAATATAGTGATTGCCATGTAATCCGTATTTACCATAAAAACAAGTCGATGAGGAAGGGTGATGTATTGGTCGTAAGGGCTTTTCAAATCTTTTGGCTGGGGAAGAGATTGAGGTTACTAGTACTAATAGGCAGGATAGTTACGATTAGTGAGGTGTAAAAGGAAAAGGCTAATAGTCTTACCTATAGTAAACTCGCTTGTAAAGTTAGTTCGCTCATAATTTGGTTGTTAAAACTAAAAGTGTTAAGGGGTTTAAGGAAAATGGGTTTAGGGGTTTCCACGAACTTGTTTATAATCCTTTCAATGTTGAGGGGTTCGTCTATATTTTTATTTAATCAAATGGTAATTTAAGGGCTTTCAACACGTATGTTGATTAATTATTACTAATAGTGGTATTGAATCGTTGGTTTTATGTAAAAGGGTCTGAAAAACTCATCCAGGCTTAAGCAGGTCTTTGCGAACATATGTAAGGGTGGTGAGAAACGCTGTCGCTAGCGATACCTTTACCCTTACTTTTGTCTTTAGAAGTCCATTAAGGGTCTTTATCGGTAGCGCATTCGTAGAGTAGGTTTCCAAATTTCCCTTTTTTCCTTTTTTCGCAAACCGGTGAATCCCTCGTTAACTTAGTTTATTCTTTATTCTCGTTTTAACTTGTCTGTCTACCCTTTTGTACATCGTTAGAGTCTACTCGTTAAATAAATTGGTGAAATCTTCGAGAGCGTTAGGTCCTTGGTCGTATCCATTAGGGTTTAAGTCGAAAATAAAACGGCCTATTTAATTGGTTAAGTGTTTTGGGGTAGAGGTTTTAATGGCATCGGTAAACTAAAGGTCTTCGTCGTAATACTTTTCGAAGACGGCACCGAGGGCGATAATTGCCTCCTTCCTAACGGGATTGGTAATAGCCTCGATTTCAGTCATTTTAAAGCCATCGTAAAGAAGGTTTAAAAGTATAAAGGGAAAAAAGAGTGGTGTAGGGTAGTAGGTTATATGTTTGCCATTAAAGTCGGTGTAAGTTAAAGATCGTAAAACTTAATCGGTTTTGCTATTTACAGTAGTAATACCTGTATTAGCAGCCATAATTATACTAACTTAGTTGTTTTTCAACTTTCTGGCTTGGTAATCTTTACAACTTTTAGGTGATTAATCTTAATTCCCTAAAAAGGTATTAAAAAAATTTATTAGTGTTTTTAGTAACGATACCGTCTCTTACTTATAAACTACCGCGAACAATTGTATAGTCTATAAATATTCCATAGTTACTTCCGCGAACAACTGTACAACGTATAAGTGCCCTTCTCAAAAACATTTCCTTTACCTTGCCTAAACAAAGCGTAATAACCGGAAAACAGCTTTTTCTTCTACTTGGCCAATCTTTGCTTAACTTAATAAGTATTGGGGTATTGGTAGGCCTTTTCTAGTTGTAACGTAGTCGATTCGAATCACTATGGTCGAAGTAACTGGTGCTGCGTTGATATTGTTGATTGGGAGTGTAGGTTCTAAGTTTGGCAGACCGCTAGCCGGTTTGCACACTAATTTGTATAGCCATACGCTGTAGCCTTTACCCCAATTTGAAGTGGGCACCTACTGTACTGCACTTGCAGTGCAGTATATTCCAATCCCACAAACTACAGTCAATTTTCAGTGCGTACAATCAACTTTATGGCAAGTAAAGTTGACTTGACTTTACTGCACTTGATTGCTATTTCAACACCCGTAGTATTTTCGAGATTAAATGGTTTATTGTACACTATACTACTAACGTTTCATTCGAAAACATTCTACAGAAATACGTAAATATATCAAGCCTTTATATTGGAATATCAGTCAAATGCCGTAAAGTTAAGTCAACTAAACTTTTAATTTGGTGAATTGTACTGACTGCAAATTGACTCCTGTTTGTAGGACTGCAATGCAAGTGCAGTGCAGTAGGTGCCCACTTCAAAATGAAGTATAGGCCGAAGCATTTGGCTATACAAATTAGCGTTCAGACCGGCTAGCGGTCAGCCGAACTTAAAACTTACAACTAATCGACTAGAACCAATTTCACTACAGCACCAGTTACTTCGACCACAGTGATTCTAATGGCCTACGTTGCAACAATAAAGGCATACCAATACTTATTAGTTCTTATTAGGTTAAGCATAGATAATCTAGGTAAAAGAAAAGGCCACTTTTCAGTTATATTCTACATTAAACGGTGGTTAAGAGTAAAGGAAAAGTTTTTACGAAATGCTCTTATAAGCTATTTCAGTTGTTCGCGACAACAAGTAAGGAAGATTTATAGACTATGTTAGTTGTTCGCGGTAATCTATAGGTAAGCGACGGTACTGTTAATAAAAACAGAAAAAACTTTGTTAATTCTTCTTAAAGAGAAGCGTTAAAATTAACCGCTTGAAAATCTTAAAGATTACCAAGTCAGTAAGTTGACAAACGGCTAAGTCAATACTACTATTACGTTTACTACCACTATAAATTTCAAATCGTAAAAACGACTAAGTTCTACGATCTTAAACTTTAAACTCCAACATTAACAGAAAACCTATGACCTACTATCCCACATTACTCTTTTTCCACTTTCACTCTTTACTCTCTGTTACGATAGCTTTAAAATGCGCTAAAATTGATACCGTTACTAACCTTTTTAGAAAGGAAGCGATTATAACTTTTGACATCACCTTCGAAAAACATTACGATAAAGACTTCTAATTTACGAAACCCTATAAAAACTCTTTTGTCGAGTACTTTACCAATGTAATCGGCTCTTAAATTTCGATTTCAACCCTATTGAAATTATTATAAAATTACAGGAATACGACAACACGTAAAAATACTTTAGGAAATGGAATCTAAACATGTAAAGAATAACGAATAAACACACCAAGATTAAGCTAAAGACTAAACTCGCCAACCAAAGCTCCGACCTCCCTATAAAGAAAAGGAAAAAAGAAAATCTAACAAACTTACTCTATGAATACGCCACAGATAAAGACCCTTAATGAATCATTGAAACTAAGTGCAAAGGTACTACTAGCGATAACATCTATTAACGCACTTATATATGTTCGCAAAAACTTACCCAAACCCAAACAAATTTCTTACACTCTTCTACCTAAGATTAATGGTTAAATTCCATTAACCATAAAGAATTGATTAACATATACTCAGTAAGCCTTTAAATCCACCAATTAATTAAATAGGAACTTCGAAGTACCCTTTAACATCAAAAAGAATATTAACAAACGCACGGAAACCCTTAAGTTCCCTTTTTACAAACTTGTTAACACGTTCAATTTTAACAGTCCAATCAAGGAAAAAGAGGCTTTACGCGAGAGCCTATTATGGATACGACTATTAACTTTTTTCCTTTAAACTCAGCCAAAGGTAACTACCTATTCCTTTAGTACCAATACTATCCCCAAACTAGTAAATGGATTAAAATGGTCCCTACGACCAATATATTACCTTTCCACCTCGAAACTTCCGTATAATTGAAACTGATTATATGAGAATTACCATGTTTATTAAAATCCAGAGATATAAGAAAAAGTATAACAATAAGCCGGAGAACCTTTTCGACGTCAATTTATGCCCCTTCTTCAATATCTACCGCCAGATAAAAGTTAAATTTCCAGTTTTCCACTCGATATTTCCCAATGTCTTTGCCGGCTAAGCCGAGGATTTTTACTTCCAGTACCGAATAAATCATTCCTCTTTTCGCGAAATTTATTATATCCCAAATGGACATTTCGAATACGATAACAATTTTACTTACTAATACACCAACTGGAATATTATTAAATAGTTCTATATATTAAATTACAGGAAAAAGATGGGGGGGGAGATGGAACTCCTGAATAATATAATTAATAGGTTAATGCTTTACCAATAAGCAATGGGAAACGTAGAATATAGGGAAATCACCTTACGCCAACAGGTTCGCCACGCAGTTATGAGCCATAAAAAGTATAAATACACCTTCCAATACCTCAATACCACATTTCAAGGGTTCTTTAACCAATTACCTTCATCGTTAACGACTGTAACGGCTCGAATCTCAAACTCAACTAATATTTACCCTTGAGCTTCAAAGTTTAATAACAACGCAAAAAACCCTTCCACGCGTACTAAAAATTCGTAAATATGGAAGATCCAGCTAGTATGTTTATCGAAAGGCCTGGATTTGGGGAAATCACTAAGTTACGTACGAAAGAGGTTATTCCACCTCTTTAAGTTTTTCAAACCAATTAATTAAATTCGATTTAAATGTTGAAGAATATCGTATTTACGATAAGCAATGCTATTAGTTGATACGTTATACTACCACCTAACAGAAATTAAAACATGTGCTGTATTATATATAGTTCTATTCTAATTTTGATTAAAATTACATCGAACTAGTAATAGACTTCAGAGAAAAGGACACCACGGAAAATAAAAACAAATTTAAAGCTATTGGATAGCATAAAAATACTAAAACTAGTCTAAATATAACGTAATAACTTGTCGACTACACTTTCCTATACTGTTTAATAGGTAAAGACCCCTATCGACAACATAACGATAAAACTATGGCCTTATAAATCTCTTTACCATTCAAAAGCACTACTAGAGGCAGTTTTTTCAAGGTATTATGCCAAATACCAAGGTAATATAGTACTTTGAAAAAGTATATTCGTAATACTTTGGGTAACAAAGGGATATAAGTACGGTTACGGAAATTAACCACACGAATAATAGTAAAGTTAAGGTTGCTTTGACCCCCCCAAAAAGCCTTTTTTTACTGGCATCGATGACTATTACTACTCTCGTTAATCCTATTATTTCCCACATCTTGAAATCCCCTATCCCTTTTTTTCTTTACCTTTAGGACATAAGAAAAACCTTGACTATAAATTTAACGTTCAAACTAACTATTTAATCTACAATAAAGGTAGCAAAAGTTTTCAATTGACCTCAAAAAAGGGAATTTCTAATTTTACCTTCAAGAGCCAAAAGCTATAAAATTAAACCTAACAAAGACGAAACTTGGTTAATTACAACATATTTTAACCACCCGACGACTAATAGGCTATTTAAAATTTAAAGGTAACTAGTTACAAAAATATGGACTTATTAGCGTTAAAAGAAATTAAACAGCTTTACTTACTATCACTGTTAAACTCACTTTCAACCCCTCCTGAAGTTTAAATTCATAATAAAGGAAAATCAAGACTTTAACTTTGAAGTTTTCGTAAACGTGCTTTACTTATACGACAATCCAGTACTTCAAGTGATAGACTCCGCCACAGCTTTTCACGGCGCCACATTTCTTAGGGAAATTTCAGCGAAAGAAACGTGGTAGGCATTATGTACTTTGCAAATCGACACGTAACTCAGTTTACTAAACTTACAAGTTAACGATGCCGGTACCAACTTTACTATGATAAAGTTTTAAGATAATGCCAAGTTAATAAGGATTTAATACAAATAGGTCCATATTAAGACCTACTAGAGTATTGATAAAGTTGAAAAGGCTCGCGCTCTCTTAAGAAAGTCTTACGATACCTTTACCCTGAAATTTCAAGGCTTTATAGATTGAAAAACACGGATTTCAATAGTGGTAAAAAGTTTCAACAATACTATTGGCACCAACGAATTTATAGAAAATCTACTAGTATTGAGGGCCTACCTACATATAACAACGAGGTTACTACTATCACCAAACACCAAAAACCGTCTTATAATATATAATAAATCCCTAAAGGAACTAAGTAAGGAATCGGCACGCCGCCAGGTTAACGATACCCTTCATACTAAAAACGAACTATTGACGACAAACGTACAGTTTATCTCTCTTTAAAATGAAATCTTTACGTAACGAAAACCAAAAAAATAAAACCAACCGTATAAGATCTTAAATATCGCCAACTCAAACGTAGTGGTTAAAACTTCTAACGGCCTTATTACTTTCCGAACCACAAAAATTAAGCCGTATAAAAGAACTTCCAAATACAATAAAAATCCTAATATCGATAGCCTTCAAGCCGAACGAATGAACCAACAAAATCCTCCCGACCCGATTGTTAACAAGACAGTAAAACGTCAACAATGTAAAAACCCATCCAAAAAGATGATATAAACTAAATGAAAGGACGACCATGAGAACTACAAGCTTAAATGAGCATATACAACGACGTGGGTGTTTTAAGAAGATAATTCTGACGGAAAAATTACCCTTAGGTTATCTATTAAAGGCATTATCAACACACTAGGAAAGCTATTTAAGGAAAGCGACCAGATAAAGATTAACGGCTTTTTTACATGAAGAGTTATTTAACTTATGCCGTTAATAAAATTTTAAATACAAAACGTCACTATCTTTAAATCAAAGATAATCCATAAGGTTGAGAGAAAAACTACGGACCGGACATATGAAAAGTCATGACTAATTGCTTAAGAATACGTGAATAAAGTTAAAAACTAAATATTTAATTCATCACTTACAATCCAGAAAATCATATAACTTTTAATCGTCGTAATTGATATTAGTTTAACTATTGGCGTAACAATTTAACTTATACCTAATAGCTAAGACATAATGCAAACCTATACGCAATTTTCTACTAATTTGTATCGGATGGTACAACTAAAGCTTCCAAAAAAAAAAAAAAAAAAAAAAAAAAGCTAAGGGATAAGTTTCCGGCTAGCACTGTAATACGTTACATCAAAACTTTATACGGACTGGTCAAAACAGGTGTTTATTGGTTTTTAATATACCAAGAGTACTTTAAAAACAGGCTAGGCATAAATATTCAAACGTTAAACCCATAACTATTAATTACGAAAGGTAAAAGTTTCAACATCGAAAATATATGAATTAACGATACGTTTTCCCTTGGAAAAATAGGGTTCATAACGGCAAAACAGCGTTCTATCGCGAAATTGAGTCTTTGGAAATATAAGTCAATCGAAACATTGGTTAAATTCATATAACTTAACTTTAATAGATCGTTAATCCGTATTCATAGTGTTGGGACTAAAAACGTCATTTATATTAGCCTACGTAAAAAAAAAAATCCACGATCCTGACGACTATGGGAAAAACCGACGAGGCAAAATTAAAAAAATACCTAGAGTAAAGGGCCCGTATAGACTTTATTACCACGCTATACCAACTGGAGGCATCGAACAACCTATTCATTGCGACATAAGTATAAAATTCATAAAAAGAGGACTTTAAAAGGTTGAATGAAAGGATTTAATAGCAATTGTAACACTTTAAAAGAGTAATTAACATGGTTTCAGTGGATTTAACAAAAGCCAAGCTAATAATTTTTGCAAAGAGATTATTTACCAACAATACTAACTTCACATCACCAATCTAAGTCCTTATAATACGAGTTGATAAGGAAAGGTTTAAACGGAAATTTAAAATTACCGAAAGCTTTATACACTAGATATCCGTTGAGTGTAAACTTATAATACAAAACATACTGGTTTCAAAAGTTTAAGACATAACAATAGGCTTTAACATCGGCATTGTAACTAATGGTACGTTAAGAATTATCTTTAAATATCTAAAATTACCTCCAATACTTGTAGTAGTATATACAAACTTCTGAAGCCTTTACGAATATCTATTAAAGCTGTGTAAGACTAATTAAAAACGTCTTATAATAAATGTAATAGCTTTAAGAGAGGTATATAAAATCTGGAAAATCGATAAATTCCGGTAAATTGACAGAAAAGATAACTCCCCTACCATTATGACTAAGGATACGTCCAATAGCGTCTTAAAAAGGTTTGTAAACATTAATACGCTGACTGTACGAATCGAGGGCTATGTGGACCGCCCGACACGTAATTTGGAGGAATAGAGATACCCTAACGAACTCGAAAACTGACAGGGTAATAGCGACAATGGCAATAGTAGCGGTGGCAATGCCAATAATGGAAACTATTGTCAAAAGGTACATAAGTAGTGGAGTTCGTAATACCTACAGGTTTGTAGCGAAAGACTTGTGAATAGAAGTTAAGAAATGAAAGGCTCGGGGATGGGAAGCAGGGGGTCGTAATTAATGTCAATTCCAATATATATTAATCGGAATTAATAAGGGTTTGATTTGTTAACTAAAGAGGTATTTCAAATTTTATTACCAATTAATAGCAAAATACGTTAACATAGAGATACAAAACAAAAAGGCGCCAGTATTGAAATAGAGGTTAAATACAGTAAAATTAAGTAAATTGAACTCTTAGTTTAGTTAATTTTATTAACTGTAAATTTGCTACAGTTTATGAGACTACACTGCAAGTATAGTACAGTAGGTACCCACTTTAAAGTGATATACAGGCCAAAGCATTTGGCAATAAAAATTAGCATGAACACTAGCTATCGGCCTGCCTAACTTGAAACTTACAACTAATCGACCAGAACCAATTTCAACGTAGTAACAGTTACTTCGATCACAGTAATTCGAATCGACTATATTACAATGATAAAGTCCTACTAACACCTTAAAAAAATTGTTTCAATAACTAAACATAACTTTTATATCGTATATGTTAATAATTTTCGTGTTCTGGGTTTTCATAAGGATTTTATTATCCTACAAACTCAAATTAATAAGCTTTTAAACGTTTTTCGGAAACGTGATATACCAGAAGATAAAGTTGAAATATTTTTTTTGTTTTAATTAGGCTTCTTGGAAAATATATAACTATGAGAGTACGAAATATATCGGAGTGTTTCAGAAGTTGGTTTAGGCGTTTGATGTAAAGGTTTGTATGCTTCAAAAGCAGTTTTGGTTGTTTCTGAAGTATATGTAAGCGTTTCTAATGTTCGAATATAGCAGTAGCTGGGAATTGAATACGCTTAAAACAATTTGTTTGAAGGTGTTTCAAAATCAAACGGTCCAAATTAGGCGTTTAACGTTTGTTATATATAAATAAAGGGTAAATAAAATTTGATAAAGCGTTTTAAATAAGGTTTTTGGTGTTTGTTGGTATAAATAAAATGCAAATAAGGCGTGGTTATAAATTAGTTAAGCGTTTTAAACTAGTTTTTGATTACTAGCACTACTAAACTTAAATTTTGTAAATAAAAAGTTAAAAAAACGGTGTGTGGTGAATCCAACGGAGTAGAGAGAAAAAAAAATCGGGTGTTTGGAGTGGGGAATTAGTGTATGAGGGTTGAAATAGTGTGTAAGAGCGAAATAAGATCGTATATGAGCATCGGGTGTAGCTTTAAACGTTTTTAGTGTTTTGTTAAGCGCTTCGAAAGCTGTTTTAGTAGTTCATGAAATTTGTTGCAGCGTTTTAAAAAGTGTTTTGTGTGTTTGGTATATGTTTGTGTGGGTGCTTTCTAAGTTTGTCGAATAACTTTCAAAGTTGCTTTAGACGTTCCTCGAGTTTACCGGAGCGTTTCAAAAGTTATTTTAGCCGCCTTAACAGTGTTTGTAAGCGGTTCGGATGCTACGTTTTGGCCGGATAGGTTCTAGTAAAGGGGTCTGAAACTTGATAGCTTGCGTTGCCAATACGTGATAGAACGCTTGCTAAAAAGTACCCGGATATGTTTAGAGCACCAATCGAGTTGACGGATAGCGTAACAGTAATTTTAGTAGTTCAAGGGTATAAACTGAGTTGATCATATCGTATTGAAGTTGTACTTTTTAGAATTGTTCCGGATTTTATAGTCTTCTTACGTTTCAAGTTTCGTAGTCTTTTCTACGTATTTATACACTTCCGTATCTTTTATAAATCGTAGTGTTAGAGTACGGAATAGTTGTAACTGTTATAACATCCCGCTATAGGTGTTTAAATAATGTTTTTATTTTTTTCCTCAGCTGTTTATAGTCAACCAAATCGGTTACTGATTAGTATCGGTAAGGTCTTTGTACGTTAACGTAAGAAGAAAACAGTATAGTATTTGAATTGGTAAGGTAAATTATAGGATTTAAGATCGAGAAGAGCTATCCAGAGAGTTCATACCTCAGGTGAGAGTTTATAAGCTCCCACCTGGAGCGTGGCACTTTACCATTCACTCTAACAACATCCCTACTAAAGTGTGATACGCTATTATGCACTCCTCAAACTTAGTCCCCTACGCTTGATAACTATTGTGATATCTAATAATATTCATACTTACTCATATAACCGCTACTTCAAATTTTGGAATTATATTTAAAGCTTTATTGCATTCTATATTTACAAAGAGTCCTTATATAAGTTCAAACACAAATGAAAATAATAACCTCTCTAGTTATTTTCATAATAAATTGTCATAATACCTCGCTATATATATAAAAACTCGAATAACTAGACTCCTAAGGGGCTTTTAATCCATATTACAAAACTGCAAAAGATAAAATGAATTTATATTCCCGCTGAAACAATATAAAGTTAAACAAATCTCAAACGTCACAAAAGTGTATACACTCGTGCCTAAGCAATAAACAACTGTTTTCTTCTTGAAAAACCGACTCGTTAAACGAAGATATATACCTAGTTGCACCCTTAAAGCTTTGATATTCAGGTTCACACGTGTTAGAAGATTGTATCTTGTATGAAAAAACTTATATAGGTTTGTAGACGCAACAACATTATTTGTAAATGTACATTAAAATTAAGCTTTTACTATAAATCCAGAAAAGGTGTGACGGAGGATAGATATATACAAATCAAATAAGAGAGAGTATACTTTTACATAGATATCTTAACAGGACAACCACCGAACTAAATTACCCGTAGCAAAACCTATTTTAGGACCCAAAATTACTAAATCCATTTAACCAGTGAGAAATTACATCATGATTTGTGCGAAAGTCCGTTTTCAAATGAAATTATCGTGTGATCGATTGAAAATATACTATAACAATACAAATTACTTAAATTTGATTAAAACCTTTTATATTCAATGAAGTTTTACAATTGGATACTGAAATATTTATTAATTATTTTTCATATAAACTCTTCTGATTCCAAATTCTTCAATTTCGAATGGAAATTTCTAATTAGAGAATAGAATTTTGTATAAGTCGATGAACTTGATACTATTAAGTATGGTAATAAAACATGTACCTCTAAAGCTATCTATATTTGTTCGTAAGGTTTGTAAGTCAAGGTATGAAGAAGACATTATAGTATTTCAATTAGTAAATTAACATAATTTATTTTTTCAAGAGGGAGAAAATTTATCCGGAGAGTGCACACCTTAGGTGAAAGTTTATAAGCTTCCACCCGGAGCGTAATACTCTATTATACATTCTGTCAAAGTTCCTTCTAGGGCGTGATACGTTATAATTCACTTTGTAAAAGTGTTTTTTAAAGCATGACACGCTATTATGTACTCCGTAAACGTGGTCTCCAACGTTTTTTTACTATAGTGACATCTAATAATATCTATACTGGTAATTATTTATTTATTTAAAGGTTTGGTATCTATAATATAGTAATAAAAGTGCAGTTCATTCAAGTCCTTGATCAATTGTTTGGTAATAATAGTGGAATTTGTTCAATATTTTCATTAGTCATTTGTTAATTATAGTAGTATAGGCTTATTTTGAAAAGTTTGTGATTATTATAAATGTGCCATTATAAAAGGTTGGTAATCTTCGTAAAACGTTGATTGTCGATATTACGTATTTCAAAGTTTGTATAAAAAGATTCATCATTATCGGTTTAGATAAAACCTTTTTTCTTTCCTTTTTGACAAAGTACCACCACCCTTAAGATAAGCATCTAATTATTCATTCGGCGTTTACATGCCTAAATAACTCGGTTTCAATTAGCTATTTTCCGCTTTCGTATAAATTAATCACTTGGTCAATGTTATAACCTCTTCATTTTTCATTGATTCCGCATAAAAACCGGTTAGAAAGACGCCGATTAACACTTTAGCAACTCTGCGTTAAGGCTTCCGCAGCCGCCGCGCGCCGCGCCGCTAGCACCAGCCCTAATAATAACATTATATCCTTTATTTCCGCCTTTTTTTCACTTTCTACCCGCCGCCATCGTAATCGCTACTCCCCATTTTTCTCCTCCCCTTTACTCCCCTCTTTCTCCCCTTACCTATTAGGAGTTGGAACCGGAGTTTCCTAAGGTTATAAACTTTACCTTTTCGTTACGGGTAAAAACCCTACCTTTACCTGTAACAGATCCATATCAGCGTAAACGTAATATTACGAAGTTATAACTTGGTAATTGATAATTATTCCCTTCAATCGTATGATATTAATGTTAGTTAAACGAGGTCAAAATAGTGGAGCGAGCCCGTCGTTTGGAGACGCGGCTCGTAAAAATACGTCGCGAGACTTTTCTAACACGTAAAACGCTGGATCTATATACACAGGTACATGTTCCTAGTCTGATAATGAATACGCCTTATGTATCGTAAGTTAAGTTCGCCGCAGTGAATAAGTTTATTATCGAATACCGTTCAAACGGGGATATTTCGTCTTGTTATTACAATTATGAACGGAGCGGCAACAGGTACATTCTCATTTTAATAATATTGAAGTGGTTTGCCAAAGCTTTATTATATACACGCCGTTTCGATAGTAAAATACTCATTTTTAAACGTTCAATCCGGGGCTCAACTATTTATTATCTACTTCCTCAATACCTAATTCTGGGCATTTTTAATTGATATCTAATTTTCAAAGGAATAAAATAGAATTAAAATTAATATTCCGTTAAGCGTTAATTGGAGGTCAGCGAAAACGACGATTATTATCATCGTTTCGTGGATGGGTTTACGTACATTTTCGTATATAAGTTCGACAGAGTTTTTAGCGTATTTTGGTAAAAAGGGTGACCTTACTTTTCGCCCCCTACCTAAGGGTATATAACCCAAGGTAGGGAGAGTACCTAGCTCTCTTCGAGGCGATGACGTTAAAAGCAACATCGACGATGACGATATCGTTAGAGATAATGATAAAGGCGACGACGAAGGCGATAATGACGACTTCACCGCCTGTTCCCCCTCCCCCTTCAATAGTAATGAACTATTATCCTGTATATTTTCCGGTTTAGACTAGCCTCAGTGTCAATAGTTACATAAATCAATTTGTATTTTGAAAACTCGTAACGTAAGAAACAAATGGTAAAAGAGAAAACTGAATATATATAAACCCGTAAATGACAGATATGAGAAATGGTAATATATACGGAAAGCGGCGAAATATCTATGAAAAATGTTAATCAAAAAATATAAAACATAAAACACAAAATCGGTAAAAAGTAATATGTTTATTTGAGGCTTAATCGTAAAACTTTTCCAGTGATATTAACTAAAAGAGTGTTTGTAAATATGAGCCTTTTGAATACTTTAATAGGGGCATTTTTAGTTATTATATTCGCTAGATTTGATTTCCCGTCGATTTTTTTTAAATTTTGTGGTGGTTTTACGATTCACTGATGGTTATAATATATATTATATGGTATTTTTCGTTTATAATGCCAAGTTTGATAAGATATTTGCAAAAAAGAAAGAAGTTAGTGTATATTATTAAAGGGACGGATTTCAAACTAAAGTTTGTAATAATTATGCGGATTATTATTGTTATAGTAATATTAGAGTCTAATTTTCCATTATATTATATATCTCAGAAGTAAGAACGTTCTGTGTAATTCGTTTGAATTTAGTTGGGCTTTACTACATAATGATATAAAATAAATATAAACCTTATGTACAAGTTATAATTATTGTTATTTGCAAAGACTCTATGAGTAAAAATAAATAGTTTCGTCATTTGTAAATTGAGTAATATAAAGAATATATTATGTTTGATGTTTCGGATTTACCATTCGAGGCGTTCATTCAACGATTTACACATATTAATGCATGAACTTATCTGTCATTATGTAAATGAAGAAAACTTAAACGCCGATTTCGGTTACACGATTAATATAACTTAATCGTCACGTGTACGAAGGCATTCGTAGTTGTTAGCTCGTTTTGTACTGGTTGAATTAATAAAAATAACTTTTTTTAATTATTCCTCTTGTATGAAGTTTAGTATATTATTTCAAAGCGTGATCGTTATGTAGTTAAAGTTAATAAAACGGTTTTCCGTTAGGCATATTTTTGGCTTTACTTTTAAATTTACCTTTTCAAATTCTTTTTCTCAGCCGCGGAAAATAGTGTATTATGTAGTATAAGTGTATTTTTTGTATCTATCATAATTAATGTAAAGCCTTGTAAATGCGATATCAAAACCAGTGGTTAATGGTCAAAGTTTGAGTTAGCTATGATGATGCGTTTGTTATAATACTTATGGTAAATATCAAACGAATATACACTAGCCTCAACAAGGCTATAAATTTATTTAAAGATACGTAGGATCGTTTCGAGTAGATAGTGTTTCCGTAGCTCCACAGATATATAGGCCCAGATGTGTCACTTAAGGTGTTTTTTCAATTATATGTATATTTATGTAATATTCCGAAGTTTAAAAGAAGGTTATGTGAAGTATATAGGACCGTAGTAAACGCAAAAACTAAATGGTAGCTCGTTTATTACAAAGTAAGCGATTGAGTTATAATATCCTTTTCTTAGGCTTTATCATACCCTTTTACTATAAAACGGCTTTTTTTATAAGGTTTTCCGGTTTAATCTTTTACATCCTAAATTGATCGGATAGAAAATATTTTATGATCGTGGTATATTGGTAAATCAAACTTTTCGAAGCGATAAACGCCTTACTCGATCATTGCGTATATTTATTTTTTTATTCACTTTTTAAAAAAGTTACCCTGGATTATAATAACGAATTTACAACGGGGTTTTATATGGGTTTTATATTTAATTTACGGTTTTCCATCCATTTCAATCTAATGAAGGAGTTTAAAATAAAAAATTCAAAGCACTTTTTTTTTCCGAATCAAGTACACGCCTTTATAGACGAATTTTTAACATTATTGACATAAGGTATTAGTTTTAGTAACGTCGTGGAGGTTATAAAGGGGTATTGGAAGGAGGGCTATTTAGGTTATTATGGAAGTAATTTGGTTATTATTACTCGGTGGGTTGTGTTTTAAGGATTACATCATCTACGTTTTTCTCCATATATTCCCATATTATCATCAAACAAAATTAGCCCCTATAGTTTGATAAGTTTATAAGTATATTATATCCTTTAATACCACTAATTCATCATAATCTAATTCACCCTTTGTTCGTTTTCTAAATCAGAACTTCGCATTATAACAGTAGCTTTAAAACACCCGATTCCTATGGATCGTTTCTTGTTCATAATGCCCTGAAGATATTATTATTTGCTCTTAGGGAACTTAAAGCTGCCATAACTTTCGCTATAGCGTTTTCGTTTTAAACCTTAACTTGTGACAGCGCGGAATCCGTGTGGAGTTTGGGTAAGTAGCAAATACAAGGAGTATAGGAATTTATGTACTCTTATTAAAAGTATTATTGATAAAGTTTACGTCCATTTGTAATATTGATTCTTTCGTGCATATTATTTTTAATTTTTTCCACAAAACTGTATACGTTTTTTTAAACGGTTCGTAATATTGTTCTTACTTGCCGATAACTTCAAGCGCTTTCACCTTTATTTATATACATTAGTTTCCGGCTATCGCAGCCTTAGTTCGCTATTTGTTTAAGTTAAAAACCGTACCAGTATCGTAGGTAATTCAATCCAAAGGCTTAAAATAAGCGTTTAACTTATAGTTTCACTAGGTATCCTGGTAATTCACTACTAAAACGATTCTCTTGAATTTCGCAACTTGAAATAACGTTGAATATTTGATAATTTAAAGGACTAGTTGCACGATAAAGTACATAATGTTCAAAATAACCCTATACTTAAAGTTGACATCGTTTCATAATTGGAATTGAAATCTTTGCGGGATTTTTAAACATAATTAGTATTCGAGGTAAAACTTTTTATAGCGTCAAAGGCTTCATTTTTCACATGAATATGACCTGTTATGTAAGGGTATAGTAAAAGACGTTTTATGGCCAAGTACCTGGACCGTCGGTATATTATACGTAATTCCGATTATATTAAGTAAATGATTTCGATTATATGTGCTTCAACGAAAAACTAAATGTATTTAACCTTTAGAAGAAGTGGTATGAATACGTTATCTTAAACTCAGATAAGTGGGTTTATCATATTTCGTACTTCAATACCGAGTTTATTTATATTAATCAATAAGAGTAGGAATGGTATTTTAGAGTTTTTTTTATAGAATTTAACCGGCTATAATCCTGTGTTTACCATTAATATCTCGAATAACAACGCTTTTCCTTTGTCAAATAAAACTTCGCGGTACCTTTTAGTTTGCTGGAATTGGAACTTGGGAAATTTTGTTATAAAAACGTCGAATTGCTGTTTTCTAACGGTTGCGATTTCAGTCACGCCAGTATTTAGTATAATGCCTTGGAACTAGTACCCATAAATATTAAATAAGTTAAATTATGACATTATATGGGTGTTTAATACGTTGCTTTCATTATTTAGGTTTACTTTATACAAAAATAAGGTTTTTTGTAGGTTGAAAAATACTCGTTTATCCCTTTTCTTATTTCAAGTCGTTATGTAAATATTGTCCTCTTTCGAGTCGTTTTTCCTTAAGGTACATTTATATAAGTAGAAGTCGAAGGTTTTTTAACGTTTTCGTGGTCTGATGTATCCATTCTAACATTACTTTTTGTTTAATACTTAGGCAGGTAATCGGCTTGAAATTTTGCTTTAATACGAATCGACTCGTAAACCAAATAGTTAGTCGATTAGTAACCGATTTTAATATATAAAAGGCATTGTCTTTAAGGATACATGAAGCCTTATATAGTTCTGCATGGGTATAACCGTATATGTAGCAAACTTTATCTGTAGTTATAAAATCATCTATGTTAGTATCCGTTTTATTTACGATTTCCGGAGCTTTGTCTTTAGTGTTTATCGCCTTTATATCCGTATTTAGAGCACTTGTGGTTTTGGTTTTTTGGATATACTTTCAATCGCCAATTTGTAACGTGGTAACCTATCTTGGTAAGGTCTGCCTTAATAATTTACGGTTTTTTGTCTTCAGCCTTCCAAGCCAAGAGCGTTGATCAAAGACTTGTTTATCGACGCATCGCCGTTTTAAATAAGGTTTTAAATTTTGTATAAGAACTTGAAAATCTTATTCCAATTTGAATACCATAAAATTCAAGTTCGGATCTCTATAATATACTTTCATAGCTGTTTAAATACACAGTTTATCGCTTTTATAATACAGTCTAAACGATGTTTAACATTTTGAACCTTCTTTAAAAGGGTAATTAATTCCTTGCATAAAAATTTATTGGTATTATTATGGTGGTTTTCAATGAATTCTGTATAATACCAATTTAATTCTAATCGAATAATTCGTAGTAAATATTTGTATTGATGTGTATTTTGAGAAAGTTATAATACTTTAAAAATATATCCACTCACGTTACATAGTATATTTATGAGTCTTTCTTTCGCTTATATGCACAGTATATCGGGTAGGATTATATGGAATTGTGAGGGTTTAATGTCTAGTTTTTTACAAGTATTTAGGATTTTTTGTATATCATTATTCAGGATATTATAAAACTTGTCACTTCAATTTTCGTTCCTATTCCATAATTTGGAAAAGTTTTTAAGTTTTATAGGCCTACCCCTATGAATGGGGAACTAATAAGGTGGAAAGTCGTGGTATGGGTTGTAGTTTGTAGGCATCGAGCTTTAAGGTTTGTATAGTCGTTTATCGCCTTTTATATTTTCTCCTGAAGTGTTATTTACTGTTGGAACAATATTGACTGCTATTTTTAGCCGGTCAATCGCAGTGCAGTCAGTCAATTTCACTTACAGTAAAGTTGACTGTACTGACTGCAAGTCAGTTGATTGTAGAGTTCCCGATTCAGACTAGGGCACGGGCCAAGCAATTAGCCCAACAAATTACTACGCAAACCGGCTAGCGGTTTGTCAAACCTAGAACTTTCGAACTCATACTTTACAACCAACATCAATGCAGTACCAGTTACTTCGACCACAGTGATTCAAATCAACTACGCTGCAACAATAAAGGCCTACCAACATTTACTTTATTTCAAGCGTTTTGATTACAGTCGGAAGGGGTATCAAATATGGTTAGGGAGTAACCTAGTTTATGCCCCTTTTTTAAGGTATTTATTAAAGCTGGTATTTGTTGAACCCAAGTAGAGGATAACTTTTACAGCCTTTTATCCTTTTCTATTAATTTCTCAACTTTCTTATATCCCTCGCGAAGCGCGATTCGCCTCGTTCAACATTTTACATCTTTTTTACGTAAACCGTTTCCGTGTTATTGTTAATTTCGTACATCGTTAATGAACTGTTTCTTACGTTTCGATAACTGGTATATTTTCACAAAGTACACTTTTAACAACTTTTTGTCTTTCTCATCTGATATTTCACTAAGTTTGGTTGTGGTAAATAAGGTCTTTATAATACGACTGTTCTATAACCTTGAGAATGAATTTTTCCGTTCCGTAATTATACTTATAATATTTTAAAGATCGACTTATATATCGTACGTAACATCTTTATACTTCTAGACCCCTTCAAGGTTTAAATTTACGTTGAAAACAAATCAAGATTTTAACTTTGAGGTTTTCATAAACTTATTTTACGTGGATAGTAAGCTAGTACTTTACGTTGTAGACTTTGCTACGGCTTTTTATAGCATTAAGTTCCATAAGATCATTACGATAAAGGGAACGTAGGAGGTATTATATACTTTATTGTTATAGTCCGTCCTATAATGGTAAGCCAAGTAAGTGCTAAATGGAGTTTACTATTGAGGTACAGCAGAAGATTAGAAGAGGCTACCGTGGCCTATGGTGCAGAACATATGGGAATGGCCAGTGCTCACCTCATTACGTGCCCTTATATATGCCGTATATAGACCACACTCGATCCGCGCCCTAACCGGGCCCGCACTGTATACTGTATATCCCATTACATGTATAGTTACATAACTTATGAACTTAATAGCTAATGACCTAAGTCTATAATATGCCCCCCTTCTTCTCAAACGTTATAAAGGCCGCGGCGTCCCGTTAGTTAAACGTAAGACGCAGGCCTTGCCCGCCTAATACGCAGGTCGAGTGTAAGTCGAACGTGGATCGGTAATATGATTTTTAACGCATCGTATAACGTATTGGCCGGTTGAATCTTAAGCTTTCAGTACCGTATAACGCGCCCCCTTAACATATCGTATAATATATCAACCGGTTTAATCCTAAAACCCTAGCGCCGTATATCGCGTCTTTTAACGTATCGTATAACGTATTGTTTTTACCGTAAGTGCCGTATAACGTACCTTTTAACATGCCGAATAATATATCGGTCGGTTTAACCCTAGGATATCGGTGCAATATATCGCGCTCCTTAACGTATCATATAACGTATCGTTTTTACCACCGGTACCGTATAACGTACCTTTTAAAGTACCGTATAATATATCGTTTTTATCGTTGATATCGTATAACGCGCCCTTTTATCATACTGTATAATACGTAACTTTTTCCAAATCCGGTTTGTCAATACTTATAAATACGGATTTTAATGGAACCCCTAAAACTTTTCTTTTTTCTCTTTTACTTCTTTAATCTTTTTTTGATATCTTTTACCTTTACTGTTTATTTCCTAATAGGTTTATTACTACGCCTTATGTTTTAATTTTTAATGAATTATTGATATCTTTTCATTCCTTAACCCTTTTTTTGTTTTTATAACTAATATTTCTTATAAACCTGACTTAGGCTATACTGTCGTAGGAGCTTTTGGTAAAAATAATTAGTTCTTACGTAAAATACGTTATCTTATTTTATAATAATACCCTATCGTTAATTATGTTTTATAATCTTTTCGCGTTATAAATGATCTGTTTATCCTCGGCGATAACTATAATAAAAAAAACTCCCCACTTATTAATAAAAAACGCGTATATACCGTATATTAATCGCCTTCCTCATTCTTGCAATCTTTATATTTATATTCGAGTTTATCGTACGTCAGGTTATCGTACGTGTCAAAAAATTTAGAATGAGGTAAGTTGAAATAATTTATCTCATGAAAAACGAACCGAAAATTTACCCCTTTTTGTAATATATTTAAAAGATGAATCTGTTTACGATTTCGCCTGGTTTACGCGTTCTATGAAGGTTCTTCGTTATTAATACTAATAACGGAGTTTATATTTCATCCGCCGTTTATAAACTGTAAAAAAATGTCCCGCTTTATCGGCCCGTTTTCGCTTTCGTGTTTTTCGAGTTAGATAAATAATTTATTCGGT
Organism: Anisogramma anomala; assembly: GCA_038502455.1. Classification (NCBI taxonomy): domain Eukaryota; kingdom Fungi; phylum Ascomycota; class Sordariomycetes; order Diaporthales; family Gnomoniaceae; genus Anisogramma; species Anisogramma anomala. Next base: position 3,619,959 of record JASMMZ010000008.1, on the reverse strand, counting down.
TTTTCCATATTACACAAACTTGAAAAATCCCTACCGTTCCAGTATTATAAGCTATGCCCTTTTTCGTTATATGTTTTTGTCGCCCCCTTTTCCCATGTTCGTCCTCCTTTAAGACTCCCCTGTTACCATTTACAGTTTGGCTTATTTATCGTAATAAAACTTTTTCAACTAACTGTATATTAACGCGTAATATTTCTACGCAGGCTTCTTTTAATACCCGTCGTATACCTTTTCGTACATTTTACCTAAACGGCTAAAATAATATAACTAGGTAAGTTATATCTTTTATAATTAACATTAGGTACAGCCTATAAACTTTGTTACACGAAGTTTAAAGCTTGATTGTAGGCACCCCGTTTTTACCCGTATATTATTTGTTAATCCTCATTAAAAACGAATTAATTAGCTGACCGAAAACGGGCGAAAGATTTTATTCGGGCCGATTTCGTTGCCCAGGTATAAACTAATATTCAAGGGTCGCTTTCCCCGTTTCGCCCCTCGCTAGTCCTTATCGTTGTTTTAACGTTTGTCTCGTTTAACGTTACCCGCCTCTTTCCATGTCTCCCTGCATCCACCCTATTATTAGTTAACTCCTATCGTCGGCGCTTACCAATACCCGCCTCAACCTGTGCCGCCCACCCCTATTAACCTTTCGTAATATACGGGGCTAATCTTAATAAGTTATCTAACATTAATAATATTATTTTTCGTTAAGCTTAAATAAAAATAAAAATAACGAGTAAGAAAAACTTTAATAAATCATAGTAAAAGTCGCTTTACGCTTGGATATTAATTCTAGAAAACTGGGTAATATATATCAGGCTTTACCTATTATATTATATTAAAGTCATCATAGATTTCCAATCGTTATTATAAATATTAGATTATTTCCAAGGAAAGCGTGGTTCGCCCTACGTAAATTACTTAATGTATACTCAACGTCGACATCAAGATACTGGGTTATTATATACCTGGATGTTTCTTTGTTCCGTTACGAATTTGTTTAAGGTTATAATATATTAGTAATTTTTCATAACTCTTATTTTGATCTATTATAGCCCTTTTTTCTCACTAATATAAAATAGATATCGTCCCACCCTGTTTTTACCATACAAAGTTTTCGAACTTTAAATTTCTTATGTATAACTTTTTCCATATCATTAACGATGAAGACTAATTTCGTACAAGTATGAAATAAAACTTATAAGGGGAAAGGGTTCGTAACCATCCGTTCAACAAAATCAATATGAAATATATAATATTTACCAAAAATATCCAAAACGATATTTAACGGATTTGAAATATCGACTACTCGGTACTAATTGTAAAGCTAATAAAACTTTTTACTCGAATGATTAATTTTGATATTTAATAAGCTAAGCTAAACCTAATCGCCTACCTTATAACACTTCGCCGGAAGACATCGGCGATTTGCTACGATCTTTAGGTATTGCTAAATATATATTATGGCCGCCTAAATTAAGTTTTTACTCTTGCATAAATATACTAAGAACGTAATGATTTGCCCCGTCGAATTAATAGACGATTTTGTATCGTTACTTACCCTCTAAATAAAAGATATTTTAAATTTATTGACAAAACGATTTACGTTAAACCCTGTAATTGTTAATTTTCAGTTGTTCAATATAAATTAGTAAGTGGGTCAACATAATGCCTAATTTCATTACGAAAAGAAGACAAAGATTCGTAAATACCTTTAAACGTTTCAATTTATACGTTTCATAATCATTTGCTTTTGGATTATACGCCGTAAATGAAAGTTATTTATTTTTTTCTCAAACAGAAAGTGTCTTCCAAAATAGGTTTACCTAATTCGAACCTTGATTATTAATAATAAATGCCGAAAATCTAAAGGATATCAATTACATATCTTGAAAACGCCTCGTATACGTATCGAATATTATAAATTACATAGCTTCGCGCCGGATAAACTTGGAAAATCGGCTCGTAAAAACTAAGACATATTGAAAGCCATTATCAGAAACTGGCAGGTATAATATAAAGTCGACTGAAATATATATCTAATACCAATCTAAAATAGTAAGGGGTTAAAAAAGGCTTTATCGTAAGGTACAACGAGATTTCGTACTATTATATTACGTATATATTCGACATAAGCGTCGAATATTTGCGATTCTCTTTTTTTCATAGTAGTTCCGTTAAAACACTCGAAATAAAACTTTATTATCCGGATAACCTATCATGAGCGAATCGTAGGTTTACAGTAAGATTTTCAACGTTCAAGGTTTTTAACTCTGTAATGATAATCGATTACGATAACTTCATATACCCCGCGAATTAATCCTATACTTCTTAATTTATACCGATTATCCTGCCTTATTCGGGAAAAGATTAACGCCTTCGGTGACCGTTAATAGGTAAATATAGTATAACGAGTCGTTCGTTATTTTTTAATCTTATAATTTCGCGAGGGTGCGCAGTCCGAAAATAAAGCAATTACTTGGCGTTAATGAAGTTAACGGGTTTAACGCGGGATGGATCCGTGGCGATATTAATAGCCCCAGCGTTTTGATGTCTTTCGGCGTTATCCTGGCTAACAACCCGGGCGCGAGCCGGGCTCGAGGCGATTTCGTTAACGTTGATCCTTTAAAATCCTCCAGCTTTTCCTCCGGATATATATTATCGAAATTTAGTAATTAAGCCTTCGTTTTCATAAAATCATTTATATAACCCGTCGTAATATATGTTTCTATCATATATAAGTTTAATGTTACTACGTTTAATATAGTAGTGGATATAAGCTAAAAGACTCGTGTACAGCGTTTTTTTACTTCGAGCTTATTTTAAAACCTATGGGATAATGTATTCAAACGTGTGATTTGAGTTACGGGCTGGTATCGCAGGTAATATCAAAAAAGCAAAAGAACATCAGCCTATTGAACTTAACGTTCCGAAATGAAACGTGGTAAAAATATATGGTCCAATTTCTTATAATTCGTTAACATCATATATGGGGTACAGACGTTAGGAAATATTAAAAATCAAGTTTTTAAAAAGGATACTACTACGAAAAGCTTTTTGTTATGAATAGTATAGTTACGTTTCGCGTCTATTAATAGAATAAAGTAATAAGTAATTAGATTTAATATACCATTTTTATCTCGTTACGATAAGTATCTCTTCAACTTCGTTTCCGAATAATCGGTTTCTATTACCGTTAGCCGATTTGGATTTTAATATACTAAAATCGGGGCCATAAGAAAAGTATCTTTTAAGATTTGGAATACGTATTCCTCCTGCTTCATCCAAGCTTAACGAATTTCTTGTTTCGTTAGTTTGATAATGTTGGTAGGTCTTTAGATCGTTGCAACGTTGTCGATTCGAATCACTGTAGTCGAAGTAACTGGTGCTACGTTGATATTGTTTGTTGAGTGTGTAAGTTCTAAGTTTAGCAGACCACTAGCCGGTCTGCACACTAATTTATATGGCCAAACGCTTTGGCCTATGCCCCACTTTAAAGTGGGCACATACTGCACTACACTTGCAATGCAGTACCTCAAACTGCATCCAATTTTGCAGTTAATATAATCAACTTTACTGGCAGTAAAGTTGACTTTATTGTACTGTATTTGACTGCTATTCCAACAGATAAGATAATTATCTAATTCGGAGAAATTACTAATAAAGTCGCGATAAAAATGGGTAGAACCTAAAAAACTTGAAATCTTTCGAATAGTACGTGGTAACTTCTATTCGTATATTATCCAGAATTTTTTAGGGTTTGGCCGAATACTTACGACAACCGTTATAATAAAACCCAGGTACTTTACATTTTTAACTACGAAGTCGTACTTGTTTAAGTTTAATTTTGGCTTAGTTTCATGAAGGCGTTCCAAACCCATACAAACCTTCATTATATAATTTTATTTAATATTATAGGAAAAGATTAAAAGGGCTTTAGGTAAATTGTTAAAAAATTCCAAAATATTCGCTATTATATCATTAATATATCTTTAAAACGTCGCCGGCATTCCCGCTGACCCGAAGGAAATGACTATGTACTTGAATAACCCGAAACGTATACGAAAAACCGTTAATTTTTCCTATCCAGATATAACCCGGATACGGTAAAAGGCTGTTCCAATATCTAATTTCGTAAGTTACGTCGACTTCGATAACATGTATAAGGTTTCCTTAATTAAATCTAAGGGAAATGTTTTTATTTGGTAATTTTATTTAATACTCGGTAATTAATATATAACTGTTATTCCCCCCTTGGCTTGAAAATTAGCAATACCGATGCCGCGGTCGATACAATATTTACCCGTACTTAACCTTTATTTATTAATTTCGTAACATTAAGTATAATGGTTCTTAGAGTCTTTTTAGTATAAATTTTTCTTTATTTGGTTTCATATAAATATAATAGTCGAGTTTTCCCTTATATAAGGGTAAGGTTATAGCCTTATTATTGTTCAACAGGTTGCGGAATTTTTCCAATTTTGGTAGTAAACGTATTTTTTTTTTTTTTCGTTTTTAACAATAGTCGGCGCCGTTGCTTATACACTCTGATTTGTCTCATAAAAACTTGTGATAAAAATTAATTACAACTAATCCTCTGTATGTTACGTTATACGTTACAAACGGTTTGTTAAACTGATAAAAACCGATTTTATAACGCCTCGTATATCCCCCGATTTAAGGCGTACTATTAGCGTATCGATAATTAATCCTCCCTATTTCTAAATTACTAAATAGCTATCGCCAACGTCTCAAATCACCTGTTAATATCGTATTCAAGGTACTTCAAAAATGATATCCCGTGTTATTCCGGGAATAATATATATTAATATCGGGCCGGACTATTTATCATTATTTTTACGAAACTTATGTATTTATTCTTTATACGTATTTTTGTGTTACTTCAATGTTATACCTATATTTTCAGAATATAATAGTCGAATTTACTTCATTCCTACCCATTATACTAGAGTTTAGTTTACAATACAATAATAATTACAACCAAAATCAACGTAGATATTTAGAAACTATGTGTTATTTAAATTTACAGGGAAAGAAAAAAAATGTAATTCATACGTATTTTAATTAAATTCAACTATTTTTTTGTTGATTTTATAACTGCGCTATTAAAGTTATATACCCCCTAAACGAAATTATATCCAGGATGTAAGCTTTTTGCGTTGCTGTTAGTAGGAAACCTTTGTATACCTTTTCGATTTGGATCGTATGTACTTGAATCGGAGGTAATGCCGGACGGAGTTCGTAACCATATTAGTAATAGTCCGTCAAATTATAACGTAGGTAACGTCTCATAATTAGCCTAATTTGACGTTCCTTTACCTTCATCCACGTCGCCTTACATCTTTAATCTTAAGTGCATACCGAGCGGGTTTATTAAGATAACTGGCCGCGATTACTACGATCTTTTAACGAGGATACCTAAAAGGTATAAACTCCCATTATAATTGTATTTTTATCCGGTCGTTATACTTGTACGGGTCCCACTAATTAACGACTAAAGGGTCGTTTTTTGTTTCAAAACTCTAATTATTCGGCTAACTAACGATATTTCGTCAGGTTTACGATATAATCAACCCGATTTACGTTTATCGTTATAAATTTATCGCTGATACTTAGGGATACGTTAAAACGTAAGTAATTGTATTTTACAGCTAGAGGCAAATTTCAGCCGCCTGTTTAAGTTAGTAATATTTCGAATCTAATGGCAAATAGTATCTATAGGTCTTTATCATTTATAAATAATCTCTTTAATTCGATTAAAGCTTTAGCCGCGCGATAAGGGTCGTTAAAACTAGTTTCAATATGATTGAAAAACTTTCCTATATTATATACGCACTTATATACGCTGGAATTGTAATACGTCGTAATATCTTATTTTATCGTCGACATATAATTACCCTACACGTAAAGAAATATATACCGATTTTTCTAGATTTACATTTTATATGGCTTTAATATAAATTCGATCCTTTAACGCATTGCTGATTATGTAAAATAAAATCCAACGAATTACAGTTAGTTATATTGTTTTCGTTTACCTTAAAACAGTGAAAAGCTAACACTAATTTCAATTAAATCGGCTTGAAATTAATGAATCTTAGCTACTACCTAAGTAAAGTCGAACTTATGGTCAATACTAAACGCGATATACCCTATAATGGTAATTCAAGTAGGTATTAAATATGGTTTATTATTAAATTATAGCGGAAAACTAGAAATGACTACCATGGCCTATCGTACAAGACCTATGGGTATGGCTAGTACCCAGCCCATTACGTGCTTTTACACGTGCTATATACGGACTGCTCCCGATCCGCGCCCGGACCGGGCCTGGACCAGGTACTGTATATCACATTACGTGCATAGTCACGTAACCTATAGACTCAACAGCCAATGGCGTGAGTCTATAAAATTTATGAATTAATACGTACTTTAGGCTAATGGACTTATTAGTTTACGATACTGGTACCAACTTTGTTACAATACACTTTTAAGCTAATATTAATTCGATGGAAATTTAATATAAATAGGTATCTGTTAAAATTCACTAGGGTATTAGTAAGGTTAAAAAGGCTTACTCTTTTTTACAAAGAGTTTACAATATTCTTACTCTGTTGATTAAAGCTTTGCAAGTTAAGGAGCATAGCTTTAAATATCAGTAAAGATATTTGAAGATACTATTAACATTAACGGCCATATACTAACTTTGCTAGTATTTAAGGCTTACCCAAATATAACAACTAAGTTTTAATTATCGCTAAATACTTAAGAATATGTTGTGTTATATAGTAAATTCTTAAAGAAATTAAGGAAGAAACCAGTACGCCGTCAGATTGACGATGTCTTTGATACCAAAAACGGACCGTTAAAACATACGTATTATACTAACTTTTTAAAGTAAACTTTTTATGTGGAAAAAGCCAGATGAATGGGACGGGTCTTATAAGATTTTGAATATTATTAAATTAAACGTGGTGGTTGAATCTATTAATAGCTTCATTACTTTTCGAATTATACATGTTAAGCGTTATAAAAGACACTTAAAGTTTCTTAAGATTTTAGCGTTGACAGCCTCCGAATCGAACTAATCAGCTAATATAACACCCCCGAACCAATTGTTAATAAGTTAATGGAACTTTGACGACGTGAAAGACAACCTAAGACGAGGATGAACATTAAAGAAGAGGATCGTAACGAGGACTATAAGCTTTGGAAGGCTTATATACTATTGTGGATGATTAAACAGATAAGTTTAACGTAGAACTTGCCTTTAAGTTACGTGTTAAAGGTATTATTATATATTGGGTAAGCTATTTGAGGAAAGAGATTAGGCAGAGTATAACGGTTTTTTTATACGACAGGGTGTTTAATTCATTCAGTTGATGTAATTTAAAGACTGAAGCTTGACTATTTTAATTAGATGATAATCTACGAGATCGAGGGTAAGATTATGAACCGGCCGTACGAAAATTCACGGTTAATAGATTGAAAATAAGCTACTAAAAGTAAGGATTAAATCCTTATTTAATCGTTTATAATTCAAAAGATAAACTAGCATTTCATCGTCATAACTATTATTAGTTTTATTATTGGTGTAAGATGTTGGTTTACACTTAGTGGATCGTAAATAGCGGAAGCGTATACATAATTTACCACCGATTCTTAGCGGATTATATTATTAGAATTGCTAAAAAAAAATCAAGGGATAAGTTTTAGGCTGGTACGACAATATTATATTAAAACTTCATACAGATAGACTGAGGTAGGCGTTTATTGGTTTTCAACGTACCAGACGTACTTTAGGAACCAGTTAGGCATAAAAACTTGAACGTTTAACCCGTGATTACTAATTACAGAAGGCAAAAACTTGAGCATCGTCGGTATGTAAATCAATGCTACCCTTTTTTTCGGAGATATTGGGTTTTTAGTAACGAAATAGCGTGTTATCGAAAGGCTAGGCCTCTAGAATTGTAAGCCGATCCAAACGTTAGCTAAGAGTACCTAATTTAACCTTAATGGATCATTAATCCGTATTAATAGTATGAGGGTTGAAAACAACAAAGGTATGTATATTAGCTTACACCAAAAATGGTGAGCCACGAGCCCAACGATTATGAATCAGGCCGACGAGGTCAAATTATAAAGATATCTGGAGTAAAGAGCCCGTGCAGCCTAAATTTCTTCGTTATATTAACCAGACATATCGTATAACTTATAGTATAAGATTTATATAGAAAGGACTTTGACAGGTTAAAAAACGAATTACGTAGTAATTGGATTATTTACAAGAATGTATAAATATAATATTGTTAAATTTGATGACAGCAAAGTTGAATTTTTTTTTACTAATGGTTTATTTGCTAATAATACTGACCTCGTATCGTAAATTTGGGTTTTTTAAATATTCGTTGACGAGGAGAGGTTTCAAAGGTAGTTTATAATTAACGGAAACTTCTTATATTATAAATTCGTTCAATGTAAATATATGATACGAAACGTGCTAGTATCGGAGGTATGCAGCATAATGGTAGGCTTTGACATCGGTATAGTAACTGATGGTATGTTAAAGATTGTTAATAAATAGCTAAGGCTGCTTTCTATACTTGTATTGATATATATAAACTTCTAAAGCCTTTATGAATACTTATTGAAATTTGGTACCACTAATGAAAAAAATTAATAATAAACGTAATAGCTTTAAGGTAGGTATACGAAGTAAAGGAAATGAATGAGTTTTGGTGGATTGATGATAAAAATAACCTCGATAAAGATAACCCCGATAAATACAACTCCGCTAACACTATAATTAAGGTCATGCCTAATGGCTTCATAGAAAGGTTGGTGGATAGCAATACGTTAACCGTACAAATCTAAGGCTACGTAAACCGCCCGACACGCGATCTAAAGTAATATAGATACATTGGCAAATATAAAGACTGCCAGAGTAGTAATGTTAATGGTAATGGTGGTAAAGGTGACGTTAGCAATACCAGTAGGTTAAACTACTAGTAAACGGTACGAAAGTGGTGAAATGTGCAATGCATATAAGTTTGTGGCAAAAGACCTATGTACGGGAGTTGATGAATAAAGGGCTGTAATTGATATCAATTTTAGTGTAGATTAATCGGAATTAACAGGGGTTATACTTATAAATTGAGAAGTGATTTTAAAGGTTGCCACCATTTAGTAGAAAACTACGCTAACGTATAAGTATAAAACAAAAAGCCGCCAATATTGGAATAGCAGTCAAATACAGTACAGTTAAGTTAACTAAACTGTTAATTTAGTGATTGTATTGACTGCAAATTGGCTGAAGTTTGTAGGATAGCATTGAAATTGCGTTGTAGTAGGTGTCCACTTTAAAGTAGAGCACAGACCAAAACATTTAGCCATACAAATTAGCGTGCAGACCAGCTAACGGTCTACCGAACTTACAACTTGCAACTCAACTACAACCAATTTCAATGCAGTACCAGTTACTTCGACCATAGTAATTCGAATCTACTACGTTGCAATGATAAATGCCTACCAACTAAGGTATTGATTAATTAGTATCGGAAAGGTTTATATTTTAATGTATAAAAAAGATAATATAGTATTCTAAGTAATAAATCAAAATAAATTATGTTTTCAAGCGGGGAGAAAAGCCATCTAGAGAGTGTACGCCTCACGTGAAAGCTTACAAGCTCCCCACCCGGAGCTTGGTACTTTACCATTCACTATTACAACGTTTTTCCTAGGGCGTGATACGCTATCATGCACTCTACAAGAGTGCTTCCTACAGCATAACACGATTTTATGCACCCCACAAACGTGATCCCCTACGCTTGCTAACTATAGTAATATCTAGTAGTATCCATACTATTTCTTTAAATCCACCCCTGTTAAATATTCTACCACTCCAATTATATACCGTACATATTCATTCATTAGATGCCTGAGAATCCCCTTCTATCAGCGGAAAATACGATGAATGATACTATTCACGGGTACCGAGCTGCCGATAACTAAGCAGTTATACAGTATTAAAACACCACCATTACCACCGCCGATAATTGTTATTTTTGAATATATAATGAAGAGGTAAAACTGGTCGATATAACTTAGTATTGGCTAACATAAAAAAAAATTAAATAGATTTCCCATCGAATCATTCACTATGAGAATTATACGAAACTATAAATATAATCATGTTTCAAACACTATTATGATAATATTATAACGGCTTTACCCTAGAATAGCTTTGATATATGTCGAATATATATAAGATTTCATTAAAACCATTATATAGAGTGTTATAAAACCTGTGGAAACCTCTGAAACCATTTATTTCGTTTATAGATAAATCCTTTAAATTCATTGTTTATAATTCATCCAATGACACATCAAGATTTAATACAATTATTGAACATTTAAAATTATGCTTTCAGATATTCATATTAAATACCTAAAACTATAAGTAATGTAATAAATTTACAGTTAGAATCTCTGATACGGAAAAAGAATCGGTGGCTCCAATTGTAGCTTTACAGGCCATCGGAACCAATCGGATTAAATGCGCCGCGTGCATGCCTTGGAAATAATAGGCCCATCTTCTACAAACCCTTCAAAATAATTTATTAAACCTTTAAATAATCAATCTGCCTTCTGTGAAGAAGGATAATTTTATGACATACACGTAACTTATCCGCAAGAAAGCATTGAAAAAGACCTTAAACACTTAAAGGTATGATTTTACGGTACGTGAACGTGTCCTTACATTATACCCGAATTTTTTTTTTAAAGTTTTGATCGTTCGTTTCAACGGGTTTAATTACGCGGAATTTTGGACGTTTTCTACGCGCTTAACTTTATACACAATTAACAATGTCGTTTACACGGTTTTCGACTCCTTTAGTAAAGGGATCATGGAAATGTTTTTTTACCTTACCCTAAAAAGAGCCTTTATAAACCTTTTCACCGGACCCGACTAGCCGACGCTCAAACCAGTGCATACATTTCTTTTTAATGCTTAACATGTATAAACCGCTTTCGGACTTATACCGGAAGGTTCTCCTAATATTCAGAAGTTACTTAATTCGTTGTAACCGACCGTAATAAGCCTCCCAACACATATTTTATCATTTATAACCTCTTCATTTTTTTTCTCATTTGAACTAATGAGCCTTTTTATTTACCTAAAATCTACGATATCAGATACATTATACTTTAATAGGTGGTGTAAATAGATCACCTTTATGTCTTCATCCGGATCCCTTAATATCGCTAGTGGAACGTCTGGAAATTGCTTCGAAATACACACACATGAAACGATTTTCATTTAATATATCATTTTTGAAATCGACAAACGAAATTCTTTCCCGGTTTTTCCTTCGTTACCGCAACTCCTAAACACAGATCAAGCTTTTTCGACAAAAAAATCTTATGTTTTGTTTTACAAGTCTTTCAAGGAACCCCTACAACTACATATAAAAACTGGTATACATATATCATTTTAAAGGTTCTTAAAGTCATGCACTTCCTTTTTCAAAAGTGTCTCATTGAGGTTCCTTTTACAATTTATGATAATATTATAATCTGAACCGAACTTGCTCCTGCTAACTTCCACCGGTCATAAAAAAACATGGAAATTAATATAGGCATAACAACCTAGATATAATCATTTTCTAAACACATTTGGTAATTTCTCCTTGTTAGAAATAGCGATGTATCGAAACTTATTATGAAAATTAATGGTTTAAATTTTACATCGACGGTTTCTTTGATTAATATCGATACCACAATTATGTTCTTCCAATGCAGTATACTAATTAAATCCCTTTTAAATGGATTACGCTTCCAACCACTACTTTATTAAAGCCTAATATTATAATCATTGGAAATTTTCCCGCTTATTCATCAATATTATCTAGAGGCTCTTGCGTGAAGCAAGGATAAGATCCACCGTTTCCCAGCTCCACAACTTAAAAAAAATGAATGAACTACCACTGAAATTACTTATTAAACAGATTGTTAAAGATTTTATAAAGAAGAAAATCGGCCCCGCATTATTAGATGCAAAAAGAAGCTTTTCCAAGCAGAAAAATAATAATGATTTCATTACAACAAATGTTTCAGTTAAAGGTATTTACAGATTTTTGACTACCGCAACGAAACACTTTTCCCGTCTCATTTTAAAATCTCAGGTCTTTTTTAATACCAGGGGTCTTACTATTAACCTCTTCGCAAGTTTTTACACTAATTTATTTACTCTAACCCTCTAAATTACTTTTACAATAGGGGCTTTTAGCCCATCAATAGGGCACTCCTGCGTTACGAATCCTCCCCTAATTTAAAGAAACATCACCCTTACAAACACTTTAAAAAAACATTGTAAGTTATTATGTAAAGATCAAATTCCCCCTCCCTAGTATTTATTATACGATAAATTCTACTTTACAAATAACGAATCCAATTATAAAGTTTAAAACTTTTGATCTATCGCATTCCTTGGTGAATAACTCGACATCTATACCAATGTGAATAAGTTAATAATAATCATAAAGACTATCAGAAAAACGACTTAGCGTTTTTGAACATCTAGAAATGCAGGAATTACGATCGCTTGCGTAAATGTAAGGAAAATTGAATCGGTATATCACGTTTGATTCGTAAATTGTGTAACATTATGAATATTTATGATTAATGTTTTAAAACCTTGAATATGATGAAAGAATCCCTATTTGGTTTACTAAAATCTATTTGAAGTATAACCTTTTCTTCCCATACATATTTGAGGAATATATGGGTCTATTCAAAAGGTAGGTAAGGTCTTAATTTTCGTTATACAAATCCAGATATCTTTATTACGAAAAAAGCATTGATTTTAAAGAGTTTGAAACCCGTGTTTACTCCGATAAAAACTTCTTATCATTTTGTATTCAAGAAATTAAGAACGTGTAATATATATTAGAATTCTATAATTAATTTTGTACTCTATTAAATTTACTAATAGTCACTTAAGTTATGAAGTATAGTTTATATATACTGTAATATGGATTAGTAAGTGATCACATTGAAACTTAATCGTGTTTTTGTCGAACATGTTTCTAACAAAAATGGCTTTATCTAAAGATTTATTTTAATCATGGAAATCAAAGTTTTTACCCACTGGTGAAATTACGTTTTGGATTTAAACTTTTGGAACATAGCCAAGGGTTATTCGGAAGTAAAACTGGATTTAGATTGTTTTTCGTATTATATTATTGTCGTAAGCTTCGTTACCTTATAATGTTAACGTAAAAGGTAAGTAGAAGATTGAATAGTGTATATTAAAGATAGATCGATAGAAGTGAGACGAGGTATCCGGAGAGTATAAGCCTTAAGTGAGAGCTTATAAGTTTTCACCCGAGTAGTGGCACTTTACCATGTACTTTGTCAATCTCCCTTCTAGGTAGTAGCACTCTACCGTATAATCTGGTAATGTCTCTTCTGGGCAGTGGAATGCTATTATGCACTTTTCAAGAATGCACCTTGCAGAGTAGAACGTTACCGTGCACTCTGCAAGAGTGTATCTTATAATGTGGCTGCTTATTAACTATAGAGATATATAATAATATCTATACAATCAATCTTTCCTTTCTTCGGTGCTCTCCGTATCCGTATATCAGTAGTAACAGTTTATCTTTTTCAAGTCCCAATCAATCGTTCAGTAGTGATAGTATTTTGTGGTAAAATTCGTTCAAACTTCTATCAGTTAAAACAAAAAGCTTTTCTGTGTGCATTTCGAGCGGTAAAAAGCGCAGGCCGCGCTTTGGATTGATTATTTGCCTCGCAAGGCGCTTGTTAAGCGCTTTGCATACGTTATATAAAGGGTGTGTTTGGCATTATGTAGCGATCGAAAAGTCAAATACCGCCTCCGGATATGCCACCAATATAACTCAAGCTTCATGTATACGTTAACATCTATACTGGTCAACTCGTTTTGTATTGTTTAGGTAAATAAAAGCAACTTTATACAATTATCCTGTTTATGTAAGGTTCAGAATGTCGTTCTGAAACGTGATTATTATACCATTCAAATTAATTACACGTTTTTTCGCTTTTAAACCGCCTTTTAAAGTTTCCTCGTTTCTGTAGATAAAACCTAAGTATTAAATAAAATAAGTTCTCGTCCGTTTTTATTCCGATAAGTATGAATCTTCAAAAAGTATAGCATTAAAATTGATAATTATAGGTCGAAAGTCGGGTTGGTCATTTCGAATCGCCTCCTATAATGCATTCAGTAAGAATTATACCAGTATACCTCAATTTTAACGAATTCATAAATTTATTCCGAGTAAATATTGTTTTCGAAGATTTACGAGAATATAAGCGTAGATCTATCATTGACAATATTTCTTTAATTGTATATAAGTCTATATAATATTACAAAGTTTAATACAAAGGTTATGAAGGGTACGTGAGAAGGCGAAAAACTTCAAAATGAAACGATAATTCGTTCGTTGTAAAGTAGGCTATTCAATTATAATATTCTTTTTTCCAACGTTATCGTACCACTTGACTATAAGGCGATTTTCATAAGGTTTTCTGATTTCATCTTTTACCTTGTAAACTAAAAAAGTGGTGAAATTTCTGAAAACTCTATAGATTATTACATAAAATCTTTTAAAACGAAAAACTCACTATTCGATTTAAGCGAAGATTTCTTTATATGTTAATTATTGAAAAGCGGTATCTAAGGTTATCACAATGCCCTCTTTACTCAGTTTCGTACTTAATTTACGGTTCGCCGTGTCCTTTTGAGTGATAAAGGAGTTTGCGAAAAAGGTTTTGGGACGTTTTCTGTTTTTTAAATTAGGTGGACGCCCTTAACGGCGCAGTACAGGTTTCGTTTATATGGATTAACCGGTTTTAAGAAGTATTGGAGGTTATAAATGTATATTCAAATGGTATATAGGTTTCAGGGGCGGTTCGGAATTGTTATTATAAAAGTGTTCTGATTGATATCATTTGTTGAATTATACGTTTAGGCCGTTATCATCTACTTTTTCTTTAGTATACTTCTGTATTATTCTTTGGCGAAATAAACTAGTACTATTTGGTAATTTTAAAAGTATATTATGGCCTTTAAACCTGTTAGTTCGGTAACGGCTAGTCCATCTGTCTTTCTTTTTCAAAATCAGTACTTTACAATATAATAATAAGTCTAAAACGCCAGTTTTACACGGGCTTTTTCTTGTGGTTAATGTTTTCGAAACATTATTTTTGGCCTACAAAGAACCTTATAATGTTGTGGATTCCGTTATAACATTCGCTTTTTATATAGTGACTAATAATAGTATCGAATCTATATAAATCCTAGGGTAAATACCGAAATTAAGAAAAATTAAAATTAGGCTACTCGGGTTAAAAGTATTGTTTACAACACTTACAGTTATTTATAGGATTAACTATTTGGTACTGGTACCTCTCAATTACTTATAAAATACCGTTTAACTTTTTTCAAACGGTCCATGGTATCGTTCGTATTTTGCGATACCTTATTACGCCTTTACCAGTATTTTTATGTATTTATTTCAGTCGATTCTGGCTCTAGTTTGACATTGAATCAAGTCGAAAACTACACCTATATTGTGTGTAATCTTGTCCGGCGGTTTAAAATAGACGTTCATCTAATAGTCTACTGAAGAATCTAAGTAATTCTTGTAAAAAGCGTTTCGCGTGAGTTTCGCGGCTTAAAAAAACGTTGTTACATTGACGGCATGTAATATAAGCTAACCATTAAGATACATTTCATCTACAATATCTTCGTAGTAAAATTTCACATCGTTTTGAAGGCGGAACTTAAATCATCGTAAAACTTAGGAATATAATTAACGCTTGTTGCAAAACCTTTCGATGACTTTTAGTGTTTCTTTTCCTATATTTATGTATTTTACTATGTAAAGTAACCGTAAAAGTCGTTTCGTCACCTGTTATCCAAATCAACGGTATAAAGTTTGATTCTGATTACGTTAGATGAACGGATTTAATTACAAGCACCTTTGGGAAAAATATTAGTATTCAACTTTGAGACAAAAAGATACGAATACACTATCTGAAACGGTGACAAGTTAGTCAGTCGTATTCCGAACTTTAATTTTGAACTTATTTGTATTAGCTAATGATAATAAAAATTGTATTTTCAACCCCATTACGTAAAGTCTAACCGGTTTAAATCGCGTATTTACAACGATTGTACCAAGTAATAACTCCTTAACTTTACTGAATAAAACTTTTCGGTGTTTTCCTATCCGATCGAGTTAGAACTTGAGAAAATCACGCTGCGAAAACTTCGAATCGTTGTTTTCAGCGGTCGAGATTTTTATTATATTGGTGTTTTGTACAATACCTTAGAACTGGTTATTGTACCTATGAGAAAGTGTAAATTATGATGTTAGATAAACGTTTAATACGCCGTTTTCGTTATCAAGGTTCGTATTATGTAAAAATAAGGCATTTTATAGGCCTAAAAATACTCGCTAGTCTATTTAATTATTCTGGATTATCACGTATATCTTTTTTTCCCCCAAATCGTCTTTTTTAATGGTGTATTCGTAAGGGTAAGCGTTAAAATATTTTAACCCCTACTCTGTCAGCTATATACGTTATTGAATTGGCTTTCGTTTGGTATTCGTGTAAGCAATCGGCTTAAAATTTTCGTTTAACCAGAATCTACACGTATACGAGATAATGAGTCAATTAATAACCGACCTTGTAATATATAATATAGCGTTTACGAAGAAATTGTAAGGCTTTATATATTTTTACGTAGGTATGTCGATAAACATAATGAATTTCGTATGTAGTTATAGATTCGTTTTCGTTAGTAACTATTACATTTTAGGGTTTCGGGTCTTCTTTTCAAGTATTTTTCTCTTTTATACCTATATTCATGGCGTCCAATTTCCTTATATTTTGAATATACTTGAAATACTTGGTCCAAAACGTGATAAAAGGTTTGAAATCGATTTACTTTGGTAATTAAGATTTAGTTTTTAGTTTTTTCGGTTACAAATAATAATCCAAATATTGTATATTTGCGTGGCAGGGTTTTAAGTAATGTTTTCAATACATGTAAAAAGTCTTTAAGTTTTTTTCCGATTTAAATAACTTAAGATCAAAGTTTTAGTTTTTACGGCGCGCCTTTATAACCGTTTCAATAAATACTTTATTTCCCTTCTACTTTAGTTTAAACGCTGTTTAGCATTTCTGGAACTTTGTTAGTAAGGCGATGAATATCTTCCATAAGGTTTTATTGATGCTTCTACGTTAATTTCTCACGAATTCAAGTTTTATTCGTCTAATCCTTATTCCAAAATTCTTCATTTATTTTCGTATTAAAATAATTTAGACGATTATAATACTTCGTAAATCTATTTCCTTATGAAGATTGATATATATATTAGTTTTTCGCTTACATAATTAACATACCAGGAAAAATTATTTGGAATCATTAAGGTTTAATATCTAGTTTTTTTTACTAGTGTTAAATATTATACAGATTTCATTATCGAGTATATCAAAGGGTTTGTTATTATAGTTTTTTTCTTTATTCCATAGCCTAGTAGATATGATAAACTTTTTAGGGTTATTTTTATTAGTAGGGAATCAATATGTCAAGAGGTTACGGCAAGGGTCGTAGTTAGTAGTCATTAGTTCGTAAGGCTCGTATTGTCGTTTGGCGCCGTTTATCTTGTCTTTAGGAGTACCGTTTTCTTTTTTTAGTCCTCTTTTGTTGCGGTTGAAAAGGTTATTAATTGTATCCGGTGAATGGTTTGGTCTATATTTATTTTTAAAAGTGCGTTTTAAAAAGGGTTCGTATTCAACCCATGTAATAAATAACGTTTGTATTACTTCCTCCTCTTTATTTAACTTTTCAAGCTTTGTTTACCTTTTATAAGGCGTGGTTAGTCTTTCGAACCGTCTTGAACTTGGCGTACGTGAAGTATTTTATAGCTTTTCCCGCCTTTCTTTAATAATTTATTTCTTACATTCCTTTAACTAGTATGTTTTTATTAAGTCTACGTATAGCACTTTTTCATCATTCTATCTCGACGTTTTGTCGAGTTGATCCGGGGAAATAATTCTTTTATAATTAGCCCGTTTTTTGTCACATATGGTATTAATCTTTCTGCTCTATGGTTATACCCATAGTACTTCCGAAATCTAGTTGTTTAATATATATCATATTTCTAGTGTTCGTTTCTAGAATAACTTTCGGAAATAGTCGAATATGCGGAGCCCTTTGGTCTTTCTTTCTTAATAGCGAAAAAATACGTTTGCAACATACGTATATGTCGCCCAAGGTTTTAAATTTTCCGCCGGCGTTTTAATAGTATTATCACATATATTTAAGTTAATAAACTGCAAAACGTTCCATCGGAGCGTTATATGTTAGAACAAGAGGTCCATTCATTCGTTAACTTTAGCCAAACTCGTTAAGGGTTATTCTATATAAGTTCAGTTATCGTATATAAGGGGTTTATATAAAAGAATCGAAGTAATAGGTTTGATTAAAAGCTCAGGATTATTTATTTAAAAGGTGTGTTAAAATAAAGCGTTGATTAGAAGCGTATAATACGTAGATAAAATACAAATATAATATGTTGGGACAGTCCTTATACGGCTTTAAACGCTTATTAATTTGAATGAAATATAGATAAAACGTAATCACAAACTAGTTAGGCGTTTTAAATTAGCCGTTTGACGTTTTGTAAGCGCTGTATTAGCTACGCAGATAGTATATTTAAACGTCCTAATTAGTTGTTTAAATGAGCGGTGTAATTTATGGTAAGTAAGAGAAAGCGAATATGATAGAATAAATGAGGAAAAAAGGTGGAGAGGTGTGTTTGTAAAATATGTGAGAATATAAAGGGCTAAAAATGGTAAGTACTTCGAATGTTATATTCAACGCGTGCTCAATATACCGAAGCGTTTCGAAATGTATTTTGTGCCCGTGGTATATATTTGGTAAGCATTTTGGTAATTGTTTTTGGAGAATAAGATAATTATATAGGCGCTTTAAAAGTTGTATTTTAACCGCTTCCGAATTTTATAAACGGTTCGAATATTACGTTTATATTGGATAAGTTCCAATAGAAGGGTCCAAAACTTGGTTATTCTGGCTTACGTAACCTAATGCGTAATATGACGCTCTCTAAAAAGTGTACGAATACGTTTAAAATATCAACCGAGTTGATATTATTATAACGAGGCTTTTAGTAGACAGGTAATTAACCGAATTAATAATATTGAATTAAAGTTTTCCTTTTTAAAGTAACTTTGCTTTATAGTCTTTTCACACTCCTATACGTTTTTTATAAAACGTAATATTAGAATACGAACAGTTAAAACCGTTATAACATTCCGTTATCAATATTTAACATAAATGCATCCCACTTTTTATATTGCTTATAGTTTACCGAGTTAACTACTCATTAGTATCCGTAAAATTTATTACCTTATATTGTTAACGTAAAAGGTAAGTGAAAGATTAAATAGTGTATATTAAAAATAAATCGATAACAGGGAAAAGAGGTATCCGATGAGTTTACACCTTGGGTAAGAGCTTAGAATCTTTCATCCAGGCAGTGGCACTTTACCATACACTTTTCCAATCTCCCCTTTGGGTATTAGTACTCTACTGTATACTGTTCCAATGTCTTTTCTGGGCAGTGGCACGTTATCATGCATTCTGCAAGAATGCACCTTGCAGAGTAGCACATTACCATGCACTCTACAAGAGTATATCTAGCAGCGTAGCCGCTTACTAACTATATGGATATATGATAATATCCATAAAGATCATATTGATTACGTTTACAATTTACGAAAATAATTAACCCTATTCCTCCCTTTAATATAACCCCATGTAATAAATATTAGCCTTAGAATATTCAGTAATATTATTGTTATAAGTATCAATTTTATATCGGCGATAATAAAAGTGACAGGTAAGGTATTCGAAAACAGGTATCAAAATATGTTTTTCAAATTCTATGTGGATGTTTTTACGGTCACCAATATCTTTGCGTCAATTGTTATTAACTTTACTAAATGGTAAACTTTGAAAATTCAATACCTTTGTTATTTTATAGGGATAGTTGACATTGTTCGATTTTACGGGGTAATTTAATAAAATATAGAATGGGTTAAACGACAGTTATCAGAATTCCAGGTTATTTATACCGAATTATAATGAATGGGGTGGTCGACTTTATGAAGGTTTAGAAGGACATAAATTAACAACATATCTCCCTTCTTCTACGGCCACCGCGACTTAAAATAGACGGCTAATTAGCCTTCAACTTTTTGAAACAAACCTTCATTTTAATGGAAGGTATACTGCACCGCATTTCCATAAAGAACGATATCAAAGTCAATCAGCTTAACAATTGGGAAAAGGGCGAGTACTCCGGTTTATAAGGCATTAAAGTCTTTAAGAAGAAATTAAGGCGTAATATTATTAGTTGTGAGATAATTTCGCCGCTCTTAATGATATAATGGTCTTCTGTTCAAAATATTCATAAAATTCAATTACGAAGATTTCCGGTTTTTTTGATATATACCTTATATTTAAATGGCTTGTTCAGTATAGCGGTAATTAAAGATAAATTCGATTCTCCAATTTTGCAATCCACATATGTTTGATTTGAGATCATAGAGGCTCATCACGTTTCTTCCGGTTTAATCTATGGGTTTCAAATGTATTAATATGTGATGGATTTCTTAGTTTATTCTTACCTTACGAAAAGTTAGCAGCCAACGCGATAGGGAAGGCCCTTAGCGTTTCGTTATAAACCTGGTTACATCCCTCGTTTACGATATGAAAATTACTTTAACAAACGGCGAAATATTTTCCATCCTTACTATATACGACCAACAAACTTACAACGTACTCGTCTATAATTGTTGAATTCGTAATATATAAAGCATAGAGTGTTACTAAAACTACTTCACCCTTATTCAAAGTTTCTTGACCAATAAGGCAGTCAGGGTCCAACAATGATTAATTACTTTATCTTTTATAATCATTATTTATCATACTCCTTAAAATCGTCTCCCTTCACCGATTCTATATAAAATATATATATAGAACATTGCTTCCTTCTGTTTCCAACTGATTTTTTGTTGACATAGAAGACGTTTTTCTCGTAATAATCTCTAAATTCCCAAAAACTAACTTTACTAACCTATAATTAAACCTTAAGGAAACTCACAATTAAGTGGGGGAAAAATTTGAATTCTATCTCCAAAAAGTTTCATTGTTTTGATATTACGAAGCGGACAAACATGGTTGATCTTCCTAGTCATAGAAACCAACCCGTAACTATAAAAGTCATAGTCGTCAATCCTATCGTTAAAAATACCCAAAATTTGATATTCATTATCCTTTATTGGTTAAGGTTTTCAATCAATCGAATTATATTTAGATAATCCCATGTTACAGAACCTATTGCTAGCTTATTTAATCTTGCGCAATATTATAAAAGACTTTCATATACTAAGGATAATATCTCTCCATATGTAAAGGGAATGAGCCAAAGATATCGCTTAAGATATTCAGATACTGTTTATAATCCTCTATTAATAGAGAGAAGCCTTCGCTATAGAGCAGTTATAGAGATAGTACAATATGGCGTGGCCAAGTTATGTAATTGATTACGTAACGTAAATATTCTTTGGAATATTTTAGGAGCATTATAAGAGTGTAGTAATCGTTAGGGCTGGATTTCCGGTGGATATTAGGGTAAATCCCAGCTTGAAACATTACCCTCAGCTTACTCTTCGTTAATGCTGGCGTTCCTACCGTCAATTGTAAAACGCATTAACTTATTATAAAAGTTGTCGATGCTCTTGCTATTGATTCTAGAATACGTTAGAGTATTATAAAAAGCGCCGACGCTATCGGTAATAACGTTAACGCCTCTCCTACATTTTAAATAGCCTCATCCTCCCTCTGCTTAATATTTATTTCCTTTTTATTTCTATGATAAGTATTTTTTTGGAAGAAATTGCTTTCGAATGAATTTATCTGTTCATGTAATTTTCATTTTGAAATTATAATATTCAAGTTTTAAAATTTAGTATTACTGTTGAAATAAATAGGGTTATTTATAATATAACTTCATGGTTTTGAATTTTTTGATTTTCATTCATCAATAGTTTTTTCCCACATGTTATTCCTATTAATATATATTTATAAAACATCAGCCAATAAATTCATTTTGAATACGTTTATTGTATAACATATAAACCCAGAAAGATTTTTTAATACGAAAGGTAAATACGCCATAAATGTTTTATAACGGTTAATAACCTAATAAAGAATCCTTCCTAACACAACTACAGACAGCCCCCACAATTGTTAGTGCTGCCACTAAACTCGAATACAATCTTTTAACAATTAAAACAAATTCAAATAACTCCTACTACAACACCATCCAAAAAAACCAATAAGATAGCACGCGCCGCAAGTGCGACTGCAAATAGTCCCTCCAGCCTTTCGTAGAAACCCTATAAGCTATTGCTAAAGCGCAATACAACTAGTCCGCCCCCAAAGAAATACAAATTTACTATGCACCTCACCTAATACTTCGATGTTAATATTCTAACTAAAGCTCTCGACGCATAAAAATATAAACTTAATATACGCGAAACGGTATATTGTAGTTACGAATAATTCATTTCTGACGTCATCACATAGATTTAACAAACCCAAGTATACGGATGACTACGAACTTGCTAAACATACCTTATATTATGCGATAAATAGTATTATGTATAAAAGCGAAAACCCGAAGTTTTTACCAAAGACCTAGCTATAAAGCTTTTACAACTTTTAAGGGGGAAATATTTAAACTATAAAGAGTCGAATTATGAAGTCGCTCGTTCACCCTTTTCGTTTGCTTCAACGTATATTATTACATTACCCTCCTCTTACCCTATCTCATTGAAATTTACCACCGGATAAATTTCACGCGGCAACCCTATTTTATAGGTTCACTACGTGATTATAATAAGTTTTACTATGGATTGAATTGACTTGACTCAATCGATAACCGAGTTCCAACCATAATTTAAAGAAGAGTTAAACCTCGTGTATACCAAATTAAGCTAAATATCAATATATCTTAAAAATTCAACTACCCTTCAAAAAGAAAATATTTTTTTGAAAAAAATCTTTATTGAAATTTCAAAAGAGTTTAAACTTAATATATAAAACTTCTTATTAGAACACATTCTGTTATAACTCCTATAACTCAACTCAAAAGCTATTTATAGAATAAAGGCAATGAATGAAATTAACGTATAGAAATTTTAAAAAAGTAAAACATATACCTAGATAGATTTAACGTAACGATATTTAATTTACAACCATTTTTCTCCTATTCCTAACTAGAATGAAATGGTGGTTATGTAGAAAATCCGATAAAATGTATTTCTTTTCACCTGGTCGCAGGCTTTCTTTTTTTAAAAAAAAATACTATCACCGGATATCGCTCACCATATAGCTATTATAGTGCGGCTCTCGCTAATATTATAGGTTTATATTCCGGTGGGAAGGCTCTCAAATTGAGTATTCTTACCCTAAAAAAGCTATCCTATTCGTAAATTCCTTTTTCCAAGTTATACCGTATAATCAGTTGAACAAATCATTATATAAAAAGTCTTGTTTTCAACTAAACAATTATACAAAGTTGAAAACCACATCCTATACACCTGTAGCTAATTTTCGACAAATTTATTGTACCTAAATATTGAACGCCCATGAGGTCTTATAATTAAATTTATTAGTCCTTATTACGTGTCATAAACTTAGTATGGACTATAAATATGGATTATGTTTGTCAAAGTATATCTACGTGCTACGTAAAAAAGAGTAAATACCACTAGGTATTTCGATAAAGGATATCGATCCAATATATCTGTAAAGAAAAGTCCATAGCCCTATATCCACAGCATTTACTCATAGAATGGAAACATAAATACAAACCCTCGTCAGAAATTGAACCTTGAGCTAGCTTTCCAATTATTGCCTTAAAGTACCCTACAGTTTAGAAACCCGTAAGGGAATGAAAACTATAGCCTTGACCTGACCGTGCTGTATGGATATCTTAATCTCTATTCGACGCCTAGTCTTATAGAAAATTCGACAAACCTAAGAGAGTGAGAGCTTATAAAACACATATACCTTGGTCGAAAACCTGTAAAAAATAGCTCGTTTACGAGTCACCTTTTTACCACCAGCCGCGAACCTAAAAAGTGTTAGAGAACATGAAATATGATACACTACTAAGTGATTAGTGTGCCAAAAGAAGTTCTCTGAGGACGGCCAAAGAAAAGTATCCAAAGTAAAGTCGAAGTCGAAAGCCTTAATAAGCGTGCGGGATGCTGATGTAAGTGATGACGGATTGAAAATGAATAAATAAATAAATAGATAATAGAACCGTCAAGTGCTAGCATTTATGATAAAGGCTTCAAAAGCTTTCAAACTCAAAAACCATATTTTTTTTGTACTGTAGTATAAGTTTAGAAGGCCACGTTAGCATAAGTGGCAAAGGACGGAATCGATACTTATAAGGGCTGTTCTCTGAATACACCGCTGCGCGGGCGGCGCGCCAGGCCGACGACGATCTCCATAGCCCAAAAGGGGTCGCCAGAAAAGATTCAAGTGGTTAAAAAGCTAATTGGTGATGTTGTGGTGGAATAGGATGCAAATAAAGTGATGGTATTAAGAGCGGCTGAACTTGAAAAATTTCCTCCAAGGTAGACACTGTTAGGGTTTACAGTGTAGGCCCCTAACCTTTCTTAACAAGGTGGTCCGAGCACATATGCCAAAAAAGTTGATGTCAGGTCGAAGATCCGGTCGCGGGTTTTATCCTACAGACAAATTAAAACCCGCTTTAATACTACCTAATGTCGAATCAATATCCAAAAAGACTTTGTTTACTTTCGAATTGATGAAATCGAGGTTTTAAACGTATATAAAAAACATTCTACCGACATAGGATTAAAGGAAATATATCATTTACATCAACTACACGATACATCTCTAGAAAATATTTTGATCTTGTTTACAAACATATGAAACACTTTTTGGATAAAGTATACGAGGGGTAGACTCTAAACGATAAAGCTATCCTTATAGACATACATTGTAACAAAAATATAAAAATCATTATTTACCGGCTATGTTATGTACTGAAACTTGTCTTTAATAATATAAAAAGTGTTATCATCACGGATTAAATTATAGTATATTGTTTGTCGTTCTTTCAATTATTGGGGTTCTTCGGCCTCTCCTATATACCTATATATTATCAGAGTTAATCTTGGGATATTTGACGATGTGATCGGTGTAAAAACAACTTTTTTACCCCTGAAGAACTCCGTGGTTCATGACAAGAAGGTAAACAAATAGATAGACTTTTCTATCGAAGTATTTCTAAGCTTTCCTCAACGGTGAAATGTCTGGCCTCCATTTATGTAAAGGTCATAAAATAGTGAACACTTGAGCTTGACCAGCTTCACCATTAGATATAAAAAAATCTAACGCGACCCGAATATATGACGTTATGTATATTACTATTCAAGGTAGATACTACGATAGTTGGCAAGCGTGAGGGAGCACACTAGCGGAGTGTATGGTAGAGGGTCACGGCTCAGGTAAGAGTATCTAAACTCTTATCTGAGGCGTACACTCTCCAGGTGCTTATTCCCCCTCTTGTATGATCTATTTATCACTACTACTATCTTTGAATACTATACTATATTCTTCATACGTTGACGTATAGACCTAACTGACCAACATATATTATTTTAAATAAACGAACTTTTCTTTACGAAGGTTGAAAAAGCGTACATCTGAATATAATGAATTAATATCAATTATATCATTGACTTACAAAATGTAAATAAAATTGTTAATTATCATCGTCCTTTTGTTTTTTGAAAACCCCCTATGAACTGAAGATTAATAATGAATTAATTCTCGATACGCTTTGAAAAGCATATATTTCAGGAAAATATATACTAAATAATTTTTTTGTCGAAGACGACGTTAATGTTTACCTTTTATTCGATTCGGAAAATTTTAATCATTTTACACTGAAAAAAAAACTAAAGTTACTCTTAAAAACTTAATTGTAACACTATCGAGGTATGAAATACCTTCGCCGAATTAAACGATGTCATGGTACAACTTTCCAAAACGTATTTCAAAGGTGTTAAAAAACCTCTCCAAACCTTGTGCCATAAATATATTAACCTCGGTGGTTTTATCCCAATTTCAAAGTAGTTAGCAATATTTAAAATCTTTCAATTAAAAAAATGCAATCTGTTTAATTCGTGATTATAACGATTTATGGTTGTAATTTCGGTTTATTCGAAGGAATTCAAACGGATACGAATGTGTCAGGTTCCTTATTCGTTTTTTATGTAGGGAAAAGTTAACAACTAATATAAAAGCGGAGAGCGCTAATGTTTAGCTATCGATCTTGTCATTTCTTTAATATACGGTATCGGAAAGTCTTTAATAAGCGAAAATATCGTTCTAAATTTTATTCAAATAGGTATAAAGGGTTGTTAACGTCTCATTTTATAACCACCCTATCTAAAAGATACGTTATATAAAATTTCAACGTGATTTTCTTACCTTTACTCAAAGATTTATAAGGAAACAGGAGGTTTAAATCCTTGATTTCAATATTATGACCATTTCTTTCAACATTTTTTACGATGAGTCGAAAATTTCTTCGTGTTTCACCGTCTTATATAATATATAAATGATGATCCTCGTCCTATTTCATTAGGGTTGTATATTGATATATGCGGATAACATATTTTTTGTAAAAGCTTGCAAATTTTTTTATATGAAACATCGATGGTTAATAGGAGGACATATAGGAAGCCCATTGCTAGACCAAGAAAAACAAAGCGGAATTCTTATTCAAAAGTTCGAATTACTCGATATTATGAGCTTTAAAAAACCTAATTAATTGAAAAAAATAAAGAACTACGTTTATTTTCATGGGAAAAAAATATTGCACGTATGGTTGTAAAATTTATTAAACACTCGAAAATCCCTAGTTTTCATTGATTAAAGTTTTAAATTAACCGGGTTATATTAGAGTGGGCCTATATCTCAAAACAGATAACCGGGGCTTTAAAAGTTGTACAACATTATAAAAGGCTTTTACACATAGAATAGGGGCTCCGTTCCTCTCTATTTCGTTCGACCGTCGCTTTGACAATAGTATTTATAGTCATATATTATATGAGAACGTAATATTCAGAAGTTGGCTCAAAATACCTAAAAACGAGGTTAATAACGATCTAATAGTTACCATCAAGGCTACTATCATTTGTAATGATCACACTCAATACCCGTGCGTGTATAAAAGGTATCAAAGGGTATATGTTATCAAGAAGATAGCAGAGGTGCTGAGTGAACAATATCGCAACCGTGCAAGTAATGATCAAAAGCCGTGAGGCTATTCAGAATATACTGAGACTGAATACTTAGATTGACATCTGAAGAGCTATGAAGGAAATACTATCTATGTGGTGATGGCCGTGTCCTTATATTCTATGGCCTTCATACCATCTTCAGTACTGAGGCTCACCGGTGCTCACTGAGGCTCACCGGTACTCACTGAGGCTCACCGGTACTCACTGAGACTCACCGGTACTCACTGAGGCTCACCGGTGCTCACTGAGGCTCACCGAGAGATGTTCCCCGCTTGATGTGTTGGATTTCAGGCTCTCGGTAGCTCAGCTGCATGCTGGCTGGTTCCCTGACCCGCCAATGTGCTTGGGTCATAACATCATTTTATATTATATTATATATGACTTTGTTGCTTCACAAAACGTTGGATTGCAATTGAAACAAGTCGTTCTAAAGAAATTGAATTTTCGACTAAATCTTAAATTTAAAGTGACTTACTTTGGATATCCCTTATTATAAACCCTTTTAACGACCCCAAAAAACTTTACTGCTTTCTTCTTCCCATATTTTCAATCAGTTATTGCCGACGTTTTTCACTAATGCATTAACACCAAAGTTGTCTCTATCATATAACGCAAGCCCCTGTAAATGTCGGTCAAACTTTCAACCATAACTAAGTCTTTTCTCACGTCCTATTCCTAGCAGGTCTTACTTTTTTTTAAAATTGGACCCTTTTCTTAGCTCCGACATATTCGACATTATAAAGCCTGAGATTTTCAACTTTTAATTACCGATAAAGAACTCAGGCTCTTTTCGCAACCTATTTGAATAACGCGAAAACATATGCTAATATTTTCGATAAATTTAACAAGGGTTCAATCTAAACAGAAAGAAATATATGCTTTTTTATACTTGTTTATTTTTAAATTTTAACCAATACTGTAGATATGATTATATATTATTATAGCTAGCAAGCGTAGGAGACTACGTTTGAGGAGTCAATAATAGCATATCACGCTGCGTAAGGCACTCGTAAAAAGTGCATAATAGCGTTCCACGCCCCATAAATGATTTAGCAAAGTGTATGGTAAAGTGCCACGCTTTGAGTGAAAGCTTATAAGACCTCACCTAAGATATGCACTTTCCGAATAACCCTTCTCTCTCTTACATCCAATGACTTATTACCTTACTACTTGCGATACTATATTAGTTTTTCATGTTTACTTAAAGCAATTTTACCGGTATTACTTAGCAGCTAACTCATCTAACTACAAAAAGCTTAGAGAAAAAAAAGAACTTTAGTTAAATACTTATAGCGGAATGTTATAACGATCCTGATTATTCTGTATTTCAATACTTATATTTATAAAAAATATATGGAAGTGTAAAGAAACCTGTAATACTCAGAGTAAAATCGAAAAAGATCACTTTAATACGATATTATCAATTTGGTTAATACCTCTTAACTACTAAAAACCTTTTTACGATGTCCTTTAAATAGGTTATCGCTTTAGACGTATCCGTGCAATTTTTAACAAGCGTCTTATCACGTATCGAATATGTAAGCTATCAAGTTTTGGAACCCTTCGCTGTAACCTATTCGGAAACAACCTTTGAAGCATTTCGGCAAACTCGGAAAGCGCTGAAAGCAACTTTTAAAGCGCTTCGAAATACTTTGAAAGCGCTTAAAACAACTTTTTCAACGCTCCGGTAAAATTGGAGAGCGTTTAACGAAGTATCTGAACCGATCATGCACATTTATAAAGCGGCTGAAATAACTTTTGAAACGCCTCCACTATTACCCTAAGCTCCGAAAACAGCTTCCAAAGCGCTTATAAAAAAAAACACCAAGCGCCTAAAAAGCTTTTTAAAGCGTTCTGGCACATTTCTCGCGCTTCCAACATAGCATTAGAAGCGCTTGACTCATTAGAAGCATCTAAAGCAACACCTGACGCTCTCTCATTATCTTAACTTGCTCTTACATATTATCCTAACCATTAACTCATTCTCAATATTAAATACTCGATTCCCCCCCCCCCCGTTTTCCTGAATACACACCGCTTGTTTAAGTTGTTACTTACGAAGTTTTAGTTTACCAATACAAAGCTAAATAAAACGAGTTTAAAGCGCTTCACTAGTTTGTAGTCACGCCTTATTTGCATTTTATTCGTATTAGCTAACGCTAAAAACCTTATTTGAAACGCTTTAATGCCTTTTATTTATATTTCATTTACGTATTATATGCTCTTACTTACCAATCTATTTAGAAGCTCCTTTGAACACACTATTATAAACGTATAAAATACCCTATTACTACGCTTTATTTGTACCAACCCCTTGTATACGACAATCTCGTCTCCATAGTATTACCCATACCGAGCCTGACTAAGTCTAGCCAATACATAGACTTTTTGTTTTATTATATAACGTTCTGAAAAATCGTTTTAAAAATAGTTAATGTGAACCTATAGGATAATATTTTCAAAGCACCGGTAGAGAATTTAAACCTTCATACGGCAAATACGTATATTATAAAGGTGATATTTCGCTATCGGGAATGAAACAATGAAAAACAGGGTATATTCGATGATTACAGAAAATAATTTTGAAATTGAACGTTGGAAATGTAGTAAACAATATACCAGTCGATTTGCAAAATACTATAGGTGTGGTTGAGGAGAGCACAAATTTATAATTTAAGTGTCAGAAACAGCAAATTTATAAAAATATTATTTATTATAGCGTAATTTAGCGAAATATCAGATTATAAAAACAGAAAGATATTGTGAGTGACCTTTGTAAAACGATGCTGGTTGGTTGAATACAAGAAACGAATTATTAATGAAATTCGGAAAAAGCCCAAACACGGAAATAACTTATGTACATAAAGCATGAACCTCTTCTAAAGATTAATCGCTTCCCGTGAAAGGTAAACGAAGCTTAAGGAATCAATGAAAGAGGAGGAAAAACCGTAACAGTTATCCGTTACTTGAGTTAAATACAAACACTTTCTAATAAACGTTTTTAAGACGTTATACTGGTAAAATTACTCCCTAAACGCATTTTACGTCCCTTCCAACCGTAATAAAAATGCCCTGGACAAAGAAAACGGCATTTTCGGTAAAAATATAAGAGGAGATAAACGACTATACGAACCTCACAGCCCAATACTTATAAATTACTACTCATATCAGGAACTTTCATTATACCGGTTCTCCGTTAATAAAATCAATTTTATGAAGCTTTTCAAATTTGCTAAATTGTGTGATAAGAGTGAAAACTATAGTGGCGAGTTTTACGATATCTTTAACAAAAAAATCCTTATAATGCTAAATACCTTTCAAAGATTAGATAATAACATTTTGCAGTTCTATATCATCCTGCCTCATATACTAACTGAGTAATCTAGGGAATAGTATTTAGACCATTTAACGGAATTAGATATATTTATAAAATGTTTAAACTGTGAAAAAACTGATACTGGAGCTGTCGCTTAAGGTTCCCGGATACTGTCTATAGTTCTCGATGAAGAATAAAGGGAAAAACCTTGCTAGGGAGCTGCTATGAAGCTGTAAAAATATGAGTGACCCGTTTACATAACGGGTAAGTGCATGCACCCGTGCGCCTTTCCAACGGCTTTAGAGCATCATAGGAGCATAAATGGCAACTACCAGAGCCAAATCATTGGTAACAATTAGCTGAGATATTAGTTTGTAA